>CM073736.1:97794300-98394300 GCA_037113605.1 Calophaca sinica | reverse complement strand
TGCGTGGACTATCGCGAGCTCAACAAGGTTACCGTGAAGAACCGTTATCCGTTACCACATATTGACGACTTGATGGATCAACTTCGTGGAGCGGCGATCTTTTCCAAGATAGACTTGAAGTCGGGCTACCACCAGATTCGCGTGAAGGAGGAAGATGTTCCCAAAACAGCTTTCAGGACTAGATACGGTCACTACGAGTACTTGGTGATGCCGTTTGGAGTGACGAATGCGCCAGCTGTGTTTATGGACTACATGAATAGGATTTTCCATTCGTTTTTGGATCAGTTCGTTGTAGTGTTCATCGACGACATATTGATCTACTCGAGGAACCGAGAAGAGCACGCAGAACACTTATGTCGAGTACTGCAGATATTACGAGATAAGCAACTCTATGCCAACCTGTCGAAGTGTGAATTTTGGCTTGAAGAGGTGAATTTTCTTGGTCACGTGATTTCCAAAGAAGGGATAGCTGTGGATCCAACTAAGATTGAAGCTGTGCTAGCGTGGAAACAATGAAGACGATTCACGAGATCAGGAGTTTTGTCGGCTTAGCAGGATATTACCGAAGATTCATTGAAGGTTTCTCGAAGATTGTCGCGCCTCTTACACGACTGACGAGGAAGGATCAACCTTTTGCCTGGACCGAGGAGTGCGAAGCCAGTTTTCAAAGACTGAAGGAGCTTTTGACGACAGCGCCTGTGCTGATCTTGCCTCAACCCGAAGAGCCTTTCGAGGTGTATTGTGATGCGTCACACCAGGGATTGGGATGCGTCTTTGATGCAACATCGGAAGGTGGTCGCGTATGCTTCAAGGCGACTTAAGATTCATGAGAGGAACTACCCTACTCACGACTTGGAGCCGGGCAAAGCAGAGTTTTTGGCGTCAAGATATGGAGGCACTACCTTTATGGGAGCACTCTTATTGTTTTCAGCGATCACAAGAGCTTGAAGTACTGTTCGACCAGAAAAGAACTCAACATGCGTCGGCGTAGATGGACGTAATTTCTCAAGGACTACGACTTTACGTTGGAATACCATCCCGGTAAGGCTAACGTGGGAGCAGATGCGTTGGGCAGGAAGAGCGTGTTAACCTCGGCGATGATGGTCAAGGAGGTGGAGATGCTCGAGAAGTTCCGAGACTTGAAGTTGAGTGTCAGTTTCACCGGAAGCCGAGATTTGGTATGCTTACCATTTCTAACAGATTGTTGGGCGAGATCCGAGACCAAAGCAAGTTCATGACGAGCTTCGCAAGAGAAGATCTGATTGATAGCGCAAGGAAGGCGGCGAATTTCACGCCTGAGCGGACGACATCTTAAGGTGCAATGGCCGAGTATGTGTACCTAACGATCCGAGCCGAGGAAGTTGATTCTCGGCGAAGCGCGCAAGAGCAACTTTAGTATTCATCCAGGAGTTACGAAGATGTATCAAGACTTGAAGAAGCATTTTTGGTGGTCGGAATGAAGAAGCAAGTGGCCGAGCACGTAGCCGTGTTTAACGTGTCGAAGCGAAGGTGGAGCACCAACGACTGCGGGAATGCTACAATCGCTGACGTATCAGTTTGGAAATAGGATAGTATTTCCATGGATTTTGTTGTAGGTTTGCGAAGACGCAGAAGAAGAATGATTCGATTTGGGTGATCGTCGACCGATTGACCAAATCGCCATTTCTTACAGGAGGTCGACATACAACGTGGAAAAGCTGACCGAGATCTACATCGCGGAGATAGTACGACTTCATGGTATACCCTCTTCGATCGTGTCGGACCGAGATCCGAAGTTCACGTCTCATTTTTGGAGGGAATTGCAAGGAGCGATGGGAACCGAGCTCAGGCTTAGCTCGGCATATCATCCTCAGACTGACGGTCAGACTGAGAGAACGATCCAATCAATTGAAGATTTGTTGCGAGCTTGTACCTTAGATCACCGAGGAAGTTGGGACGACGTCTTACCATTGGTGGAGTTCACCTACAATAACAGCTTCCATGCGAGTATTGGAATGGCACCTTTGAAGCGCCAGTATGGGCGGAAATGTCGACGCCTCTTTGTTGGTACCAGGGCGGCGAGCGTTACGTTGTCGGACCAGATATGATCCAGCGGACTCACCGAGAAGATCCGTTTGATCGGAGATCGGATGCGAACATCTCAAAGTCGGCGTAAGAGTTATGCGGACCAACGACGTCGACCACTCGAGTTCGAGGAAGGAGAACATGTATTTCTTAGAGTCACCCCCACCATCGGAGTTGGTCGAGCGATCAAATCCAAGAAACTTACCCTAAATTTATTGGACCTTACAGATTCTTCGTCAGATTGGTCCAAAGTGGCATATCGATTGCCTTGCCACCATTCTTGTCGAACATCCACGACGTCTTCTACGTCTCACAATTGCGGAAGTATGTTTCCGACCCTCTCATGTCATCGAGCGGATGTGATTCAATGAAGGGCGACTTATCTTTGAAGCATCACCGGCAAGGATCGTTGATCGGAAAGCCAAGCGATTGCGGAACAAAGAGATTCAACTCGTCAAAGTTGTGTGGGATCAAGGCGGAGATGCGACTTGGAGCTGGAGGAGAAGATGAAGACTCGTGACTCTGAACTTTTCCGAGGTAAGAATCTTATTTGCAATTTCGAGGACGAAATTTTTTTTAAAGGGAGAGATTGTAACACCTGAGGACGAGATCGACATCGTATTAGGACGACGTATTGAGACCTCGACCAAGACCTTGTGTCGAGATCCCGTGCCAAGATCGTTTCCGAGGTCATTTGCCGAGCTGATGAGACCGTGTGCACTAGCTGCTGAGCTGAGGAGGTCGGGTGTCGAGCTGAGGAGATCGCATGTCGAACTGAGGAGGCCGCGTGCACGAACTCGTGTTAGAGCCTTGTGCGCTTGCACGAGCACCCTTGTCGACATCGTGTCGAGATGATAACTCGTATTCTTTCGAACGTTATTCAGCGTTATTATTATATTGTTTGTAATTATTACATTGTCGGCTTGCCGTTCTCGTCGCGTGTCTAGATCGTTGACCGACAGAGTAGAGGGTAATTATGAGAGGAACGATTAGACGGGTAGATTGATTGATGGGATTGGCATCTTATAGCTGAAGTTACGATTATACCCTTTTCTCACCAGCTGTATACCACGACCGATTCCCTCAGATACTCATTTCTCTTTTCTTCTTTCTTCTTCCTTCCTTCTGCTCTGAGTTCCTTATTTTTCTCCAGAACTTCCATCGACGAAACCTTGAGTTCCATCGAGATTCTGCACAAATTTTCTTCATCAACCTTGTTCCTCATCATCTTCTCGACATATCTCGCCTGCTCGATCACCATTGAGGTATGAAGAACAGATTTTCTCTTCTTCGTGCTACTGTTTAGCGCTACTTCTTCCTTCCATTTTTAGCTAGTTTTATGCTTCCAAATCATGTCAAATTGATGGGTTTTCTTCTTCACGATATTACCTATCTTTCTAACCGATTAATTGGGCTTGTAAAACAAATTTTCTTCCTCTGTTTTTCTGCAATCGGCAGTGCCCAGAAACCCTTCATTTTTGGTTTATTTCGATTTCTTGTTTTCCGTTTGTTGCTTCTGGTTGTTGTTGTTGTCGATCTATCTGTTGAAGCATCAGATAACCTTTTTCATGAACTTTTGATCGAAATCCCTAACTTTGTGTTAGAGGAAAAATATATTTAAGTTCTTGAGTTTTATATTTTCTGGGTTGTGGTTAAGTTTGGGATGAGAGCTAAGTGTATTAGAACCCATAGATCGAACTGAGTTGTGTTTGTTTTAGGAAGTCTGATTCCCGAGATCGAGTGATTTCCGAATCAAGGTGTACGGGAAAGCGAATCCAAGGACGTGGAAGCAGCGGAATCCAGATCGAGAACTGTACGTGTCGAGGTCGACTGAGAAGTGTACGTGTCGAGGTCGATTGAGGACGGTACGTGTCGAAGTCGTTGTCGAGCTCGTTGAAGACAGCCGTGTCGAGATCGAGTAAGAGAAGTCATGTTCGAGCTCATTTGAAGACAGCTGTGTCGAGGTCGTTGTCGAGCAGCATTAACTTGGAGTTCGGTAAGGGCGCTTCACATTAATACTTTCATATTATGCTAGCGTAAGGGCAACTCTTAGACATTATTAAGACTTTATTTTTATTGTTATATTTATGTATGGACTCCTTGATTGGTGTCGAGATTAGAATGTTGTGATATGATTGGGTTTTTGCATGTATTTGATATGTGATTGAATATATGTTGTGAATGGTGTATTGCTGTCGAATTGCGTTTCTTCATGCAGAATGTTTTATTGCTTAAATGTCGAATTGCGTTTTCTTCATGTTAAGCATGCTCTCTTTATTTGATATGTGATCAAGTAAGTTGTGTTACTCTTTGACATGCGGCGAGCTAATCATCGAGTGAGAGAGCTAGGGAGTCGTATGACGTTTTTGAGCCGGACCCAGATAACTGAGGGTGCTAGGTCCCCTTTTTGTTTATGGTGGATTGGCTAGGCGTTGTAGCATTATCAGTTTGGGGTTGGACCTGCTGATTAATGCATGGTATCGGTTTGGGGTTGGACCTGCCGCTTACCTATTACGTCAGTTTGGGGATGGACCTGCTGACGATATTCCGGAATAAGAGTCGAGTCGAGTCTAGAGTGAGATGGTCGAGTCACGTGTGGTGATTGAGATACATTATTGTGTTGCTTATTTCTTTATGTCGAGCTTATCTTGAATTGTTGAGAAGTTGACCCTTTCCCGTGGTGCCTTCAATCCATGACGGTTACCCAGGCGATGTCGAGGGCGCAGGGAACTCGACAGCAGACGATGCCGAGGAGGAGCTCGACGAGGACCCGAGTGACGACCTCTACTTGTCGTGATTGATTATGTTGTTGGATGTTTGTTTTTACGATGACTGCATTTTGTTTTTCTTTGTGTTCGAGGTCGTGACCGGTTTGGGCGGGTATGTTTTATTGCTCTGAGGGTGGCGGCGGTTTACTTTTGGAGCGACCTGCGTGGGAGTTCTGGAAGTACCCCAGGGTATGATTGCTCTTTGAAGTCGTCATACCTTAGGTGTATTTTCTTTGTACATTTACTACTCTGTATTTTGTATACATTATTATTTCGAGTGATATATATATGTATGTTATGGATGTATGTTTTATTAGAATTTAATTCTTGTGTCTTAGTTGCACCATGTTTCAAAAGTCAGAATTACTCTGATGTGCACGAGTTGGTTTTATAAAAAAAAAAATAGACCGTATTTTTAAAAGGCACAAGAGTTTCGTTTTTAAACACATCTCATACAGGTTTAGTTGAGCTCGGTGTGTTGAGCTCGGTAACTCGAGCTCGGTATATTGAGCTCGGTAGCGGTCCGGAAACGGGTCGTTACAAATTTCAAAAACAATGAAGTAAATCCAAACAGGATTTGGATCCTCTAAAGTGAGTAAAATGTAAAATGGGTAATCTTAATCATTAATGAAAAAATAAGGATTGGTTTGTTATTCATGTACATGTAATATCGATACATGTAATATCGACCCTTAATTTTCTCATCAATGGTTTTTTTTTTTGACTAAAAACATCTAGTTGATTCCATTAATAATCAAGGGGTCAATACATGCAGGAATATCATTAAAAACTTGAGAGCAAGCATTATATACAACTGCCTTAGCTAAAGCGTGAGCAACCATATTGATAAACACCAATATTGCATCATTTTTACAAAGATATTATAATGTGATTTGAATAATTATTGAATATTATCAATTGAAATTCACTCTCTTTTAATCTACATTGTGTAGAAATGAAAAATTAGGCAATATGGTGGTCAAATACAGTTACGGGCTTGAAATTGGGCCAAAAACTAGGCCCAGAATGCTAAACCAACCTTCAACACGGCCTGTACATGGCAGCACAACCTTGAGGCAGTTTAAGAAGCAGAGCACGACTTCTTCATTGACCAGCACAACCTTTTCATTTGACCAGCACGACCTCTTCATTTGACCAGCACGGCCGTGCTCAACCAAAAATATCAGAAAATCATGTCGGCAAGGTCGGTGACGCGTAAACGGCTGTCAAGGGAGCACGGCCTTGGAGCACGGCCGTGCTGGTGTCATGCTGAGCCCAAATTTTGCCTATAAAAGGAACGCTCAACAGAACATTTGAAGGTTCCCCGGGATTGATTCTCTCCCAATTCTCTTCTTTTATTGTAATCTTCTACTCTTGCTTTATAGTTGTTCTGCTAGTTTTAGTTTTAAATATGTCTTTTGTAAACATGTTGTTGCTATCTTCAAATATGTTTAGAAACAAATCCCGTCATTGAGGTGACGGGGTATCTTTTACTTTATCTGTGATATCTTTATGATTTATAATATGAGTGTTTAAATCATTTTGATTAAATTATTCCTGGTAATATTACTTTAAAAAGAAGTAGCTACTCTTTACACAGTTAATTAATTGTTCGGCGATCGTACCTTGAATTAATTAATAGAACTCTAGGAATAATTGAATCTGCATGCTCTGCCGGATCAAGGATTGCGTGTTCATTTTCAGTCAATCATTGAATTGATAAATCTATTGACACTTCATGCTCTTTCTGTTTAATTACTTTGCATGATCAAACTGAGTAATAAATTAGAAAGAAGACTGTTAGTATTGCATGATCATTGGGTATTAATAGCTTTTAAATAGGTGATTGGTAATCAGTAAGAATTGTTACTCATGTTATAAATTAATCAATTACACATATATAAGTATTAGTAAACCCATTACCGTAGTGCTTTTATTATCTAATTCCTTTCTAAGATATTTTATAATCTCTTTTCTACTTAATTTTTATACACTCTTTATTTAAAGCTCACTTCAAATCATTTGTCGAAATAACAAATTGATCTAAGTAGAGCAGTAGTCATTTCAATTCTCTGTGGAGACGATAATCTTTTATACTATAACTTGACAAGATCGTATACTTGCGATTTTGACCGAACAAGTTTTTGGCGCCGTTGCCGGGGAATTGTTAATGATATTGATCGAAATGATTACTTTTTAATTTAGACGCTTTTTGTAATTATTTTCCTTTTTCTTATTTTTATTATCACCTCCTACATGGACGGTTAGCTTTTATTTTTATATTTCATCTCCTGGTTGGAAGACTAGATTTTATTTTTATATTTCGTCTCCTGGTTGGAAGACTAGATTTTATTTTGTGTAGCGTCTCCTGGTTGGAAGACTAGATTTTCTTACTATTTTATTTAAACTTATTATTTAGCGTCTCCTGGTTGGAAGACTAGATTATTTCTTCTTTCTTTTAATTTTTCTTGTCCTTTCTTTAGACTAACCTTAAAAATAATTAAAATTTCAGTTTTTGATCACGTGATCCAGCTTTGTTGCAGTGTATGCTAACACGCTCTCAAGATCCTATCCTTCAGTTTGATCATGAAATTGAAAGAACTGCAAGAGCTCTCAGAAGACAAAGAAGAGCTGTTAGAAGACAAAGAAGAACAATGGCAGAACAGGAATTGACTATGAATGAATACTTCACACCGACTTGTGAAGAACACGATAGTATCCAATATCCAGCGGTGGAAGCCAACAATTTTGAGCTTAAAGCAGGCCTAATTTCTATGCTCAAAGATATGCAATTCTCAGGCTTACCACATAAGGACCCAAATGCCCATCTAAAAAGATTCCAGCGGATTACAAAAACTGTAAAAATTAATGGGGTTCCTCCGGAAGCCATTAGACTCCGCTTGTTTACTTTTTCTTTGCAAGGAAAAGCTCAACTCTGGTTGGACTCATTGGAAGCCAATTCCATCACAACTTGGACAGATCTGAAGAGTAAATTTTTGAACAAATACTTCCCACCGGGGAAGTCTGCTAAACTATGAGCAGAAATTTCTGGATTTACTCAGAAAGATGGTGAAACTATGCATGAAACATGGGAATGATTCCAAGATCTAATCTTAGGCTGTCCCCATCATGGTTTTAATAAATCCCTGTTGGTTCAAATTTTCTATAATGGTCTTTCTTTTCAGGATAAGGCAGTTATAGATGCAGCATGTGGAGGATCCTTAGGCTACAAAACACCATCTGAATGTTATGAGATCATGGGCAGGATTGCCCAGAATAGTGCTCAATGGGCACAAGGAGAGAGACATATCCCGAAAAAATCTCCGCAGCCAGGTATGTTTAAAGTAGATTCTAATACTACTTTAGAGGCCAAGATTGAGGCAATGAGCAAGAAGTTAGAGGCTCTCTTAGCCTCAAAGTCTAAAACAGTTGCCTCAGTTTCTCATGATAATGATGAATGGCCTATTGAGTTTAGTGGCATGACTGAAGAAGTTAACGCCATCAAAGATTCTGATCCAAAACTTGAAATGCAAGAAGCAATGCTCAAATACATGCAAAGGCATGGACATCCGTGTATGGGTGTCTTAGCTAGTTATATTGAGAAAATCAATGAAAGGCTAAAAAGCATTGAGAAGAAGAACCCTATGGCCTCTTGTAATTCTTGTGGAACAGTGGGTCATGAGACCAAGGATTGTTTAGAAGAAATTAATTTTGTAGGCACAAGCTCTAGGCCTAGAAATGATCCATATTCTAATAACTATAATCCGGGTTGGAGGGACCATCCCAACTTCGCGTGCGGGGCAACAAAACCAGAATCAGAATCAGAATAAAAATCAGATTCAAGCCCCCTACAAACCCCTTAACATGCAAGTCCAACCTCAACCACAAAGAAGGCCATATCTTCAAGATCAAATTGATAGCCTTGTGGGAACTGTTAAATCACTAGAAAATACAGTAAATACTTCAGTTTCCAACCACAAAAATTTAGAAAGCCAAGTTGCCACTCTGGTGCAACTAATGACCAAAAGGGAGCAAGGGTCGCTCCCCAGCCAGCCTGAACAAAATCCTAGGGAGCAAATGAAGGCCATGAGTACTAGAAGTGGTAAAATTCTTAATTCACCGATAAATGAGAGTAGTCGAGTCCTTACTGAAAGGGACTCAAGTGAAAAAATTCAAGAAAAAAAAAACAAACTTCACCAATTCCTGCAGTTTCATCACTTCCACCCGAAAACCCTAAGCCAAATATCCCATTTCCACAAAGGCTAAAAGGTAACATAGTTGATCCATAATTTGTCAAATTTTTGGATATGTTAAAACAACTAACAATTAACATACCCTTTGTGGAGGCAATTTCTCAAATGCCCAAATATGCAAAATTTCTGAAGGACATTGTGTCCAATAAAAAAAGGCTAGAGGAATTTGCCACAGTCAAACTTAATGAGGAGTGCTCTGCTATATTTCTGGATAAATTACCTCCTAAATTGAAAGATCCAGGTAGTTTTACTATTCCCTGTTCAATAGGTGATTTACATTTTAAAAAGTGTCTGTGTGACTTAGGCTCCAGTATCAACTTAATGCCCTTGTCCATTCTGAGAAAGTTGGGAATTCAAGAACCAAAACCCACAACTATCCAAATCCAACTAGCAGACAGATCTGTGGTGTATCCACGAGGTATAGTAGAAGATGTTCTTATTAAGGTAGATAAATTTATCTTTCTGGTAGACTTTGTGATTTTTGATATGGAAATTGATAAAGAACCGATTCTTCTGGGAAGGCCATTCTTGGCCACGGGTAGGACTCTAATTGATGTCCACCAAGGGAAACTTACTCTAAGGTTAAATGATGAGGAGGTTGTTTTTAAAGTTTTTAACTCTATGAAAACCCCGTCTACTTTTGAATCCTGTAATTTTATATCTTCTGTGGATAACACTAGTGCTTTAACTCAGTATAATTTGCAGGAACTATTAAGTAGTAACAATCTTGAAAAAGCTTTAACAATGAGTGAGTTTGATTTTTTGGATAATATGGAAATGTTGGATGAAGTCAAAGCCTTGGATGCTGGAATAAATCAAGGAGGTGTCAAATGGAAAGGGCAATATGAAAACTTGGAAAGAGATAATCTACAAAAGCCTAAGCCTTCCATTGAAGAACCGCCGGAGCTTGAGCTTAAACCTCTGCCTGCTAATTTAAAATATGCATTCCTACATCCCCCTTCCTCTTTGCCTGTTATTATTTCTTCATCTTTGATAGGTTTAATGGAAGAAAGGCTATTGAGAGTTCTTAGGGAACACAAGGAGGCATTTGGATGGACTATCCATGACATCAAAGGAATAAGCCCATCCATTTGCACTCACAGCATCCATATGGAAGAGGACCACAAGCCAAGGGTTCAACCCCAAAGAAGGCTCAACCCAAATTTAAAAGAAATGGTAAAACAAGAAGTTATCAAACTTCTTGATGCAGGTATAATCTATCCTATATCTGGCAGTCCTTGGGTGAGTCCTGTCCAAGTGGTCCCGAAAAAAGGAGGGACGACAGTAACTGAAAATGATAAGAAAGAATTAATTGCTGTTAGAAAAGTTATTGGGTTGCGTGTTTGCATTGATTATAGAAAATTAAATGAAGCCACTAGGAAAGATCATTTCCCCCTCCCCTTTATTGATCAAATGTTAGAAAATTTGTTCGGGCATGAATATTATTGTTGTCTAGATGGCTATTCCAGATATATGCAAATACCCGTGGCTTTTGAAGATCAGGAAAAGACCACTTTTACGTGCCCATACGGAACATTTGCATATAGACGAATGTCATTTGGTCTATGCAATGCACCTGCCACCTTCCAGAGATGCATGATGTCTATCTTCTCTAATATTTTAGAAGATTGCATAGAGGTATTTAAGGACGATTTTTCTGTGTATGGTACATCATATGATGCTTGTTTAATTAATCTGGGAATTGTGCTGAAAAGATGTACAGAAACAAATTTGGTTCTGAACTGGGAAAAATGTCAATTTATGATTAGTGAGTGCATTGTACTCAGGCATAAAATTTCTGAAAGAGGGATTGAGGTAGATCCTGCCAAAATAGAGGTTATTGCAAAACTTCCACCTCCTAATTCTGTAAAAGCTATCAAAAGCTTTCTGGGTCATGCTGGATTTTACAGGAGGTTTATAAAAGATTTTTCAAAAATTGCAAAGCCTCTATCAACCCTTTTAATGAAAGATATGCCCTTTCAATTTTCTGAAGATTGTTTGAAATCTTTTAACACTCTGAAAACAAAGCTGATTGAAGCACCTGTTATTATGGCACCTGATTGGTCACTGCCTTTTGAACTAATGTGTGATGCTAGTGATATGGCAGTGGGGGCCGTTTTGGGCTAGAAAAAGGATAAGGTATTTCATGTCATTTATTATGCCAGTTGTACTCTTGATGATGCGCAACAAAATTATACGACAACTGAGAAAGAGTTACTGGCAGTAATATTTGCTTTTGACAAATTTCGTCCTTACCTGGTTTTATCTAAAATAATTGTTTATACTGATCATGCGGCTATTAGACATTTGCTTGCCAAACAGGATACTAAGCCAAGACTAATCAGATGGGTACTCTTGCTTCAAGAGTTTGATGTGGAGATCAGAGGCAAAAAGGGAGTTGAAAATGTCATTGCTGATCATCCGTCCAGGATTGATCCTGAGGTAAGACCAAATGTTGCTGAAGGGATAAAGGAAACCTTCCCTGATGAACAATTGCTGGCAATTTCTGAATTACCATGGTATGCAGATTTTGTAAACTACTTGGCTGGTAATGCTCTTCCTACTAATTTATCTTATGCTCAACGAAAGAAATTCTTTTCTGATGTTAAGCATTATTTTTGGGATGAACCATACTTATTCAAGATCTGTGCTGACAATATCATTAGAAGATGCATTCCAGAAGTGGAATTTAATTCCATTTTAGAGCATTGCCACTGTAAAGAAGTTGGAGGTCATTTTGGTCCCACAAAGACTGCACACAAAGTTTTGCAATGTGGTTTTTACTGGCCTAACCTTTTCAGGGATGCATACAATTTTGTCAAATCTTGTGATAGATGTCAAAGAAGTGGAAATATTTCCCGGAGACAGGAAATGCCCCTAAACAGTATTTTAGTCTGTGAATTGTTTGATGTTTGGGGCATAGATTTCATGGGACCTTTTCCGTCTTCCTATAATAATGTTTATATCCTGGTTGCAGTTGACTATGTGTCCAAATGGGTAGAAGCGGTGGCTCTAACTAAAAATGATGCTAGGGGAGTGATTAAATTTTTAAAGAAAAATATTTTCACTCGTTTCGGTACTCCCCGGGCAATCATAAGTGATGGAGGCTCCCATTTTTGCAATAAACAATTTGAAAATCTGTTAGCAAAATATGGAGTAACTCACAAAGTAACCACTCCTTACCATCCACAAACAAGCGGTCAAGTTGAAATTTCCAATCGAGAAATAAAGAAAATTTTGGAAAGAACTGTTAACAATTCTCGAAAAGATTGGTCATTAAAACTTGATGACGCTTTGTGGGCATATAGGACAGCATTTAAAACTCATATTGGCATGTCTCCTTATAAATTGGTTTTTGGAAAAGCTTGTCACTTACCTGTAGAATTGGAACATAGGACCTATTGGGCCATCAAATATTTGAATTTTTAAATAAAAGATGCAGGTAAGAAGCGGTTGTTACAACTAGATGAGATGGATGAATTCCGTCTAGAAGCATATGAAAATGCTAAGCTATACAAAGAACACACAAAGAAATGGCATGACAAGCATATTCTGAGACGAGAGTTTCAAGTAGGTGATAAGGTTTTAATTTATAACTCTCGTCTGCGTCTCTTCCCAGGTAAACTTAAATCCATATGGACTGGACCATACAAAATAATCAAGGTATTCCCGTATGGAGTTATTGAATTACAAAAAGATAATGGGGAAGCTTTCAAGATAAATGGCCAAAGGGCCAAGATCTATGAGGAGGGTTTCCAACAAGAAACCCTTACTGTCAATTTAAACTAAGCTTTGTGAGAAATATATCCGTCAGGCTCGAAACGTTAAACACGCGCTTTGTGGGAGGCAACTCGTATTTATAAAAGTTTTGTTATCTGTATTTCTGTTTAAAAAAAAAAACAGCACGGCCGTGCTCAAGGATGAAAGGGTCGTGCTACGCGTCTTTCAGCTTAAAACCAGAATGAAAAGGCCGTGGCTCTCATTAGCACGACTCTCTACTATTCACTCCAGAGAGAAAAATGAGAGAACGATTGTTTTCTTGATCTTTTGTGCAGTTCTTTGTGTATTTCTCCATCAATCCAAGCCAGGTAACATCCACATCTCTATTTCCTCTAAAGATCTATGATAGTTTAGGGATTTGTTGGTGTTTTTGGAGAAATCTCATGACATTACATACCCTAGATCCTAAATACATGATATTTAGATGTGTTTTAGACTTAGAAATCCAAATAGAACTCGTTTTGCATGTTAGGTAAGGTCTATTTGGCGTGATTCTGGTTCAAAAATGGTGAAAGTTGATGTTTTTCTCGATCTGGAACTGTTTCTGCGATCTGGAAATCGCATCTGACAAGGGAGCATGACCGTGCTCCTCATGGACAGGTCGTGCTTCGAGGCCGTGCTGACTTTTTTTCCAGCTTAAAGGCCCTAAAATGTTATTCTGACAAAATTCTATTTTTCCTTGTTATATTGTTTAATCTATTTTTCAGGAAAAATGCCTAAAAGGGCCAGACATGACCATGCTGTCAGATCCAGAGTGCTAGCTCCTATTCCAGGTCATATCCCTTTGAAAATGAGGGAAAGATACCGCCATGTCCGAGGATTTGAGTTCCATCCTACCAGGTACCTAGACGAGCACACCTTAGACAAATTTCATATGCTAGGCACAGTCACCACCTGGCTGGAGAGGATCAGATGGACGAGGGTTGCTGACATACGACATCCCACTTACATAGAGCCGGTGATCGAGATTTTAGGTACACTGACGTACTACGATGCACCAAACCCAGAGGAGGAGTATCGGGTCAAATTCATGCTAGATGAGGTGGAGCATGATTATTCTTTAGCAGAGTTCAACATCCATCTGGGGTTCCACACACCAGAGGAGGTCCAGACACATGCATATGAGGGGGTCCACCATGATGTTCCTATTCAAAACTGGTCTGACGGAGTTACCTGGGCAGAGATGATAGGTGAGCCAGCTGCTGCTTACCATCCCAGGCAGTCCAAATCAAGTAAGCTCTGCAACCCTATTCTGAGAACCGTACACCGTTGGATCTCTTCGTCGGTGCACGATAGGTTCTCCAGTGAGGGGGTAGTCTCTAGAGGTGACCTTTTCCTCTTATGGTGCATGACTAGGGAGGACGGACAACCCTACAACCCTGGTATGTGGTTCTTACGTACGTGCACTAATCTAGGCAAGAGGTTAGCTGCCCATAATACCGGACATGTGGTGTTTGGGTCATTCTTATCCCAATTGGCTGTTAACCTCGGTTATCAGCCTACTAACAGCCTACTGAGGAGACCACTACTATTCCAATGGAGGGGATTACTCAGACTACTTTATTATCCATCGGTGTTCTCCGACAGAATGACCAGGTAGTCTTAGTTCTGGATGATGCTGCAGAAGAGCCCCAGCCTCTTGCTGAGATGATGGATCAGGATGAGGGGCATGATGAAGATCAGCCAGAGGACCACGGGGAAGATGATGAGGACGTAGCGCAGAAGTTTGATCAGGCACCACCTCCACCTTCACCAGCTCATGATCAGGCACCACCTCCACCTCCACCCCCACCACATCATCAGCAGCCTTATGATGATTATTTTCAAGGGATGGATCAGCGCTTCCATGCCATGAGGCAGCATTATGACATACGGTTTGACCATATGGCTGTCTTTCAGGGAATGCGGCAGGATTATACCGCTCGATTTGATCAGGTAGACCAGAGCCTACAGAGACTAGACCAGTCACAGGCTACCATTACAGAGCTTCTCCGGCAGATGCAGCTGCACTACCCGCATCCACCCCTGTATTGATGCCATGTTTTCGTGATATTTTGTACAAAAAGTGTTTTGCTTTTGTATGATTTATTCCAGGACATCTCAAGGGAGTTTTTATTGCTTTATTATATTTTGGTATTTTATTTTGATATTTAGATAGGTGACGCCATTGATATTGCAAATATTAGACGTTCTTTTATTTTCTTTTACTAGCTTTTTGGTATTTAGCTAGTAATAAGTGTGGGGGGAGAACAACATGACTCATGAATTCTCAATTAAAATTGGAAAATTGAAGTTAATTAATTTTTGGGGAAATTAAAATTTCTAGACAGCTTTAAATCTCTTAAAAGAAAATATATTCTGAAGAGCTGAAAAGTTAGAATAAGCCCTTCATTGACAATCTTTCCAAGAAAAAGCTTCTATCTGTGAGAATTCGAACCTAATCTAGGGGTTACACTAAACTGATTGATTTTAAAACCCCTATTTTTCATTTGAGTTGTTTTTCATGACAATTGTGTTCTAGAACTTGGCATATGACCATTCAAAGCGAAACTAATTCACAAAATTTTTGAAAAATGATTAGGCACTTAAGATTATTTCTAGCCTCCAACACTTTGAATTGAAATTTTTTACCAATTAGTTGCCCACTTTGAGCCTTAGAAATAAAATTCTTTTGATACCTCTGATTTCTTTGAAAGAACTTAAAAATTGGTTATCCTTGAGTTAAAAAGAGCAACTTGGCATTGGTGAAAAATAAATTGAGAGAAAAAAGAAAAAAAAAAAAGAAAAAAGAACATTTTTGTGATGAGGAAGTTTAAAAAAAAAACAAAAAAAAAGGGGTGCTGTATACCTAAAAATGCTAAAGTTGTGAAGCAAGGGCATATGCTCAAAAATAATTACTGATTTTAACCCTTGAAATATCCTTTTATTGAATCTTCATACCTTGAATTTTTTCTCATAGCCTCATTACAACCTTTTAAAGACCTTTGATTTCAATTTTTTCTGTGAATTGTTAGTCGAGTTTTGGTCTATTGTCAAGCTTATGATAACACATTGTCTACGAAAATATATATATATATATTGTGTGAATTTCTCTTACCCATTGATACACTTGAGAGATTGAAAGGGAGTGACACATTCTTGGTTGGTTTGATTTCAAAGGTGCTTATTTTTTCTAATTATCCAATCAAGTGAAAAATATTTCTCTCAAAGAGATAAAAGCTATCTTTCAAAAAAAACATTTGCTCTGCCCCATTAATTGGTGAACTATCATTGATAAATTTTTTTGAAAATTCATAAACCAATTATTTTTGCTTGAGGGCAACCAAAATTCAAGTGTGGGGGAATTGATAAACACCAATATTGCATCATTTTTACAAAGATATTAGAATGTGATTTGAATAATTATTGAATATTATCAATTGAAATTCACTCTCTTTTAATCTACATTGTGTAGAAATGGAAAATTAGGCAATATGGTGGTCAAATACAGTTACGGGCTTGAAATTGGGCCAAAAACTAGGTCCAGAATGCTAAACCAACCTTCAACACGGCCTGTACATGGCAGCACAGCCTTGAGGCAGTTTAAGAAGCAGAGCACGGCCTCTTCATTGACCAGCACGGCCTCTTCATTTGACCAGCATGGCCTCTTCATTTGACCAGCACGGCCGTGCTCAACCCAAAAATCAGAAAATCATGTCGGCAAGGTCGATGACGCGTAAACAGCTGTAAAGGGAGCACGACCTTGGAGCACGGCCGTGCTGGTGTCGTGCTGAGCCCAAATTTTTCCTATAAAAGGAATGCTCAGCAGAACATTTGAAGGTTCCTCGGGATTGATTATCTCCCAATTCTCTTCTTTTCTTGTAATCTTCTAGTCTTACTTTATAGTTGTTCTGCTAGTTTTAGTTTTAAATATGTCTTTTGTAAACATGTTGTTGCTATCTTCAAATATGTTTATAAACTAATCACATCATTGAGGTGACAGGGGATCTTTTACTTTATCTGTGATATCTTTATGATTTATAATATGAGTGTTTAAATCCTTTTGATTAAATTATTCCTGGTAATATTACTTTAAAAAGAAGTAGCTACTCTTTACACAGTTAACTAATTGTTCGACGATCGTACCTTAAATTAATTAACAGAACTCTAGGAATAATTGAATATGCATGCTCTGCCGGATTAAGGATTGCAAGTTCATTTTCAGTCAGTCATTGAATTGATAAATCTATTGACACTTCATGCTCTTTCTGTTTAATTACTTTGCATGATCAAACTGAGTAATAAATTAGAAAGAAGACTGTTAATATTGCATGATCATTGGGTATTAATAGCTTTTAAATAGGTGATTGGTAATCAGTAAGAATTATTACTCATGTTATAAATTAATCAAATACACATATATAAGTATTAGTAAACCCACTACCTTAGTGCTTTTATTATCTAATTCCTTTCTAAAATATTTTATAATCTCTTTTCTACTTAATTTTTATACACTCTTTATTTAAAGTTTCACTTCGAATCATTTGTCTAAATAACAAATTGATCTAAGTAGAGCAGTAGTCATTTCAATTCCCTGTGGAGACGATAATCTTTTATACTATAACTTGACAAGATCTTATACTTACGATTTTGACCGAACACATATTAGTTTCTCTCCTAGTGAACTCCACATGAGAGTTTGGCAAAGAAAAATAAAGGGAACCTCGACATTTCTCGATGGTGGCTCCAAACTCAATGATGTCCGGCTTCCTGGACTTAATGGCATCCACAACAATCTTAGAATCTGACTCAAAGATAACATTGTCCAAGCCTAGCTCCAAACACCAATCAATCGCCTTCAAAAGGCCATATGCTTCCCCCACTTTGACATCCAACAACAGTTGAAACCAAAGCGTTTTAGCCCCAAGAAAGTGATTAATTCATCTCTCAAGCACACACCAATACCTACTCTACCAAGGGCCGTAGAGAATGAGGCATCTACATTACATTTAACATACCCCATTGGCGGACGTTTTCACCTGGGAATGATAGCCTCCCTATCTGTGAACAAGTTCCTTGGATCATCCTTGGCACAGATTTGAGTCCAATCATCTAGCATGGCACGAGCGCGACACACTATTGTCTCCGAAGTCTCATCAACAC
This sequence comes from Calophaca sinica, assembly GCA_037113605.1. NCBI lineage: Eukaryota > Viridiplantae > Streptophyta > Magnoliopsida > Fabales > Fabaceae > Calophaca > Calophaca sinica. The sequence goes on along the minus strand of CM073736.1, from coordinate 98,376,293 downwards.
CCTCCCAGATCTTCCGGTTTCTTCCTCTCCAAATGCTCCACAACACCATAGCCCAAGTTTGTTGTTCCTGTGAAGATAAAATAGCAAGCATCTTAAAAACTGTGTCTTTGAAATCAGCTGCCTCCTGTAGTTGATGCGCTAAAATATCCCATAGGTTCACCTTCCCCCAACATCTCCTACTCTTGTCACAAGTAAGCAAAATGTGGATAATGCTTTCCTCACCTACTTCACACCACGTGCACTGTTGCCCACATTGAATTCCTCGCGACTGAAGACTGGTACGCGTTGGTAAGCATTGCCTGCAAGCCCTCCATAGAAAGTTTTTCACTTTCGGAGGGACCTGCAGACTCCACAACTTGTGCAAATCACCAGCCACGGTAAGATGAGTGGTGTCAAGAACAGTGCCCATGCAAAGTTGGTATGCAGAGCGTACAGTATAGGTCCCCCTTTTCTCTGGCCATCACATGCAGCAATCTGATTCCACCACATCAAGCAACCGTGTGCGCACAATTTCTCCTGCAGCTGCTGGCTCAAACAATTCATCAATATGCTCTCGGTTCTAGTTCTTCCTAGTCTGCAGCAACAAGTTGCTGACCCGCAAATTATCAAAAACAAAACCTGTGCGCAGCTCAACAGGTCGCCTGCTATGGGTCCAAGTGTCATGCAGAGCCCGAATACAAGTTCCTGTACCAATACGCCATTTGGTTCCTTCTCTAATCACAGCCTTTGCTTCCCATAAGCTTCTCCAAACATAGTTTGCATTGCTACCTCTGCTAGCCTCCAGAAAATCACACTTGGGAAAATATTTAGCTTTATATAATCTCGCAACAAGTGTGTCTTTCACTGTCATGATTTTCCACCCTTGCTTACCAAGAAGTGCCACATTAAAAACATAAAGATTCTGGAAACCCATACCCCATTCCTTCTTACTCATGGATAACTTTTCCCACGATAACCATTTAATACCCTTATTTCTTTCACCACCACTATCCCACCAAAAGGAATTCATAATCTTCTCAATTTCATCTATAAGAGTTGATGGTAGCAAAAATATGCTCATAAAATATGTGGGTATTGCCTGGAGAACTGCTTTAATCATTACCTCTTTGCCCGCCTTAGAGGGTGACCGGCCACCCCAAGAATTAATTTTACGCCACACTCGGTCTTTTATAAACTTGAACATAGCCTTCTTACTTCTCCCAATCATGGACGGTAGCCCCAAGTATTTGCCAGTGCCCAAACAAACTTGCACACCAAGTATCCCAGCTATCGAATCTCTGACCCCCTCTTGCACATTCCGGCTATAGAATATCTCAGACTTTTGAAAATTTATTTGTTGGCCAAATGCTTCCTCATACACCTGCAAAATAGTTTTCATGACACTCGCTTCCCAATCTGAAGCCCTGAAAAATAAAAAACAATCATCTGCAAACAACAGGTGAGAAACAACTGGAGCGCCACGACAAATCTTAGTCACTCACTTTACACTCTAAAGTGAATTGGTCACTTTAGAAGATCTAAATCTAAACAAAAAACTTTGTCGGCTAACATAACCTTTCACGGAAGAAAAAAAAACACGTACGACAAATTGGAAACATATCCTCAAAAGAAGTTTTCACTTTAGAAAACTCTAAAGCCAAATACTGGAAAGTGGAAACTCGTGAATCAAACACATATATGTTCTATCATTCACATAAATGATCTTTATATTTGAATTTCAGAAATAAAAGAAAACAAATTTCCAAAGGCTATTCACATTCAGCCAAAGAAGTGCTCGCCCAAAAACTTTCAATATATGCCATTGAATATCTGATATAAAACCTAAAGAAAAACATTCACGTTTTTCAAAACTTTGATTTTTTTCCCCTCCAATTTCTCACGTTCGCATAGGACAATTCACTCTCAACACAAAGCTTCGAACACGTCGTATTCTGAACCGAAAAATTCTTCGTTGACATTTCATAACAAGCGCATCGGAAGAAGAAAAATAATCCTAAATTCAATAATATAGGGTTCATATAAATTAGGGAAAATCAATCAAGAAAACTCAAGCATCACACAAATCATGAATCTTAATCCTAATAACCCAACACTGAACGCTTTGATACCACTTGTTGGAAGTAATTCATTATTAATAACAACAATAAGAATAAACATGCTCAAATTTCATAGAAGAAATACCTTAAGCAGAAGCTATAAAGACGAACAAGCATGCTCAACAAGAACAACATGTTCTCTACCCTTAAGATCTACGACATGTTGGATTATCAAGGATTAGAAGAATACCTAGATCCATAGCAATCGATCACCTGAAGCTGAATACTAAAGGAATGATAACGAACAAACAACGAGCAACTAGTAACAAACAACGAGCACGTTAGCAGTGGCTTTATGGTTCCTCCTCAATCGAATCTTTTTGAGTTCTCTCGTGAGAATTTAGGTTCTCTTCAGATGGGGAGAAGAGAATGAATGACGGCGATTCAATATATTGGGGACTATAACCTTCTTTATAGTGTGTTAAACCCAACAGTGTACTCATTATCCCCGTATAAGGCCCATATCAATTAAATTATGAGTATAACGAGCTTACTTTATTTTAACTATATTTGATCACATAAAATATTGCTCTTTTATGATAAATAGCTAATATAATTATTAAAAATATCAGCCCACATTAATTATTAGAATATAAAATTTCATCAACCGGTAGATTTAAATTCAAATATTGTAATTATCATGAGCAAAATTTGACCAATGAGCGCCCATTGGCCACCATAATAACCAACTGAGCACAATTAATGGAAGCTTATTTGGGGTTTTGGACTTATAAAGAAGAATCAAACACATGTACCCAAAAAAAAAAAAAAGGAAGAATCAAACACATTAAGCGATTAAAATATATATATATATATATTTATTCATATTCCATGAATATACAATTGATTAATACATATTAATAAAATGTACTTATTATTTTCATTTTTGTTCTGATACAAAGAAATGGCCATATGCAGCTAGCATAACAGAGATTTCTATATATGCAGCGTGCTAGTAATTAACAAATCGAAAAAGGATTATAAGCCTTGCAGACTTGTAAAGTTCACCCTTGCGGTTACACAAACGAACAGCACGAATTCCTTCTCTTATCTCAGATACAGGTAAACATGTTTGTCCAGCAAAATCATGTTTTCTAGAGAAGTCACGTTCAATAACTTTGATGTGCAAGAGGGCCAGCTCTGGAAATGTTAATGGAAACCTGAACTCCTCATTCCATACTGGGACCCACTCGTCTTCAATTGTCCTAGTTGTCTTGATATCTATATCAGCTGGCACGCCATGAATACCAATCTGCACATATATTTGTCATGTTACAATTAACTGTTGCAGAATAACAATTAATAGTTTTAGCAACGCTTGGTAAAAAGAAAAACAAACTGCTACTAAAAATAAGGATTAAAATTTGATGTTAAATCTTTCCGTCTATTATCAATATAAGAAACATAATTATATTAAGGACACGTGGTAAAAGTTCATTAATCCGTTTTCTCGCCAAAAACCATTTTCACACAAAAAACTTTACTATGCTAGGTTTCAATTTTATTTATCATTTATGCTGCTGAGCACAGCTTATCTCAGCTAGTTATGATCAAAAGCATTACCTCTACGCGGAAATCAGGTGGAGAATAAAAATCGAAATGTGTTGAGGGGAAATCAGAACGCCACCCGTCGCCCATATATACCAAAACCTGCTTTGTCATCATGTTTAAATTAGAGGTGAGTGAAGTATATAAAGGAAATGGAAGATAATTTTTGTGGTTTCAATTTCAAATAGGTTTAGTTTGTAGGTATTTGAAGTATTTGAAAATTTCTAAATAAGTTACTGAACTGAAAAAATTGTAATTGGACTTTAAATTTGTCAACATTTTGTAATTAAGCCCTGAATTTTTAAATAATTTGTAATTAGATTCTTGCATTCAGGTACTCGATTACAATTTATTTAACAACTCAAGATCTAATTACAAATTTTTTAGTTCAAAGAGCTGGTGAGTAATTCCCAAATAGTTCAGTGAACTAAGGAGAAATTCCTCCAAATAAGATATACACATTCCCTTTACCTGCAGAGATTTCTGGAATGGTCGGGTTACTGTAGGATCGTAGACCTCATAGTTGTTCAACAAGATGTCAGGTTTCTTAACATACCCACAGCCGCCATTGGCTCTAAACATTCCTTCCATATACGAAAGATAGTGGCCATGTCCCTTAAAAGAGTTTCAATTTGGAAGTAAATAAATAAATAAAATAAGGATATATATCCACATAATTAACCCAGTTTGATTTCTGTTCATAATTCTAGCTAGTTTCTAAATAACGGAAAGCAGAAGCCAAATTTCATAGCATATCAGCAATTATAACAAAATGCAGGCAAGTGTTTGATGTGGATTTTAAGCTTTTAACTAAAAGATGCAATGCTTTAACGTTATCTTCGGGTATAGTTTTAAAACTAAACACGACGGTTCAACTTTAAAATGGTTCTGTCTATAATTCGGTTATTTGGACAGTTCAACCTTCGGTACAAACCGATTCTAGCAGTTTAAAGCAATTGAATCATGACTCGAAAGTTTCATCTCGCTGGTTCAATGTCCAATTAGGTTTTTAAAACATTATGTAATTAATACCCGCATTCTTTTTCAGGGAATAAAGAAGTACGTAGCAACTATTTTCCCATTAATTCTCCCAGTTGCCAAAATAGATGGAAAGCAAAGTCTAACCTGCATATTAAATGCTACCATTTGAGCTCCATGCATCCATCCAGTCATGGGATCGTAATTGGAGGAGTCTACACGCGTACCCTTTGGATATATTCTAAGCAAATTCCTTTGGGTGAATCTAAAAACATGGAATAATATCAATAGTTGTAATGGTGAACAACAGGGTAAAAGAAAATAGAGCACCATATATATCTAGCCATAGCAGAAGGCGGCGAACAATTTATGCATGAAAGCATCTAATCTATTATTTACTTAAAAAAACTTCAACTAAAGTTAAGTATACATGTCAAAAACTCCTTCATTCAGTTTTCGTTAAAAACTATTTTCCTACAAAAAACTTAACTACACCGGAGATTCTGTTTTTCTTTGTCATTCGTGCTCAGCACGGGTTTTCTCAGCAAGTTAAGAGTATAAAGTAATAATATGAGTAAAAGCTCACACTGCTACTTTAGAAGATATACGGAGACTTGTTTAGTCCCGGAGAATTGAAAAATATCAATTTAGTCTTCAAATATCGGTCAAAAGTAGAACTAAAATATTCCTAAATTCTTTAAAATGACTAATTTAATCGACATTTAAAAATCAAATTAGCACTTTTTATTTCTTAGAAACTAAATAGGTTTCGGTTTTTTTTTTTTTTCCTCAAAGACGAGTTTGGTCTTTACTTTTAATGTCTTAATTTTCTTTTATTATTTTAATCTATCTCAAGCTTTTGGTTGATTATATCTCGAATGATTATATTTATATTGAGTGTGCTTATACAAGATGAAGCCACTTAAGTCATATGTTGACATAAAGACAACTAACTAGACAAGCATGAACTTAGTATCTCTCAAAAAAAAAAGTGTAAGAATTCTTTGCAGCTGCGTGCAGAATCGTTAAATCTAGAGAGATAAAGTTTCTCTTTCTAGATCTAACGACTCTGCACGCCGCTGCAGAGGATCAAAATCCCTCAAAATCGTCAAATTCACCTGACAATGTCGGTTGCATGAGTTTTGGAGATATCTTCAAGCACTTGTTCACTCAAGCTAAGACGCCTAACTTGAACATGATCCGACAGCCAGTTTTCTACCTTGCCTTTTGGCTTCCCAGCATGAATGGAAATCAAATTCCTATATCCAAGAGTTTCATCCTCCTCACTACTCTCCTCATCCGATTCATCCTCCTAATTAATGGCAAAAAAAAAATCTAATTAATTAAGATGATTAGGAAGCTTAGTTGATTCAATTTCAAGATAAGAAAATTGAAATCAAATTATTTTCACCTTATCATTGACTCCAGATCCATCATCTTTGTCCTCAAGCGCCTCTGCTTCTTCCTCTTGTGATTTCTGGCTTTGATTTTCAGGAGACTCTGGTGGTTTAGTTGAAATCAGAATTTTTCCCTTCAGTGATTCTGGGGAAGGGAATTCGTTCATTTGTTGTGATCGATCCGGGCGAAACAGCATATTTCCGAATATACCATCCACCATCTATAATTGATTATATTTTAACTTAAAAATGTTACTTAATTGCATTTCAAACTAATTAGATATTAGTGGCCTAATTAATTCATGCAATGAGTTTTACGAACCTTGGCCACTTTGGCTTGAAGAGGTGGTGTTATGCGGTCTTCGAAAGTTATTATAACAGGATACTCAGAGGCATGAAATGCGTTGTCCTTAATAGCACACAAACAATCTTTGAGATTCACCGATGAAGTCAGAGTCCTACAGCTCCAATAAAAGTCAAATAGTTTGAGTTATAAAGTCGCAATGCACGTGAAACAAAGTATAGATAAATATACATGCAGTTAGTTAATCTAAGTTATCACGAAATTTGATTTGATTCCTAATAAATTGTTCGGTTCCCCTGCATTGTTGTTGCTAGGTAGAATTATATATGCCAACTCCGGTCTTCTCTTATATAACATTAGGATAATTCAGAATTTGCCTCAGTAATTGTCCAAGTATAAGCAAAAAAATAATTCATTATCTATTTAAGAAACTTAACTACACTAGGTTCTATTTTTCTTCACCACTTATACTCAGCACGAGTTCTCTCAGCTAGTATGTATAAGAAAAGCACCTCCACACCTTAGATAATAGTAGTCCAAACAATTCCAACGTGCAAACAACAAAAAATTTAAATTACAATCAATAATAAAATAACCTCTAAAAAATGAGTGAACATATGATCAAGGTAATTAAAACCAGACCGAGTATTGAACCGGAGAGGGCAAGAGTTCAAGGTTTTGGGGTCGGAACGGAACTAACAAAATATTATTTTTTAAATATATATATACCAAACATATAATATATATAGTATATAACTATATAAAAATCAGATGAATAAAAATTAGGAATAATAAATCAGTAGTAATAAAAATTAGAAATATAAAATCAGATGAATAACTAATCATGAAAATCATAAAAGTAGCAGCAATAAAAAAAAACATATGAATAACAAATCAGTAACAGTAACCAGTATAAGTATATACTTATCATTGAATAACCAAACATGCTGGTTGGCGTAGTGGTAAGTCACGCCTTTGTAAGCGCTTGGACGCGAGCTCTACTCCTACCGAGGCCCTTTTGCGAATTAATTTAAACTGTGCGGATGTGATGTGCGTGGGAGTCTGAGCGAACCGGTTCGACTCCGGATCGGCTGGTTCCCACCGGACCGACTGGTTCTCTGCGGCATGGTTCTTGGTGGTCACCCGGACTGGCTGGTCCGGTCCGGTTTTGATTACCATGCATATGATAATTGAATCATAGCTGTTAGGGAACTAAGGGGTCGACTTACATGTCTTCACATTGGTATGATATTATCAATTTTGGGCTTTAAGCCCTCATGATTTTGCTTTTGGACATTTCCCAAAAGGCCTCATACCAATAAGACATTTTCTTGCTTATAAACTCATGTCCTTCCTCTTGTTTAGCCTATGTGGGACATTGTTTGCACCTCAACAATAATCTAAGACAATCAGACATGTCTCGTTTGTTTTAGATCGTGATAAAATTGATTTCAAAAGAATTGGTTTTAAAAAAATTGATTTGTGTTTGGTAATAATATTTTAAAAGTGTGTTCAGAAGAATTGATTTCGTTTAAATAATAAAAGTAGAATCACCTTTAATGTGTAAAATATAAAGAATTTTGCAGATCCCACATTCAGAATTGATTTTATTCAACACAAAAGCTATAAATCATTGTTTTTATCTGTATCAATTGTACCTACCCAAAAATTTTTATCAACCGTGATTTTTTCACCCAAACATAAGAACGGTGATTTTTAACTCAATTAGTCTTGTTTTTGCTACCAGAATTGATTCTCAGCTGCCCAGAAATCTAAAACAAACAGACACTGACTAAAAAGATGTCAAGAATGTTTGTTCAGTTGGTAAGGATATGATTCATATTCCATAAGGATGTGAGTTCGAATCCTGATGTCGAAGTGAGGACTTTGTTGGTGAATGATATGTAAGTACATATGTGATTGCTCATTGAGCCTTGCGGCTTCCTCTAACCCCAGTGAATCTCAGGGACCTAACTCACCTAAATTTTTTTTCATAAAAAATAGACTAAAAAGATAACAATCTTGTGGCAAGGATAGAGAGTAATCGGAGTTGTGTTCACAAGACAAAATGTACAAACTTAAATTAAATATTATATACATTCATATTAATAAACTAAGTAAACTATGTTTAGATAATAAATTATATCAATGTGAAAATAATTTATTGTGAAAAATTGAATTAATTTATGATTTGTTTGAATATTTTAAAATGAGTGGAATGAAACGGAATGGAGTGAAGCGAAACAAAACAAAGTTTCTATTCCGTTGTTTGAGTATTTTATGATGGAACGAAACAAAATTTTCGTTCCATTGTTTGGATCCTCTGTGTATCACAATTGTGTGATTTTGGTCCCAGCGCTCAATATCTATAATCGAAAATGTTGTAAGGTTTTTAAATTTTTAAACTAATTAACATGTCACTACGACCAAGTTATGTGTCAGGTCACACCCACATGTGACACATCAATATTTTCAATTAGAAATTGAACAGTAAGAGGAACAAAAATTGCACAATCATAATAATTAGAGGATCCAATTCACACAATTAGAACTTCAGAGACCAAAATAACACAATCACAATACGTGGAGAACGCAATCTGTTCAATTAAAATTTGAGGGACCAAAAGTGCAAACAAAAAAAAAATTCATGCCAATACCCAAAAAATTAAATTCATACCCTCCATGACGAATTTCCACATCATCTCCTCTGGAATTTGGCCACAAATCCAACTCAATTGCTCTAACTCCTTTTTTCAGAGCGTTTATTATTGGGGTAGTACTGCTTTCGCTGCTAAATTGATTTCCAGTTAAGTAGGAGTTGTGGCCTGTGTACAAGAAATAATGGGCCAACGGAGAATTCATGTCATGGTGCACCTGAAGATACAAAACACACCCAAAAAAGGAGAAAAACGTCAAAAGATAATTGGAAAGGTTAATTAAGGTTTTAGTGGAACCAAAATTTACAACTTTTTTATACTTATTCTCAATGTTTTAAAAACGAGTAAAGACTCATTTTAGTCCCTCACAAAATATTTACGACCTATTTTAGTCTTTCACAAACTTAAATCCAAATATAATCCCTCATATTTTTTAAAAAGGTTACTTTAGTCACTCACATTTTTAAAACGGGGTCACATTAGTCCCTAGCAGACAATGGCGGAGGGACTAATGTGACCCCATTTTAAAAATGTGAGGGACTAAAGTAACCTTTTTAAAAAATGTGAGGGATTATTTTTTGATTTAAGTTTGTGAGGGACCAAAATGGGTCGTGGATATTTTGTGAGGGACCAAAATGGATCTTTACTCTTTAAAAACCGTACAGGACATCGAACCAATGAGAATTATAAGACATAGTTCAATTGTTTTTCTTAGAATTTGGGATTGAGTCTAACACAACCCTAGAAGCTAACTCATAGGGTGAGAGTTGTCCCCCACTTATAATCACCATTGAGGTCATATTACTTTCCAATATGGGACTCAACAACTTTAAATCACTCGAACCGAGAAAAACTAACAATCGAACCGCCAAATAACCAAATTGTAGAAATGACCGATTCCTATTTCAACATGTTGAACCGTTCGATCCGATTTTTAAAACACTTTACGCCACAATCTATTTGAAAATGCACTAAACCTAAAATTGAACACATATATTAGTTATATTATGAGTCGTTTAGTAATTGGGGTATTGGTCACTTAAATCCCTGGAAGTGTGACTCGATGTCACTTTAGTCCTGAAAGCATATAAACTCCAAAATAGTCTCTGTAAGTATGTTCTGTCTGTCACTTTGGTCCCTGCTGTTAACAATTTCATTGACTCCGTGAGTAATTGGTCACTTTAGTCCCTGAAAGTGTAACTCGGTGTCATTTTAGTCCCTGAAAGCGTATAAACTCCAAAATAGTCATTGAAAGTGTTCTACGTTTGTCACTTTGGTCCCTATCGTTAGCCATTATTTTGGAACGAGAGACAATCAAATGGCTAATGGTAGAGACCAAAGTGACAAATGTATAACACTTTCAGTGACTATTTTGGAGTTGTTACTCTTCCAGGGACCAAAGTGACACCGAGTTACACTTTCAGATACCAATGTGACCAACTACTCAATGAGTCAATGAAATTGTTAACAGCAGGGACCAAAGTGACTGACGGAACACATTTACAAGGACTATTTTGGAGTTTATATGCTTTTAAGAACTAAAGTGACACCGAGTCATACTTCCAAGGACTTAAGTGACCAATACCCCTTTAGTAATTACAAGAAACTCTTCAATTTTCATCTAAAAATATTACCTGATCAGCAAGGGGACCATTAAGGTCACCAGAGAGATAACGGAAGAAGGCATCAAAATGAAGGCCTCTTCTTTGAAATATGTTGAGATGCTTGAGACTGTGGAAAATGGCTTGAGCATGTTTTTCGGTAGCATCACCACTCTCTTCTCCTTGAAATTCAACTAAAAAGCGGTACAGATCATCCATGCTCATGGTACCATTCTGTGAGTACTCATAAAAATAACCAATGATTTCCTCCGGAGGTTCAGCCACTTTGAGCCTAAATATTCTCTTGAAACAAAAGCATACTTTGAAGTGTTGTCTAGAAGATTTATTCCCAGGGCCCTGTCTGAAACCAAAGTTGGTGGCCATTATTTTTTGTGTTTAATGTTGACTCTTGAGGGGGAGACACACACTGAGAGAGAAAAGAAAGATGGTGTTGGCCTATAAAAATTGATCATGAGTTTGGCTTGGAGCCCAAGTGAGAATTTATACTATTACTATGTTTATAAGGAAGATGAATAAAATGCTGAAAGTAAATGGTTTTTGTTAACTTTATCTCTGTATAGAAGAAAGAGATTGCTTGAGTTTGTGTATTGTGCTTTCTTTTATGTTACAGTTTAATGAGGAATATTACCTCCGGGTAACTATTCTCAAGCCCTATCAAGAGGCTTTAATTTTGTCCCATGAATAAAAGTAGCATAATCAACTAAAAGTTAGGAATATTCATTGTGATGTGTTGTGTTGGTAAAGGTAAGTGGAAGAGAAGCATCCACATTGAGTACTAAGGGTAAAAAGGGATGTTACACAACAACAAAAAAGGGATGTGACATATATATAGGTAATAAATCGGATGCATCCTTTACTAGTGGGCAAATGTAGTACCAATGCCGGTGTGGCAAACTATGTTTCTTCTATCTTATGTAGGCAATGAATATCTTTAATTATATTTTGGGATGTATTGGATTGAGATTTTAAAATACTATTTTGGTATAAAAAAGTCTTGTAGATTTTAAAAGACTGTGTAGGAATGCAAGATTTGAAAGAACTTAATGGATTTATATCATAGTAATTTTTAAGATTTGAAAGAACTTTATGGATTTACAAGATTTGAAAGAAAGAAATTATTAGAAAGAAAAATTGTAGTGACAAAACTTTTTCTAATATCTCCAATTTTCTTATCGCTTAAGATTTTTTTAGGTTCTCTTAAAAAAGATTTGTATGTGTTAATAGTGTTAACACTTTGTTCTGTTTTATGGATCCGTCATTCCTTTGCTATCCCCAAATATAGTAGTCACCTCAACAACACAATTGAATCCAATTCCCCACTTGAGAATTCCCCATCTCTACTTGATAGCTCTACAAAATCAGAATTTCTTGATCCAGAAATCAAAACAGGTCATGTTCTTACACTGTGACATTTGATGAAAAGGCTTTATGGTCAAACACTTCTGGCTATAGGCTACACCCCAACACCAATAACATTATAATCGATATGGACAAAAATTTTCTAGTAAGAGAAGACGATAAGTTAGATGATTACGACTTATGTACATAACGTTCAAGGGTCACTGAAAGTAAAGATTGTGAAGGAAGAACACAACGTGCAAGGACCATTTTTTTGGGTGCACAGTCATATACATTAACAATTGCTTATTATTTTTTGGTTCCAGTTCCAGAAAATTGAAGGAGATGAGTAAGATAGAGAAAAATATAGTGGAAATGGGTCTATAAAAAATAACAAAATATCAACACTACAAGGCAGAGAGGAGAGAGAAATGTAAAAGTATAAGGATTGAGAAATAACAACGTAACAACATTTTATGCTTTACGAGAGAGATGGGGAGGGAGAGAGGGAGGGAGAGGTGACAAAGAGAGAAAGGTGAAAAGAAATAAACATTTGAGAATCCTGAGAAATCTCATGTGATAGAGCATGACTTTTTACTACTAAAATATCACTAAAAAGTCTAATAAAGTCCAACAAAATCTACTTTAGAAAACAATTCATCAAAATTAGAAAGATTTTGAATACCACAAGACTTTTTGTAACTTGTAAAAAGTTTTGAATGAATACCACTGGATTTGGAGACCTTGTTTAAAAAATCCTAATTGTCCTGATTGAATACCACAAGACTTTTTTAGATTACTTAAAAATCTTGATCGAATAGCTCAAGACTTCTTCATCACAAAAAAGTCTTTTAAAATCTTTTAAAAACTTAACTGAATACACCCATAGGTCCATAAACTATTTGGAAATGTTTAAATAGGTTCTTGAATTGAACTAAAAAAATTGTAATTAGGTCCCTGAACTTACCAATAATGGTCCCTTTAGTTTAATCGGGTCCCTAAACTTTTAAATAAATTCAATTAGGTCCTTGAACTTTTAAATAATTTGTAATTGGTCCTGTTAAAGAGGAGAGTTCAGGGCCTAATAAAAAATTATCTAGAAGTTCAATCGGTCGGCAGCCCAATCGACCAGTAGCTCTGACAACCTAGTTGATTAGCAGACCCGTTCACCAACGAGCCCAGTGGCCCTTCGACAGGTGGGCCCGACAGCCTGTCTACTAGCAAATTGTCGACCTTTGGGCCTAGCAGGCCGTCAACAATCGGGCCCATTGACAAGTTATAGAGAGTCGGGTCAAAAGTCCAACGACGCTGGTCCAATAAGAGTAAGAAAGGAATTTCAAATTCCTAGCTTTTAGATTGTATTTTAAATTCCCGAAATTTAGTTTTAGTAAAATACTTCATTAAATCATTTCATTTTGAAAAGGAAAAACTTATGTGCAGTTCAATTGGTATTGTTTATCCTATTCACCGATTATAACATATCAGATGGATTAAATTTTTTGTTTGAATTCAACATGATCATATTTTTACTATTGGATAGTTAATCCACGTGTTGAATTGTGATTGAAAAATAGTAAAAACTACACAAAGGAACTGCACTTAAGTTTTGTCCTTTTAACAAATTTTCACATTTATTATCCAAATATTTTACATTGAGTTATTTGAATTACCCTTTAAAATTAAATTACATCGTTAAAATCTCTTATCCAAACGCATTCTTAAACAAATTACGAGCATTTTCCCGTGACTTAATGGAAGTTCTTTTGGACATACAGACATAGAAAATCTCAGGGTCAGAGTGCAAAGAAACAGGCATAGGTCTAGTTTGGATTAAGTTAGAATATTTTAACTAAAATAAGTATTTAATTTCTAATTCATGAAAAAGTTCTTATAAAATTTGAGGTATTTATAAAAATAAAATTAAAAAAAAGTTAAATGAAAGAGTTTCTGAAAAAAATTGAGATACAAAAATGAATTATTTCAACTTAGAGAGAAAGTATTTAATAGAATACTCATGATTATTGTAAAATCGTTTTAATTTTTTCTTTTCTACAAGTACTTGTGAAAAATTATATACAATTTGACATTCTTAACGTAACCGAATTGCCTACACTCGACAATTCTCACATTTACACAGTCAAGCAAATCAGTATCGTTTGTACAAGATCGGACGACTCACATCGTAAATTCGGCAAATCGGACTTGATCTGGACCTATCCTAGGCCCAAGTACCATTTAATGGGCTCCAACAAGCTAAGCCCAATTGACATGGCTTCTCCTAAGAGTTAACCCTAGCTTGAAAGCTATGTGAGCCTAATGTAGTCACCTCTATAGGTATGCCTCTTCTAACCCTAACACCCACCTCATTCGTGTACTGACTTGAGTGTCGGAGTGTTTGCAGGTGACCACCACCCACATCCTCCACCGGAGCATGGAGCGGTCCGACCAACATCTTCCTTCATTTCACCACCACGAAGTATCACCTTCCTCCAACTCTGAGATCCACACCGGATCATTGGCACCGTCTGTGGGAAACGATTTTTCTTTATCGGTTCTCTCATTTTTTCCGAGCGAGTGGTTACTGAAGGTAAGCATTCAGCGAGGTTCAGAATGGTGAGAAAGCCTCTGCCGATTTTCTTCTCATCTATTTGTGATGTCTGTTCCTACTTGCTCGAATCTAGAATCTTCACGATCTCTACGAAGAAGGAAGCAAAAACCACAGTTCCATTTCTGGACCATCGGTGTGCGAGAAGACCGTACACATCTCCCTTGTCACAACCGACTCCATTTTCTGAACAACCAAAGCCAGATCCAAGATCTGGTCCTTAGCATCTTGAGAGCTGAAAAGGAAAAGTGGAAACCACCATCGCTTTGCTCTCTTCAGATCGCCCCACTTCATCAACAGCGAGATCGAGTTCGCTGTCTTTGTCCCGTCGTCGTCTCAGCCTCTGCTTGGTAGGATGCGACAAAAATGCTTCGTACGAGAAGCGTGCATCTTGGCATCACATCACATCGCACAAGGAACAATCCGATGCCGCCTTCGAATCCGAACTCCACTCCTGTGTGGGCTGGTTAAGATTTGAACGGAAGTAGGGCAGCAAACATTGCTAATTTCTGTCTCGATCTGTGTCACTCTAAACTGAGTTCGGCTTTGGCTTCTTCTTGATGCCACCCCCAAATCTGAGGTAAGGTCCAAACCTTTCTTTTATTATTTTTTGCTAATATGTTTGTTCATGGTGGACATCGACACCGACATCAAAGAAGACCGAGGTAGCCAAAAAATTCATCGTCGAGCCTACTGTTGGCCGGAAGACAGGCTTATCCCACTTTTGCTGTAGCCAATCCACTTCAATCTCTAATGAGTATTCGTCAATTCCAGATCCGTTCTCGGAGATGTGAAGTCCTTCTCAATCAAGCACAAGACTTCTCAATAAATCTGAAGTTCCCCTGGCACGCTTAGGGAGCATTGACGACTTCTCCAATATCCTCAAGCATTCCGAAGCACCGGCGTCAGTTGTAACGCCGATCCCCCTGGCATGCTTAAAGTCAGGTCGGTTAATAAAGGAAAAAGCTCAGCAAATTGGGTCTGCAATAAATCCCTTAGCTCACTGAAGCACACAATTTTGAGAGGTCGATATGACCATCAAAGCTCATCCCCACTATCAGGTTATTATTTTTTAGCATCTAACATTGAACATGATGATTCAATATATCTATCTACACCAGTGATTTCGCGGTGGATCATAGCTAGTTGACAATTTTGGAAGAGGCATACGCACCATGTGCTTCGATTAACATAATCTATGGCAATGCTTTATATCTTTTCCACTTTGGGTTGCTTTTCCCTTTACCATTATTTGTCATCTTACCGAACAACCTTGATTGCATATTGTTTGCAATGCATGACACTCACATAAAGCCATATCAGAGCTAGGACCATCTTTCATGCAGTCCGAAGTTACATTTCATTTTACATGGGGCTTATCATTCCCAAGAGCATTGGAAACACATTCCTAAACTATAGCAGCCCCTACGAAGGCCATGAAGGTCAAACAATTCTTAGCGATAAGACATGGCAATGTTATTCATCAAAAGCATTTGCAACTGATTGAATTCTGAATTATTCCCCTGATAAGGGAAAACAGGGATGACTCCCACTGGAATTGACTTTTCATTCATCATGTTGTCAATCTTAAATTGGTAATTCTCCCACATGATGTCTTCTGATCATGTTATTTCTAGAATATGCGTATGGCCTAACTAAGCTGTACATAGGGAACTCACAGTTCTAATGAGTTATCTAAACTGAATGTTTTTGAACATGTTCTGCAAAGCTTGCATGCACATTTTGAAACTGCCTTTCTAAAAAGGGGCACAACAGTACATGTGAATGCACATAGCATTTGAGCATATCATGCTTTCATCACAACATTGCCATTATTACGAGACTAGAAGTTGCTCTTTCTAGCTAGCTCTCATTTGTGGCATTATCGTCTTATTTCACTGTCATGAATACTTGTTCATGCACATATGACTCCAAAATAATATGTCATACCTTCCTGAATACATGAATTCATGAGCTCCCAATACAACCTTAGGCTTGTCATTGGGCCAAACTCGATTTTTGCAATTGAGTCAAATTCAAAGTTCCTTGACTTGTTATGTCACTTTTACTGAAATTGAATGTGAGCTTATTCTAGTTCCACTTTGCTAAACGCTTTGTGTTCTGCATATACTGTGAGCAGAAAGCATTTACCTAATATAAACTGTTGACTCTTCCCTCTCAACAACCGGAGATGGCATAGAAGTAGCAGTATCAATCAATTTCCCTATTTCCATTTAAAATCTACTATGATATTTGTTATCTCTGTTGAAAATATGGCAGTGCATGACAAAAACAAGGAGCTGCTGGAGGACATCCAACAGCATATACTCCAAATGAGTTAGCCCAGATTAAAGGGCATAACCACCTGTTAGGAGTTCAAACACTCCGATCAATATGGATATTACTCCAATTAGCACAACACATATTGCTTTAATAATAACATGTCTCTTCGGAGTTTTGTATATTTTCCTCGTACAGGAAATGATAGGCAGGAGCCATTGAGGCCCCAAATCTGATCTGCTCCAACAGTTATACAAATCATTGTTATTTGCTTAATATACTTCCACCAAAAGGAACAAGTACAATGTGGTAAAACACATTCCACTATAGATTGGTTTAATACAATCACATTCTAGTTGTTATTGCCTTTTGGTATTCAATGTTTAAGCATGGTAATTCCAAGATATTACTTTGCATTGAAAGACCTTGCAGGAAATTTCAGCTCATACTTGTGTCAGTATATCTGCAATACATTTGTATGTTGTGTAGCTTAATACTGACCCTTCTTGATACGAAGGCCCATGGTAGCAATATTTGCAACATATTTTATCATGATTATTGCACTTGATGTGTACAAACATGCAACTACCAGGACATACTGTGTTCTCACTTAAATACCACAGGAAACTCTTGGAAATATTTGTTGCAGTGCAAACCGAAATTCTTCTGTTGGAATTGTCACTGCACTAAGGCATAAGGGATTCCCTTGCAATCATGCTTTTTGGTTTTCACAATCAAAGCAACAATTGATGATATAATCTATTTCTATATAATTATGCTCTCAAATTGTGAGACTTGTTTGTTTTCCTAATGCAAGGATTTCACTGTAGGAATAGCAAAACCTGTTATCGTGACTTTCCACCTCAAATCAGATGGAAAGCTGGAGTCAAAGCAGATCTAGCAACAATTATCCATAACCAAGGACTACATTTGTATGCTGGTATCTTTCATTATTATCGGATGCTGGGGGCTCTGGTCAGCAAATGCCTTATTTAGGGCCTGCTCCCTCAGCTATGTCACTAAAACTTCTTCTTTTACCTTGGCAGAAGAAGACTAATGCAAAGCTGAGTTACTGACAACTCCAAATCGGCAACACGTGAACTATTTTCTCTAGAAACAGCTATTAAAACAAATTCAGTAGAACTATTTCTACAGTTACAGAGGCTGATGTCAATCTTCTGAATTTTGTTTAGCATAAAATAAGAGGTCGAAGTCTAACACTTCGAATTTTACATGATTCCAAATGATTACAAAGACTTGGATTTGGCCTCGTGAGTCTCTTGTGTTTAAAACTCCTTCTCTACACTAAAGAAGTCAATTATATGGCATTATCAATCTCTTGAGTTGGCGATTTCCCCAAAACAAAGGCTTCCATGACTGTAACACCTTTGTACGACCTCTAATCCTCATGAAAACAAGCATTTTCCATTTGCAAGCAAACATTCAGTCTTAGACAGATTTTATGTCAAGCGCTTGAAAGCTACTATTGTAGATGTTCTCCCTATTATCAGAGCCGCTGAACTCAGTGGAAATGATCACGAGTTGCACATCTAATCAAGGGTTGGATCAACTTCATATCCACTTTCTCGGAATGCATTTGCCGGGCTAAATCGGCATGATTCACATTTGCCCACAATGGGTAACATCAAAGTTATCTCAACCTATCTGATGAGGGTTCAACACCAACAAAGTAAAGAGAAATCTCTGACGATTGAATCTTACTTCTGTATGATTATACTTTCATGTTTCGAAATTCCTGTATTTTCATTGGGCAGGAACTATATACCATGAATTACACTTCAAAGAGTATGTATAAAACATGCGCACTCCACCTCAAGGAGCGAAATCTATTCTAAATTAAGAGCTGGGGTTAAAGAGAACCCAGTAACCACTGAAAACCGAAGTCCGACACATTGGATAACATGAAAATCCATTACATCTAGTAGATTATTTCTATATAATTACTAACGATTTCTCCAGTCGGAGTTGTACATGATCCTCTTACGCAGGAACTAGATAACGCCCAAATCGTCAAATTGACAGCTTCACGTAACAAACTCGGCTCCAGAAACGTCGAGATTCACCTTCTGAGCTCCTACGCTTGGTCTTGAGAAAATCCGATTTCAAAGGATTTTGGTAGGCCCCTCGACTTGCCTAGCTACCAGGTTGCTGAGGGTCCTTTAGCGGTCACATCCACCCGAGTTACGATGTTCACTCTGACCGCCGGGGTAGAGGAGAAACTCCCTTGGTCGGGTTGTTTCTCCGAAGTAGATGGCACCGCCAATTCAAAAGCGATCACTTCGGCATCAACAAGATCGGATTCCACCTCCGAGCTCTTACACTTTGTTGAGATCGAAACTCGACGTCTCAGTATATAGACATCGTGCCTCAGTCTTCCGACGAGGTATACATTTTCATACTTCAATCAAGCCACATTCTCTTATGAACCAATAATGGGAAATTTATTGTTCAAAGAGGACGACACCTATTGTCTATCATATAATTCCATTAAAGTGGTGAGATTAAGGCTTGATTAGGCACGCCTATTTCCATTTCTCCTTGGCCAAATGATTAGTAGCATGAGAAACATATGAAATTCGTCCCAACTTGGGCAAATTGCTACCTCGAAGAGCAGTAAAAGCAGCTTCATGAAGATTGAACACCTCAATTGATGCATAATCTGAGCCTTATAATAGTGTTTATTAAAAACACCTGAGTATTAATCAATCTTAAAGATGCTACAACAGACCTAATCCGCTAATAGGATTTCCTTTCAATGTATACATACAAGTTCTAGACTGCTTGTCTCCTGTTCTGCATGACTAAGAATTTCAGCAGTACCGAGATTCCCCTTCCGAACCCTTACGATTGGTTGAGGATGAATCTCGACATTCCATCAGATTTCCTCGTTAAAGCTCTTAAGCTCAGATGAGAACGTCGACATCACATGTCGGTCTTCTGACAAGGTATACATTTTCATGCTTTGTGCTTATCATTTTCTGGAATTAAGCAGCGCTTAATGCCAATTGGAAAATAGTCGGGATAAACTCGCAAAGGGATTCACTCCCAAACATACACCCCCAACACATCGGCTAGTATGGGGGCAATACAATCAAAACATGTGTTTACATTGTGCACATCTTGTATTTCTTGACTAACACATGCAGGACAACAACTCTATGAGGGTTAACTACGCTTTTAAGTCGGCTATTACATGAGCAACCGACTTGGGGGGCTTATGATCCGGACCTATCCTAGGCCCAAGTACCATTTAATGGGCTCCAATAAGCTAAGCCCAATTGACATGGCTTCTCCTAAGAGCTAACCTTAGCTTGAAGGCTATATAAGCCTAATGTAGTCACCTTTACAGGTATGCCTCTTCTAACCCTAACACCCACCCCATTCGTGTACTGACTTGAACATCGGAGTGTTTGCAGGTGGCCACCACCCACATTCTCCACCGGAGCATGGAGCGGTCCAACCGACGTCTTCATTCATTTTACCACCACGAGTAGAGCCGACAAAATGGGCCGATCCGACCGGGCCGGCCCGAAAAAGCCCAAAAAGCATAGGGCTTTGGCAACTAAAATTGAGCCCACTTTATAACCTCGGGCTTTTTGGCCCGGCCCTACAAAGCCCGATCGGGCTTCGGGCTGCCGACAAAGCCCGCATCTACTTAAAATTAATTAGCCACTTCACTTGGCCCAAACCAGCAAACTGAAGTAAAAATTAAAACAAAACAAAACAAAACAAAACCCACTCAACTCAAGTAAAAAAAAAAGCGCAAAAACTTATAAAAAAACAGACCCAAATAAAAAAAACAAGAAAAGACCCACGCTCCAGGTGGTCTTTCTCAGTTTCTCTTTACACGGTAACATCACCTCTTTTTTTTATAAGACAAAACTCTACCTCTCTCCATTTATTCACTTATTCAAAAAAGAAGAAACACAAGTTCTCTCTCCTCACCTCTTTCTTTCTTTTGCGCAGCAGCATTGCAGAGGAATAGAAGACAGAACCTCGTCCTCCCCATGTTCAGACCAAGGCTTCTCTCTTCCATGGCCCCATCAGATCTATGCGCCACTGGATTTGTGTTGTTTTATTTTTGCCATTAGGAAACCGATCTTTAAAAAGTAAAACAGAATTTGTTTTTGAGGTTTTTTTTGGATTATTTATTTTAAAAATAAAAGGCTTTGTATAAGTCGGGCCGGCCCGAAGCCGGGCTTGGGCAACAAATTTCGACCCCCTTTTTTAACACAGTTTTTTTAGCCCAGCCCGATAAAATCCGAACCCGATACGGGCTGGATAACCCGTTTTGCCAGCTCTAACCACGAGGTTATATCACCTCCTCCAACTCTGAAATCCACACCTGATCAGGACTCAACCATCCAATTTTTGTTAACCGTTAAAGATCGTCCCTGTAGTCTCTTTTGAATGCGGGGAACCGACATCCCTGACACTGAGATAAGTAAATGGACACAAACTTCTTGCCTAAAATTTTGATTCCTTAAAGGTTACGGGTTTGACATATGAGATCTTCCTAATCCTGTTATTATTCTTGGTTTACTTACATAATCATATGAACAAGCTATAGAACATATACATCTTTTGAAAGTTTTGGCCAAATTTAGTTGATTTAAACCCAAACAGGAAGTTGAAAAGGAAAGCAAGTTGTAACATTTTTCTTTATCTTTATAGTAATAAAAATAAATACCCCAAATACAGAGAACAGCTTAAATCAAATCAAATCGCATAAGAAGCCTAACTGAGTTGTACTTTTCTCCTTTACGGTCAAAGAGTGGAACTGCACGGATTCCTTGTTTCAGTTCAGCAATGGGTAAACAAGTTTGGCCTGCAAAATCATCTGTCTCGGACATGTCATATTCATGCACTTCCACTCTAAGCAATGCAAGTTCAGGGGCTGTTAAAGGGAAGGTGAACTCTTCTTCCCAAGCAGGTATCCAATTATCCTCTATTATCTTCGTTTTCTTCATTGTTACATCAGCTGGCACTCCAGCTATGCCAACCTGCCTCACAAATGTGACATTTAAGCTCAAGCAAGAAGTACTAAAAAAAAAAAGTATTAATCTTATATTTCCACAACCGGCATTAATAGAGAAACAATTTGGATAAAATTATACTTTTGGTCCTATATCTTTATTTTAGAGTTCAATTTGGTTTATTTTTTTATTTTTTTGTACCGAAATAGTCCCTTATCTTATAAAATTGACACCAAAATGGTCTTTATGATCAGTCCGTTACTAACGTCGTTAACTGTGGCCTATTTTTGGTCTCTTATCTTTATTTTTGTTGAAAAATTGTCCTTATATTTTATTTTATTTTTTCCGAAATGTTTCTTTTTGGTATCGATTTGGTCCAACACATACTGCCAATATGCCAGATAAGCTGCAAAAGGACTATTTTGGTATAACTTTTGTAAGACAATGGACCTTTTTGGAACAAAAAATAAAAGAGAGATTAAATTGAAACCTAAAATAAAGATAAGAGACCAAAATTATAGTTTAGCCAAAAAAATTCCTTGGACCGACTAACAAAGTCGTCTAAGCTTCAACTGGTAAAGGATTAAAACTTACACAAGTTAAGGCAAACACACAATCACTATTGGCATAATGTAGCAAAGGACAAGAGGTATTGGTGTGTAAGGAGTTATGTTGCAAGCTGAGGATAATTATAAAAAAAAATATCTTACCCTGGCATAAAAATCTGGTGGAGAATACAAGTCAAAGTGAGTTTGTTTGAAATCCATGCGCCATCCATCTCCCACATAAATTTTAACCTATCCAGTTAGATTACATTACATTAGATAGAGTGTAAGAAAAATGTGCATTTGCTAAGTGTTTCATTTTGACATTATCCTTACCTTAAGAGTCTTCTTCACTTGCGTCTTATCTTTAGGATTGAATACCTCATTATTTGGACCTACATTCATAAGAAAGTCTGGCTTTTTGACATAACCACATCCCCCGTTGGATCTAAACATTCCATGCATCAACCAAAGATTTCTGCCATATCCCTGTGGTCGGAACAAAGACTTTTATTCTTATGTGTAAGAAGTTAATAGAAATTTAACTCTTAAAGCAGAATAAGTCAAGATGAAAGAAGCAGCATTGATCATTCAACATTAATTTAACAATGATGTTACCTAATTATATGTAATCATAATAATGTTGTAGTAAATTGAGAATGGATATTGTAACTTCAGATGCATCAATATGCAAATTTTAAGTAACTTAAAATCATTTATAGCAATTTTCAGCACCATGCTGTCATTATGCTTGTCACAGAAGAATAACTGATATAGTAAGATAAAGAAATTTTCAGCACACACAAACAAGCAAAAATTAATCCTGAAAAGTCTAATTAGGGACACTAAATATGTTGTCATTCAGAATAAAGGGGAAAAATGGAACACAGGTTGAAAACCTGCATATTGAATGCAACCATTTGAGCACCATGCATCCAGCCAACAAATGGCTTGTAGTTGGAGGAGTTGAACCGTGTACCCTTGGGGTACACCCTCAAAAAGTTCTTCTGGGTGAATCTATTACACAAAATTGAAAGCATTACAATTAGATTGTTGAAGAGTTTCTTGCAAAGTGTAAGAGAAATAGTAGGTCATTTGTATACATAAGGTAGAAAAGTATAGCTGATATTTGATAAGAAATTGGATATTACCTAATAAGATCAGTTCCAAGTGACTCAGCGGCCTTTTCAAGGGCTTGTTCACTTAAGCTAAGGCGTCTTACTTTATCATCTTCAACTTTTAAGGCTTCCTTCAGACTGCCCTTTGGTTTTCCAGCACGAATAGCAATTAGACGCTTGTAATCACTCCCCTGATTTGTTTCATAATCATCATCGTTTGATTCCCCATCATCACTCTGCTGGTTTGTGTCAGAGCCACCCTGTAAGAAAATAGAACAAATCACAAGACAAAATGAATAGGACATCTATCTATCTATTTATCTATTTAAAAAGGTAAAAAGTTAACTACGGTAATGACACGTGGCGAAAGCTCATTCACCAACTTAAAACTGTTTCCCCGCTTATTTTTTCCTTCTCGGATGTGTTGCGCACACGTGAATCAAGGGTATCTCTGATTAGTTCTTTTGAGAAAATAAAGGCTGCTACAAAGTGCAATTCTCAGCTTACCGCATCATCTCCATTTTGGGCTTTCACAACATCAGTGACCTCCTTTCCCCATTCATCTTCATCATCAGAATCCTTTGCTTTCAGCAATTTTTTGGAATTGTCCTTCACACTTTTAGATTTTAGGTACTCAGTTGGAGGTTTTGTTGATATCATGATCCGATATTTCAATTCTTTTGGTGAAGGAACATCTTTTAAATTTTCATCATTTGGACAGAACAGCATATCTCCGAATGTTTGAGTAATCATCTAACATACAAACAGCATCATGATTTAATTCCAAATTTTTGTGAACATTAGTGATTTACTCCTTTCAAATATAACAAGTTACCTGAGCAGCTTTAGCTTGAAGGTCTGGTGTAAGATGGTCTTCCAGGGTTATTATGACTGGGTAGGGAGAAGCAGAGAAAGCATGCTCTTTAATGGATTTCAAACATTTGATTAGCTCCACAGGTGTTGTCAATGTCCTACACATTTCAAATAAGCAGTAAATTTTCATGTTCATATAATTATAGCAATCACAATAGCTGCATAGAAAAGGGAATCAACATGAACCATATTGCAACGTCTTGATTAGTAAAAAATTTGAATACCTTCCATGTAAAACAAGAACATCATCTTTGGTGGAATTGGGCCATATATCAAGCTCCACCACTCTCACACCTCTATTCAATGCCTTTATAATGGGGACATCACTACAATCACTGCTGAGTTGATTACCAGTGAGATAGGAATTATGGCCAGTATATATGAAGTAATGTGTCAATGGAGCTGTCATATCCTGATGAACCTGAATTAAGAGCAAACTAAGAAGTTAACATCACTAATAGGTAACTTAAAACTACCACAATCAAAGTGTTAATTAAAGCAGTGCTCAATCACACCGTTCATTTATATTAAATTATAATAAATATATAATTTTACTACATAATAACTAATTGTTTTTAACGATGGAGATGGTTTGCGGCTTTTGTGAAAATGCAAATGATCTCAATTGATTCTCAACCCAAATAGCATTATCAATTCAACTCACCAAAATACAGAAATCACTTATAAGGAGCAACAAGAAAATGACGTGAAATAATGAACCGAGACATTATCTTAATTTGGAAAAAGAAATTCATCAACAGAACAAAACAAACAAACAAAAGGACAAAAAAGAAAAGAAAAAACCAAAAATGGTATCAGGAAAACATAAGTAGCAGTAGCAATCATTCTTGATAAACGACAAAAAAAGCAACTAGATCCATCCAATTCATCCAAAACTAAACAGTGGCAACTAAATGAGTAAAACGACGCAGCAAATTACCTGAGATCTGATGGGAGGGTTGAGGTCGGGGGAAAAGAGGAAGTGATGAAAGTCATCGAGGGTGAGATTGTGCCTCGCGAACTTTGTAATGTGATGGCGCTTCTGCAACACCTCATCCACCACCTTCTGATGCTGGAGTTGATCGTCGTCGTCCAGCTCGCCCTGAACCTCGGTGAGGAAGCGGCGGAGCTGGTCGGGGGTCATGTGGGCCCCACCCCCCGAGTACTTGTTGAAAAGTTCCCGGACCTCACGGGGCGCCACCGCCTCCCCCGCATTGAACCTCCGCTGGAAGCAAACGCAGACACGGTAGCTACCCATGTGATGTATGTCTGTCTGTGAGAGTGAGTGAGTAATGTGAATTGTGAAGGAGCTAGCTAGCTAGCTAGCGCGATCGAGTTCAAGTTTATAATTGAGAAAGGAAAGTGGGGTTAATTGGTGGGAAGGCAGAAAGAATTATTATTATTAATATTGCTAATGCAATGCAGTGATGGCTGGCGATTGGTAACGGAAGAATGAATAAATGACAGTGCTAGCTCCTGAAATGAAAGGTCTTTTCTTCTTCGCTCGCTAGCTCCACCACGCTGTCATCTCTCTCTACTCCAATAACTATGGTGTTCATTCGTCGTGAATAATAAATGTTTTTAATTAATTATAGAGATGGAGAAGGAGGTGATGGGCCTATCTGTCTGTCTATAATCCACTCACTCAGTCTCTCTCTCTCTCTCTGCTGGGACAGGGAGTCAAGGAGGAGGAGGTCAATGAAATGAAATGAATAACACACCACCATCTCGGATTGATTGTCATGTGAAATTTTGACGAGAGGGAATCCTAATACAACTCCCCTCCCTCTCACTCTCTGTCTGTCATTTCTGCTTTGGTTTGGTATCTTTATTTATTTAATTTGATATTGTATTTAGGAAAGTCTTTGTCTTTTTAGTTCAATGGGAAGTGAGAGATTTTAATGAATGGGAGATTTTTATTTATTTATATATTTTTATAATTATTTATATTATATTTTTTGTATAAGGTTATTTAAGTCATTTTATTTTAAATGATTTAAGCTTTCCTCCTAAAAGTTGAATCAAATATAAAAAATTTAAAATAACTCCCTTCCTCCCTTCCATTCCATCCAACCAAACACTATTTTAGAGTAAACCCTCAATTTAGTCCCTAAACTTACACTCTTTTTCCTATTTAATCCCTCAAGTATATGAAAATAATAAGTAGTCCATGAAATTTGTGAAATACATCAAATTAGTCCCTATAGTTTTGTGAAATTCGTCTCATTAGTCCTTATAAAACCTTAGGGACTAATTTGACATATTTTATAAAACTTTAAGGACTAATTTGACGGATTGAGTGAACAGGTAATTTAGTCCCTAAAAGTGTAGCTCAGTGGCAATTTAGTCACTGAATTCTATTTTAATTCAAAACAGTCCCTCACTATGCACTCCATCCTTCAAATACATCCAAGCATTAATCATGGTTACAAAATTCGTCACTATAGGTCTTTCATTCATAGGTACAGGTCCATTTTACTTTTACCTACGGCTTATGACTGTGGGTAAAACCAGGCTTGAAATGTTAAAATAAATTGACTTCTATCTACACTTTTTGTGAGTCACTTAAACACATTACTATTTATTAATTCAAAATTGTCCTATTGAGATTTGTTAAACATTATATTTGCAACACATGAGTGAATTTCACTTCAATCTTTGCAAATCATGCACAAAGCTTCTGTTTCTCTTTTAATTTCTCATTTAACCTATATGTATTTTTATTCTTAGACCTTACCATCTCATGTCTTTTTATTTGCTTGATTGCTTTATATTGCATTTGTGATCCAGTGATTTCAATTTTCTTGTTCTTCCTTTTAAAGTCTCTCTCTTTTTCTCTTTGTAGCTATTTGTTAAAGTTTATAACAGTAGTATAGGAAAAAATTAATTTAATAGACGTCATGCATTTAGTGACAGAAAAGAACGTAAGTAAAAGTTAATTTATTTTTACATTCCAAGCGTGCTTTTACCCACAACCAGGAACCGTATGTAGAAGTAAAACAGGCCTCTATCTATGAATAAAAGACATATAGTGACAGATTTTGCAACTGGGCTTAACGTTTGAATGTATTTGACAGACAAAGTGTGCAATGAGTGACTATTTTGAATTAAAAGGAAACTCAGGTACTAAATTGTCACCAAGCTATACTTTTGGGGATTAAATTGCCTATTTATTTAACAGATTTCACAAACTTTAGGGACTATTTATTATTTTTATATACTTTAGGGACTAAATAGGAGAAAGAGAGAGTGTAAGTTCAGAGACTAAATTGAGAGTCTACTCTTGTTATTACTGGTTTTCTTGACTGTATTTTTTACACAAAAATCTTTAATGTGCGAAAAAGGGGTTTAATTATTTTTTTAGTATCTTAATTTAGGTTGGTGTTCAATTTTGATTTCGAAAGTTTAAAAAAAAATATCTTTTTCATTTCCAATATCTTCAAATGTATAATAATTGATCTTCATTGTTTTGTTTTATTCTCTATAATAATAGTTAGTTGTTACAAATGTTAGTGGGGAGAGTTGAACCCACCTCTTCTTATCTTTTCAATTTAGCTCCTTGTGAAAAAATAGTTCTTCAATAGTTTTCGAGAAGTACAAACTCAGGGCATGTTAGTCCCTTCATTTTGCTTTGATCCATTAACGCCGATTAACTTGGTGAGGTGTACCGTTAACCAATTGATGTGTTTATTAGTATATTTTGGCAAGTAAATTGTAAAAAAAAAAAAATTAAAGAAGATTCAAAACCAAATGCCCAAATTAGTCATTATCATCTTCCTCTGATTGAATCTCTTTCTTATTCTTCCAGAGAGCCAGAGCCCTAACTCTGTTTTAAATCCTAACAAGAGCAATGTGGCTTTTGTCCTTAAAATGTATATTTCTGAAAAAAGTCTTATCCAATTGAGAAAGTCATTAAATAACCCTTATTAGAATACTAACATATTATCATCATTCAATTTTTCTATAATTGTTATCTTCATTCTATTTCTATTATCTTAAATATTATTGTCATTCTATTCATCCTTTTATCACAATCTGATTTTAAAAGTAAAGTTTTTTTTTTGACGTGATTTTAAAAGTAAAGTTAAAAACAAATGATACTTCATTAATTTTATAAAAAGAAAAAAATTACTTTTTAAAAATAACAAATAAAAAACTTGAGGAAATCTATACAAAATATATAAATTATATGTATTGCTTATATATTTGTGATGGTAAAAATTTTATTTTATAACTATAGCTTGGTGTATGTATATATATATATATAACATTTCTAGCAACATACTCTCTAAGAGCATCTCCAATGGTAGAACACAATATGTGTTCTTAGGTCTTCTTAAGTGGGGTCTATCATGCCACATATGATTTAAGAACATTTACTAATTTTTGCTCCAATAGTAGAACACAACTTGTGTTCTTGCCTTATTTTTAGTGGGTCTCATAATTTGCCTCACATTTTTATAATTTTTATTTATATTCATTTTTATTTCAAAATTTCAGAATAAAATTTTCATACTTAATAAAATAAAAAATTGCTTAATATGCCTCCAACCTTAATATTAAAATGCCTTCCATCAGAAAAAACAAATGGCAGGAACCACGCCTCTTCTTCACTATAAAAATAAATTTATTCTAGAATCTTCAGATGGAGATAACTTTCACTCCCAACTCTCTTATCCTCCACGCCTACCCATCTCCTCCATGCCTCTTCACTCCCAACTCTCTACTCCTGCACGCCTCTTCACAGTCTCCCGTACCTGACATGATCAAGTGCGGATCAGAGGCGAGCAGAACCACCGCGAGCAGATCAGAGGCGAGCTAAGTGCAGATCAGCGGTGAGGGGAGCAGATTGGTGGCCGGTGAGGAGAAATCTTCATTTTCTTTTGGGTTTTTGTGTGGATTTTTTTTCCTTTCTGTTGGTTCTGTAATCTGAGACCGAGATCTTCAATTTTTTGTCCATGGAAGTTCATGGGTTTTGATTTGGGTTGTTGAATGTTTTTGTATGGTATTTTTGTTTTAGATCTTGTATTTTTTTAATCTGATTTAGAGCGTTTTTTTCCCCTTCCCTCGTTTTCTTTTCCACCTTTTCTGGTGTTGTTAGCGTTCTTCAATGTTTTTCTGTTGCGACCGTTCTCCACGGTGGAAGCCACCTAAGCGAGCTCCAACGCTGCGCAAAATAAGGACGATTCTTGCATGTTCTTGTGAGCCAAGAACGGCCCATTGGAGATGCTCTAACACTCTATTTCCAATACACACTCTCTTAATAGTTGAAATTTATATGGGTCTCACTAAATTTACATGGGACCCACATGATTTAGTGGATCGATTTGAATTTCAATCAATAAGAGATTGTGTGTTGGGAAGAGAGTGTTAGAGAGTGTGTGTTGGGAAGAAAGTATTAGAGAATATGTTGATAACACTACTCTACATCAAAAATTAATTTTTTTTAATAATTTCCTCAAAAACTAGCATATAATCGCATAAGGCACACATTATTACATTACTTAAATGATATGATAGCTAAGATTTTAATAATTATATATCTCAACAAAGCAAATAGATTTCACATAAATACTTAATTATATTTTTAAAAATATTATAATATGATAAGATAAAAAGATAGGATTAAATACTTATTAATTTAATATAAATATTAAAATAAAAAATAATTATTTTTTATTGAAAAATAATTATTCGTTAGTTACTCTCTCTATCTCATAATAAGTGTCATATTTGAAAGGAAAAATAAGTCTCAAAACAAATGTCATTTTATCTTTTCAATGTAATATTAATTATTTTTTTCCATTTTTATCATCAATTAATAATGTGTGCATCACTTCTAAGTCATTATATTCTACTACACATTTATGACAATGGTTAATACTCAATACTCCCTCCGTCCCATTATAAGTGTGGTCTTAGGTTTTTTTTTTTCTTACACAAACCAAGAAAAGTTAGTAAATAGATGAAAGAGTATAATAATTTTACGAAATTATCCTTATTAACTATTGAGCACTAACCATTGTCATAAATGTATAGTAGATATAATGACTTGTGAGTGATGCATACAATATTAAGTTGGGGGTAAAATTGGAATAAAATAATTAATGATACATTGAAAAGGTAAGATAAC
Source organism: Calophaca sinica (assembly GCA_037113605.1). Lineage (NCBI taxonomy): Eukaryota > Viridiplantae > Streptophyta > Magnoliopsida > Fabales > Fabaceae > Calophaca > Calophaca sinica. The sequence continues at coordinate 98,345,802 of CM073736.1, read as the reverse complement.
ACTTATTGCGGGACAAAGTTTTTTCTCTTACACGACATTTATTTTGGGACGAAAGAGTAGTTAATAAGAATAATTTTGTAAATTGTTACACTATTTTTTTTTTAATCTGTGTGAAACAAGTTAAGAATACGCTTATTATTGGATGGAAGAAATACTATATATACATTTGATTTGCTGGAAAGTGATGGACAAATTCATGTTTAATTTAAAAATGGGTAGAGGAATGGACAAAAAGGGAACAAATAACAGCACAAGAAGCCCAAACCTGAATAGGCTAAATTTATGTCAGAGACTCAGAATTTCCGAACTACCACTAATATAAACACAAACTGGCATGTGACGGTGAATTTCTAAACAACTACGCGAAATGTGAACGCAAACTGGATGTTATCCTAAATTTCCAAACGTGAAGTGTGAACACAAACTGACATATGACTGTGATAAGTTATCAACCGTTACAACTAACCACTTGTTATAACAGGAATACGGGATCAAGATCCTCTTCGGTAGAAAAATACTCTTTCCGGAATGATTTATAAGAAAGAAAAAAAAAGTACTTTTAATATTCATTAAAAAATATATGTATCTGGACTAGATATATACATTTTTTAACGAATATTGAAATGACTTTTTTTCTTATAAATTATTCCTGAGGGAGTAACTAGCAAGAGCTAAAATAATATTTTCAATAGGAGAAAATCTCATTTTCTATCCGGACAAAGCTTAACTCAAGTTCTTTAGGTCAAGTTGAACATGTTATTCTCATAAAATAGATTGGAATTTTTCTCAATCTATCAACTCTCATTGTCTCTAACATGTCATCACCTCACTATCAAGGTTCACTTAAGGTACCCAGCCAATTTTTTGTGTATCGGTACACATGGACCAATTGCCACCACCACAGCACGATTCCAACATCGCAGTTGCCACCATCGTTTTCAAGATGTCTTCCTTTACCAGTCTACTGAGATTGGTCTCACGTTATCGCCACAACACTAAGAACCAGCACCTCTCCCTGTTTCGAAACCCTCATCCCTTTTTTTTTAATTTGCTTTAATCACCATCCTCCAGCCAACCAACGCCCTGACCAAACCACAGTTGGGTGTCCCACCCTGAGGTCAACCTGCTAGACCCCCTTTTCCAATCCGCTCAACCGGCGTAGTCTTTGTAATCGTCGCTAGTGTACCGGTACACAAAGCAGTTTTTGTCCTATTTTGTGAGAAGAACACGACCAACTTGACTTAAAGAATTTAACTTAAGTTTTATCCTATCTAAAATAACTAATACATGTGAGAGAATATCAGCAAGAATTTTTTTTCTATATTTTATATAAAAAATGGAGATATTATCACGTGACGCAACAAGAATAACCGATTTTAGCGTAGTAAATTTTTTTAAATAGATAACGGATACTTTTTCAATAAAAATAATCAAAAACAGTTTTGCTAAACGAGCTCATTTTTTTTCCCGCAAACATTGAGTGTAACAATATAATTATTCTGGTGCAATTATTTTCAAACCGCATAGGATATTTAAATCGAATATCAATATTTTAACAACGATTGTTTTAAAAATAAAATCAGATGTTATTAAAAAAAACCAGTGATTAAGATATTAGCTCAAAGTCATTGGTTTAATCATGAAAATTACACATATTTTTTTAATATTATGTATTATATCAAATAATAAATTATGCAAAACTATAAGAATAAAATTAAATAAAAATTTTAATTAACATAAAATAATCATATTATACATCTGGTAAATAAAAAATAAAAAACGAGAGGTTAAATAAATAAATAAAAAATAATTTGTGAACCTCATGTGCGAGACTTCATAAACTTAACATTTGGTTTTTATTGAGCTGAAAAAAATACTTTTGGATGAATTGAAATAAAGAATAAAAAAGAAATTTATCTCTAATTGAATCTTTATCTTTGGCTTTCCATCAAATTTTGATTGATTTAACTGATTTTCCACTAGGTCTTAATGATTTTGGGATCAACTAGTTTTTTTTAGTTGAATAAACCAGATACTTGACTTTTGGTTAAACTCACCAATCCAATTTTTTTTTTCAAGGGACTTGACTTTTTAGTTGCAGTACACGTCTTAAGAACAAATTGATATTTTATTGACCTATAAATATAATGTGTAATGTGTTCTTTCATTATTTTTATAATTTATTTTTTTCTTTATAAACTTTTTTCTATTTTTGGTTTTTATTCAGTTTTTTATAATATTGATTATTGTAATAGCACACCCAATAACCCGACTCAAACCAACTCGTTGATTGGGATATTTAATCTCAAACCAATCATTTTTATTGATTCCGATCCAAATTTACTTCCAACCCTAAACGATCCTATTCCTAGAACAATTTTATAAGATAATTTAATGTTATCTATTATGACCAATCATTCACAATCAATCAAACACAATTTGAGATTTAACCGATTCTAACAAGAATTTTATAAGCCAATTTACCGTTTTCCTTCTATGACCAATCATGCACAAACAGCTTCAAATGTTGTTCTAAGTTTGCTATAAGGATAGCCCAAAATATAAACATGATGTAACATTCGTATTGAAAATGACAAGGCAAGCCTCCAACATCGCTTCTCTATGTATGAAAGGAAGAACTCATCACGATCCATCCACATGAATTGCAAAATATATCAGCGTCACTGGAATCTATACATGTGGTAAAGTGTTCGGCCTAATCCTACTACCCAGGATCATGATAAAAGTACATCGACACAGTACAAAAATGGGCAAGCCTAAGAAAATGTACGATGGAAAGCCAAAGAATGAGTTAGAATCAAATCATTTTAGCTGTCACACCAAAACAACAAACGGCCGATTTGTTGCTTCCAGTTTCAAAGCCCTGTTATGAATGCGGCAAAACAGAGAGCCTTCCACAACAAACTTCACCTTCTACCCGTTGCTCCAGCTCGAGGCTTACCTTTAACCTCAGACTCCTGCTCACATGAGAAAAACAGTTAATCATAAACTCTCAAGCTTGTCTATTATCTATTTAAGAAACTTAACTATATTAAATACACATGGCAAAAGCTCATTCTTCTGTTATCTCGCCAAAAAACTATTTTTCACCAAAAACTTAACTACATTATAGGTTCCATTTTTCTTCATCAATCGTGCTGAGCACAGGTTATCTCGGTAAATAAACTACAAAAGAATAAACTAGTCGATCTATATGAATGTATTATGATAAATACAGGCAAGACAAAGAATGATGCATCCCTCAACTTTTTTTTTTTTTTTTGAAGAGGGGGTTTCGGGGTTACCAAGCCAATTACCCTCTTAAAAGTCAATAATAAAATCTTACGAGCAAATATATCATTTTTTTTATACACCAAATGAAACAATACCACTGTTGTCCTTCCCATTCTGTTTCAATCCTTTATATCCATTTATTTTCATCCATCCAATAAGTTTAGTTTACATACATTCACAGGAATATTCTTCAACAATTTAAACACATGTATTCCCATATACACATATGCATGCATGGATGCACGAGTGTACCTGTGGTAGGTGCAAAAAAATGTAGTTCTTCGCTGTAGTTGGATTATGATTTTCTGCACCCTTGCTCCAATCATAGCAAACCTATAGACATTCAGAACCAAATTATTCGTAATTGAACTGAAGGGACACATCAACATGTCCGTAAAAAGCAAGCAAATTCTTGAGCAAGTACTTTTAAAGCACAGTCATGGAGAACAAAAATTGCAAATTTCTTCACTTCACAGGAATCAACAAATCACAACCCCCGTTGTGTTATGCATAAAACTGACAGTTTAACCCAAAAATCTTATCCAAGTGACAAATGGTATTTAGCCAACTCATTTCATACTCTGTTTCAATCATAATTAACTGTCTAAAGATGCTCGAGTTATGTGATATCCTTTGGGGATTGGGGGAAAAGATGCAAGCATTGTCAACAAAATCATTCTGTTTAAATTGATCAATTTAGCATTTTAAATTTTCAATATTTGTCAATATTTCATTCTTCTGCCAACATCCAGCAGCATACATACTCTGTTGGCTCATAAAAATAATATTGATGTTGTTTAATTAAGATTTTGAAATTATTCTGATGATCCAACTATATAACTAGAAATCGTGAACCCATATATATGATTACTTGGTTATTTGATTGTGTAACTTGCATTAGTTATTGCTTTTGGGAAGCATCATAAGATGTTCCCCCACAGTATAATATTTAACATAAAAAATAGTGGACAGTTGGATATTGTATTGCTTGTTTGTATATTCGGTATTTGCCATGCAAGATATGGTACCACAGTACATGCTTCTTACAAATGATATAGTTTTGGTTAGAGTTGAGAGAAGAGACAAATGAAAATTAGAGATATGGCAACCAGACTTGGAAACAAATGGCTTCCACCCAAGTACAAGCAAAACAAAGTATATGGATGGAATGCAAGTTTAGCAAGAGAGAAGCAAATTCTAACAAAGATGTAAAATAAAAAAAATAAAAAATAAAAAAACCTTGAGTCCATTCCCTCAAAAAAGAAAAAAAAGGGGAAAAAAAAAAAACCTTGAGTCCATCATATAAAGTGATGAAGAGACAGAGGAAGATGTCAATCATAGGATCCAAGTAGGGTGGATGAAATGAAGGAATACTTTAGGTGTAATACGCAATAGAAAAATATCATTCAAGTTTAAAAGAAAATTTTTACCACACCCCTGTAAGACATGAAATATTGTATGAAATTAAATGTGGGGTGGTATAAAGCCAACAAGAGCTTAAATTTAACGTCGTAGACAATGTTGTCAGAATTGCGAGTCAACTCGTAGAATCATACACACTTCCGAGTAGAATCGCATGAAGGATCGCGAGCTTGTTGAATCGGTGCTGAATCGCCGTGCTGACTCGTAGAATCACAGGATCGCACACCGTTTCGAGTTCGGAGAAGGTGTTTCCAGGACAGAAAACACGACCCGCTTTGAGAAGAAAGGGCTTTTAGGGTTTTGCGCCCCTTTTTTTCTAATAACCCGATTCTAATCCCTGCTCTCTTCTTATAACCCAATATTTTGCGACCCGTTTTCTTATAACCCGACAATCAATTGTTTTTCCTCTCGTTTCGTTCGCTATTCTGCGAAATGCTAACTCTGCGCGGCTCAAAATCCCCATCTCCCTCTCGTTGTGAACTCTGTGAACATCCAATACAGAACGAGCGACCTACCCTTTGTAATTGAAGCGCCTTTCATTCTAACCTGATTTGAAGTCCCTTTTTTTTACTCTCATCTCTTTCGACCTCTATAAGTTTCCAGTTTCCACTGCTTCAAATTTTTTTTACTTTGACTTAAGTGAGTGCCATTCTTTTTCACTTTTCCTTTTCCATTTTTTTTTTCTGTTTCTTTGGTTCCTTTAAAGGGAATTATTTACCACTGCTTGCATGCTCAGACAAGCCCTTGTGTATTTTTTTTCCCCCATTAAACAAGCCTTTACGTATGATACTGATTTAAAATTTAAAATGAAATTTGTGATTTCTGAAAGTTAACATCTATCTTGTGCTAGATTTTATTAAATTTTCCAAGACCTGCTGTTTACTTGAAAACCTTATGAATTTATTAAATTTGGATTAATCTTTTGTTATAAATTTATGATTATGAATTTATTATGAGTTTATATTTTTTATGTTATAATTTTATGAATTTTGCTATATTTTAGAGGTTACGATCCTCTGAGTTACGATCTTTCACCCTCCTCCTGATCCTAGTCCGAGTTACGTGTTTGACAACACTGGTCGTAGAGATAAATATTATGATGGATAAGCGGTTAAACAAGACGATGAGATTAGAAATACAATCATTAGAGAGAAAATTGGGATAGGCCCCCATCGTCGAGAAAATGGTAGAATCTCATCTTAAGTGGTTTTGGGCATATATAGAGAAGACCTACAGAAGCACCGGTAAGGAGCATTGACCATATGGAGGATAGTCCAATCATTAAAGGCAACAGGAGACCACGGAAAACTATTGGCCAAACCATTAAACGATACCTAGAGATAAATGATATGCCTTTAAAGTTTAACCTAATACATGACAGGATGTTATGACGTCGATCTAGTAGCCTCCATCTGGTGGAAAAAGGCTTGTATGCACAAAGCATGCGTCTAAAAATGCTATAATGCTAGAGAGAGGAGGAGGTAAGACGTAAAGAGGCAAGATATGCATATCCTACAGATCTTACAGACCAACAAATGTAGGTTTCCTTATTTAAGGAATAATGGAATATGAAATTGAGAAACAAAAATATATAAAACTGCATACAAAGTAAACTATGAATTTTGAGTGATATGAAACATACCGCATAAGCAAATAAGGAACCATCATTATTGAATGCACTGCAAGGTATGGGCTGACTACACCTTTGCATAGCCTACAAAACACATCAAGTAAAATGATAATAACAATAACTTCAAAACGATAACTTAAAGTGGAAAGAAGACTATTACTTTCTAGATTGATACATGATTAGTACAGTAATTAGGGCTTTAAGAATGCAAAAAGAAACACGAACACCCGAATCTGATACTGAAAGGCTTCCTCCTTCCATTTTCCCATTAAGCAAAAACAAGCAAATTAGAGTAGTGGTGACTGGACATGTTCAGGCATACATACAGATGGATCCAGTGGCGGACCCATGTTGGGTTCAGTGTGGGCACATGCCCACCCTCAGTTTTTTAAAATAACACTTACTACCTTATATTTTTTTAATTTGAACCCACTAAAATTTATGTTTTGCACCCACTGCCCCAACAATCTCTTGTACACACAAGTGCACAACATCTCTCTCCCTCCCATTCTCATTTTCGAACAGCGCTCTCTTTCCCCCCCGTTTTGCTCTCTCTCTCTCTCTCTCCCCCCCTCCTTCTCTCTCCCTCTCCCTCCCTCCCTCCCCCCAACCTCTGTTCTGCCACAGGTGCACAACCCCAGGAAAAAAAATAGTGAAGAACTATATACTGACAGAGGCGGATCTACGGGTGTCCACTTGTACCATCTTAAAAGTTAAAAATACTATTTATCCCTATAAAATTTATATTTTGATCCCTCTCAGTATAATAATTTGCACTTAGTAACCTCACTTAGTCACCTCTTTCATCTTATTCAGTCAGACTCAATCATCACTCACTCAAAACTCAAAATACAACTGCTCTCACATCTCGACCCATCTCCCTTGCGTTGGTGAGTGTCATTTTCGATATATGTTTCCCCCTTTTACTAGGTTTAGATTTCCCTCGATTTAGACTAAAACCCTAATCTGATCCCTTTATTAATTTTTTCTTGTATTTTTTTCTGTTGTAATTGGGTTTCTGTTAATTCAGTGTATGTTGTTTTGTTATTTCCTCTTGTAATTTTTTTAATTCCGAAACTTTTCTATTTTTTTAAAGTCCGAAAACTTGTTTTGTGTTACCAAAAATTATGTTCGTTATTTTGCAAGAAGAATAAACATTTGTTGTTATTATTTTTTGTATAAAAACATGTGCTAATGCTTTTGTTATAATTTTGATGATCTTAAAATTTTATGCACCCACTGACCCAGGGTCCTAGGTCCGCCACTGGATGGATCATACTATGAAATAAAGGTGCAAAAGCTTTTATTCTGTAAGAAAAAATTACCGCGTGTTTTGGAAATTCATAGATCAAATTCAGCAAGGAAGGACAAGTGAGAAGGAGACTTCTAGGAAAAAAAAACACGAACCTTGAGTCTCTGTTTACTGTCCTTATCCCAGAAATTAAAAGCACCATCAGATCCAGCAGTTGCAAAAGTGTGATGTATCTGAACGCAAAGACATCAAATAAAACCGTATCTAAAAGAATATTAAAACCACAACTTTCAAAATGAAATTTAACTACTTTGATATTATATAGTGCATTACCGGATGGAAATTTAAGGAGTTGACCGAATATATCTCATTATTCTCTCTATGGCATTTAAAAGTAAAATTCTTGCTTTGTTGTGCATCATCAAGGTGATGTACTCCAACCCTTCCTTCTATCGAGCCAACCTACAGAGAAACAGTAGTTAGTACTCAATAATATCAGCAATTTGAATATTTGGAGTTCAATGAATACACAGCAAGGATCTGGTGATAATAGCACCAACAAAAACCCAAGGGAATAAAACCAGCACACGTAACTGTTTAAATTGAAAGAAAAGACAAAAATGGTGTTTTTGTACATGTACAAAACAAATACGGCAGAGAAAAAAGTGGACATAAGATTCAATTTGCGGTTTCTATATGGTTCTATCTCAATAAACAAGGCCTTGACATCATCAATTGATAGGATCGGTTCAAAATCCTTCTAGCAAATAATGCATTATGCATCGGTAACCAAATTGTCTAAATACTTTCATGCCATGTACCAGTTAGAGCATCCTCAAGCTGTAAAGGCTCATCGCAGCATGGACATACAAGCTCCAAACTAAAGAGAATCTCTCCACATCATTGCAGTGATGAAATTAAATAAAATAAAAGGGCAACAATTAATACTTCATACTTCTATAACTGTATTTGAATGTAAGCGAGAAGTTAATACATACCAAGAAACCTTGTTGATCTGGAAAAGCAGCAACACATCTTGTCTGATACTTCAGGGGCGATATTATTCTTTTGTACTCAGTCTGTCAGGATTTCCACACAGGTTATAAGAAAAACATATAACATCGACATTTATTGAAATCAATAGCTCCTCAAATATAATTATGTAATCTGCACTTCTTAATTTTCCCTCTTCATATATCATGGAAAACCATAAATAGTAGAAAAGGTGAAATACAAACAAATCAGGTGACTAGTAAACTTAGATTAAAAAAAACAAAGCAGTTTACTCATACTCAGCTTTGGTTGCATGTTCCATGAGTTCATTTTATATTTTCTCGATTCTCTCTAATAAGCAGTTAAGTGATAAATTCTGTATCTTCTCTTGTTGGATGCTTGAAGAGATAAGGTATAATCCCCATGGTGCAAGTACGCAATAAATTTTAATCGAAGTAATAAAGAAAAACACAGTTATCAAGACACTTAGAGCACTGAGTTAATTTAACACAGTGCTTTTGCACTGAACAATTTTAATTGATCTCTAGGGTTTTTCTTGGGTCTGATACTGGTACTATTGAGTAAAGTTCAAATGATCTTGATTCAGCTCTGGTAAAGCGCATTGTGCACTTCAAAAAATTGTTGAGAAAATCAAGAGATTGCACAAAGTGATAGCTCACTTATCCAAGTTCTTATATTTTATAAAAATATATAATTCTAAACCGCAGATTATGCTTGCTTACAGAAAAGGAAGATAATGCGGATTTCACATAATGTTGCAAAATTATAAGCAAGCACCCAAGTTAATATAATTGGATACTGAATAGAACTTCTAGTTGAAACTTCATCTCTTAAGTATAAAACTCAATTTACATTAGAACACCAACCTATTGCATATAAAGCTACAAGCAACAACACTATGAAAGTTTATTTTAGAATAAAATATCACCTGAGGATTCTGCAAGTTGAAGACAATCAAATTCCTATCTGCAGTTCCCACAACCATCAGAGGATGCCTCACTGACATTGCATAACAGCGATCAGGGAGTTGTTGAGTATGCACTGGATTGGACTGCCTAGTATCCCAATACCTAACATAAAGAAAATAAAGCATAAAATAATTTATGAAGTACGTAAACCACCATGTAGATACCAAGAAAAGGAACGACAACAAAAGATATATTTTTCTCACAAAAACACCAGTTGTCATACCAGTTGTCAGTGTCACCCAAAGAGACAATCAAACTTCATAAAGATAAAAGCAAAAGAATGAAACTAGCTGATTTGTGAAAGCTTCTCATGAAGAAACAATTATCCCAAAAACATAAGTTGTTATGAGAAGGCTCATAAATGGACTTATATTGAACACGCCTCCGCAATCCGCAGATAGGAGCCCTTTGGACTTCCAGTGTGGACAAAACACAGGTCCAACTATACCTAGTACTGAAATTCCACTTTTATTTAGATGAATGAAGACGGTAAGGATCAACATCTCATCAATTTGGTCATAAAGGTTCTTATATCATATTTTGAACCAACAATCCCAAAAATTAAGTCACTGGATTAAGAACGTGAATGGTTTTAGTGCATCTCTCAAATTACTCCCTCACGAAAGAGTCCTTTAGAATTGAAGCATCGACGATGCAAATTATGCAATGGCTGATCATAATATACTGGATCAACTTTCTATTTAGGAGATTGTGAGCAGCAAAAACCAAACTTTTGACCATTTGGTCACAGAGACTCTGAGATCATGTCATAAACCCATTATCACAAAAGCTAAAATTATTTGGTGAAGACACATGAATGGTTTTATCACATCTCCTAACAAAATCTCACATGCAAAAACCCTTCGTGCTTTAAGGATGGATAATGCCCTGGCTCAGTTTTTATTTAGAAGAATGAGGGCCGCAAGGATCAAACTTCTTAACACTTGGTCATAAAGGTTTTAAAACCATGTCATGAACCAACTATCCCAAAAGCATAAGCTTTTAGATATGAAAATACATAAATGCTTTTATTACATCTATTGGAACTTTACTTTCAACAATTTTCAAAAGACAAAAACAACGCAAAAATAAAGAGTTTGAAATAAAGCCATCTATTCTGAACTATACTTTTTCAGATAGAATATTATAAGCATGTATTATGATGCCTACAAATAACACAAGCACACTACAATATATCATAATTGGTCATGCAACAAATGAAAAAGTCAACCTTACAAACACGTTATTAGAAATGTGTGGCCCAAACAGATGTAGCTTCTATGACCCCAACACTAAGAAATTTTTCGCATGATCACAGAATGTGTTACTTTTTTCTTGACTAATTCATACACATTAGCTGTTGGCCTAACGCATTATAGTGCCATATGCCTTTATTTTTACAGTGTTGTCCACTCTCTAAATAATGTTCATCTGAACTGGACCCTAACTCATGCTAGAAAAGACACAATAATAAATGCACTACAACATTGAATTCACGAATTCACGTTGTTACTACATAATAACTAAGACTCTTTAGACTGCAAAGAAAGAAAAAGAATCAATATGCATACTTTATGGTTTTGTCCCAACTTCCTGTGGCTAAAAGATTCATCTCTGGTATCCATGCAATATCTTTGATGGGAGCATCATGCATGGCAACAGTCACAGGTTGCCCACCAGACAGAAGCGGCCACATCTTGACCTGCTTGTCACAACCTCCAGAAAAAACTGTTGTTCCATCATCCTTCCAAGTGGAGCACAAAACCTTCAACAACGAACAAACATTAGGTTAAAAGGCACAACCAATGCCACTTCAGTCTCGAAGAATATTAGGGAGTAGGGACAAATGTGGAGCTGGATGATGATGATATTAGTTGAAATTCAAATGCATTACCGGTTGATCATGAGAAATTGAAGCCTTGGGTGTACTGGTAACAACAGTTCCATTCCTTGATATCTCCCAACACCGAACCTATTAGGGAATAAATTGTCAATCAATCAAAAAACACGCAGAAAGAGAAGAAATACTGAGAAAGGAGAACTAGTATTAGAGTTTCTTCTTGTGTTTTGACATAGATGAAATGTAATACAAAAAATAAAGAAAATTAGAAACAAAGTGGGAGATGGGAAACCTGGTTGTCCCATGAAGTAGCCAGGAGGAAATTGGCCTTGGGACTGAAAGAAAGACTCGAAATAGAATCACCAGGTGGTTGGCTCACCTACAAAATTGCAGGTTTGTCATAAATCCTTGTGGATAAAAAACCCTAAACCATATATGCCACCCATGTTCCATATTCAAACTCAACATTACCTCATAGGATTTGTTTGGATTGGTATTTGCAGCCCCAAAAGTCGACATTTTGATCAAATCCAACGGAGAGAGAGAATGGTCCAAAGGGAAGGGATGAGTGAGGGAAATAAGAGGTTTGATTTGAGCTGAGAACACAAACACAGTGCAGTTGCAATTTAAATTAGCATGGGAAAAAGACACTTTCCCAGAATATGTACAGGTTACAAAAATGGTTGTTTAGAAAAAGTAAAAAGTACTTGTAATTGACAGTTTAATATTCAGAATGATGTCTCTGAGTAGCAAATTTTACATTGTGATGGAGAACAAATTCGAAAAATCACTCCACAAAATGCAGTATATACTATATAGAAGCATCCCCTAAGAAGGTGCATAATAAAATTTTTGAATCAAAGAAAACAAAAGTATTATAGAGAGGGAGGGAGGCAAGAAAGTAATGGTGCAACAAGGAGGGATGATAAGATATCCTCCAAAGCAAAAGAAATGGTTGAGTAGCATAATATGTATTTTGAACAATATACAACAACAAATTCAGAACATTTAAGAAAAGTGATAGCCATGCATGATGCAGAGATACATCAAAGAAGCATTACTCTGTAAAGATATAGAATCAATTACATGTACGCATACAATCTCACAGAAGAAAAAACTAGTAAATTTTAAAATACAGTCTGCTACTGATTAGAAGAGTAACTGGTTAAATCTAGGGGTAGCAGCATAACAATATATAAGGAGAGGACATTCCTGAATGCAGAGCAAAGAATTAATAAAACAGATAAGACATGACAGATACAGTTCAACTTCCAAACATAGGCAGTCACGAGTCAACTTAAGTCACATTCCCAAATTAACAGAACCCATGTCATAAAATGACGATCAATATTACAAATAGTCAGTAAAACATAGGAGCAATGAGAATAAAGAATTGACACCATTCCTGTGTTTTACTATGTTTGGCTTGCACGTGGCAACATTTTGTTTAGGGGCAATTGTCAAGTCCCTTCTACCTCTACTCTTACCCCTAATGTTTTAGTTGATTGAAATTGACATTACTATGAAAGCCAGAAAAATAGAGTTTCAAAAAGCGAAACAGTCCCACGTAGCCACACACATATGTGATCAGCTCGAAATGAATTGCAAATAACACAACCACTATGCTTTATATTTTTCTTTCTTTTTTCAATCTGAGTATCTGGAGCGGAAGCTAGCATCTAAAAGCTTCAGAGTTTGGATTGTCGGTTTTCTTAGTGAAACCACAATATATTGAGTTGTTAACAGGCTTTCTTGGAATATCAGAAACCATATTTATCAAATCCCTTAATCAGACACAACAATGATCCCACTTCACTCAAACAAGAAAATTTTCGAATGACATTTCCTAATACATGCAACAAATCGCGATAACAAAAATAAACAACATTTTTGACAAGCAGCACATTGGATTTCATTATCAACGCAGAAAAATCTCAGCACCATATTCAGCACAGGGAAGAACACTTTCAAGAACAACATGGGTAGATAGAGAGAGAACATGGACTTGCCAGATGAGAGTGCTTCACTGGGGAAGAGTGAAAGATGGTCACTGCTCTCAGCTCAGTGAAATATGAAAAGGAGAATGAAAATTGAAGCCGTAGTTGGCTAGTAGTAGGGGAAGACATGGTTTGGTATGATATGGTAAACAAAACCGGACTGGATTGTTTGCCCCAAATTGGTTTTATTTTAAGTGAACCAGTTCAGAAATGCTTTAGAACCAATTAAGAGCTGGTTTTTACATGTAATCAACCCAAGAACTAGTTTAAAACCAGCTTAGAACTACTTAAACCAAATCAAGTCAACTCGCCTAAGATTTAAGAAAATCATCATTGCTGACTCATAAAGGAAATCCCCATTACATTTGGTGGAGTAAACTCATCTGTATGGGAACATAACATCCAGTATGATAGTAAGTACTAGAGGAGATGCAACTGTATTCAGAAAACTGAGATAGAAACTGCAAAAATGTGAAGAAAATAAAATCTTTGAACTTGAACTGTAAGATGGCTGCAAGGGACCACCATCAACTTTCAAATCCTCCATCTATATTCCAGTGTTATCAAAAACCGGTTATAGCGGCGGTATGGCAGCCATTTTATGGCGGGTAGCGGCACGGGTTTTGGAAAGCGGGCCATGGCAGCCGCAAACCCTGTCCCGGTAATGGCGGAAAGACGGAGGGAGTTTGAGGAGGAAAAAAATAGAGTAAAAAACAGAGAGAAACGAACCCGGCCAAAATAGAGAAACAGAGCCGCAGACGGAGAAGCAGGTGGATCTCTCTGCTGTGTGGGTGCTGGTTGTCTCGTTCTTGTGCTTCAAGGAGGGTGGGTGCCGGTAGCATCGGTGTGTTCACCGAAGAAAGAGAAGCGAAGCGTGAATGCCCGCCAAGATGGAGATGGAAAAACCCTAGGCAGGGCCACTCTAGTATTCGATTTTGTTAAAATATTTCTTTTTTTTTCTACAAAAATCAATTTTAGAAAAAAAAATTGTATTCTTTTTTTTTTGGTACAAAAAAATTGTATTCTTTTTATTTTACAAAAAAAAGTTTCAAAAGAGGTAAAGTTTCCATGCCTTTAAAAGTCTTTTATTGTGAACCTTTATTGGTTCTTATCAAAAGTTTTCATACCTTTGTGCCGAATCTGTACTTGATTTATCACTCTTAAAAGGAGTGTAGCGTTTTTTTTCCATTTCTACCTTTTTCCATCTTTTTATTTTGTTCTTGTTTCTTTTATGTTCTTCATCTATTATGCGCTTTTCTTTTTCAAAGTTTACATCTTTAAGCGCTTGTTTCAATTCTGCTTCCTTTATATGTTGTGTGCCATTGATAAAGAACAAAGCTTTTATTTTTCTTCATCATTCTTCAATAAGAAGTAGCGCTGGTTTTGAGGATTAAGGAAGCATTCCTAATGTTCTCATTTTGATTCATTCTTATTCATTACAACAAGAGTCAATTCAAGGATAAGAATTGAAAATGATAGATAATACCTGACTAGAACCTAAGCTCCGATACCACATCATATGATCCAAGACGGATGCATATAATTTTTACGGATCGTCCTTGAATCGCTCTACCTCGTTTTGTTGTACCGATGTTTTGCCTTGTTTTCTTTATAATATAAATAAATAAATAATATATCCGATTTATTAAAATAATAATAATAACCGCAAGCATAAAAAGGTGATGAGAAATGCTATGAACACGCTCTTTAACACTATTTTTCCAACACACTCTATCATATTGGTTGAAATTCATATGGGTCCCACCAAATCCATGTTGGACCCACATGATTTCGTTGGACTTATTTGAATTTCAACCAATAAGAAAGTGAATGTTAGGAAGAAAATGTTAAAGATTGTATTGATAACACTCTTCAAAAATGAATGAACCTTTACGCGGCAACCTAAGTCTACCTGTGAGAAAGTTAAATAACCCAATGGTATTAACATGGGCTTCTATCTAATGTTTTGATCTAAGTCCATGCTCTACCTCTGTAAGATATTAGGGCATAATCGAGTGAATCTTCTTTAGGTAAGATTTTTCTTAAGATCCTTCTCTGGAGTAAGGTGGAACTTGAATATAACGTGAACAAATTCCATATCCCAAATCATTCAAAGCTCACTATATTTAACATTTTTTTTTACTATATTTAAGAAAGCATCATCGGAGTACCCAAAAAAAAAGCATCATCATCTACAAAATGATAAATATGAGTTTTGTAATTAAAAGAACTTTAGTATCGGGGTTTGAGCACAAGGAGAAAAAAATAGAAAAAAGTCTTAGTATTGTTTGATTTAGACGAAAAAGGAGCGAAATGGGAGGAAGAAATAAGAGAGAAAAATTCACTTTGCTATTGTTTGATTGAGAGGAAAAATAGGAAGGGGAAAAAAAATTATATATCAATCCCATATATATATAAAAAGTTTTTCCCCGTTGTTGAGAAAAAATGAGATAAAAGACATCATTTTACGAGAAGTCTAAATTGACTTTTCCTTTATCACTTTTAATTTTTCTACAGAGATATTTATGTTTCTTAAATATATATTTTTTTTCACTTTTCACGCAATCAAACAAAAAGAGAGAAAAATTCTAAGTTTCTTTTCCTTTTTTAAATTTTCTCTCGTATGCTCCAATCAAACAACTAAAAAACATTCAAATTTATATTTTTTTTTTCCTACTTTCTTTCTCCCTTGTTTTAATCTATTGTTGATACCATGAATTCGGGGGGTGTACTTCACACGTTGATATAATAAGGTAAAATTACTCTAGATGTCTTTTATCTTGATTTAAAGTTTCACTTCAGTCTTTTATCTTTTTATGTGTCCAGTTAGCTTTAAAGTTAATTTTAGTTTCAGTTTAGTCTTATGTGTTTTAAAATATTGACAATATTGGCCAAATTGTTCCCTGTTTGGCTTTTTGCAAAAGCTTTCTGAGTTTTGATTTGTGGCACAATTGATAAGCAAATTGTGCTTATGAAATATATGCATTTCTCGTTGTAGATTAGCTAACAATTTACCTCGAAATTAACATTTAAAAACACGTGGGACTAAATTAAAATAAAAAAGATAAAGTATTAACTTGAAACTTTAAATTAAGATAAATGACATCTGGAGAGTAAATACTCAATTTGGTCCCTAAAATTATAGGTTTGTATCAACTTAGTCTTCCACATTATCAATATTCCAAAATGATCCCTGGAATTGCAAAACGTTAATCATGTTGGTCCTTTTATTCGAATCTGTTAGCAAATACATCTCTGACATTATTTACTTAGTTTCAAATGCATTCCCGACATTACCAACTTAATGTCATTATAGTCCCTGCAAATAATAATAAAGGGACAGACTTGGTTAACATTTTTCAAATACATGGATCATTTTATAATATTGCTAATATGAGGGATTAGGTTGATCGATCCTATAATTTCAGGGATTAAATTGGGTATTTTACTGAGCTTTGTATTTAGAACAAATAAATATCCTCTAGCTGAGATGGATTGTTTGAACGGACGGCGTGGAAAGGTGAATTCAAAACACTGATCCAACATTACAACTTTACAGGCAACACCACACCATTGATCTATTATTTTCCATGGCGGTAAATAGGTAATTAGGCACGTTACATCTTAGTATTACTCATTTTACTCTCTAGTCACTTAATCACCTTAGAGAAGATAAATCTCAATAAACTGGTGTTGTTTCTAATGCATATCAACAAAAGCCATAGTTGTCAAACCGGATCGGACAGATCAGTTCGACTAGTTAAACCAGGAACC
Organism: Calophaca sinica; assembly: GCA_037113605.1. NCBI lineage: Eukaryota > Viridiplantae > Streptophyta > Magnoliopsida > Fabales > Fabaceae > Calophaca > Calophaca sinica. Next base: position 98,328,611 of record CM073736.1, on the reverse strand, counting down.
AGACTTGCATTCAGTCCGTATGAACCTGATAACCAGGTCATTCAAGAACCAGCCACAAAACCGGGTAATAACCGGTTTGATGTGGTTCGGAAAAAACTAGAAAATTTTTTATTTTTATTTTTTAAAAATGGTAAATGATGTTGCTTTTGGCACATGAAAGAATTTTTTTATCCAATTTTTTGTACATTGGTGAATTAAATCAAATATTATATCAAAATTTAAAATAATTTATACATTAATATTATTACGAAAGTACTTACATTATAGTATTTATAATTATTTAATATTAGAATGTTATTATGACATATTTTCTTTGGTATAATATGTAATTTTACATGTTACATATTAACTTATAACATTTTAAGTGGAATTTAATTTTTTAAGTTGTGAAGTGATGAATATCATGTTAATTTTGCTTATTATTACTTTATATAATATATTAAACAAGGTTTAAAAATATTATTTAATTCATTTCCAGTCCGACACTGGTTTGACCCCCCGGTCGAATCCTTGAACTTTGAACCAGTATCTCGTCTGGTTCGATATCCGGTCCGGTATTGTCAACCTTGGTAAAAACATACCTAAGTTTTCTCCTTAGAAAAAAGATGCATACTATTGATGAATGATGATAGATAAGAGAACACGATTGAACTATGAAATGACTATTTTTTTAGAATTTAATTAGTTTGTATTATCGGTGTAAAGATTTTTTTTACATTATTAGTCAATCATAAATTATCACATCATTAAAATTTTTGACTTTAATTATAACTAACTTAAAAGTCACATGAGATGACTTGTGACTGTTTGACGGTGTAAAAAATTTACACCGACAGCACATTAAAATTAAACTCATTTTTTTTAATGTAGCTATTTTATCACATCTTTTTTTTTTGCACTTCAAGTGTATGGGATAAATTATTTAAAAAAAAAGACTTCGAGAAGTAAATTTTCTGAAGGCAAATAATTTAGAAAATGAAGTTATGAAATGTTAAACACATTCAAATGTTTTCCAAAACTTAAAATCTGACTCACATATTTTATGCATTTTGAAATCAAAATTTTGAAATGTATTTTGGCTTCAAGAAATTTAATTCCGGAAGGCATTTCAAAACTTCAAGAAAAATATTGCTTCCAAAAAAGGGTATTTTGAGAAGGAAAAAAATGTTGTGTGTAGGCATATAAGGAAAAAACGGTGCAAAAAGCAACCTCTTTGCATAGTCAAATGTTATTAACGAGTCTCCAACATTTTGAGTTGCTTCCAAAAAAGGGTATTTTGAGTTGCATAGTCAAATGTTGAGACTCGTTAATAACATTTAATTTTGTAGTCAAATGTTGCATAGTTAATAACATTTGACTATGCAACCTTTTCTCAAAATACCCTTTTCTCAAAAAAAGCAACCTCTTTGCATAATTAAAATAGTCATTCTATTTTAATTATTAATTTTTATATTATTTGCTTTTTAAATTTTGAATTTTTTTTTTCATTTTTATGAGGACGAAATTCTATTCTTACACTCTTATCATATATTTTAATCTCCTTTGTAACAAAAATGTGTATTCCTCTTGCTTAGCTAATAAAATGTTAATTGTACTAAAAAAAATGTTAAGAGTTTAAAGGAGATGCATTGCCGATATAAATTAGTTTTACATTGATATCCAATAATAGCTTACCATATTGCAACATCAACCCACTTTGTAACTGCATTTTTAAAACAATATAAAAATAGTGGGTTCTCATTAGACGTCGATATAAAACTAGTTTACACTGTTTTAATAAGGTGTCAATTCTTGCGTTTGGCGACCCCATTTAGTTTAGGTGTACGAGCGCAAGACATTTGGTAAAGAATGCCATTAGAAGCCATAAAATTTTATTTGAAACACCAAACTGGCTAATTATGAAGATTTTCTCCAGTGGTTTGAGCATCACAAGAACTCTGGATCTACTGCTTTGGTCGCACACACGGGTAACTCATCAGCTTGCATAGCTCAGTCACCCTCCCTTGCACATTGAGTTCTTCATTCTGGTGCGTCTGACCATATCTTTGATACAAGGTTATTTTCTCCTATTTTTCTACATTTGGTTATTTACTATGTGTAACTTCAGCCAAAGGTTCCTAAACTCAATCCCAAGGAATTGGTATTGTCCACCTCCTCCCTTCTCTGTCAGTTGATTCTGTCCTTTTTGTACTTGGATGCCCATTCAATTTACTATCTATTAGTCATTTGACACGTTCTCATCACTGTATTGTTACATTTACTAAAGATAATGTTATCTTACAAAATCAGAGATAATAACGGATGATTGGCATTGGATGTGAGCCTCATGGCCTTTACTATCTCTTCACCCCATCTAGAGTGTGCTCTACCACAAATTCCCCTCTTGCCATACATACTCAGTTGGGTCATCCTAGTCTTCCCAAACTTCAGAAGTTGATACCCGGTCTTTCCAAATTGTCTATCTTACATTGTGAATCGTGTTAGATAGGAAAACACACCCCTATTCACTTTCTCAATTAAGTCAATAAACAAGCTTCATCACCTTTTGTTTTAATTCACTTTGATGTTTGGAATCCTTCTCGTAATACTTTTACTTTTGGATTAAGATATTTTATTATCTTTATTGATAATTTTTCACATTGTTTGTAGTTATTTTTTATGAAAAAACATGTTTGAATAATTCTCCATATTTCAGCGATTTTATCAGAAGATAAAAACCCAGTTTGGTGTTTTCATTCGCTATTTGCGTAATGATAATGTTCGTGAATATTTGTCCCACCAATTTCAAAATTTTTATCATTTCTGATGGCATTCTTAACCAAATGTCTTGTACTCATATACCTCAATAAAACGGGATCGACGAACGCAAGAATCGGCACCTCATTGATACAACTCGAACCCTTCTTTAACATGGTATCAAAATAAAACTAGTTTCACGGACGGTGTATGTCTCACTTTCTGAAACAGAAATTGCAAAGAAGATCTGAATAGAGATTTGAATAAACCTTAACTACACGGTCACACAATAGTTTACCATTTATTACGTATTAAGCACCTCAGTCTGTAAATCCCATTAAAAGTTGGAATGTAGTCTACATCAATTCTCAGTCTAGAAGGACAACAGGGGAAACAAAAAGGGGGAAAATACTTCGCATTCTACATTTGGACAAAATTTTACTTGCATGGTCTGCAGTTACTCTTTGAAGTTCACAACTCAGCCAAGCATGCATATGATGTTTAAAAGCTTGTTACCTTGCTATGGTGAATGCATAGAGAAAGGTTTTCACCCACGAGGTATAGCTTTCCTTTCTTGCCAACCATTCTATTGCCAACGCAGGTTTTGTGAAGACTGAGCGCTAGGCAGAAACGTTCACCAAACCAAATCAGGTTTCTAGTAGGCTGTACACTATGTCTAGAAATTAGAATGTGATACATACTGTGCATTAACTTATGAGCAATTAAACATATCGGCCATGTTTTTCTTTTCATTTTGTTCAGTCCCAAACCTAATCAAGCCTTCAAGTCACCTTAGGCACAGAAGATACTAAACAGAGCATATTCATATATCTAAATCATCATCTGGGTCCTCATCCGAGTCTGGCATCTCATCATCTGAATCACGGAAATATATAATCTCACCCATCGCAGAATCCTCCTTTTTACCACTTGCAAGAGGTGTTACCTCGCTGCTGCTCTCTTCAAGGGATCTTCTACCATCATAAATTTGTATCGGTTGACCATTTCCTAATGAAAAGAAAAGAGCTTAAGCGTAAGAGTATATATGTCATTGAAAGTACACCATAAGAAAGGGAACAAATTCAAATCTATTTCATACCTTGGTGTTCAAAAGGAAGCACAACCTTTTCCCTATCAATTCGTTCCTTCTCTGACAGCTGGAGATTGAATTGTACCTGTTAAAAACATATCAAGTTTCTCCCTATTATTTATTTGCAGTCAATGAAAAGAAATCAACTTCATATCACAAAGCATTTCTTGTTGGTCTGTGTCATTTTCCTTACAAGTGTTTGGGACCGTGTGTACGCACATATGTATATCTGTTATCAAAAGTATCTTCATGTGTGTATACGAGTAGGTGAACAAACTAAGCACATATGATAAGATGTTTCCAAGACAGTTTGTACCCATTGCGAATTAGATATAATAGATTGGTATCAGATACCATGCAATCACGGTTTGAAACTGCAGACCACATCCTCACAACATCTAGGTTGCGGCACTCACCACAACTGCATCAGATGGTGATGGCAGATTGCATCCGCTGTATTTGGCCAGACTGGCCCACAATTTAAAATCCTACATTTATGTTAGAAGCACTGGAGGTTCAACCAAAGCATCAAATAGCCACACTGGGAAATTTGGACATTATGCTGGGTGCCATCTTTCCTAGCAACTAAATTTTCATTTTTATCATACAAAAAAAAAAAAAAAAATCATTTTGTTTCCTTAAAAAAAAAAACTTTGTGACCTCCCAACCAAAAAGCAAACCTTTAGGGGTAGGGGGGATTCAACAAAAATAAGATCTCTTTTATAGATCCATTTTTTTCCTGAAAACTACTTATAATCTCTAATTATAACAAGGTTGTTAGGACTTGGGTTTTTCCTTCTAGTGAAAGAGACATGACTTCACAGTTAACAGCAGTTTCTATCTACATGAAACATAGACTGACCTTTGGCAGTAGGCCTGCTACGGTTGTTCCATCTACTGCTGAAACAGATGCAAAGCTGATCCCTCCAGGCTCAACTTTAAATTCTTCACGCTGAATAAGAGAGATATTATATCAGTTGCACCAATTTTTAAGATTAGCCATTCCAAATAAGTTCAGAAACAGGAAGGAAGAAATCACCATCACTCTAACTCGCCCATTTCTGCGTTTGAACCTGACATTAAATTTTCCCTTGGTAAAGTTTTGCTCTGATAAGGAGTTCTCTAAATACCCTCTCTGACCATCAGCAGAATGATGAAATGGTTCTACACTAGCCACCATGGAGGACATGTACTCAAGAACAGCTGCAGCCCTCTCCTCATGAAGGTCAGAATGCAATAATCCATATATACTTGAAATTTGATCTGCAACCATAAAACAGAGATGAATTAAGAGAAGATATTGTCAATGCATCAAGTCAACCCATGCCATAAATATTAGCTGCTGAAACTCATTCTGGTACTCTTAAAAGTTTACTCAATTAAATAACAACAAACTAGACAATACGATGCAAGAACCCTTATTCAAAATAGTACAAGAGCAAATACCATGACTCCGCAGATTGCTTACAAGGCCTGCAACCGACTGCAAAGATGCATGTCTCAACAGTTCACTTAGCTGTCAATACCCAAAAAGAATCCATTAGGATTACATATACACAAATAGATAATACAAGAGAAACCAAGAAATCGAACAGTCTTAATTAGAATATTCATGATGTTGAAAGTTATTGTAAATTTCTTGCTCAGGAATTCAAGGTGTAAAAGGAAAATCAGAAACTTGCAGGCACAAAAGGGTCAGTTAGTTAGACACAGAAATACAGAGAAAAATAATTTCCAACATTAAATTGTAACATGATATCTTTGTAACTGCTTCATCACTCATTTATTTCCTAGAAAGTTTAAAAGGTGGGGCAAACTGACATATTCAGCCATGATTTTCCAGTTCTCCCCAAGCTAATAACCTTGGGTTGGGGAAACCAACTTTAGAATGTAAATCATTCGTTAGTTAAGGTTCCCATGCTAAGTTGATAGGAATTGGTATTATTATTAGATAAAAATAGAGAGAACCTCCTCAGTTACAAGGATATTGCAGAACTTTGAGGGTCTGCACCTTCGTAGCCAAAGGCTCCAACTCTCTTTCAAATGACAAGATTCCTTCCCTCAACTCCCTTCGTCTTATATCCCAGCTTGACTGTCTAACTAACTCAACCTAATTATTTTCAACAAACTGAATAACAACTAATTTGATGGAACCCGTGAGGAGAGTGTGGGCTTGGAGGATCATAGTAGGCCCAAAGTGTGGAGAGTCTATGTGAGGAAAGGAAAGAGGCAGCAGACTGCTGGTGACATGGCAGAGAGAGAGAAAGGGAATGAGAATTAGTGGAATTCGGTTATATGGGATCGTGGGTGAGTGGTGTGAGGTCATGTTGATTATTCTGTTTTTCTTGTGGGCAGAGAAATTGTGAATTCTCTGAGGAGCCTAGCTCTGTGGGTAGAAGGGGGAGTGTCCCTTCTGCATTTTATCTTCATCATCAATAATACATTCTATTTTCATCCTTTTCTTACCCTGTTTCTTTTTCTCGCCTTCGCTTCATCGGCTTATTTTACGGTTTGCAACATTGGTCAGGCACAGCCGGATCGTCAGTCAGGAAATTCACGCGGATCTCAGTCTACATTCCCAGGAACCAGTGCTTGAATGCCACCAAAGAAGATGGACAATAGGGTTGCTGCGTTGGAGAACAAGATAGCTTCTCTCGAAGTTACCCTGGCGGAAATGAGAGAGCAAGCCGCTCTTGACCAAGAGCGCCTAATCTCGCTTATCACGCAGAGTAAAGAGCCGAGTGAGAGCGAGAAATCTGCGACGAAACAACTTCACGGAGATGAGCTTGATGAGTTCAGGCGTTCCGTTAAGAAGATAGAACTCCCGATGTTTACTGGTGAGGATCCCGCTGGGTGGATCGCTAGGGCTGAAGTTTACTTTCGAGTTCAGGATACCAGGCCGAAGTTGAAAGTGAATTTAGCGCAGCTTTGTATGGATGGTCATACCATTCATTTTTTCAAAGCTCTGTCTGATGAAGATGATGATCTCACATGGGAAAAATTGAAGGATGCGCTGTTGGAGAGGTATGGCGGAATTGGTGAAGGCAATGTCTTCGAGCAACTCGCGGCGCTGCGACAAGAAGGAAGTGTGGAGGAGTATATCACGGAATTCGAACGGTTGGTGTCTCAGGTGCCAAAGATGCCTGACGAGCAATTCGTGGGTTACTTTGTCCATGGATTGAGGGATGGGATACGAGGCAAGGTGCGAAGCTTGAAAACCACCGGAACGATTTCTCGTTCGCGGTTGATGAATCTAGCTAGGGCGGTGGAGGTTGAGTTACAGGGGAAGAAGAGCGCGTGGGTTGGGCCTCGTCAAAATGGGCCCAAGGGGCACAGTGGCTATGGATCCGGTTATAGATCCAACCCGCACTCAGGATCCGGTTCTCATAACCCGGGTCGAACTCAAAATAGCGATTGGGTTTATGTGAAGGGAACCAAAGACGGCCCAGATAAAGGTGGAACTGGGTCTAGCCCGAAATATGAGCCCAGGATTGATAGGAAGGGCTCTGCACCGCGTGATAGAGGGGTGCGTCACTTATCTTCTCAGGAGATCGTGGAGAGGCGACAGAAAGGCCTGTGTTTCAAGTGTGGAGGACCGTTCCACTTGCGACACCTGTGCCCAAATAAACAGCTCAGAGTGATGGTAACTGAGGAAGAGGATGAAATCGAAGGAGAAGCACACGCATTAGAGGCCGAGACAGACGAAGAGGAGGAGGAAGTAGGAGAGTTGAGTGTGATGAGCCTCAGAAGCCTTCTTGCAGAGAAGAGGGAGAAGCCGCGAACCATTAAATTAAAAGGGAAGGTGCAAGGGGTACCGATACTATTGTTGGTAGATAGTGGGGCTACCCACAACTTCGTTTCCAGGAAATTGGTGCAAATGCTTGGGTGGAACACTGAGACAACACCTCCGTTGAACATTAAGTTGGGTGATGGCCACAAAACCCAGACACAGGGGGTATGCAAGGGGCTCGCACTAGGGCTTGGAAAGATACAGGTAACTATTGATGCATTTCTCTTTGACCTAGATGGCATAGATATGGTGTTGGGCATGGCTTGGTTGACCTCCATTGGGGGAATGTGGGTGGACTGGATTAAGCAGGAGCTCTGTTTCAAATTCAATCAAGAATGGGTTGTGTTGAAAGGAGAGGAAGATCAGGGTTTGCGACTCATGGCGCTGCAGAGTTTATTGGGGAGACCCAAGCAGGGGATGGAGGATTTCTTCATGTCCACAGAGGGGCGAAAGGCGAGTGACAAAGGTGGGGAGAAACCGGATGTGTTGAAAGCTCAGATAGCAGAAGTGCAAGCTGTCTTGCATCAATATTCTAAGGTTTTTCAGGAGCCTAGAGGGCTACCTCCCAAGCGTAAACAAGAGCATGCCATTCATCTTTTGGAAGGGGAAGGGCCAGTTAATGTGAGGCCCTATCGTTATCCTCATCACCATAAGAATGAAATAGAGAAGCAAGTCACGGAGATGCTGCAAACAGGAGTAATACAACCAAGCCAGAGCGCTTTCTCTAGTCCGATAATTCTAGTCAAGAAGAAAGATGACTCATGGCGTATGTGCGTGGACTATCGAGCTTTAAATAAGGTGACGATCCCGGATAAATTCCCTATACCTATGATTGATGAGCTTTTGGATGACTTGCATGGTGCTAGTTTTTTCTCCAAGCTTGATCTCAAACCGGGGTATCATCAAGTTCGAGTCCGGAAGGAAGATGTGCACAAAACAGCTTTCCGCACTCATGAGGGACATTACGAATACCTTGTGATGCCGTTCGGGTTGATGAATGCTCCTTCAACATTCCAAGCACTTATGAATGAGGTATTCAAGCCTATGTTACGCAAATTTGTGTTAGTTTTTTTTGATGCATTTTGGTGTATAATGCTAGCTTAGAGGAGCATCTCCAGCACCTCAAAACTGTGTTGCAAGTCCTGTGTGAACAGCAGCTCGTTGCCAATCATAAGAAATGCACTTTTGCCCAACCTTCAGCGGAGTACCTTGGGCACATTATCTCTAATGAAGGAGTGGCAATGGATCCAAGCAAAGTAAGCAGTGTGTTGAATTGGCCCACTTCCAAACATGTCAAAGGGGTGCACGGGTTCCTAGGACTAATCGGCTACTACCGGAAATTTATTAGGGACTATGACAAAATTGCACGCCCTCTCACAGCCCTTACCAAAAAAGATGGGTTCAAATGGGGTACTGAAGAGCAACGAGCTTTTGAAGTTCTCAAAGAGAAGGTCACAACAGCCCCGGTCTTGGCTCTTCCTGACTTTAACCAAGAGCTCATAATAGAAAGTGATGCCTCAGGCTTTGGTCTTGGTGCCATTTTAATTCAAAAGGGAAGGCCAATTGCTTTTTTCAGCAAGGCTTTAAGTGACAGGAACCTCACCAAATCGGCATATGAAAAGGAGTTGATGGCCGTAGCTTTGGCAATTCAACATTGGCGCCCCTATCTTTTGGGACGCAAATTTCTGGTGTGCACCGACCAAAAGAGTCTCAAACAGTTGTTGTTACAGAGGGTTACCACTATGGATCAACAAAATTGGGCAGCCAAGCTTTTGGGTTATCATTTTGATATTGTTTACAAGCCGGGTTTGGAGAACAAGAGGGCCGATGCGCTTTCCCGCATGTATGATAAGGGCGAACTCAGTACTTTAATTCACTATCCTGAGTGGGCTGGGAGCAAAGAGGCCCTGAAGGAGGTTCATACGGATCCTGTTTTACAAAAAATCATCTCGGAACTGCAGCAGGGGGCAGCCAACCATTCTGGTTTCACATACAGCAATGGTGTCCTGCTGTATCATAACCGTTTGGTTATTTCTGCTACTTCAGTTTGGATTCCCACATTGCTACAAGAGTTTCATTCAACACCACAGGGAGGACATTCTGGTTTTTACCGCACCTATCGCCGAGTGGCAGCCAACTTATATTGGATTGGGATGAAGAAAAGCATTCAGCGGTTTGTTCAAGAGTGTGATGTTTGTCAGCGCCAGAAATATGTGGCAGCGTCCCCGGGAGGCCTCCTACAGCCCCTTGAAATTCCTAAGCAGATTTGGGACGAATTATCCATGGATTTCATCATCGGGCTCTCGAAATCTAGGGGATTTGAAGCAATCTTCGTCATTGTGGACCGTTTGTCAAAATATAGTCATTTTGTCCCTTTGAAACACCCTTATACAGCTAGAGGCCTTGCTGAAATTTTTACCAAGGAGGTTATTCGTTTACACGGAATTCCTACCTCCATTGTTAGTGATCGGGACCCCATTTTTGTGAGTAATTTCTGGCATGAGATGTTCAAGTTGCAAGGCACCCAACTCAAGATGAGTACGGCGTACCACCCTCAAACAGACGGCCAAACTGAGGTCGTCAACCGCTGTTTGGAGACTTTCCTCCGTTGTTTCATTGTTGACCAGCCCAAGACTTGGGTTTTGTGGCTTCCTTGGGCGGAGTATTGGTATAATACTACTTTTCATTCATCTACCGGCATGTCTCCCTTTGAGGCTTGTATAGGAGGCCACCCCCTACTCTTACTCGATTCTTGCCAGGTGAAACCAAGTTTGAGGCTGTTCAGAGGGATTTGGCTGACAGGGATGAGGCGTTGCGCCAATTGAAATATCATCTCCAAAGAGCCCAAAATAGGATGAAGGGTCAAGCAAACAAGCACCGGGTGGACAAACACTTTGAAGTGGGTGAATGGGTGTTTCTCAAGTTACGCCCTCATGTGCAGCAATCAGTAGAGGCTCGCATCAACCCCAAGCTTGCTCCTCGGTTTTACGGCCCCTTTGAAATCATAGCCAAGGTGGGTGCCGTCGCATACAAGCTCCTATTGCCGGACACGGCCACAATTCACCCAGTCTTTCATGTCTCTTTGCTGAAGAAAGTTGTAGGCAATTACAAAGTTGAGAAGGAATTGCCCAAAGGCATGGAGAGTGATTATTCATGCCCTTGGGAGCCTCTTGCAGTGCTGGCTTCCCGAATTGTTACCAAGGAGAGAGTGCGTGAAAGCTTGATGGTCGATACATTGGAAAGGCAAAGCAGTTGAAGAGGCTACATGGGAGGAGGACTTCACCATTAGGAGTCAATATCCCCAATTCAGCCTTGAGGACAAGTCTGTTTTTCAAGGGGCGGGTAGTGATGGAACCCGCGAGGAGTGTGTGGGCTTGGAGGATCATAGTAGGCCCAAAGTGTGGAGAGTCTATGTGAGGAAAGGAAAGAAGCAGCAAACTGCTGGTGACATGGCAGAGAGAGAGAAAGGGAATGAGAATTAGTGGAATTCGGTTATATGGGATCGTGGGTGAGTGGTGTGAGGTCATGTTGATTATTCTGTTTTTCTTGTGGGCAGAGAAATTGTGAATTCTCTGAGGAGCCTAGCTCTGTGAGTAGAAGGGGAAGTGTCCCTTCTGCATTTTATCTTCATCATCAATAATACATTCTATTTTCATCCTTTTCTTACCCTGTTTCATTTACTCTGCTTACTGCTTCATCGGCTTATTTTTCTGGTTTGCAACATAATTGGGTGGAGGTACCTATCACAAGTGAACCGAGAAGTATAAAGATAGAGCAGCACCAAAGAGCTCTAAGTCTCTATCACCTTTTCATGAAGCCAAAGTTATAAAATACATTACAACTATAGAAGCAGTATGAATCTTAGAATGTAAAACCACAGACTTTTCCTACGACTAGGAAAAGTCTATTATTCAAGTTCTGGTGTCATAGATAAGATGAAAATCTCAGAAAGGGAAGGGAAATCTCAAAAGATCATTATTTCAAGGTTATTTGCATTAGCTTGGGGTAAAAAACCATTCTCATAAGTTTCACAGCCATAAAATGCTCGGTTAAATGCATATACAGCCACCATATTAAGTACCAAGCCACAAAGAACATTCACTACAACAGTACAATGCACTAAATTTAACTTCATTCAAGGCTGTGGCAATGGTATTACCGAGTCTATGGCAACACAGAAGCGGGCTTTACTTTCCCCAACCAAACCTACAGGTATATGAATTGGAAAAATCATCCAAAGGAAAAATAATTACTTTTTAAGCACAAAACCATTAAGCAATACAAAAATGTTTATTCATCCAAAAATATCATAATTCACAAGCTAACAGCAGCAATACCTCTGCCCAGTTCAGTAATCAGCGAGAACAAGTTATCCATATTCTTGACGGTTTTATAAGAAGTAGTAGCAATTGAAATTTGCTGAGAAGGATCCGTAACATTTCCAGATTCCCTTGTCTTATCCTTCCAACCAAGAGGATCTGAATAACAATCCAAAACGTGAATCCTGCAAAATAACACATAATTTTGAAAATTACAGACTTAACAGTTGAAACAATTTTAAACGACAAGTTCAAAATTTATTACCATTTGTTAGAAGATGCAACATCCACTTCATGATTCTTTAACAAAGCAGCATAAAACGACGGACTCCGGGAAAGTGCAACAATCACTATACCACTATATAAGAAAAGAAATATTGGTGAAAAATAATATAAGAGTTAATAATGATGGAAAAAAGAGGTAAGTATAGTTTTTTTTGGGGAAAGTAAACGGACTGTGACTGAGATTTTCGAGCGATGACGTGTGAGGAGAGTTGAAGAAGAATGTGAGAGAATACATCGAATGCAAAAGGTGAAGCGAGAGAGTCCTTGATTGTGAGAGTAGGTGCAAGCTCTCCCTCTAGTGCACCGTCCCTTAGGGTTCTACAAATTGATTCAGCCATCTGTGGAAACTTCTAGAAGGGAAACCTGGTTCGTGTTTGTTTGGGGAACAATTTGTTGAAGGAAGTAAAAGCTGAGAAGTGGAAAAGAGTGGGGAACGATGTTACCCTAGTTGGAACTTCCACTTGAGTTGAGTATTGGAGATTTTAGGGGAATGAATGAATCGTGTAATAAGAAAGGATACACTGGAGGAGCAGCAGCAATTATCCAATAAAAACACCTGCATCACAGTTCATGAGCAATTTCGCCTTATATTACGATGAAATAACGCACTTGAACAGTTGCACACTTCTGCTGCTCTGCTCTGCCGGCACCGTTTCGGAGCCAAGGCAGACCGCCGGTTTTGATTTTTAAGAAAGTTTTGTTTTATTTTAAAAAAAATATAATTTCAAGTTTCAAACTTTGATAATTTTATAAAAGTAAAAAATATGTTTATTAAATTACATTTTTTAAAAGAAAGAACTACCTAAAATAAATAACTTAAATATGTTACTAGTTTATATATATATATATATATATATATATATATATATATCCAATTAATCATTTCAGTCAATATTTTTTTATTTCATCCTAATTATATGTTTTTGTTTCATTTATATTGGTTTCGTTACTTTAAGCTATTAAGTGTTGAGTGAGCAAATATTCTCTTAATTTCTTAAAAGAAATGAAGGGTTCCATTAGGAGAAAAATAGACACATATGAGAGATTTAGATTTAAATTTTTTTTAAATGATAATTAAAGTTTGATACACTAAATATCTCATTTGTGTCTATCTCACTCTCTCCTAAATAGAGGGTTTCATTTCTTTTGAGAAATTGAGAGAATTTCAACTCGTATTAAGGTGGCTTGTAGAATTCCACCTCAGTACGCCACATGGATGACAGGTCAATGATGACACTCGCTTAATACAATTTTTATTTTAGCCCTTCTAATACTATCATTTTTATATTAGTCCCTCTAACCCTAACACACACTTTTCCCCCCTTTCCTTTTCCTCCCGACTGCTCTTCCCCTTTCCCGACGGCATTTTTATCCATCTCTTTATTTAGGACCAAAGATTCTTTAGATTGCATCGTAATAGAATCAAGGCAAGGAGACAAATAATAGCATTTCGTGGGTGAAAATACAGACTTTGAAAATGAGGCAAAATACAATGACTTGTTCTAGGAAGTGGCTAATTTTCTTTTCCCATTTCGATTTCCACAACCATCCAACAATAACGCCCAAGATAAATGCTACCCACATAGAGCCTGTTTGTAAAAGATTTGTTTCACCGCAACAGTGCCCCAAAATAAATTTTAGCCGAAGAAAGTATATGGTTGCTTCAGAAATAATTGCCTTGGAAATCGTTATTTTGCAATGGAAAACGTTTTTTTTCCCATTTGCAGCAAACATATGCTTCAAACAGACTAATAATTGTTTTGTTCAATTTTAGTAAGTTTCAATTTTATTTTAAAATTTTCTATTTTTTTAATTATGTTTCAGTGAGTTTGCATGTGAATGTGATTAAGATTCTGAGTGGCTAAATTACAAAATTGGTCCTCTATGTTTATTTTAGGTTTCAATTTGGTCCTCTATGTTTTATTTGTTTCATTTTGGTCCCTTACGTTTTAAAAGTTACAACAAATTGGTCATTTCCGTCACTAAAAACCAATTGTCCGTAGCTAAAAGCCAAATTCTAGCTACGGACAATTGACTTTTAGTGACGGAAAGGACCAAATTGAAAACTAAAATAAAACGTAGAGGACTAAAACGAAATAAATAAAACATAGAGGACCAAATTGAAACCTAAAATAAACTTAGAGGACCAATTTTATAATTTAGTTGATTCTGATTTATATTATAGAAGCAGCGATAACAATGAATAACAATCAAGCACACAATGTTGTTGCATCGTCATTGTTTGGTCATTTTGGAATAGCCCCACAGCGCCAACACCGCAATCTCGTGGACCATCAATGGAGCCACACAAACCTTATTCTCTCTCAAATACACCCTCAAACCCACTTCCCTGATGGTAGGCAAAATCGCAAGTGTACGATTTCGTCGTTAAGTAATAAAAGATCGAATCCACAGGGATTGTGACCAATTATTAACTAAACAAAAGGTGTAACTAATTGAATTATTGACGAATACGAAGGTATTTGAAAAGTTTGTGATTGGTGTTTAGCAAGAAAATCAATAACTAACAAGACAAGGTATTTGGATATTAAGGAGAATAAAAGTGACTAGGGCTCGAATCCCTTTGTTTCAACCTTTATGCTCTTGAATTCTATTCCAATGCAAGCAATGATAATGTATTTGAAGTTCAAATCCACAAGTTTAGATTAATGAAAATCCCTTCTCTATTAACCCATTTGATTAAATAAACGAGTCCTAATTCCTTAGGTCCAAATTAATTTAATCAAGCATAACGAAATAGGATTCATACAAACTCATACCACAAGAATTATATTCCTATAACCTTATTAAGCATGTCAAATTATCCCAAGCAAGTTTAAAACCTCAATTTTCCAATTGATGCTAAAACCCTAGTTCAACCCAATGGTGATCAAGCATCGAATTGCATTAAGAAAAGAGATAAATGATCAACTAAAATAAATCATACTTGCATTGAAATTCTGAATTCGATTACATAGAAGGATCCACAAAGTTCATCTTACCCTAGTACAAGAGGTTTAGTTCCTCATGGAAGAGAAGAAACTAAACAATTGAGATGAAGAAATAGCCAAAGACTGCATTGATTCCTCAAATTTGCCTTGATCCTTTGTTTTAGATTCAATCTCCAGGAAAAACCACCTAGGTCAATGTTTTTTTAGTCTCTTTATAGTTCTCCCACAAAAAGGGTTGAAAAACCTCTCAAAAATAAGTCAAAACGCACAAAATACAAATCTGGACCGAGTCGCAAAGACGGTAGTGGAGCTGGCACGCGGCTTTGGCCGTCTTTGCTCGAGAACCTCAACACGAGAAGGAAACACGGTCACGCAGTAGTCTTTGGAAAACACGGCCTGGCCGTGTTTTTCACTGTTTGCTCAACTTGAATTTCTTCACATCCACCAAGGCACGGTCGTGGGCTAGAACACGGGCAGGCCGTGCTACTCTTAAATCTTGCCATATTTTGGTATTTTGGCCTCCGAGTTGGTTGCAACATCTGTCTAAGTGATTTAGCTCCGCTTTCCTAAGCCAATAACCTTCTTTCCTGCACAATTGAACTCAAACCAAGTGCATTATCTAAACCAAGCAAAATGCATGAGAACTATGGGCAAAAACCACTAAAATGACTAGTATGCAATGCAAAACTAACAACAAACCATATGCTATAATGAACGCATCAAATTACCCCAAGCTTAGAATCTTGCTTGTCCTCAAGCAATTGCAGTGGCCAAAGACAAGCATAGAAACAAGAGATGCAACAAATAAGGAACCCGAGATAAAAGCCAATTCAAGCAATAGGCTAAAGGCTAATAAAGACAATAGGGACAACCAAAATCAAGTCTAATTAGAGAATCGGGCTCTCTGAAATCATGTCTCTCACTGATAGGGGCACTCTCCTTACCACTCTCAAAGTGTTTAAAGGTTATGACAAATCGCTCAAATCCATCCATGAAAGTGCTCTACCATAAGCTTGACTATTAACCAAATCTCAGCATATAATTTATGAAAACACACAAGAATCAAAAGGTCTTTACAAGGTTGTAACGTGGCCATGAGATTTTTCTTGTAAGGTGGGATAAAAACAAGAAAGTGGAAATTCAAGGGCTAAAATAATGAACAATAAAACAACCCTTTTAAAGCAGCATAAGCGGAGCAATCCATTTTTCCTTTTTTGCTTTTCACACCTTTTTATTTTGCTCCTCTTCTGTTTTTTTTTTTTGAGATTTTTGCAGTAATTACTGGGGAGGAATTTAAATAACAGAAGAGGTCCCAATTTCAAGCACCACACAAATCACACAAGATTCACAACTAATTGCTCCCTTAGACATGCTCTAAAAGGCACTGTCATATTTAGCAATCACAAGGGTACTAAGAAAATTAATTTCAGTTCAGGCTCAAAATGGGCAACTAGAGGGAGCTTTCATTCAACAATCAGAGGCTTGAAAACATGCCTAAAATGCCTTAATCATATCCAAGTGTGTAGACAAAAATTTTCAAGTTTTGACACAGTTTCAAGTCAAGTTCTAGAGAGCACAATCAAGAGGGACACACTCATACAAGGAGAAGGGGCATATAAATATGATGAAGTGCAACCCCAATATAAGCTCAAGTCTCACATTTAGAAGTTAAATTCATGAAAAACATCAGATCAGAGCACCACATGCTAATCAACAACTTATCAATGGTTTATCCCTAAATTCGTTAAGAACGCTACCTTTAAGCCTATCACAAGAGAAAATAATTGGGTTTCAAATCATTGCAATCTCAAATTTCAAAAACATTTTAGCACACATGCCAAAGCACAAGAGGATAGTGTAGCAATTTGGGGGATAAAATGATGCGCACAAAACAACGATTAACACAAAGATGCAAACACTAAAATGAAATGCAAGACTAACATGCCAAAATACATGCAAAAATTTAAAACGCCCTACCCCAAGCTTAAGAATTTACATTGTCCCCAATGTAAACAATCAAACTGAGATAGGGATGATGCAAGGGAGGGACTCACTGTGGGGGGAGGAGGGGGAACTGGCCAGGATATTCTTTGGAGGTGCGGTTATACATTGCGAGACCATGTCACGAATGTTGTGGACAGTATTGGCAAGACCCGCCAGCTGGGCCCTTTGAGCAGCCATTTCCTCTTGGAGAGCGGCATAAGAACCGGGAGGTGGCTGTGGAGGACAGTACTGTGAAGAACTGCCATGGGGTGCCTCAGGTCTCTCCTCTTGAAGGGGTTCAGGTTGGGGGCCTCCTGGAAAATTCCAATTCCTCTGGTTTCTTATAGTGGTGTGCTCCTGGTCAGGTAGAGGATGGGTTTCCTCGGTATCAGGGAGCACCAAACAGTAACATTGGCCTTCCTTGACTATCATTCTCATTGCCAAGCAGGCTTCCATATCCAAGCGGATGCTCCCACGAACAATTGGGAGGCCAGAGGTTCTATAACCAAGAGCTTCAGTAATAGGGGTGATTAAACCACCAATAACAATTTTACCAGTTGAAGCTTTCCCTACTTTAACCATGTGAGTAATCAAATGAGAACCTGCATCTAGCTGAAATTCTGGGTGCAGTATATTCCATAGAAACATCAGTTCTGACTGACGGACAACGCCGTCACTATCCCCTCGTCCAAACAATGTGTTTGACATAACTCTGTGAACATAGCGAAAACAGGGGTTTCGCAACTTTGATGATTTTGATGAGGATGAGTCATAAGTGTCGGACTTCGTTAGCAAGCTCCAAAATCTTCTTGCAGAAAAATCATTTGGGACCCTTCGTTGACCACCATATGGAAATCCATATATGGCATTGAATTGGCTCAATGACAGACTATGCTCAGTATTGAATACCCTAAAGGTTATCAAATTGTCATGGTGGTCCTCTGGCCATCCCTCCGCATATGAAACATTGGCATTAACGGATGATAGGAATTCCAGAGTAATTCTTGCATAGGTAAAACTTTTCAGTCCCACAAACTTCATCCAACCCACATTTGCAAATAAGTACTAGACATCATCTAACAGTCCTAGAGTTAACAATGCAGGTTCATCCATATAACGGGTTGGGACAATTATTCTTGCGACAAGAGAATTATACCTTGCCTCTTGAACGTCGTCTCGGAACTGAATGTCATACGGATTCTCGGTCACTTTTTTCTTGCCCTTTCACTTCCCCTTGGCCAATGCTGGCTCTTTTGTGCCTGAGGCGTCACCCCTTTGCCTCTTTGATACCATAATAACCTGTAATGAAATCACACAACACAACCAACACAGGTAAAAATAAAAAAATAAAAAAAAATTAGTGGTGAAGCAATTGGAGCTTCGGCTGGTGGGAGGGAAGCTGGCTGAGGAAGAAAGGTGGAGGGGCGAAATTTGGTGGAGCAAAGGGGGAGTGCTACGGGCTGAAAGGTGACGCGGCTGTAGGGAGAAGGAAGGAGTGGTGGTGGGGTTGAAAGGTGACGCGGCTGGAAGGAGAAGATGGTGGAAGGAGTGCTTGTGGCGACGGTGGGAGAAGAGTTGGTGGAGGAGATTTGGATGAAGAAGAGGAAGGGTGGGGCGAGTGGAAGAAGAGGGAGTGGAGGGGTGGTGGTGTGAGAGGATGGTGGAAGATGAAAATGGTGGAAGAGAAGATTTAGGTGAGTGATGAAAGGAGAAGATGGTGGAAGGAGAAAATGGTGGAAAAAGAAGGGTGGAGGAGGGGCGTAGAAGAAGAGGGAGTAGGGGTGGAAAATGAAAGTGAAGAAGAAAGGGGGCACGGTGGTAGTGCGCAAAGGGAGGGGGGTTATTTTTTTGGGATTTTCTGTGGTGTGGTTAGGTGTATGATAAGTATGGTGGGTCTGCACCAGGGCCACAGATTAAAAAATGAAAAGGAATGGATGGTTGTGATTGGCTGGGGGAAGGATTGGGTAAGGACAAGCACACATGAGGAAAGCCTGGTCCAAGCTGAGGGAAGCTCAAACACGGGCGTGGTATATGGCACGGCTAGCCCGTGTTCTTCACTGTCTCTCCCTAAAAAAAAAAAAATTCTCGAGACACGGCCATGTCATCTCACACGGCCAGGCCGTGTCTCACTAGGCATTTTTTTCTTGAACCCACACGACCGTGGCATAGGACACGGCCAGGCCGTGTGTCACTGCACTCCCCCTATTTTTTTTTTCATTGATGCACTCTTCTACACCTTGGGTTGCCTCCCAAGAAGCGCTTCTTTAACGTCACTAGCTTGACGCGTGATGTATGCTGAAGGCTCTCACAAGACTAGAGCAACCTTTGCCCTATCAAGCTCTCCTCCCAAATAATGTTTCAGTCGTTGACCATTAACCTTGAATGATCTTTGAGATGAAGGCTCCTCCACCTCTACTGCTCCATGTGGCATCACTTCTTTTACCACAAAAGGTCCCGACCACTTGGACTTGAGTTTGCCCGGGAATAACTTCAAACGAGAGTTGAAAAGTAACACTTCTTTGCCCGGAGAGAAGGTTCTTTGTACAATGTGCTTATCATGATAAGCTTTAACCTTTGCTTGTAGATGGAAGCATTCTCATAAGCATGCAACCACATTTCATCCAACTCGTCTTTGCAAAATCCTTTTCTCTCCTGCCAAGGTTGAATCAAAATTTAAAAACTTCAGGGCCCAAAACGCCTTATGCTCAAGATCAACTGGCAAATGACAAGCTTTGCCATAAACCAGCTGGTATGGAGACAATCCCATTAGGGATTTGTAAGCTGTCCTGTATGCCCACAAAGCATCATCTAGCTTATGGGCCCAGTCTTTCCTTGAGGCACTCACTGTCTTCTCAAGTATCTTCTTAATCTCCCTGTTTGACACTTCCGCTTGCCCATTGCTTTGAGGGTGGTAAGGAGTGGCAATTTTGTGCTTCACACCATACTTTTTCAGCACAACCTCTAATTTTGAGTTGTAAAAATGCGAACCACCATCACTGATTAGCACTCTAGGGACCCCAAACCAGGAAAATATGTTCTTCTTTATGAATTTCATAACAGTCTGAGAATCACTTGCCTGAGTTGCCACTGCCTCTACCCATTTTGAGACATAATCCACAGCTACCAAAATGTATTGGTTAGAGAATGAGGAGGGAAATGGCCCCATGAAATCAATTCCCCAACAATCAAAAGGTTCAACCTCCAAAATGGAGTTTAAGGGCATCTCATTCCTCTTGGAAATACTTCCCGTCCTCTGGCACTTGTCACAGCTCTTGGCATGAGCATAAGCATCTTTGAAAATTGAAGGCCAATAGAATCCAGATTGAAGCACTTTTGCAGCTGTGCGTTCACCATTGAAATGACCTCCGTATGGTGAATTGTGACAATGCCATAAGATTTTCTGCACCTCATCTTTTGCAACACACCTTCTCAGAAGTCCATCTGGGCCTTGTCTGAAGAGATAGGGATCATCCCAAATGAAGTAATTAGCATCTTTGAAAAACTTCTTCTTTTGTTGCCAAGTTAGCTCTTCAGGTATCACACCAGCAGCTTTAAAATTTGCCATATCTGCAAACCAAGGCCTCTCGATCCACTATGATTTCTCATCTGGGAACTCCTCTAGAATGTCCAACTCTTTAGCTGTAATTTCATTATTCTCCAGCCTAGACAGATGATCAGCCACCACATTTTCACTTCCCTTTTTGTCCTTGATCTCAAGGTCGAATTCTTCAACAACAAAATCTACCGAATGAGTTTTGGCTTGGATTCAACCTTAGTCATAAGATACTTGATTGCCGCATGATCAGTGAACACCACAACTTTGGAACCAATCAAATAAGAACGGAATTTTTCTAGAGTAAATACTATGGCAAGCAACTCCTTCTCTGTGGTAGCATAGTTGACTTGGTTCTCATTTAATACCTTGCTAGCATAATAGATGGCACGAAAGAAATTTTCTCTCCTTTGCCCCAAAACAGCCCCCACTGCATAGTCACTAGCATCACACATGAGCTCAAAAGGTGAATCCCAATCTGGTGCAACTATCACTGGCGCTGAAATAAGTTTCTCTTTCAACAACTCAAAGGCCTTCAAGCATTCTGGGTCAAATTTGAATGAGACATCCTTGATGAGGAGATTGCAAAGTGGCTTAGCAACCTTGGAGAAGTCCTTGATAAATCGTCTATAAAGACCAGCATGCCCAAGGAAACTCCTCACTCCTTTCACATTCAATGGAGGAGGCAACTTCTCTATCACATCAATTTTTGCCTTATCCACTTCTATACCCTTAGATGAGATTTTATGACCCAGAACAATTCCTTCTTTCACCATGAAGTGACATTTTTCCCAATTCAACACTAAATTGGTCTCCTTACACCTCTTAAGAACATCCTCCAGGTTATCCAGACAATCATCAAAAGAAATACCAAACACAGAGAAGTCATCCATAAAAACCTCAATAGATTTTTCAATCATATCAGCAAAAATGGAAAGCATGCACCTTTGAAAAGTTGCGGGAGCATTGCAAAGACTGAAAGGCATCCGTCTATACGCAAAGACTCCAAATGGGCAAGTGAATACTGTCTTCTCTTGGTCTTCTGGATTGACAGAGATTGGATTGTAACCGGAGTACCCATCAAGAAAACAATAGTAAGCTTGTCCAGCCAATCTTTCGAGCATCTGGTCCATAAATGGGAGGGGGAAGTGGTTCTTGCGAGTGGCTTGGTTAAGCTTTCGATAGTCAATACACATCCGCCAACCTGTGACAGTCCTAGTAGGAATTAACTCATTTTTTTTTCATTTGTTACAACTGTCATTCCCCCTTTCTTTGGAACCACATGTACTGGGCTCACCCATGCACTGTCAGAAATAGGATAGATCATCCCAGCCTCTAAAAGTTTCAATACCTCCTTCCTCACAACATATTTCATAACCGGGTTAAGCCTTCTCTGGGGTTGAACAACTGGTTTGAACTCTTAGTCTAACTTTATTTTATGCATGCAAAAGGCTGGACTGATGCCCTTTAAATCTGAGATGGTCCATCTAATTGCCTCTTTATGTGCTCTAAGTACTCTCACTAGCTTCTCCTCTTCTAGCTTTGATAAGGAGCTACTGATGATCACCGGATTAAAAGCATCATCCCCAAGAAAAACATACTTCAAATGTGGGGGTAATTGCTTTAGTGCAGGCTAGCTTTCTTTTCTAACTCACCACCTTGCAAGTCCTCTTTCTTTTTAGCAACAGCATCTTCAACCTGTAGAGCTTCAAGTTGTGCAAGACATCTTTCTATTTCATCATCCATCTCCTCATCCACCTTTTCTATGGAATTCACTATCACTTTTTCTAATGGGTGTGAAGGGTGGTCTTGCTCCATGATTTCCAAAGCTGAGTTGTCAATCACATCAACTCGAGAACATTTTTCAGTATCATCCGGATGCCGCATAGCTTTAAAAACATTAAATGTCACCTTCTCATCCTGGAACCTCAAAATTAATTTACCTTGTTGAACATCAATCAAGGCTCTCCCTGTAGCTAGGAAAGGTCTGCCAAGAAGAAGCGGGACCTCCTTGTCTTCTTCCATATCAAGGATAACAAAATCAACTGGGAACAAGAATTTGTCAACTCTAACCAACACATCCTCCAATATTCCATAAGGGTATTTGACCGATCGATCTGCCAGTTGCAAAGACATCTTTGTGGGCTTGACTTCACCCCCTCCCAACCGTTTCAACATAGAGAGGGGCATCAAATTAATGCTAGCTCCTAAATCACAGAGAGCCTTACCAATATGCAAATTCCCAATAGTACAAGGGATTGTAAAACTTCCCGGATCCTTCATCTTTGAAGGGAGCTTCCTTTGAATGATAGCACTGCACTTTTCAGTCAAGACCACCGTCTCATCCTCCTTAAACCTTCTCTTTTTGGTCAATAACTCCTTCATAAACTTTGCATATGTGGGCATTTGCTCGAGAGCTTCTGCAAAAGGGATGTTGATTTGTAGACGCTTGAAGATGTCCATGAACTTAGCAAACTGTTCATCCTTCTGGTTCTTCTTGCTCAGATGAGGGTAAGGAAACTTCATATGTGGCTGAATAGCCTTGGGCTACTCTTGTACCTGCAGTTTATCAGTAGCAACTTTGTCTTCCTCACCTTCTTTTTTCTCTTTTTTTTCAATATTTTCTCTACTCTCATTTTCAACTCCACCTTTTTCTTTTTCAACTTCTTTTTCTACTTCCACTCTCTCTTTTTCAACTCCATCCACCTCACTTTTTTCGCTCTTTTTCTTTCTCTCTACTTCAGACAACAACTTTCCACTTCTCAAAGAAACAACACTACAATTTTCATTTTTGGGGTTATCTACTGTGCTAGCAGAAAACTTACCTTTGGATTGCTCCACTAGTTGCTTTGAGAGTTGCCCAATTTGGTTCTCCAGATTTTTGATAGAAGCCTCCTAGTTTTTGAAATGAGACTCATGATTCTGGAAGTTGGATTGTGTCATCTTCATAAACTGAGTAAGAGCTTCTTCTAATTGATTTGGCTTCTCTTGCTTTTGCGGTTGTGGAGGGTTGCTGGATGATGGGTTATCTTGCTGCTTCCAAGAGAAGTTGGGATGATTCTTCCACCCTGGATTATAGGTGTTAGAATACGGATTCCCTCATTGCCTTTGAAAGTTACCCATGTAATTAGTTTGCTCCTTGGAGTCTCCTAATGTATCACACCCTCCATTCTCATGAGGCCCTTGACAAAAGTCACATCTCAAGTTTTGATTTACCTGGTTCACTTGAGCAGAGGAAGAGGCTCCCACTTTCAGTGCCTTCAACTCCTTTGTGATAGCCTCCAATTGTTGAGAGACTAACTTATTTTGAGCCAAGAGTGCATCTTGCGTTTCTAGCTCAAGGACTCCTCTTTTTGCCAGTGTACCTCTATCATTCGACACTGTTGCTCATTGGAAGCCATTTGCTCCACTAAGGTTCTTGCTGCAATTTGTCTTGTTGTTGATTGTACCTCCGTGAGGCATGCAACATCATTCTGGTGTTCGGTCTCAAACCATTACAGAACATTTGCATTTGGTTGGAATCATCATATCCATGGCCTGGACACCTCTTCAGAAGGAGCGTGAATCTCTCCCATGCCTCATATAAATTCTCACTTTGATTACATTTGGAAGCCATGAATCTCACCTCTTCTTTTGATGAATTTGGAGGGTGGAAAAAATTTGGTCATGAATTTCTCCTCCAAATCGTCCCAAGTTGCAATGCTTCCTGTAGGCAAGGTGTCAAGCCAATCTCTTGCTCGCTCCCGCAGGGTCCAAGGGAAAAGCCTCAATTTCTTGCTTCCCTCGGTCACTCCAGCCAGCCCAAAGGTGTCACAGATTTCATAAAAACTCACCAGGTGCTGATTTGGGTCATCAATCTCATTCCCCGCGAATTGGCTTTGCTTGAGAGTGTTCAACAATGCCGGCTTGATCTCAAAATTAGCATTTTCCTCAACCTGTTGGTAGGCATTGATGGCCCTTGCATGGTTGTTCCGTCTCCCAAAATCACCCAAGGTGCGTGGTTGGTCCCCCATCACTTCTTGAGTTGGGACTTGAGAAGTAAATGCAGAAGATTGTTTTTGTCGTTGTCTTGCTTCCTTTGCCTTCTTCCTTAAAGCCTTCGCTGTCTTTTCGATCTCCGAGTCAAACAACAGTTCACCTGTTTGTTTACCTCGCATGCACAAAACTAAAGGGAAAGATCAGTAGCAAAGCAACAATTAATGTAAATTAATTTTTTTTTAGCAGAAATTAAATAAAAGAACTAGTTCAAAAAGGTACTCGTTTGCCTTGTTAAAAATTAATTCAACAATCCCCGGCAACGGCGCCAAAAACTTAGTAGGCAAAATCGCAAGTGTACGATTTCGTCGTTAAGTAATAAAAGATCAAATCCACAGGGATTGTGACCAATTATTAACTAAACAAAAGGTGTAACTAATTGAACTATTGACGAATACGAAGGTATTTGAAAAGTTTGTGATTGGTGTTTAGCAAAAAAATCAATAACTAACAAGACAAGGTATTTGGATATTAAGGAGAATAAAAGTGACTAGGGCTCGAATCCCTTTGTTTCAACCTTTATGCTCTTGAATTCTATTCCAATGCAAGCAATGATAATGTATTTGAAGTTCAAATCCACAAGTTTAGATTAATGAAAATCCCTTCTCTATTAACCCATTTGATTAAATAAACGAGTCCTAATTCCTTAGGTCCAAATTAATTTAACAAGCATAACGAAATAGGATTCTTACAAACTCATACCACAAGAATTATATTCCTATAACCTTATTAAGCGTGTCAAATTATCCCAAGCAAGTTTAAAACCTCAATTTTTCAATGGATGCTAAAACCCTAGTTCAACCCAATGGTGATCAAGCATCGAATTGCATTAAGAAAAGAGATAAATGATCAACTAAAATAAATCATACTTGCATTGAAATTCTGAATTCGATTACATAGAAGGATCCACAAAGTTCATCTTACCCTAGTACAAGAGGTTTAGTTCCTCATGGAAGAGAAGAAACTAAACAATTGAGATGAAGAAATAGCCAAAGACTGCATTGATTCCTCAAATTTGCCTTGATCCTTTGTTCTAGATTCAATCTCCAGGAAAAACCACCTAGGTCAATGTTTTTTTAGTCTCTTTATAGTTCTCCCACAAAAAGGGTTGAAAAACCTCTCAAAAATAAGTCAAAACGCGCAAAATACAAGTGCGGACCGAAGTCGCGAAAGACGGTAGTGGAGCACTGCACGGCCTTTGGCCGTACGCTCACGAGAACCTCAACACGCAGAAGGAAGCATGGGCACGGCCAGTCTTTGGAAAACACGGCCTGACCGTGTTTTTCACTGCTTGCTCAACTTGAATTTCTTCACATCCACCAAGCAGTAGTGGGCTAGAACACGGGCAGGTCGTGCTACTCTTAAATCTTGCCATATTTTGGTATTTTGGCCTCCGAGTTGGTTGCAACATCCGTCTAAGTGATTTAGCTCCACTTTCCTAAGCCAATAACCTTCTTTCCTGCATAATTGAACTCAAACCAAGTGCATTATCTAAACCAAGCAAAATGCATGAGAACTATGGGTAAAAACCACTAAAATGACTACTATGCAATGCAAAACTAACAACAAACCATATGCTATAATGAATGCATCACCTAATTACTCTTAGTTTTCAAAACCCCAATCCTAATTGTTAATGTTGCATCAACTTTGGCCACTACAAGCTCTAAATGAGCAACCTAGAGGACCCATTCGGGGCCACCCGGATCGTTCGGTACAACAATCCCAAAGCACTTCATGTGACTTCACTCTGCTTTAGCACACCTCAACTACAAGCCTACCGTCAAACTCACATGTGCCTGTCATTGGTGTTTGTTCTATGATTTTTTGTTTCATAGGTCGTGGGGGTTGTTCTCTTTGTTTTTGTTTCACTATGGGTGGTTGATGTTGTGAAAAAGATGAAGTTTGAGCATATGGGCAAAGCAAAAAGGCAGAATGGGAACGGTGGAGAGGGGGAAGTGGGGGAGGGGGTTTGAAGGGGTGTCAAGAGCGATGAAGAAGGTGTAGAGGGGGGCAGGGCGGCTGGGGAGATGGAAGGGGGAGGTGGGGGCGGCTGGGGAGGAGGAAAGGGTAAGGAGGAAGAGAGAGGGAGAGGGAGAGTGAGTTAGGGTTAGAGGACTAAAATGAAAATTGTATTAAGTAAGGTGTCATTGACTTGTTATTTGTGTGGTTTGCTGAGTTGGACTTCTATGAATCACCTCGACACTTGACATCTGAAAGTAACGAAAGAGATATAAATGAAAATAATTATGCTTGTAAAATTTTTATGAGGATCAATTTTTGTTCAGTATGAACAAAGAGATATGCAACAATGAGATGATCTCATAGTGATGAATTAGTGGAAGAACGGAATCATTGTACGGTGGATTGATATGATGAATTTCCATAGTGAAGGACGGTGTTGGCCACCTGTAAAACACTTCGACGTTCAAGTTAGTATATGATTGAGGTGGGTGAGAGAGTTTAGAATGAGGTGTACCTTGTTTGGTGATTAAACCAGGCTTACATAGCCTTGCGGTCAGACTAATCCTTTGTATCATAATCTGTTAGGCAGTCAATCAGATACCTAATCAACATGAGTTGCGTAATCTTTCGTTGGAAGATTTGGGAATTAGACTAGCCTCCCTAACAACCAATTGGGTAGTAGTTGGGCCTATTATTGGTCTTGAATAGTTTCCCCAAGTCTCATGAGGTGTCGACTTAATTGTTTTGAAGTGTTCCCTACGCCGTTATGAGGAATGACGAATGTTTTAGAGGCGTCAATGTGTCGTATACGTGTTTTTCAATAATGAGTTGCCCCCCAGTCATGAACTTTGACCTTTGAGCCTCTGTAAAGAATCTCCAAAGTAATGTGAAGAAACTGAAAGTGATCGTTATAAAAGTGCCAGAGCTCGATAAGGCAAATCCTGATCTTCAACAACAAACATTCGAAAATTGCAAGTAATTTATTAAATTATAAAAAATTTACTAGTAATATATCAAATTTTTTTAATTTTATTTCCTATATTTTTATATATTTGTACTCGTTCATCTTAATTTTTATATTATGCCCCATTGACTCAGAGTCTTAGATCTGCCACTAGGCACACTACTTCACTAAAACCCCTGTCCCAAACTAGCTTGAGATCGTGGTGGATCGCCGACAACTCACTTTCAGAATCTCTGATTGACCAATATAAACGCAAAAGCCAGTTACCCAAGCTCCGTCAGAGTTTCTAACCAAGCCTCTGAAACCCTACACGGTTAGATTTTTTAGGCTACTTCTGTTGACATTCAAGATGATATGGGTCAGTGACCCTTTTACAGAAGCCCCACCCCCTTGCACCATTATTGACCAAATACATCACCCCTTACCACTTGCACCATTATTGGCACAATCAACTTGCCAACTTGTATTATTTTAATTTATTTTCATTTTTGTTTTAATGCCCACATTACCCCTGCCAACTAGTATAAATAGGGGTTGCTTGTACTCTATTTTGGCATCCAAGTTTATATGAATTGAGTGAGTGTTGCTTTGAACAATTCTTAGAGAGTGGATTCTCTCAAAAACAGAGTGGATTCTCTGTTCTATCTTGGTTCTATACCATTTTGGTAATCAGAGCAAGGTAAGATGCGAGTTTGAGTGAGAAAAGTAAGGAAAATCTTGAGTTTTTAGAAAGTTGTCCTTGAGGAGTCGGATTCCCTTCGAAACCCATATCTCCGGTCCCTTTTCACCAAAACTGACACCACCATTGTGTTCAGAAGGCCCAAAACCTTCAGGATACGAAATTTCACGGCCACAGGACGTCCCACGCGCTGCCACGCGCCTCTTCGGAGTCCCACGCGCTGGCCACGCGTCGTCTCTGCTTCTTCACGTGTAGTCATGCGCTAATCCAAGGAAGAAGACAAGCCACGTCAGCGTGTCACATCACACCACGTCATCCCACGTTGTCCATTCGAAAGCTTCCACGTGTCATATCAAGCCACGTCACACCCACTCAACCACTTTTTCTAAAATTTCAGATAAGTCCTTTTACTTTTCAGTATTTATGTTTTGACCCCAAACTTTTAAAATTGCAATTTAGCCCCTCTATTTTTTGAAATTACATTTCAGCCCTAATTTTTTGAAAATTACAATTTGACCCATATATTTTCCAAAATTGTGGTTTTGCCCCTTCTTATTAAACAACTGTTTTCTTAAAAATATGATGAAAATTTTGAAATTAGAAAATTGAAAAGAAAAGTAAAAAAATTGCAAGAAAAGGTGATTGCAAATCAAGCTTTAATTAAATTAAAATTTGGAAAAATTGATTATGGCAATTCCAAAAATGATTCTTCTTTGCAAAAAAATATTTTCAAAATAAATAATTTCTTTGATGAAGAAATTTTTGAAAAGAAAGAAGAAAATTTCTTTTGAAAATGAAAATCTATTTGAAGAAAATTGGTCCATTTTTGAAAAAGAAAAATTAATTGAAGATGAACTAATATTTGATGTTGAGCCAATTTTTGATGAAGGACTAATCTTTAAAAAACAACCAATATTTGATGAGGAACCAATATTTAACAAAGGACCCATCTTCGCAGAAGAACCACAAATTGACTTTGTTCCTTTAAAACATAATGGTGAGCTAAGGATTGAGATATTTGAAAAGCATCAATTTGAGGAAGAAAGCATACAGATATTGAAAGACAATCCTCAATTATGGAAGAGTTTATTCAAGAGGAAATTTGTGTTCCTGTGAAAATTGTTCAGAGATTTATTGAAGTTCTAAGTGATGTTCCTCTCTAGGCCATTGGTGAAATTTTAAGGATTCGTCAAATTCTAACAGATGTGTTCAACGACGCAATCAAGTTTACACTTCAAGGAAAAGTTGGAATAAAACTTGAGCTTATACCGAGACTAATTTTTATCAAAGTTGAAGGACTATAGCCATGGAAGAAAATGTTAAACTCAAGGGCGAGTTCTCTCCAACCTGGGGAGTATGATATGGGTCAGTGACCCTTTTACAGAAGCCCCACCCACTTGCACCATTATTGACCAAATACATCACCCCTTGCCACTTGCACCATTATTGGCACAATCAACTTGCCAACTTGTATTATTTTAATTTATTTTTGTTTTTGTTTTAATGCCCACAATACCCCTGCCAACTAGTATAAATAGAGGTTGCTTGTACTCTATTTTAGCATCCAAGTTTATATGAATTGAATGAGTGTTGCTTTGAGCAACTCTTATAGAGTGGATTCTCTAAAATACAGAGTAGATTCTTTGTTCTATCTTGGTTCTGTACCACAAGATGGGTTGGTCACGGTTGGAATGATACCAAGATACCCATCTTCCCCTCTAATCAGTGCTCTATTGTTCCTAAAACAAGCAGTAAGAGTGCTTGCTAGATGTATGATAGAATGCACCAAGTGAGGAATGGGGATTTCTTCATTCTCAAAACTTCTTGGCTTTCCAGATCACCATATGCAAGCTAGAAACAAAGTATCTCTTTGGCCTATTGTCCACTCTTTCAGATGAATGATGGCTCTCCTGAGAGAAGAACTTGCTTCCGAGCCTCTCCCATATGTTTCTCACCGCATTACAGTCTCGAGTACAGTGGACGAAAGTCTCCTCCTTCTCCGTACATCTTTTACACAAGCGGGAAGTAAAGAAGTCCCGAGGATGAAAAGCAAAAAGAGAAGATCAAAGCTTATTAGTGATACTTCTAATCTGTTGGATCATGCTAAGCTGCTAACCTAAAACTACGCCAAATTCCAATTTCAAACCCGCAGTTCAAAGGCTTGACCAAAATGTTGTCATTTTACCTCTTTTTTCTGCTTTTTTTTGGTTTTTTTGGTTTTTTTGGGGGGGGGGGGTTTGTGTGGGAGCCACCCATGTGCAAGTATGCACATTTATCCAGTCAAGCAAAAATTTCTTCTGACAGTGGCGCATAAAATCAACATTCGGTGCTTAATTTCAATATGCCAGTGTTGTGTTGCAAATTTTCCACACGGTGCATTGAATTTGCAACACCCAACCAATTACACTCTGTGCAATTTTTCTTATAAATAGGAGCATGCAGAAGGCTTTGATGCATCAGAAAAAATTACGAGAGTTACATATCCTCGTAGAGAAAAATAAAGAGATCCTCACGTGAGAGTGAGAGAAAAATAGTGAGCCAATTTTGTGAGAGTTTTAGCCACAAATTGAGGGTACAAATTATTGTATTATTTTGAGAGATCCACCTAAGGGTGAATTTTGTATTCCCATTATTATTATAGTGGAGATCTTAAGTGGCCTACGGGTCCCGTGGTTTTTACCTTCACATTGAAGGGTTTTTCACGCAAAAAAAATTTTTTACACGTGTTTCCGTTTGCCTTACTCTGATTATTTTTTTTTGCCCATTTTAAGTTACACAGAGAGGGAAATTTATATCGGCATTTCCCAACAGTGGTATCAGAGCCACTGTACCGGGGAATTTTTTTTTATCCTGTGTAATTCAAGATGGAGAGTTCTACTGTTCATGATGGACACATGTTCAAGCCATCACGACAACTACACTTCATCGAAGCCGATGATGGAAGACCATTTATACTGCAAAGATTTGCATGATCCAATCACCCGAAGGAAATACCATCGGGAAGACCGACAAAGAATGGGAGACCCTGAATCGGAAAGCGATAGCTATGATAGGAAATATATTGACCGGAGTTTGTTCGAGCATGTATCAACTTATACTAATGCGTATGAGTTGTGGACGAAACTTGAATCTTTGATTCAAAAGAAGACGCCCAGGAATAAAGCCCACCTTGTCAGAAGACTGGCAAAGTTGGAGTACACAGACGGTCAGAACATGATCGAGCATCTAAATACCTTCAGAGGTATTGTCAACCAATTGACGAAGGCAGAAATGAAGATAGATGACGAGTTGCAGACTCTTCTACTCCTCAGTTCTCTACCAGAGAGTTGGGACACTCTAGTTGTTACTCTCAGCAATTCTGCTCCAGATGGAAAGCTTAGCATGGATTCTGTTACAGACTGCCTACTAAATGAAGAGTCAAGACGGAGGGAAAGAGGCTTGAACAACCAGTTTGAAGCCAACATTGTCGACAACAGAGGAAGGAGTAAGAATCGAGAAAAAGGAGGTCGCGGAAAATCACATGGTAGATCTAAGTCCCGCACTAGACTGAGTTGCTATTATTGTGGCAAGCCAGGCCACAGAAAGTCCGAGTGCAGATTCTTGAAGAGAGATCAACAGGCTGGAACAGTCCATCCTGACCATATTGACCCAAAGAAGAAGAAGGAAGATGGAACCACTATCGCAAAGGTGGCTTTAGGAAGATGAAAATGCGTTTTTTATCGGAGGTGAAAATTATCTAAATGTTGCATCTGATGACTGCATTTGGATAATTGACTCAGGAGCATCCTTCCACGTAACCCCTCATGAAGGATTTTTCTCATCATATCAAAAAGGAGATTTTGGTACGGTGAAGATGGGCAACCATGTCACAAGCAAGATTGTTGGCATTGGTGAAGTAACTCTCATTACAGAGAATGGAAGCAAGCTCGTGTTGAAGGAGGTGAGACATGTACCAGACATGCGTCTAAACCTTATCTCAGCAGGAAAGTTAGATGAAGTTGGGATGATAAACCAGTTTGGTGCTGGCAGATGGAAGCTTAGCAAAGGAAGCATGATTGTTGCTCGAGGCAAAAAGGAAGGCTCCCTGTATATCATGCAGGGAAAGATATGTAAAGAGGAGATGAACATCGCTCAAGACGCAACCAAAGAATTGTGGCACAGACGACTAGGCCACATGAGCGAGAAAGCTCTGGAGATTCTCGCAAAAGATCATCTTCCAAACATAAAGGGGCAGCCACTTGAATCCTGTGAAGATTGTCTAGCAGGCAAACAACACAGAGTATCTTTCAAAAGATCAGATGATGCAAGAAGAAGAAAGCATATCCTAGATCTTGTTCATTCAGATGTGTGCTCAACATCTGAAAGGTCCATTGGTGGTGCTCAATATTTTGTTACCTTCATTGACGACCACTCTAGAAAGGTGTGGGTGTATCCATTGAAGACGAAAGATCAAGTTCTTCAAGCTTTCAAGGAATTCCATGCTTCTGTAGAACGCGCAACCGGAAGTAAGCTGAAATGCTTAAGAACAGACAATGGAGGAGAATACATAGGTCCTTTTGCAGCCTATTGTAAAACTCATGGGATACGACATGAGAAGACACCTCCCAAGACTCCTCAGATGAATGGAGTAGCAGAAAGGATGAACAGGACGATTGCAGAGAAAGTTAGAAGCATGCTTTCTCATGCAAAACTTCCCAAATCATTTTGGGGTGAAGCAGTGAAAACTGCGGTTGATTTGATAAATTTGTCTCCTTCAAGACCTTTAAATGGAGAGATACCAGAGGAAGTATGGTCTGGAAAGAAAGCCTTCTATGGTCATTTTAGAGTCTTTGGATGCAGAGCATTTGTCCACATTCCCAATGATGAGAGAGCAAAGCTTGATGCTAAGACGAAGGAGTGCATATACCTTGGTTCACCAAGAGACGAACTTGGCTTCAGATTATGGGATCCTTCAAACAAGAAGATTGTTCGAAGCAGAGATGTGGTATTTTATGAAGACCAGACAATCCAAGACATTCAATACCCAAGAAGCCAAAGACCATTATGGTGCGTAACTTCGGGGAGAGATTCCTCAAAAGAATGATGAGCCTGATCAGACAACACAACCTCATCAGATGGAGCAGCCAGATCAGACAGAACAACCTGACCATACAGAACAAATGACAGATGAGACGGAACGAGAACCTCAACCGAGAAGGTCAACGAGAGTCAGACAACCATCAACAAGGTATTCGTCAGATGAATATGTCACTCTCACTGATGAAGGAGAACCTCAAAGCTTTGTGGAAGCCATTGAGATGAAGGATAAGGAGAAATGGATGCAAGCCATGCAAGACGAAATGCAGTCCCTGAAGGAAAATCAGACGTATGACCTGGTAGAATTGCCAAAAGGAAGAAGAGCGTTGAAAAACAAGTGGGTGTTCAAACTCAAAAGCGAAGAGAACAACCCAAACCCCAGGTACAAAGCCCGAATTGTGGTGAAGGGGTGCCATCAGAAGAAAGGCATAGATTATGAAGAAATTTTCTCACCGGTGGTGAAGATGACATCCATTAGAGCAATCCTTGGTCTAGCTGCAAAACTAGACTTGGAGGTGGAACAACTCGACGTTAAAACAGCATTCTTACATGGAGACCTAGAGGAAGAAATCTATATGGAGCAACCTGAAGGTTTCATAGAACCAGGCAAAGAACACCTTGTGTGCTGCTTGAAGAAAAGCCTTTATGGTCTGAAGCAAGCTCCAAGACAATGGTACAAGAAGTTTGATCTCTTCATGACCCAACATAATTTCAAAAAGACATCCGCAGACGAATGTGTGTTTGTGAAGAACTATGATAATGGTGAGTCCATCATACTTCTGTTGTATGTTGATGATATGTTGATTGTTGGGAAAGACAAGTTGAAGATAGTTGCTCTCAAGAAGGCATTGAGTAAGTCTTTTGCCATGAAAGATCTGGGTGCAGTAAAGAAGATTCTTGGAATGAAGATCACCAGAGATCATTCTAGAAGAATGTTGTGGATGTCACAAGAAGACTACATCAAGAAGGTTCTTGAAAGGTTCAACATGCATAATGCCAAATCTGTGCATGTTCCATTACCTGGTCATTTCAAGCTCAGCAAGGCACAATGTCCAGAGAATGAAGAAGCAAAAGAAGAAATGAACAAGGTACCCTATTCTTCTGCTGTGGGTAGCCTTATGTACGCAATGGTTTGCACAAGACCAGATATTGCTTATGCTGTAGGAGTTGTTAGTAGATTCCTATCGAATCCAGGAAAGGAGCATTGGAATGCTGTGAAATGGATACTACGGTATCTAAGGGGAACTGCCAACAAGTGTTTATGTTTTGGCAATGGAGATTTAAAGCTTCTTGGGTATGCTGATGCAGATATGGCAGGAGATGTTGACTCAAGAAAGTCTATATCAGGATATCTGATTACTTTTGCAGGGGGAGCTGTATCATGGCAATCACGACTACAAAAATGTGTCGCCTTGAGTACCACAGAGGCCGAGTACATCGCAATCACAGAAGGTTGTAAGGAAATCTTGTGGATGAAGAAGTTCCTACAAGAGTTAGGCCAAGATCAAGAAAGCTATGTTCTTTATTGCGACAGTCGAGTTAATCCATCTCAAAGAAGAACTCGACATTCCATGCAAGGTCGAAACACATCGATGTAAGGTATCATTGGATTCGTGATGTGTTGGAAAAGAACTGCCGCAGATTGAGAAAATTCATACCGATGATAATGGGGCTGATATGATGACCAAAGCTCTACCTAAAGAGAAGCTGGAAGTCTGTAAAGGAGTTGCAGGCTTAGCATCAACCCCAAATTGATCCATGGAAATTTTCCCTTTGGCTGGAGGGGGAGAATTGTGGGAGCCACCCATGTGCAAGTATGCACATTTATCCAGTCAAGCAAAAATTTCTTCTGACAGTGGCGCATAAAATCAACATTCGGTGCTTAATTTCAATATGCCAGTGTTGTGTTGCAAATTTTCCACACGGTGCATTGAATTTGCAACACCCAACCAATTACACTCTGTGCAATTTTTCTTATAAATAGGAGCATGCAGAAGGCTTTGATGCATCAGAAAAAATTACGAGAGTTACATATCCTCGTAGAGAAAAATAAAGAGATCCCCACGTGAGAGTGAGAGAAAAATAGTGAGCCAATTTTGTGAGAGTTTTAGCCACAAATTGAGGGTACAAATTATTGTATTATTTTGAGAGATCTACCTAAGGGTGAATTTTGTATTCCCATTATTATTATAGTGGAGATCTTAAGTGGCCTACGGGTCCCGTGATTTTTACCTTCACATCGAAGGGTTTTCCACGCAAAAAAAAAATTTTACACGTGTTTCCGTTTGCCTTACTCTGATTATTTTTTTTTGCCCATTTTAAGTTACACAGAGAGGAAAATTTATATCGGCATTTCCCAACAGTTTGATCATAAACTTTTTAGAAGCAAAAGCAGGGTACAAGAGAATGGCAAAGTATACCAAGAAGAATTCCCTGAATGGAATTTCAATTTCTTTATTTTTTAGGTAACATTTTATACGTAATTTAGCACAACTACAACTACAATTAGGCTACACGTGAGGCTTGGTGTTAAAAAAACACACCATAAAAAAGATTACTTCGAGCGAAGGGATCACTGTATTATTTGAACAAAAAGGAAGGGTGCTGAATGTGTTGCAGCGAGATTTGGAGCTCCAACCATCCCATGATATTAGGGTTTACTATCAACACTTGGAATTGATTCCTCGTGGACATAATTCAGTGGAAGTTTTGCCTTCACATTATTTTGCTCCACCGCTTTAGGTGAGCTCAGTAGATTCCACCCGGATTCTTCAATCTGACACATAATTATGTCTTTGGCAGCAACAAGAGATGCATAGAATTGATCTTGATCGAGTGGCTTTCGAAACCCCAGCCACTCATCTCTAATTTCGGAGCAGGGAGAGTCATGCGCTTTCCTTTTGTGCATCTCTTCCTTAACCACCTGAAATTTTAAGCGAGGGAAACATCATCATTCATTATACTTGATTTAAATTGCCAAGACAGGCATTTTTGAATATATAAACAAACACTATCAAGTCTCAACTCCTTATGATACAACCACTGTCACATAACAGACACGGCTGATCGGAAAACAATAATAAAAAGGACACATCACCGAGTGAGAAATACAATCTGCTAACCAAAACTACTTCAGCACAAGGATATGAACAATATTATTTATTGCAGCAGATTGCAGACACTTTCTTCAATCGTATTTTTTTTAACCATAATAATTCTTCTTTGATATTCATTACATTAAATGCTTGTGTGTTTCTTCCTTATGATCGACTAAGACCATAAAAACTGGAGAAAGGAAATGATTCAAAGTTTCAAGCAACTGTTAAACTACAAACTAAATAGCCAGAATCCAGATAAAATTAACTTCATAGGTGAACATATGTCTGTGCCAAAATGGACATTGAAGCACCTGGATTTCAAATTTTGAACTTTCTAGCCTTTCCAAAGCTGCAGGATTCAAGTATTGTTGGGTTTTTTGGTTTCTAATTTTAAGAAAGTGGACAATACCCATTATTCCAACCAAGGCATTCCCACAGTAAAAAAAATAAAATAAAATAAAATCTCTTTGCAATGTAGAGATATAATATCTTAAATATTTTGTGTAACTTGTATATCCACTCGTCTAGGCAAGTGAAAATTTCCCCTCCAATTTTTTTGACCCATTCTAGATTGTCAACTGAATGTGCCCAAGTTTCCAGAGGAGTAACCATACTTTTTGGTATAGGACTAGGGCAAAAAGCACTCTATTGAGTTTCAATTAGTTCTGGCTCTTTATTAAAACTTTTGTCATTCTATTAATGTGACTTAAGATTTAATATGATTTAAAACAACAGAGATAAAAAGCATAATTATAAGCTTGTCCCTTAAAATATAGATGACTAACACTTGTTTTACATATGTCAGTCCTGCACTGTTTAACCACAAGTAATATATTTGAAAATCATAGACTAAGAATGGTTATAGCAAAAAGTTAGCAAGTAAATATAAATAACAAAAGTTGAAAGGGAACAACAATCAAAACTTGAAGCACTAAATGACATGATTACAGATTGGAGAATTATAGTTGTTTTATCTTGTAAGCAATTGAAAAGACACATTTCTTTAGTTTTTTTTGTCATTAACCAGTTTTTGGAAATACATTAGCTTAAGAATTCACCTTGTTTGCAGAATTTTGTGTGCAATACTTAACACAATTGAAGCATAGAAGAAATAAGATATTCGGGATGAACCTAATCCAACAATAACACATTCTTAGTTCCACACACGCATTTGAATTAAACAGTTTAATCAAGTGGCTGTTATCTAAATATAAATTGCTCATCATGAAGAAATCTTTTAATTTCCTATAGAATGATACCACGGAAACGATAAGCAACACCGGTAAAGTAGGCAATTCTGAAATGACAAAACTAGCTAAATCACTCCATAATAAGTAGTAGATAGCAATATAGCATATCCTAAGTTTCCAACAAATTCTAAGAGTTTGGCATTGCGAGATAGTGACTTGTGAGTATATGGAAAACTCTAAATCTGATAAAAGGCTAATCTCTATCAAAAACCTCAAACGAATCCATACCATGCAGCATTTTCAAAACACCCCCCCCCCCCAATTCAATTCACACCCAATTCACAAACCAACAAATCATCTTTCTAAACTATGTTTACCATTTAAGAAAAAGCATGCCTGGTGCATACCACTGAACATCTGGGGGCCAAATTTCATAATAGCTAGCTAACATCACCTTCTCAGGTAACATTAAGGGTCTCAGACTTTCAGTCTCATTACCCTAGGGTAGGTTTACATTTCTAATTTTTATTGACCAATTATTTACTTAAACACCACAAATTCAATTAACCATTGTTCCAACTGAATGAATTAACAATTTCACTATCTTACAATACTTGGTGGTATAATACTATAATAGCATACAATTCCCCTATCCCTAAACCCAAGTATCAAGTTACCCTTACTAGAAGACCATCTAGCTAGTTGACATTCAAAGAACACGATCACATACTAACATACTGTAAAAAATGTATCTGAGAAACAAACCTGAACCAAGCTCAAATCAAGCGTGGGTGGTCCCACCTGAGCCACAGCCAAGGAACCAAAGAAGTTCCCCAACAAGGCAGCATCAGGCACATCCAAACCCTGCACAATCCCAGCGGCAAAACCACCGAGAAAACAGTCTCCGGCGCCGGTGGGATCAACCTGACATGCCCCAAACGGGTCGACCCGCAAACACCCATCTTTGCAAAACACCTCGCACCCATCCTTGCCATGCGTGACAACCACGCAACACCAACGCCTCACCTCCTCTAAATCAACAAAGGAGGCCTCATCGGCCGAAGCCTTCAAAAACGAAATCCGTGGTAAAAGGTGAAAGAACCCACTCTCCTTCAATCCCACGTGCCTCACGCGCCCATCTTCAACATCGAACCTTCGAATCAGACCCTGAACATCGACGAACACACGGTCGCAAATCTCCAACATTCT
The DNA here is from genome assembly GCA_037113605.1 of Calophaca sinica. Taxonomy (NCBI): domain Eukaryota; kingdom Viridiplantae; phylum Streptophyta; class Magnoliopsida; order Fabales; family Fabaceae; genus Calophaca; species Calophaca sinica. The sequence goes on along the minus strand of CM073736.1, from coordinate 98,289,688 downwards.
CTCCAGCGTCCCCGGGAGAATCTCCCCGCCCACTCCCACCGCCATTCCGAACTCGAACCGCGTCCCCAACGGGAGGTCCGAGGGCGTGATCGGGTCACACGCTCCGACCCGTTTCAGGACCCGGTCTGGGTGATCGGATCCGAAGTGGGCGTGGAAGAGAGTGGTTGGGGAGGTGGAGACCACGAGCGGGGGGTGGTTTGCTGTGAGTGTGGCGTGGGCGAAGTCGGGGCCCACCTTGGAAACGAGGTGGAAGGGGAGGGAGAGGGCGTCGAGGACGGCGGAGATGAAAGAGGCGGCGCCGCCGAGGGTCTCGGCGACGATGAGGCTGTCGTGGAGGAGGATGTCGTGGCAGTAATTGCCGATGACAAGGCCCCGGCGAGGAATGGGTTTGGAGTCTGACACCATAACGACGGCGTTTTGTGGGTCATGGAAGGGGTTGGGTTTTATGAGTTGTGAGAGTTCATGCGAGAAGATGAAGAAGAAGAGAAGCGAACGAAGGCTTCTACGCATGCGTGTGGTTATGTGAGAGAGGAAAAGTGACGCGCGCCAGAATCAGATTTAGGTGTCAATTTATAATCAGATTTAGGTGTCAAATTTTTAATGATTTATTTATTATTTATTATTTATAACGAAGGCATCAAAGGTTTTATTTTTTTTTTATTTTTTAAATTTGAATTTGAATTTGAAATTGAAAGCACCAAAGTTAAATATACCGGAAGAGGAAAAAAACACATAGATCTAATTTTTTCCGAAAATACTAATTAATTTCTTGATTTGGAATAGCATCGGCTTGATTAAGATGAAAAATGCACTTGCAGCTCTGCCGGCAGCGTTTTAGGCGACTTTTGGTATTTACGCTGTGCTTGGTTGTTGCGAGAAAGCAACGAAAGAAAACATAACCAGCGAAAATGGAGAGAGAACGCAATTCTCTCATGATTCGCAAGAGCAGAAAATACAAAGAGAGAAAAAAAAAGCGTGGGTCTCACGTGAAAAAAATTTCTCTCCGTGAGTGGCGAGAAAATGTCACACGCCGACTTTTTTTTCTTTTTCCAATTTTTACCCTTATTCTCTCCTTATATCTAAATTTATAGTCAAGGACATTAATGTCTTTTCAAAAATAATCAACACTTCTCTCTTCTCTTTTTCTCTTCTTTTTCACTAATTCCAATCAATACCCAAAATCTACCCAATTTCTCACATTTTTCTCTCTTTTCATACCCTCTCTTCACATTTTCTCTCTTCACAATTTCTCTTGTCAACCAATCACACCTTGAGCTTTTCCTCATTCCCTTGCATTGCATCTTCCTTAAAATAAATAGTGTGTGTTTGTTACTGATTTTTTTTTTTAAAAAAAATCACTTTTTTAACTAAAAAATCATTTTAGAAGTTTTCAAGCTGTTTGTTTAAGCTTTTGAAAAATCATTTTCTAAAAAGTCATTTTTTTTTGTTATAATGGAAAAGCTGCTCTTGCTAGCTTCTCACGAAAATCTCTGAGATAGAAGAGAGAGAAAAGTTTTAAAATACGGAATTTAACTTTATGTGTGGATATTGGGGTTTGTTTTCAAGTGATGTAATGTTTTGAAGAGCTGTCAATATTGATAACAAAACTGAGACATTGTAGGCTTTCTTTCTCAAAATTGAGACATTTTTCAAACGAAATAAAAAATATTATTCAAAAAATAAGCTTTGGAAGAACTCTAATACAGTCCTAGGACCCAGTACCTTCAATATAACCTCGAGTCAGTTTTGAAGAACTTATGGAGTGCTAATGTTCCCCAGAAAATAAAGATTTCCCTCTGAAAACTGTGTCATAATGCTTTGCCCATAAAAGAGAACTTGTACAAGAAAAGAATTGCAACATGCAATTTATGCCCTATCTGCAATAAAGAGGCATAATCTATGAAGCATGCATTCTTACTGTGTGAATGGGAAACCCCTATCTGGTTTGGAATGCAGTTAATCCCTGTTCCACAGAGGGCATTGGTCTCCTCATTCCAGAACTGGCTAGAGACTTGTATTGACATGAGCTCAAATCACCCCCAAGGAGAAGAGTTTGCCCTCTCGGCTATTTTCTTCACCTTATGGCAAATTTGGAAGGGGAGAAATGGGGCGATTTTTGAAGGTATTGACCTTAACCCGTCAGTCATTTTCCACATGGCCAGGTACTTGCATCTAGAGTACCAGCAACATACTCACAAGAAACAGCGCGAGCGTGGGGGTGGTGTGTGGAACCCGAAGCTCTTTCAACATTGGCGGCCCCTGCCAGAGGGAACCATATAGGTGAACACAGATGCTAAATTCTCTGGGACTAATGGGAAGGCAACTGGGGGAATAATTGCGCAGAATTTTAAAGGAGAGGTTACTTTCGGTCATACCTTCGCATTCCATGCCTTTAGCCCCCTTATGGCGGAAACTCTATTTGTTCGGGAAACGATCTCCCTGGCCTGCAATCTTGGTATCCCAAAGATCCTTATGGAAACAGACTATTTAGAGTTTGTCCAGGCTTGTAGGGGTGAGATTAAAAAGAAGGAGATCTCGCTAATCTTACAAGACATTTTCGAGATGAAATCCATCTTTATATTGTGTGATGTCACCTGGGTAGCAAGGGTGGGTAACTTAGCGGCGCACACAATTGCAAATCTGAGAAGCAGAGACAACATCCCTGTGAATTGGTGGTGGCACCCTCCGGTGATACTTGCCAACATCCTTCGATTAGATGCACGTCAGTCTGCTTATCATGTTATTCCAGATCCGAGCAGAGGCTAATTTGGTTCCCTGTAGCTGCCTCCTGAGGATGTCTTTAGAGATCTAAAGTGGGTGTGGCGCTGGAACCAGGTTGTCTATCTAGGGTTCTAATGTGTGGTGTTCTTGTTGTGTTGAAGAGATAGGGTTGCATTGTACCGCAGGCTTTGAGTTAGATAGATTATCAAGTATGCCTGAGTTAGTTCAGTCCTAATGTACTTTGTTTGACCATGTACAACTGGTCCCTTGGAGTGGGGCAGACCTTTTGTTATGCTGTGTAATTGGTTTGAGCCTTGCCAGTTTCAAAGAAACTGTTACACTTGACCAAAAAAAAAAATCAGACATTACGTGACTTTTTTGAAAAAAATAACATAATGTAACTTAACATATGTATATATTTAAGTAACGTATATATTTTAAAATATATTTAAGTATATATTTAAGTAAACTAATATTAAAAAAAAAAGTAAACTAATATAACATATAAATGTATGTATATGTATAACGTAACATATTTTAAAGTAAAACTTTCAACAAAAAAAATATATTTTAAAGTAAAACTAACTGTATTCAAATATATATAATAAGTAATTTTTTTCAACAAATATATTTTCTTGAAAAAGAAAAAAGCACTTTTACATAGTTGTATCCAAAAAAAGTTAAAAATTTATTTTTTAAAAAAATGATTTTTATGATCGTGGACAAACAAAATAGCTTCTGTTTTTCTTAAAAATCTCTAAAAAATAATCTTTAAATTATTGAGTGTCAAAATCATTTTTTTAATCCGTAACAAACGGACATATGTCTTAATTTAGTTTTAAGTCTCAAGCTTTTATAATATGTCTCTCTCAAACATAGACATGATATACAGGGAATTTTTTATAGATAAAGTTTCATTGTTATAATAGAAAAAGGACAATGTGGAAAGCTTTGCTTTGCTTGCTATCAATTCTGCTTGCTGCTGCCGATTATCAAAAATAAAAAAATTCTGTTTGCTGCTGCCAATGTCAAAGCATATCAGCCACCTTGTGTTTAAGAATAAGACAAGTTAAAAAATTTCAACAAATTTAAAACATGTAGCACCTAAATACCTTCAAACTTATAACAACACAACATCCCATCTATTCCCTTGCTCATACAAAGGATTACAAAAAAATCATATAGCACTAATAGGAATCATGGGAAATCTCAATCATCTTGAATCATTTCCAAAATCCCATATAGGTTGATCACTCTCCATTCCATACTTGAAACTGAAATTGTAGACAACAAAGACGAGAGATAAGTGAGGTTCGTGATTCGAATCAAGTGTTTCTACACACACAATGACAAACGGAGTCCAAAGGTATTATTAATCAATCCAAAAGTTGAAGAAAATCAAAGAAATCTACTATTTATATAAGCAAAAAATAGGCTCATGAAAACTCGAAGATAGACTTGTATGTATGTGTGTGTGTGAATACATATGTGCATGAATGACATGTCCTTACCAAGTGTAAAAAAGGTAACTGAATTTCTTAACACCCTTTAACACAATTTTCAAGAATTTTTGACTTCTTTTCCTTAACACATTTACTTTTAAGTCTCACATTGTACAAATTGAGGGCAAATGAGAAACTTTGCTTAACGTAAACAAACAACACTAACACATCACTTGTATCTATATAATATTATTTAATATTATTTTCTTATTTTTTATTTATTTCATTATTTTCTTATTTTTAAATTTATATTTTTTTTAGATTTTTTAAGTTCTGAATTTATTATTTTTATTATTTATTATTTTTTAATTTTTTTTTATTTTTTATCATTTTTTTATTATTTTCAGATTTTTAATTTTTTTTTTACTTTTTACTTCTTAATTTTCCTTTTTTCTTATATTTATATTTTTGTACTTTCTTTTCATTTTTTGATTTTTTTCGATTTAGTTTTTAAATTTATTTTATATTTTATCTTTATAAAGGATAAATAAGTATTTTTGCTATAAAGTCCCAACGGAGAAAAATTACATGTTGGTATAATTTCATCATCCTTGATCAAGTACCAAAATTTATAAATGCCATTATTATTTTTAAACAATTATTTTACGTTTGATTCTCAACTGAAAAATATTACATGTTTTCGGTATAAATGATTATTTTTCTTTTGCATCCAAATAGGGAAACAACATATATATTGTCGGCATAATTTTATTGGCGTTGAGCATATATCAATTTTATAAATGTATTTATTATTTATAAATGATTATTTTGCTTTTAAGTTTCGACGGAGAAACATTATATATTGTCGGTATAATTTTATAGTCTTTGAGAACATATCAAATTTTATAAATGTTTTATTATTTATAAATGATTATTTTACTTTTGAGTCCATGTGAAAATTATTTTTTACATTTTAATTTTTCTATTTTTCTGATATTTATATTTTTTATTTTCCTTTTGATTTTTCTTAATATTTTTTTATTTTTTTTGTTTTATTTCATTGCCTTCAAGCATGTATCAAATTTTATAAATGTCATTATTATTTATAAATAATTATTTTACTTTTATGTCTCGACGGGGAAACATTGCATATTGTCGGTTAATTTCATCGTCTTTGAACACATATCAAATTTTATAAATGTTTAATTATTTATAAATGATTATTTTACTTTTGAATCCATAAGGAGAATTTTTTTATTTCATTGCATTTAAGCATGTTAGTGATATTTGTAGTGGGAATGATGTAACTACTAAGAACAAACAATAAAAATTGATAAGTTTAAATAAATATAAGATGCTGTAAAATAAAGAACAAAGAAGAAGATAAATGGTAATAGCGCAAGACTCTAAGGCATGTATGAAATACTAAGCTTTAGGTTCGATTCACCCCCACCAATCCCTTTAGATTGAATGCAATAGGGTAACCAGCGAATCCCCTTCAGGATACAATGGAGTTCCTTGAATTTGCTTGCACTTCCAATTCAAGCTTATCGTCAATGGTAGATTACAAAATAATAGTTTCCTTCATTCTCTCTGCGCACAAGGGAAGAAAGAAAGTGATTTGGTTTAGAAACTAGACAAATTTCTCTTCTCAAATCTAAAGCAGAGAGCCTCTATTTGTAGAGAAACTCATGCGACTTGGTGAGGGAAAACAAGCTTTCATGTAACGGAATGCGACCTTTCATATATGTATCTTTTCATGTAGAGACACATACGCTAATGATAGAACACACCTATTACGAAGGATTTTAAACTCATGAAGAGACATATTTCCTCTTTGGTGCTCTTGGACTTTCATATTTTGAAAATCCCTCACAATCCCCCACCATTTTCAAAATAAACCTAAATCTCATTATTCCGGAAATCACATGTTTTCAGATAAAGGTATCTTGCGATTTGAACATTTACTTAGTAAGTTATTATTTCACTCATCCCGAATAGATTGGTAGACAAGCTTTGAACCAATTATTCATTAGAACAAGTGTAAATTAACTTACACATGAGATCTCACTACCATTGAATGAATTGTAAAGTGACACATTTGATAAGGCCTTGTGTCTTGTATCCTTTTCATGAGAGCTTTAAGAGTCAAACCCTTAATCTCCAAGAAGCGGCCCTACTTCACTCTCATATAGGTAGACTCCATCGGAAATGCTCCCATAATAAGCACTTCAGCACATATATGCTATAGGCCCATTAAGAGCAAAAGCTCAACCTTCCAACTTTATACTTATGGTCCAAGTACTTATAAACCTTGGGATGTATCTATTGTCAAGTACTTGCAATTACTCTAATAGTGTACTTTCACCATTGAACTCAAGACTTAATGCTACTCAAGTGTGAGTTGGGTTTCCACCATTGGTAATCATTTAGATATGGGCTTGAAACTCATCCCCAGTGATGTTTTTAAAAACATGATATCCCTTGTCAATCCGTTCGTCAAATGGTTGCAAGATTATTTCCTTGTACCTTTAACATTCAGAACATTATTTCTTCACATAGGTATCCTTTAGACTAATGTCCTTGTCCCATTGACTTTTCATCATACACTTGGCCATTTACCTTTGATAATGTCCTTTAGATCATCACACTTGTACCATTGGTTTTGACTAAACTGATATATCATACCACAAGGTTCTAAATAACTTTACTTTGTTGCTACTAAAGCATTCAATACACATTTCAATATGTTATTCTAATTTTATCTTAGTTATCTTAATTTATTTAAGACATCATACATTGAATGCATTAAATGTACCTAACAACAACTAGTACAATCTTATTTGAAGATCACACACTACTTTTGATTACTTTAGGTGGGTCAATCAAGTAAATCATAAACAACAAATTTATTCTAACACTTTAGAATTCATGTCAACTCTTTGTCATCTGACTTAACATATAAATAATACATGCATCATAAATCTACTTGTTAAGTATTAAATATGAATTCATCATAACATTTAAATGTATCAAGAGAGTGAACCATTATAACATAGTATCCATGGAGAGTGACTATCATAAATAGGTTCAGAATAATGCCAAAATATTTTTCATGCCAAAATAAATAAATTAAAATCACTATTTACAATTTTTAAATGAATTAAAAGGTATTAAACAACATAAAATTATTAAAAATAATTTTATATATTCATCAAATATGAAACCCAGTTATCCAATAACTAGAGGTCAAGACAAATACAATGCAAAAAAAAGGCACAGAAAATGGAGTTTTGTAGACTCTACACTCTCCTCCACTCTTCTAAAGTGAGAGTGGGCATTGCCAAAAGACCAGGAGGTCATCTTCAACCTTCAACTGGATCAGAACGACCCAGATAGCAGTAAAATGGGTTTCGCGACCCGCAAACTTTCGGATATTATTTCTTTACTATTTTGACACCGTTTTGAGTGATTCTTGAACAAATTTTATAGTATAGAAAACAAGGATTACAATGGTATAATTTTTTTTAGACCCAAAATATCAAAAACCAGATGCAAAATATGCCCAAAAATTGAAAATGAAACTGACTTTTAAAATGGGTTTGATTGCAATCCTTGATAAAAAAATTATGACTTTTGACCAAAATACACACCGTTTTAATCAAAAAAACATTGGGTTCACATGTGTCCACATTATAGAATCATTTTTAACAATTTTATGAAGAAATGAACGTAAAAATGAAATAAAAAAGAATGCCCAAAATCGAAAACGAAAACTAGTTTCTCAACAGGTTCAGTTGAGACCCAACATGAATAGTTGCAACTTTTCACCAAATTTTGCTGCATTTTGACCAAAACATAATTGGGTTTTAATCTTTGATTGAGTTAATATCCATTTGGACAATTCTCACAATCAACAAATGCTCAAAACCGAACCACAAAAGGGCACCAAAAAATGAAAAAGAAACATATTTTTGAATGGCTTGACAACAATCGGGTAAAACATGAATGACACAACTTCAATCAACTAAATGCCAAAACATCCCAATTCTTTTAAATAATATCCAATTGGTATTGCATGACTTTGAACCAATCACCCACAATGATATAGAGTTCCACATTCATGATAATTATATCCAATACATAAATATAATTTTAATGCATGAACCGTGATAAAAATTGAACTCAAACACATTCTTTATATTCAAGCATCAAATGGGTCTTAAACCACACAATTAAGGCTAAAGCACCACACATGTTAAAACTAAAACAAGTTTATCTTTGTGCTGACATACATGAATTTAGAAATTCAAGAATATCATATTCATGGAAAGTAAATGTGTACCTTTCAGCATAGTCATAAATAACAATTTTTTATGAAACATATGAGTGTTCATCTCTCCCAAGTTGTAAAAAAAAGTGCATCTTCTTTCACAACCGCAGAAAGTTGTCATCATTGATCTTCTTAATCTTCACAAAATTATAAATCATCTTCTTAAAAGTTGTAGTCATTATTAATTACAAATGCATAATCAAACCTAAAGATTGTTAGTGATATTTGTGGTAGGAATGATGCAACTACTAAGAACGAACAATAAAAATTGATAAGTTCAAATAAATATAAGAAGCTGTAAAATAAAGAACAAAGAAGAAGATAAATTATAATAGCGCAAGACTCCAAGGCGTGTATGAACACTAAGCTTTAGGTTCGATTCGCCCCCACCAATCCCTTTAGATTGAATGCAATAGGGTCACCAGTGAATCCCCTTCAGGATACAATGAAGTTCATTGAATTGGCTTGTACTTACAATTCAAACTTATCGCCAATGGTAGATTACAGAATAATAGTTTCCTTCATCTCTCTACAAACAAGGGAAGAAAGGAAGTGATTTAGTTTAGAAACTAGACAAATTTCTCTTCTCAAATTTGATGCAGAGAGTCTCTATTTATAGAGAAATTCATGCCACTTGGTGAGGAAAAACAACCTTTCATGTAAAGGAATGCGACCTTTTATGTATGTATCTTTTCATGTAGAGACACATACGCTAAAGATAGAACACATATATTAGGAAGGATTTTAAACTCATGAAGAGACACATTTTCTCTTGGGTGCTCTTGGACTTCTATATTTTGAAAATCCCTCACAAAGCATGTATCAAATTTTATAAATATTTTGTTATTATAAATGATTGTTTTACTTTTGAGTCCCTACGGGAAAACATTACATGTTATCAGTAAAATTTTATTCTCTTGAGCACATAATAATTTTATAATGTTTTTATTATTCATAAATAAATATTTTACTCTTAAGTCCCGACAAGGAAACATTACATGTTATTTTTGGTATAATTTCATTGTCTTTTATAACATAACAATTTTATAAATCTCCTTATTATTTATAAATGATTATTTTACTCTTGAATCCCGATAAGGAACATCGCTTTTTTCTTACTCTCACTCTTTCTGTATTTTTAAGAACAAAAACAATTAATTATGTTTGCCACAATGAAAAGCTTTGATTTTATAAATAAGAGTATTTCAAAAACGCGTGAAAACAGAGTATTCCGTAAGTATGCATGTGTATCTTGCTAGTACAAAGAGAAATCAGGGGTACGCGAATTTTACCTTGAAAGAGATTCTGAAACACAAACAAATAAGGAGAACAGTGGAATAAGGTCTTTGTGACAACAACGATGACTTCATGATAAAAATGAGCAAAACGACGATTCTCAAAAGGATCAATGGAAAACACTAAGAAAACGAATGCGAGCGTTTGAATATTTAAGGATGACTAATGAGAGTCTTTCGAATTTATAATGGTTAAGGACGCAATGGGCCGAAATGAGAAGCATACTAATTTGTTGAAAAACACAGTTGAAGCGCTTAACCCTCTATGTTTAAGCAATTGTCACTGTTTTGCATAATTCTAAGGACTACACAACTCTAAACACATACCTAATCAACTACGATAAATATAAGGGCATATATCACATACATAATCGCACACAAGCACATCAACATGCACACGATGAAAATTAGGGCGTTACATAAGGAAAACCATTGTATATTTGAGTTTTAGGTTTTGATTAATGAAAATTACTAACGTATTTAGACTTTAATTATTTGTGATGTTTTACTTATTTTCCACTATTCCCGTTGTATTATTAAATTAACAATTTAATCTCAATTGTTGAGTTTAGTTTTTTTCCCCCCTTAAAGTTGTTAAAAATGATTAGTCGTGACTAAGCATCTTATTTGTTTTTATCTCAAAAACATTTCAAAAATAGAATAGATCATTTTATAAATTTTTCATATTTTTATATGAAATATGAAGAAACTTGTGTCCAAGATTGACATAAACCCATGACCTAACAAGAGTAATCAAGATCGAATGCAATCAATGAACATAATTATGCAGAAACATTAATGAAACAGTAAGCAAGTTTAAGGGAACAAACACACCAAGAATTGATTACGGAGTTTGGCCAAATAGATGCCTACGTCTCCGGGACTTTGCACCAGCTTAGTCCAACTTTATTGAAGAGCCAAATCAAGGTTACAATGAGTATTGTTTTCCCTTTCCTCTCTCTATGATGCACACCCCTTGATCCCAATTACACCCGAGAGTATCCTCCCAGAACTCACTCACAGTGATTCTCTCAACCTCTCAGTCTTTGTAATCTCTCAGGCTTGTGTGTCCTCACTTCCTTTTTTAATGCTCTCTCTGAGTTATGCTTATATAGGCATACTGCAGAACAACCGAGCCACTAGCACAGAGGGATCGGGAAAAGCAAAACAAAAAATAATTAACTAAACAAACTAGCTAACCACCAAACTAACTAACTCCCAAAACAGATAATTAACTGAACTGCCACATCAGCAGCAATCTCCACCTTGGCAAGAAGTTAATGACCCTCAACAAAGATTGCTTGAACTTGGCGCTGTCCAAATAGTAGATGCTCACCTAGCACCTATCCTAAGCAAGTCAAGGCAATGCTTGAACTTGCTCAAGGGAACAACTTTGGTAATAAAATCAGCTGCATTTTCTGATGTATGAACCTTCTGGATCTGAACCTTTCCACCAGCAATGATGTCTCTAATCTAATGTAGTCTAGTGTCAATATGTTTGTTCTCTCATGATAAGAATGATTTTTACAAAGGTGTATTGCACTTTGATTGTCACAATACACATTGACACTATCTTGAGATACTACCAGTTCACCTATCAATCCTTGTAACCACAATGCCTCCTTCACAGCTTCGGTTACCCCTATGTACTCTGCTTCTATAGTAGATAAGGCCACCACATGTTGCAAAGATGCCCTCCAATTGATTGTATTCCCAAAGAGTGTAAACACATAACTAGTAAAGGATCTTCTCTTGTCATGATCTCCAGCAAAATCTGAGTCTACAAACCCTAAAACTCCACCCGAATTTTGACCCTCTCTCCCATACTTCAGTCCCACATTTACAATTCCCTTTAAGTACCTCAATATGTGCTTCACAGCAAGCCAATGCTGATTTCCAGGATTTGCCATGTATCTGCTGACTAAGCTGACAGCATAGGCTAAGTCAGGCCTAGTGCACACCATGGCATACATCAAGTTCCCAACAACACTAGCATAAGGCACTTTCTCCATTTCTTTCTGTTCCTGACTTGTGGATGGACAGTCTGCACTAGACAGCTTGAAGTGTGAAGCAATTGGAATATTAGCAAGCTTTGCCTCTATCATGCTAAACTTTCCCAACATTTTGTTGATGTAATTTTCTTGAGTAATGAAAATAGAACCATCCTCATGCTGCCTAGTTATCTCCATGCCCAGAATTCTTCTAGCTTGACCCAAATTCTTCATTTCAAATTCTTCCTGCAGCAGACCTTTTAATTTCTGTATCTCAGCCTTGTTTCTGCTTGCAATCAGCATATCATCCACATACAAGAGTAGATAAATGTGATCACTGTCATTTATCCTCTTGTAATAGACACAACTGTCATTATTACTCCTTTTGTACTCAATGCTTATGATGTAGCTGTCAAACCGTTTGTACCATTGCCTTGGTGATTGTTTCAATCCATAGAGAGACCTTTGAAGAAGACACACCCAATTCTCATTTCCTTGAACCTCAAATCCTTCTGGCTGTCTCATGAATATTTTCTCTTCAAGCATACCATGCAAAAAAGGCTGTTTTCACATCCATTTGCTCAAGGTGAAGATCAAATTGAGCAACCAATGCAAGTAACACTCTAATGGAGCAGTGTTTTACAACAGGAGAGAAAATCTCATTAAAATCCACACCTTCTCTTTGAGTGTAACCCTTGGCCACTAACCTGGCTTTGTACCTTGGAGGATCCTTGTCTGAATTGCCTTCTTTCCTCTTGTAGATCCATTCACAACCCACCAACTTACCATCTGCAGGTTTCTGTACCAGCTTCTAAGTCTTATTCTTGTATAAGGAATCCATTTCATCAATCATAGCAGTCTGCCACTGCTGATGATCCTTGCATTTCACTGCTTCTCTGTAATTTCTAGGTTCCTCATTAGTGAATGCTATAGCACTTGTTAGAGCATATGCAGTCACACCATCAACATATCCATATCTGTTAGGAGGTTTGATAGCCCTTCAAATTCTGTCCCTGCACAGCAGATATTCTGGTTCTGTTTCATTGCCATAATCTCTGGCTTCTGTCTTAGCAACTTGCTTTTGATTCTGAATAACTTGCTCACCAGCAGCCTTGGTAACCTGCTCTTGTAACTCCACCTCAAGTTGATGATCTTCCTGTCTTGAAGTGTCCCCAAGAACCTCACTGACTTGCTTGCCTTTGATCAGTTCTGACTCCTTGAAAACAACATCCCTACTGATTATGCACTTCTTTCCTTCTAAGGACCATATCGTGTAACCTTTGACACCATCCGGATACCCCTTGAACAAGCCTTTCTTTGCCCTTGGTTCAAGTTTTCCTTCACTCACATGGTAGTAGGCTGGACACCCAAATATCCTCAGCATTCCATAATCAGCAGGCTTCCCATTCCACACCTCTTGAGGTGTTTTGAACTCTAGTGCAGTAGAAAGACTTCTATTTATGAGGTAGCAAGCTGTATGGACAGCCTCACCCCAAAAATTCTTGGAAAAGCTTAGCATTAGATAACATACATCTAACCTTTTCCAATAAAGTCCTATTTAACCTCTCAGCCAAGCCATTTTGCTGAGGAGTTCTACTCACTATGTTATTCCTATATATTCCATGATCTTTACAATACTGGTTGAATTCATCATTGCAAAATTCTAAACCATTGTCAGTTCTTAAAGCCTCTACCTTCTTATCACATTGATTTTCAACTCTAGTTTTCCATTCAACAAAAGTTTTAAAGGCTTCATCTTTTGTTTTTAACAAATAGATCCATACTTTTCTGCTAAAGTCATCTACAAAGGTTATGAAATACCTTTTTCCACCATGAGTAGGTGTTCTAGATGGTCTCCACAAATCTAAGTGGATGTATCCCAGCTTCTCTTCAGTTTTGTGAATGGCAGCAGTGAACTTGATCCGAGTCTGTTTCCCAAAAAACACAATGTTCACAGAATCCTAGACCTTGAATCTTGTCTCCACCTAGCAGCCCTTGTTTCTACAATTCCTTCAGCCCTTTCTCACTCATGTGGCCGAGCCTTTGATGCCAAAGTTCTGTCTTGTCTCTGCTAGATGTTTCTGCAACATTTGCAGCACCAGTAACTGTATTGCCTTGCAGCACATAGAGGCAATTCTTTCTTCTTTCTCCCTTTATCACCACCCTAGATCCCTTCATAACTGAGCACTGAATTCTCAGCCTTGTAACTGAAACCAGCTTCTTCAAGAGTCCCAAGAGATATCAAACTTCTCTTGAGATCTGGCACATGCCTCACTTTGGTCAAGATTTTCTCTGTACCATCAGTGAGCTTCAGCTTTACGGTGCCAATTCCAATGACACTGCATATAGCATTGTTTCCCATCACCACTTGACCTCCATTGAATGGTTTGTAATCAATGAACCATTCTCTAACAGGACACATGTGGTAGGAGCACCCTGAGTCCATCACCCATTCGGTTTCACCTTAACAGTTTGTAGCAACCAAGAGCTCAGAGCTCTCATAACCATCAGAGGCAACCGAGGCATATGCACTTTCATCTGAATTGTGCTTCTTCTTGAATTTTCGATTAGGGAAATCTTTCTTGAAGTGACCTTCTTTATGAAAAATGAAGCACTTGAATTTTGCCTTTGATTTTGATATGGATCTGTTCTTCCCTTTTCCCTCTTTCTTTTCACTCCTTCCTCTAACCATGAGATTCTCACCTGACTCAGATTCCTTCCCCTCTGTTTTCTTGGACAATTCTTTGGCCATTAGAGCAGCTTGAACCTCTTCTAGAGATATGGAATTTCTGCCATATATCAGTGTATCTGATAAAACCTCATAAGAGCTTGATAGAGACCGAATTAAGAGTAGTGCTTGATCCTCATCCTCCAATTTCACATCAATGTTCTTAGGTCAAGAATCAACCTATTGAACTCATCAATGTGATTTGCAATTGATAAGGTATACAATCTTTGCTTGAGATAGAGCCGATTTGCTAGAGTCTTGGTCATATAAAGATTTTCAAGCTTGAGCCATATAGCCGCAACGGATTTTTCTTTTGACACTTCCCTGAGAACCTTATCTCCCAAACACAAGATTATAGCACTATGAGCCTTGTTCATAAGATCTTTCCTCTCCCTTTCTGTGAGTGTGCCCGGAAGCTTCCTCTCCCCTTCCAACGCATCTTCAAGACCCTGTTGAACCAGTAATGCCCGCATCTTCATCATCCACAGAGCAAAGTCATTCTTCCCATTGAACTTCTCAATGTCGTACTTCGCCATGGCCATCAATCTTCCTCCTCTCCAATAGCTACTGATACCAGTTGAAGAAACTTGTGTCCAAGATTGACACAAACCCAGGACCTAACAAGAGTAATCAAGATCAAATGCAATCAATGAACATAATTATGCAGAAACATTAATGAAACAGTAAGCAAGTTTAAGGGAACAAACACACCAAGAATTGATTACGGAGTTCGGCCAAATAGATGTATACGTCTCAGGGACTTTGCACCAGCTTAGTCCAACTTTATTGAAGAGCAAAATCAAAGTTACAAGGAGTATTACTTTCCCTTTCCTCTCCCTGTGATGCACACCCCTTAATCCCAATTACACCCGAGAGTATCCTCTCAGAACTCACTCACAGTGATTCTCTCAACCTCTCAGTCTTTGTAATCTCTCAAGCTTGTGTGTTTTCACTTCTTTTTTTAATGCTCTCTCTGAGTTATGCTTATATAGGCATACTGCAGAACAACCGAGCCACTAGCACAGAGGGATCAGGAAAAGCAAAACAGAAAATAACTAACTAAACAAACTAGTTAACTACCTAACTAACTAACTCCAAAAACAGAGAATTAACTGAACTGCCACATCAGTAACAATATTTTAATATTAAGTAAGTTCATCTGAAATTGGATAAATGTCTTCATGGAGCAACAAATTTGTAAAAAATATTATGTAAAAAAAAATTGTACGAAATAATATCATAAAATCCGTCCGAAATTAGTCCAAAGTTAAATCCAATATTACATGAATTTAGATTGTCTAAATTCCATCCAAAATCTGTCCTAAAATAATTTAAGACAGATTTTTTTTAATTTGTGAAAGTAATTTTTCGTTTGAAATCTGTGAAAAAATGACTAAAATCTATCAGAAGTCCGTATGAAAATGACGATTTTCTAGTAGTAACACATATACACACACAACATCATTCTTTAGGATAACTGACTACTTGGAAAACAAAGTATGTAACTATAACAATTTTAATTATATAATGCGTTTGTTTATTCATCTATTTTTTTTCCTCTTCTTTTTACTCAATTTTTTAAATTTTCTTCTACTCGGTTTCTTCTTAAAGATTTCTTTCACTAAGATTGCTATCTTGATTGTAAATGTTTCATCAGGTCAAGCGGACACTGTAATTTTTTTTTTTGGTACAACGGACACTGTAATTTTATTAACCTGAAATTCCTTAGAAGACTTGATTCAAATCATAAATTATTCTTCAATTCAAAATTGGAAAAATTCCAAACACACACGCACACTAGAAAAATTGAATTAGCAAAAATATTAAAGATAGATAAAATGAGATTTGTCTATAATTTCCTTATCACTAAGTTTAATGATAAAATTTAAGACAAATTTCATATATTCTTGCCGTTACTTTTTTCGTTGCTAATTTAATTTTTTTAGTATTATTTGTTGTCTGTGATAATTGCTTTTCGTTAATAATTTGTGCAACAACTCATGCACTTATGCAATTGAGGAATGGAGTCACAACTCAAGCAATTTGGTGTTATATAATAGTCGAGCACTCGAGCAATACTGGGAGTCAAGAAAAAACGGGTTAACGTTTCCTGTTTGTAATAAAAAAAAGGGTTAACGGGGCTTAAAGCCATCTCTAATGGAGCACCTTAAAAATGTACCTAAATAGGCCCCACACATTCATATCATTCATTTTTATCTTTTTAATTTAGGTATCTAATACGTACCCAATTCCTCCAACTCCAACCCAATACTTCTAAAAAAATTACTAAATGGGTCCTACTAATAACTCCACATCATAACATATCAACAAAAATTTATTTAATAATTATCTGATATACTAAATATTAAATTATTAAAAATACGAAATTTAATTTTTTAATACAAATTTAAATTAATAAATTTTATATTTTTTTAATACGAAATACAAATTATTAAATATTTTATTTTGACGTATGGGGCCCGCGTGTAAGGAGAGAGAGTTGGTACCTATATAGGTACTCAAACCAAATAGGTATCCAATTTTTTTCACAATGGGGTACCTATTAGGTACTATTAGACACCCGATAGTACCCTAATTGGAGATGCCCTTATGTCACAGATTATCGTTTACTTATTTTCAGGTCTGATGTGGCAATTTATCCACATGTTACATTATGATAGGAGAATAGTAAAAACAGGAGGTGGGTTATTTACCTCAAAGGTGTATTTTAACAACAAAATTATCGATTTGGTGTAGTCAGAAAAAAAACTCCCTGTCTGGTAACTTTTTTTTTTTAAATAAGTCGTGGTTGGCATTCACGACTTTTTTTTTGTGTAAGTCGTGACTGTTGGTCACAACCCACCCTTTTTTATTTTATTTTTTAAATTATATTTTTTAATTAAGAAAAACTTTATTTTTCATGAGTTAGGTTTTTTTTTTAAAAAAATTAGGAAAGTCATGGACGATAAAAGGATCGAAAATATAAGTTTTGAGAATTTTTTGATAAAATTTGGGTCCAAAAGACAATCCAATTAGTACTGTCGGGTGCAGAACGCTGTCCAGAATTCGGTGAAATTTTAAATCCAAATTTTAGTCGTATCCTATTATGATATAATATGTTTGATCTATTAATTTACTTTTATGAAATTCACTCACTTGATCAATTTAATTAACCATTTTTAAACTATGATCAATTCAATCAACTATTTTTAAACTATGATCAACTGAGTGAATTTCATAAAAGTAAATTAATAGATCAAACATATTATATCATAATAGGCTACAACTAAAATTTGGATTTAAAATTTCACCGAATTCTGGACATCGTTCTATACCCGACAATACTAGTTGGAGTGCCTTTTGGACCCAAATTTTATCAAAAAATTCTCAAAATTTATATTTTGGATCCTTTCATCGTCCATAAATTTGTCCTAAATTTTTAAAAAAATAAAAAAACCTAACTCATGAAAAATAAGGTTTTTCTTAATTAAAAAATATAATTTAAAAAAAAAGGGTGGGTGGTGACCAACAATGAAGTCTTACACCAAAAAATAAAAAATAAAAAATAAGTCGTGGATGCCAACCACGACTTATTTATTAAAAAAAAAAGTAAGTTGAGACTGTCAGTCTCGATTTACACCAAACAGGGAATTTTTTTTTTTGACTACACTAAGTCAATAATTTTGGTGTTAAAATACACCTATGAGGTAAATAAGCCAACAGGAGGTATATAAAACTTGTAAGTTTTGTCCATTAAAAATAAAGATATAGTCAAAGTTGTCATGCGTAGGTAAAAAAGTGAGAGTTTCTCCTTCCCCCCTCCTCTTTTTACCAAAAAGTGATTGAGGATTTTGTATAACTTTACTTAGCCTCTTATTGGTTTCGGGAAAAAATTATGAAGAGAGAGTGTAAAAAGAAAGAAAAATATGAGAAATATAGTAGATTTGGGGTATTAATTGATTTATGAGTAAGAGAAGAGAAATAGAAGAGAAATAAATGTGTTTAATTTTTTAAATGACAAAAGTATCCTTGAATTAAAAAAATTAGACACAATTTTATATTATTTTTTAGGGGTATAATTGACAAAAGAGGCAAAAATATGCATCTCCCCCATTTTCGTCGCACAAGAGGCGAGAAAATAAAACTGCATGGGGCTCACGCTTTTTTTCTTCTTTCGTTTTCATTTTCCACGCTTGCCAATCAAGTTTGACGTGATATTTCTTCGCTCTCTCTTTCTCGGATATTTCTCTGGCTTCATTTTCTTGCCAATCAAGCAATTAGAGCACATTTAATAGGGTGCACTAAATTTGGGTTGCTTTATTTGCTGTGTGGGTCCATTTATACTTTTATGTGTTTTTTATGCTTTTTAGTGGACACATAGGATCAAGAAATAAGACAACGTTGCTTTATTTGCCGTGTCAGTTGCTTTGCAAGTTGATAGAGAGAGAAAATAAGACAACGATTATTACACTTGTCTGCCACGCGGAGAGTGAAATTTAAAGGAACTGTTTACTTCACTTGTGGGTGCTCTTACTAAAGAAATTATTATAAACAATAATGGATCCAATTAGTTTTAGTCAATCTTGATCAAGGCATATAATATATTGGATTTATATAAGAAACTCTTGGAGAGATAAATATCATCTTTGTCTGCACAAACAGAAAGGCATTAACGTAGCAGTTAATACAGTACTTCTATAGCAAATTAGATAACATAATGGTAGGAAACTTCATTTCTAAAACGTACATTTAATTGTCTGAAATTAAACTGCTCTATTGGAAGTACTGGATTTAGCAAGTGTATATGCATGATCTAATCTAAATGAGATAAACGACAAACAACCTTACTGTCTGGTTCTCTTGTTGAAAATTCCCAGAGGTTTTGTTTGCTTGTGGCTATGCCAATGTCAATTGTAATTTTCAATACAGTTATACTCTTTCTAATCCTATATATAAGAAATATTTTTCTCTCACAAAAGTGTCTCTTATATATAGGACCGGAGGGAGTATTATTTAATGGGAAGGATTTTAGTGAATATAAAATTAAAGAAAATATTCACAATATACATAGTGCATCGATCCTATAATTCTTTTGGAAAAAAATATATTTTTACTTATTCAAAGACAACCAGTCACCAATATTTATATAAGATTTACAAAAAACAACTTTTCATACTAAAAAACATTTTCCTTTTCAATATTATATGTAGGTACGATTTTTTAATTTTTTTTTTGCATCAGTGGGTTCATATTATGACTTTGAAGTTTAAAATACCAAAAAATAAATTAGTTATAATTAAACCAGTGTCATCATAATTAGATTAGAGGAGTTAAATATTTTTGTTTTGGAAAATTTATATATAGACCAGCTTAAAGTAAAATATATACCTTGAGTCAAAAAAAAGTAAAATGTACACCTTTTTACGCAAAAGATAGAAACCTTAAAATCTTAATGACTGTTCTAATATTATTAAAAGAATTAAGATAAATTATTTTTAAAATTATAAAAAAAAAATTAAGTTGATTCTAATAAAAAACAAGCAGTTACCAACTTTTTTTTTTGGCCAAAAAAACAAGTTACCAAATTTCCCATTTATCCACTGCAATTCATCTATATATATACCTGTAGCCACGCAATGGAAAATGACAAACTTTCCACACTAAAAAGTAGGGGTGGGCACGGGTATCGGAGACCCGCAAACCCGATATACTCAACCCAATCAAACCCAGAAAATTTGTGTTGGTTTAAAGGATCATTGGGTTGGATCGGTTTTAAAAGAAGCAAAACCAAAGTTTATGGGTTGGGTGTCGAGTCTAAAAATTATGAACCCGAACAATCCAACTCAACCCACTGCAAATGAACGCATAACTTCTTTTTTACTTACTAAGTGAACGCGCCATGTATATTATACGAAGTGACTTTTTCCCAGTAATTCACTGGTACTCGCTCATTCTCTGAGGGTTCGACATTCGGAGTCCTAATTATATTCCACTTTTATTACGAGTTACGATCAGGTGCACTTGCCTGAGCCGCAACAGGAGGCGCGACGGGAGTGGTGACAGTAGTCTTCTAAGCTAGGTATGTCCTTCATCCTCTTTTCTCTTTAGCTTTCTCTCTCTAGGTACTTCTAAGGAATGAGTATGCTTTGTGCTTGCCTCTAATGAGGATCTGACACATCAGAAAATCCTTAGCAAGTAATCCGAGGGATTGAGAAAGGAAGTGAGACTTAGAGGGACACTAGGGAGCAGGTATGCTCTGCGCTTGCCTCAAGAGAGGATCTTGTGCACCAGAAAGGCCTTAGTAGGTATTCCTCTAAGAAGAGAGGATGAGAGTGGCTTAGTAGATCAAGTAGGAGCATCCAGAGGTAGGAATACGAGTGACAGGAGCGACGATGATAAAGAGAGTGGCAACAGCTGCAACGGTCTTCTAACCAGGTATGGGAGACTTGAACCCTATCCATCAGGGAATGTAGGATTAGAATAAATGTCTAATTAGGTGTAGGGTAACCCAAGCCCTACTAGTGGTTGATAATAACAGCACCTTAGGAGAGGGGTTGTGGCCTGTGATAACTGAGGATAGTTGTCAGAGGTTTGTCAATCATAGGAATGATCTATTGATATTGATGGATGGATGTGGATTGATGTGATGCTGATTCTGTATAATTACTTATGGTTGTGCGATTGATTGATAGTATACTGGTTAATAATATGACTGTAGTGGGTCGCCTGAGCGACACTAGGGTTGATCCATATTGTTGATCAAGGATGGATGATATAAGTGATGTGTTGGTTGATCTATGTGATACTGATTGGTAATTAATGCTATGTTGTACTGGTTGATATGTTGATAATTACTGTTACATTAGGCATGTGGACACTTATATTATATATGTTGGAAGGTGTGCTGATTATGCTAACTTGATAATAAGTGTTGATGTATGGGGAATATGACTGAGTTGTTTAACTATAATAAATTGATAAAATGATAATGCTGGCTGAGATAATGAGTTAATTAAACCCACGGGCTACCAACCCAGCCTTATATCTTTCAACAGTACCATCAGCCTTTAGTTTTATTTTGTACACCCATTTGCAACCAATAGGTTTCTTACCACGGGGTAAAGGGACAATGTCCCAAGTATCATTCTGTTTTAAAGTAGAAAGCTCATTCTGCATGGCTGTAATCCAGTCCATGGATTAAATAGCCTGTTTGTAAGTCTTAGGTTAATCTAAAACAGATATGGTAAGAGCATAATTTTTATGAGCATTAAACAAGTTAGAGTAATCCAAAATAGAAGAAAGAGGATAGATAATGTTAGACTCAGATTTAGCAGAAATGGATTTAGCAGAATTATAGTGATATTCATGCAAATATCCAGGAGTTTTTCTAATTCTAGAAGATCTTCTAGGTTGGTTATAAGTCTCATTATCACTGTCAGAGTCAGAGAGATGATCATGAGTAAAACAAGTATCATTATTATGAGAAGAATCAGTCAAAACAGGTTCAACAGAGCTAGCAGGTTCAACAGATTTATTCAAAACAGGATGTGCATGTTTATTAAAGACCGGGGGTATGTCAAAAAGAAAACCATCAGAATCAGAAATGTTGGAATCAATAGAACCAGAAGTAGAACAATGTATGTTGTTAGAGGGTTGCTTGTAAGGAAACACATGAACATGAACACAAGAAGGGGGTTGAATTGTGTTTACAAACTTTTCGTAAACTTTAAGTTAGAAACACTATAGAACACACGTTTTTCAAAATTGTTTGTTTATCGGATGCTGGGTATAACCGGACGCTGGAAAAAGCAGTTTGATAAAACTTGTTTTTAACGCAGCAAGATAAAAATGAATAGAAAGCAGTAAAGCAAGAGACACAGAAATTATACTAGTTCACTACCAAACTGATAGCTACGTCTAGTCCCTTCGTTCCTGAAGGATTTTCACTATAATCAATCTGATTACAATTTCCTCAAGAGTATTCTACTGTCACAACTTGACAATACTCTCAACTTCTCAAAACGACTCAGTACAGTCGAGCCTTTGAGGATACAGCCTTAACTAGGCCAAAACAACTTTTACAAAAGAGTTGAAGTACAATTAAAATTAACTCTCACAGAGAGGATAAAAGATTAAGCTCAACTATAGAAAAACTTTCTTAAAGAAAGTGGCCTGACGCCGAGTTGATTACGTAGTCCAGAGACTTAGCACGAGACTTGGTTGCTCACGCTGTATGCTTGTTCTCAGTAAATATTTCAGCAGAATTTCAGCAAGCTTTTTCACAATATGTTCCTTTCTTCTTCAATGGATACCATGAGGTATATATAGGAGTTCCAAGGATATAACCGTTAAGGTAAAAATGGCTCCTTACCATTGAGTAAGGTAAATTCAAAATGCTGTCTCTTTCTTGCTTTGCAGAGAATATCCCAGTAGTACATGTTACCGTTTTTGTACTACCTTGCTTGTACGATTTTTATCTTGTAGTTAAAGGTTTCACCTTTGATACCTCGTACAACAATTTTAGCGCTCAAGATCAATTTTGAAATCTGTTCCAGAAACTTCTGAGAGGTAGAGCAGCAACGTGACTAACACGTGATTAGAAGTGAGGTTCAGACGCTCGCTCGGAATCGGAAGTTTGGATGCTCGTTCAGAATCGGAAGTTCGGATGCTCGTTCAGAATCGGAAGTTCGGACGCTTGTAGCAATTGGATAAGCATAGTGTATAAAGAGGAAATTCCAGACGCTCACAAGGATGAGCCGGATGCTGACACATAGAATGAATCCTTCTCTTGAGAATTACTTTCTTCTTGCTTGAGTGGCTTAGAATATACGTATTATTAGTATCTGGACACTTCAAGAAATGTTAGAACATAAATTGTTCTCTTGTGAATACTTTGTTATCACCAAAATTTATGAGGGTCTAAACATCTCAATCGTTTAGGTTCCAACAATCTCCCCCTTTTTGATGATGACAAACATCTAAGGTAGATGAACAATTTAGTTTTAAAAAGACATTAAGGGTCTCTCCCTGAATTTAACAGTTTAGATATATATGAACAATTCAGGTTTTAAGGCAATTTTTGGTAAGCAAATTCATCTAAGTGATTACGAAAAATCAGTAAATGTATCAGAGCATGTATTTAATAAAGTGAGATCGGATGCTGATTATATAGCAAATAGATTGATTTAATCAAATATATTTCATTGTACCGAAAATTTATTAAACATTATCATAGCACTAGATCAATGAATATTAGCGCAAAAAAAATGCTATGTATGAAATGATATGCATGATACTTTAGTTCCAGTGTATCCATCGGATGGTGGATAATCGGATTCTCACGTGTTCAATACACCTTTCTTTCGTGTTCATCATACCTTTCTTTTACTCCCCCTTTTGTCATCAGACAAAAAGAGTGTAAAAACACATCATAGTCAAAATAAGACTTAGAAAAATTTGAACAAAAAACAGATAATTAGATCAAACATATTTATATATATAATTGTATCAACCAAATATATTTTATATCACACACAAGTAAAAAAAAATCAAGGGTTTGGAAGAGGTGGATGTGGGATATTGAGACGTTCGTAGAGTAGCTTCAGTGCAGTCTCTAGCTGAGTAACCTTCAAGTTTGTAGCCTTCATTTCTTCAAATTCTGCTTTGGGAATGGTGACCATTTCCATTGCAGAAGAAGAAGCAGAAGGTCCAGCTTCTGGTACAGATGCAGACTTCATCTTCTGATGCTCTGCTAACACCCAGTTGGATGACTTCAGTCTCAAATCCTTCTTCCTTTGAGCTCTCAAGAAGAATGCATCATTTGGTATGACCCATTTGATAAAATTTCCGAGTCTTCTGAGCTCGATTACGTCTGACCGCCATTGATGCTTCACATCTTCTGGATAAAGCAAATGCAAGAAGATGGTTTCCCTATGAAGAACAACATCAGCTGTGTAAGAGTCAAACCTATTCTCAGCGTCTTCTCCCCATAAATTTCTGATAAAGACACTCAAGGCTTCACAGGTGAAGGAGAGTGCTTCATTTTTTGCCAGGTAGATTCTTCTCAGATTTTCCATGTCATATTCTTCTAGCACTAGGGGGTCGAGGCATGGTAATATGGCTTTGGCTTTCCATGATTCAGACCATTGACTCCAAGTGAAACCAATGTCGAAATGCTTGGTTACAGCAGCCCATTGATCATAAATCTTCATGCAGTCCAAGGGTCCGACATCGAGCATCCGAACATATCATCAAGTACATTGTTCTAAGGTTGATGTCGGTAACTCACTGATTTTCCCAACAATTGAAATAGTAGCCTTCTCAAAGATCACAGCAGTTTGAGGAGCCGTTCTCCATTCATCTTTCTTGAGAAGTCAGTAAAACCTTACGGCGTGATCCTCGAGAGATCTTGGCACCTAAGTCGAGAGAAATCCTTAATATTGTACTTGGTAGGTGCCTTCACATATTCCTTTAGCCCGATCTTCTTTGAAAGGTCGCTTGCCAGAGCAAGTTCCTTCCGCTTTCCAGGGGATAGACCAAGGTAGCCACCTTTGTCTATCTGGTACTATCTTGACAGAAACAGATGATGGGTCACGATATTGACTTATGACTTCGAGCCTTTTCTGTTCAAGACAGTGTGCCATGAAGGCAGCTTCTTCATCTGTGATCCATCTTCCGCATTCTTCTAATGTGAGCGGTTCAAACTGAGGTAGAGATCTAGGAAGATCAACAGAGAAGGGAATTGCTCTGCTTCTTGAAGCTGGTCTCAACCTTCCTTTGAAAGACATTTGGACGTGATCTTCCCCATCCTTGAAGGTTGCACTTATTGGAGCAGCAATTTCCAATCTGGTAGCTCCAGAAGTGAAGGTTTTTAAATGCTAGGTTGAGGGACGGTTGTAGATGCTGTTATATATCTCATACTTTACAAACCGAGGTTTGTATGAGATATTTTTCTTTTCACCAGCGTCTGTTGGTTTTATGGTAAGGGTAAGTAAGGTGGGAGTGGCTTTGGTGATTTTGTAGGCTTTTGGTGAGTGGGGTTTGAAGGGATTTATGGGAGGTGTTTTGAAAAGTAGGTTAAAAGGATGAGAATGAAGCTTGGAAATGTATGTAGTGAGTGAAGTGTTTGGGGAAATTTGTGGTAGGTTAAGATTGAGTGTAGTGGATGATGGTTGGCAGGTTCACCTTGTTTCCAGCCATGAAATGTCTCATGATGAACTTCTGCTCGTAGTTGACAATGTCACTAGAGCCAGCCTTCAACAGGACGCTCTTGGTGATTATCTTATGAAGAACTCTGAAATGACTTTTCAGATTCTTGGCAGTAGGTGTTTCACCAGATTCTTTCAGCTGCTGGTAGTTCTCAAACAGATCATTGTTGACCTTCTCAATCCCATGAAATGCGTCAGCCCATTCTGAATAGAAGACGATGCCTTCACACGGACACCCAGTGACTTCAGAAATATTTTTGATGGAAAAAATAAACTTGAAACCTTTCACTGTTCCTTCAAAGATGCCACCTTTATGTAACCGAACGTTACCCCAAAGTTCTTTAATCGCAGTCACCAGAACCTCAACCGGATTCCAGAAGAAATACTGTTCCCAGCCCATTGCCTTGAACCCATTGAAGAAGTCGAAGCCATAGAGCTTGAAGTTTTCCAAATCAACTCGATTTTCTAACAGGACTTTTCCTTCAGTCATGGTGTTATAGATAGCTGTATATTCAGATGTTGTTACTCCAGCCATGGTTGCAGTTGAGAGATGGAGGCGATGGAGGTTTTAGGGTTTAAACACACACACAGAGAGATAGAGAGAAAAAGAAAACGAGTACAGTTTTGCAGAAAACACAGAGTGGAGCGAAAAATGTGGAGTAGTGGGAAAGTTAAAGGAGAATGGTACAGTTATTTTTCAAAATATCGCTTTGTATTCTCTTATAAAAATAAATCAAAAAGAAAAGAAAATAAAGATTCGCTTTTTCATTAAATGCGGACGCCAAAATAAAAGTAAATTTTTTTATTGAAAACGTAAATAATCATGACTCAGTAGATATGATGAGACGCTTGAGTCCTTAACACGTGTGACACGTGTGGGTGTGCTCGGACGCACGCAACCGACTTACCGGATGATGAGTTATGATGCATATGACAGATAAGATGCTGATGCACATACATGCTTATGTCATATCAGATCTCGAGATTTAGTTTATCATCGACGCCGAGATTAATCATTCTTTTATAAGATGAAAGTTTAAATTTCTTCTTATAAAATTGAATCTATCTTGACAAGGGTTTTGTAAATATGTCACCCACCGATGATCGGTGTCTACAAATTTTATTTCTAAAATACCCTTACGAACATAGTCTCTTATAAAATGATGCTTAATCTCAATGTGCTTTACTCTAGAATGCAATATAGGATTTTTAGTAAGACATATGGCGGATGTATTATCACGTAAGATAGGAATGTTACTCTCTTTTATCAAGTAGTCTTCAAGTTGATACTTCATCCACGAAGTTGAGAAGCGCAACTTCTTCTTGAGATGTATTCAGCCTGCCGTTGAGAGTGCTATTGTGCTTTGCCTTTTGCTTGACCAAGACACAAGATTAGCTCCAAGGAATTGGCGACCTCCACTTGTGCTTTTTCTTTCAATTCGATCTCCAAAGAAAATCAGCATCACAGAAACCTACTAATTGGTAATCTTTGATTTCTTATAAAGCAAACCAAGATTAGTAGTTCCTTGTAAATATCTAAATATTCTTTTAACAAAGACTTAGGTGTGATTCTCTAGGATCCGATTGAAACCTAGCACACAAAGTGCATGAACATAATATCAGGTCTTGAAGCCGTAAGATAAAGTAGAGATCCAATCATACCTCTGTATAGCTTCGATCTACCTTCTTACCAATTTCATCTTTACTCGAGAAGCGGAGTAGGATGCATAGGCGTGCTCATCGGCTTGCAATCCAGCATCTTGAATTTCTTCAATAATTCTTTGATGTATTTGCTTTGATGAATATAAATACCATCACTGCATTGCTTGATTTGTATTCCAAGGAAGAACTTCAATTCTCCCATCATGCTCATCTCAAATTCAGCCTGCATAAGCTTAGAAAATTCTTTGCAAAGACTTTCATTAGTGGCTCCAAAAATAATATCATCAACATATATTTGAACAAGTATAAAATGCTTGTTTGAGGTTTTTCTGAAAAGAGTAGTGTCAACTAAACCTCTTGTAAATCCATTTTCCATTAAAAAGGAACTTAGTCTATCATACCATGCTCTGGGAGCTTGCTTAAGACCATATAGTGCCTTTTTAAGTTTAAAAACATGTTCAGGAAATTCAATATCTTCAAAACCAGGAGGTTGTTTAACATAAACTTCTTGATTATAAAACCATTTAGAAAAGCACTTTTCACATCCATTTGATATAAAGTTATCTCATGATGTCGCAAATGATAGTAAAATACGAATAGCTTCTAATCTTGCAACAAAAAGTGCAAAAGTTTCAAAGTGAAATCAATACCTTCTTCTTGTGAGTAGCCTTGAGCAACTAACCTTGCCTTATTTCTCACAACTTTACCGTCTTCATCAAGCTTATTTACGAATACCCATTTAGTACCAATAGCTTGCTTATCTTCCTGGTAGAGTGACTAGCTTCCAGGACATCATTCCTTTGGGCTGATTTAACTCATCTTGCATAGCTAGAATCCACCCTTCATCTTCCAAGGCTTGATCAATCGTCTTAGGTTCCATCTCAGAGAGAAGTGCAAAGTCAGCATGCTCCTTGAAAGAGGATCTGGTTCGTACTTTGTCACCAGGTTCTCCTATGATTTGATCTTTTGGATGATTGGTCTTGTACTTCCAGCTTTTTCTTGCTTCAGCTTCCGCTTGAGTCGAATTCTTCGTCTTGTCACCACCGGATGATGAAGATGTATATTCACCGTCTGGCTTGTCATCGAGGTTTAAATCTGAAAATAACTCATCTAGCTCTGACATTGCAGTGTCAGGCTTCTTATCATCAAACTTGACATGAATGGACTCTTCAACTGTCAAAGTTTCTTTGTTGTATATTCTAAAAGCTTTAGATCTTTCAGAATATCCCAAAAAGATTCCTTTGTCAGCCTTGGAATCAAACTTACCAAGCTGATCTTTAGTATTCAGGATATAACAAATACAACCAAAAGGATGAAAGTAAGAAATGTTTGGTTTTCTTCCTTTCCACAATTCATATGAGTCTTATTCAAAATAGGTCTTATATAAATTCTATTTTGAATATAACAAGCTGTGTTTACTGCTTCTGCCCAAAAATGTTTTGCAATATCAGCTTCATTGATCATGGTCCTGGCCATTTCCTGGAGGGACCTATTTTTCCTTTCTACAACACCATTTTGTTGAGGTGTTCTAGGAGAGGACAAATTGTGGGAGATGCCATTTTCTTCACAAAATTTTTGAAAGTTCTCATTTTCAAATTCTCCCCCATGATCACTTCTAATAGAGGAAATGCAAATGCCTTTTTCATTTTGAACTGATTTGCAGAAAACAGTAAATACCTTATAAGACTCATCCTTGTGGGCAAGGAATTTAACCCATGTCCATCTAGTAAAATCATCCACAATGACTAAACCATATTTCTTTCCAGTTAAAGAGTTGTCCTTGTGGGACCAAAAAGATCAAGATGTAAAAGTTCAAGTGGTCTAGAAGTTGAAACAACATTTTTTAAATGAAAGGAAGTTTTAACTTGTTTTCCTTTTTGACAGGCTTCACAAAGGGCATCAGATTTGTACTTAAGATTTGGTAAGCCTTTAACAAGATTGTGCTTGTTTAATTTTGAGATTAACCTCAAGTTGGCATGACCTAATCTTTTGTGCCAAATCCATTGCTCATCTTCAACAGATATAAGACACTTGATATCTTGTTTTTCAAGTTCAGAAAGATCAACTTTATAAACTTTGTAAAGAATATAGATCCATCGTTTTTGCTTTTTACTAAACATCCAGTTTCTGTAAAGATGACTTCATAACCATTGTCACATAATTGACTTATGCTCAATAGATTATGTTTCAGTCCTTCAACATATAAAACATTATCAATAGAAGGAAGAGAGCCTTTACCTATGCGACCAATTCCAACTATTTTACCTTTCTGGTTTCCTCCGAAACCAACGAATCCAGCTTCTCTAGGTCTTAGTTCTTGGAACATATGCTTTTCTCCCGTCATGTGACGCGAGCATCCACTGTCTAAGTACCAAGACTGGTGTGTTGACTTTGTTGCTAAGCCAACATAGACTATTTTATCTTTAGGTACCCATATCTTTTTGGGTCCTTTCTTGTTAGTTCTTGAAGGAGGCTTATCCTTCTTAGTTTTAAAAACATTACATGCACTTTTCAAATGACCAGATTTATTACAATAAGTACAATGTAAGCATTTACTATGGCTATGGGATTTATCGATCTTGAATTATTTTCCAAAGGGTTTCATCTGGTATTCACCCAAGACCCTGAGTTGTCGTCTTACTGACACCCCAGATCATTGAAGCTTGCTTGCTTCGAGTTACACTCTCTGCAATAAACTTTTGAAATACATGTTCATAGTCATTTGATTTGCGATTAGAATTTGCTGTAACTCTGAACTCTTAGCTTGAGAGCTCTCGCCTGGTTGCTTGTTAGCTTCCAGACGCTGGTTATCAATCGACGCTGATTTTCGGTTTTCACGGTTCTCTTCCTTTGAGTCTGAGTTTTCATTACGTAAGGAATGAAAATCTTGTGATAGTTTTAAAAATTTCTTTTTCAAGTTCTTATACTTAGTAGAGAGAGTGGCAGAGTCCTTAAGAAGATCATCAAAAGCAAGTTGAAGTTCAGAGTAGGAATCATATACTATTACCTCTTCAACATCTTCTTCTGACTCAATGTCAGTGTCTGCCATGAGGGCAATGTGGGCTTCTTCTTTATCTTCCTCAGAGGAGGATAAGTCAAGATCTTCCCATGTTGCCATGAGACCTTTCTTCTTTTTCTTGAAGGAGCTTCTTGTGGGCTTTTCTTTAAGATTAGGACACTCGGATTTGAAATGTCCAGGCTTCTTACATTCATAGCAAATGACTTGGGCTTTGTCCTTGTCTTTGCTCTCCTTCTTGTCCTTTGAATCTTTCTTCTAAAACTTCCTTCTAAAGTTTCTTTTCTTCCACATTCTCTGGATCTTCTTAGATATGAATGCAAGCTCATCATCTGATCCATCAGAGTCTCCTTCTGAAGCTTCATCATCTGATTCTTCTTCTTCAGCCTGAAAAGCTTTAGAAGTACTAGGTTTATGTTGATTAACTTTTAAAGCAATAGACTTACTTTTCTTGGTAGGTTCTTTTTCATTTAGCTCAAGTTCATGAGCTTTTAGGGAACTCATAAGATCTTCAAGCCGAAGAACATTCAGATCTTTTGCTTCTTGAATAGCAGTGACTTTGGGTCTCCACTGCCTTGTCAAGCTTCTCAAAATCTTTCTCACATGATCAGGTGTGTTATAACTTTTTCCAAGGGCCTGCAACCCATGAACAAGTGTTTGGAATCTTCCAAACATAGTTTCAATGTTTTCTCCATCTTCCATTTTGAATAGTTCATATTGGCGAACCATCATGCTAGCCTTTGTTTCTCTTACTTGGCGAGAACCCTCATAAGACAACACAAGAGAATCCTGATTTCTTTGGCGATATCAAACTTGCCACATTTATCATATTCTCTTTCTGTCATAGCACAGATGAGAATAAATCGCCCTCTGGTTGGTTTGATATCTCTTTTACGATCATCGGACCGCTTTCCCTTGATATTGCAACGCCAAGGGCATTAGCGGGAAGAATGTATCCGCTTTCAACTATATCCCACAAATCAAGACTTTGTGCCTCAAGGAATGCTTTCATCTTATCCTTCCAAGAATCAAATTTTTCTCCATTGAATAGAGGAGGGCGGTTCATATGACCACCTCGAGACATGTTCACAATATAGAATCTTTTCTCTTGACCTTTGTTAAGTGCTCAACCAAGAGGCCGAGCTCTGGTACCAACTGAACGTGAACACAAGAAGGGGTTGAATTGTGTTTACAAACTTTTCGTAAACTTTAAGTTAGAAACACTATAGAACACAACTTTTTCAAAATTGTTTGTTTATCGGATCTTTGGGTATAACCGGACTGGAAAAGCAGTTTGATAAAACTTGTTTTTAACGCAAAGAAGATAAAAATGAATAGAAAGCAGTAAAGCAAGAGACACAGAAATTATACTAGTTCACTACCAAACTGATAGCTACGTCTAGTCCCTTCGTTCCTGAAGGATTTTCACTATAATCAATCTGATTACAATTTCCTCAAGAGTATTCTCTTTGTCACAACTTGACAATACTCTCAACTTCTCAAAACGACTCAAGATCTGGTCGAGCCTTTGAGGATCTGACCTTAACTAGGCCAAAACAACTTTTACAAAAGAGTTGAAGTACGATTAAAATTAACTCTCACAGAGAGGATAAAAGATTAAGCTCAACTATAGAAAAACTTTCTTAAAGAAAGTGGTCTGGACGTTGAGTTCGCCAGAGTCCAGAGACTTAGCACGAGACTTGGTTGCTCACAGAAGCAGTGCTTGTTCTCAGTAAATATTTCAGCAGAATTTCAGCAAGCTTTTTCACAATATGTTCCTTTCTTCTTCAATGGATACCATGAGGTATATATAGGAGTTCCAAGGATATAACCGTTAAGGTAAAAATGGCTCCTTACCATTGAGTAAGGTAAATTCAAAATGCTGTCTCTTTCTTGCTTTGCAGAGAATATCCCAGTAGTACATGTTACCGTTTTTGTACTACCTTGCTTGTACGATTTTTGTCTTGTAGTTAAAGGTTTCACCTTTGATACCTCGTACAACAATTTTAGCGCTCAAGATCAATTTTGAAATCCGTTCCAGAAACTTCTGAGAGGTAGAGCAGCAACGTAACTAACACGTGATTAGAAGTGAGGTTCAGACGCTCGCTCGGAATCGGAAGTTCGGATGCTCGTTCAGAATCGGAAGTTCGGACGCTCGTTCAGAATCGGAAGTTCGGACGCTTGTAGCAATTGGATAAGCATAGTGTATAAAGAGGAAATTCCAGACGCTCACAAGGATGAGCCGGATGCTGAAACATAAAATGAATCCTTCTCTTGAGAATTACTTTCTTCTTGCTTGAGTGGCTTAGAATATACGTATTATTAGTATCTGGACACTTCAAGAAATGTTAGAACATAAATTGTTCTCTTGTGAATACTTTGTTATCATCAAAATTAATGAGGGTCTAAACATCTCAATCGTTTAGGTTCCAACAACACAGATTCATAAAAAAGGACATGCCTACTAACAAACACAGACCTGTTTTGCAAATCAAATATAATATAACCTTTGGTGCCTGGTTGAAAACCTAAGAAAACACATTTTCTAGCTCTATTGTCAAGTTTTGTTCTATGCTACAACAAAGTAGAAGCATAGGCTAGGCACCCAAAAACTTTAAATTCAAGAAAAGTGGGAGGAGTACCATGAAGAATTTCAAAAGGAGATTTGTTGTTAAGAACATGAGTTGGCAGCCTGTTTATGATAAAAACAGCATGACACACAACAAAATTCCAAAAAACTTTTAGAAGATTAGAATGATTTAAAATGGCACAGGTAATCTCTAAGATATGCCTATGTTTTCTTTCAACTTTGGAGTTTTATTGTGGGGTTTCCACACAAGAAGTTTGATGAATAATGCCATGATTATGATAAAATTGAGGCATGTTAAACTCTTGTCCATTATCAAATCTAATAGTTTTAACTTTGCAATCAAATTGAGTAGAGACATATTGCAAAAAATTGGAGATAGTAGTCCTAGTATCACTCTTAGAATGTAAAAGAAATATCCAAGTATGCCTAGTGTGATCATCAACAACAGTTAAAAAATATCTATGTCCCTGAAAAGAAGTAATGTGTTAATAGGTCCCCAAATATCCATATGGATTAAATCAAAAGGCTTTAGGGATTTGGTTTGACTAGTGGGAAAAGGCAATCTAGTTTGCTTAGAAAAATGACAAGAATTACAAACAAAGTTCTTATTTATTTGAAAATAAAGAAAATCATTACAAAGATGTTGCAAAGTAGAATGAGAAGCATGCCCTAATCTATAGTGCCAAATGTCTATGTCACTAGAATGTAAAGAATGTGCAGAATTTACATGAGGAACAGGCTTAAAATTCACAGAATTCTCAACAGACTTGCTCTATTAACTCTTTGATGGAATATGTACAAGCCATGATGAACTTCCGCAACCCCAATCATTTTCTATGAAGGGAGTTCCTGGATAAGACAACAATTAAAGGAGAAATTTAAATGGCAGCTGAGAGAAGAAGTAAGTAATTGCATAGAAATCATGTTTAGTTAAAAATTAGGTATAGGAATGACATTATGCAAAGTGATTTTGTCAGATAAAATGATGTGTTGTTACCACAATTAGTGGCAGTAATATGAGTCCCATTAGGTAAATCTATGGAAATGGGGCTGATGGTTTTGTAAGTAGAAAATAAAAATCGATGAGGTGTAGCATGAATAGTTGATCCTATGTCTAAAATCCAAGGAATAGAATTAACAATGTTAGTACCTGTATTGGTGACTTGAGAAATAACGTGCTTACTAGGAGAGGCTTTGTGATCAGTTGATTTGACTACATTGTTGGAGTTGATAGGTTGCTGCTTAGACTGATGCAGCAAGTGAAGTAGATTTTGATAATCTTCTTGCTTGAGTTGAACAGCAGTCTTGGGCTGTTCAATCACTGGAGTATTCCTTTCAGTAGGGTTCGTAGTAACATCAGCAATTGAATTGTTTGAGTTCTTGGGGTGATACCCAGGTGGAAAGCCATGTTTAAAGAAGCATTGATCAACATTGTGAAATTGTCTACCACAATGTGTACACTGTTTGTTGTTAGTTCTGCCCCTGCCTCTTCCCCCTTGGTTATTAAAATTTCCTCTACCTTGAGAACCCAGATTCTTGTTGACTTGAGACCAAGAATTGTTAGTATTGGCAGCAGTAATAGGGTTGGATTCTCCAAGGTTAACATCAATTGATTTCCTCTCTTGTTGGGTTACTAAAGCAAACACTTTATTGATGGAGGGTAAGGGATCCAACAAGAGGATTTGGGTCTTTATAGTATTAAAGCTATCATTAAGACCCTTCAAGAAACAAATCACAGACTCATTATCCCTGAGTTTGGTCATTTGTATCGAAAGGTTGCAAGAACACTCATTGTTGCAAGTACAAGAAGGAATGGGTCTGAGAGTTTCAAGTTCCTCCCATAGAGTTTTAAGATCAGTGTAAAAGGTGGGTATATTTCGCTCACCTTGTCTTAAGGAATGAATTTCTTGAAGTAGGTCAGAAAATCGAAAGAAATTACCTTTGGTGAATCGATCTTGAAGATCAAGCCAGAGAGATCTGGCATTATCTATGTAAATGGTGCTTTGAGCAATATTATGTGGTGTAAGACTTCTGTTGATCCAAGCCACAACTATATTGTTGCAGCGTTCCCAGGAATCATAAAGAAGATTGGTGGCTGCCGGTGTAGTGATTGATCCATCAACAAATTTGTATTTGTTTTTTGCTAATAAGGCACGCTTAATAGCACGACTCCACGAGTGGAAATTCTCGCCATTGAGGGGCAGAGAAACTAGAATAGCACCTGGGTTTTCACCCGGGTGGATATAGTAAGGACTTGTAGGGTTTTTTAAGGGATGAACAGTGGCTTGGACAGTGGCGACAGGTTGCTCGATTTCAGAATCACTCGATGATTGTTCCCTAGATTCCGCCATTGGAGAGAAGAACAGGGGAAAGAATAGAACAAGAATTGAATAAAGAATGAAGAAGAAGAAGAAGATTTCGTGGAAAGAATTTTTATCTGATACCATAATATCAGAGCTGAGCGCAATGTTTAGTGAATTTCCTCATTTCATTAGAATGAATTGAATTGCATACAAGAGAGGCTGATCAAGAATATATAGATCTGCTGAAAACCAAGAAGCTACCTAACGGTCAAAAACAAAAAAGAATAGGCCCAGGCCCAATACAAATTAAACCGGCCAAATAAACCCACAACACTAACTAAATTATACTACCTGATAACTATAACAATTAGCAAACTAATTACAGCAAAAGAAAAACAGAAACAGAGATGAAACAGAGTTCAAACACTAATCCAGTGGCAGAGTTCAAACACTAATCCGGTGGCTTCTTCTCTATTACTTTGCAAACATTATATATTATGAAATATGAAATATTGTGGTCTGTGTTTCTTGTTTTTTCGATCAGACTATGTGAATGTTGGATAAATTAACATTTAAGGCCTTGATAGTGGTTTTTTCCTTCATAAATATTTGTCTTCTATTTTTTTCCAGTTTTTTTTTTGAGAAATAAATATTTTAATAATAAACTCATTTACCTGATCCCTAAACCAACTCATATGAGATCAGATTGGGTTGGTTCGAGTTACGTAAAATCTTTAACTAAATTAACTGACCAAACTTAACTCATATATATTTGATTGCGGTAAGTCTTTAAACATCTTAAATCCGACCCTACCCGATCCGACCCATGCGGCCGGCAATGCCCACAAGTAAAAAGTAAAAACTACAGTGAACATATGTACAATGTATAGGAAGATTCATGTTTCATCATTATAAGTGGCTTATAGTAACAATTCGTGCCCCATGTACGAGGTCTTCTTTCCCCTTAATTATTGGTAATGATTTTTTCCCCATGTAATTGTAACTATTTCATTTTGTTTCACTTTTACGTTTGTTAATTTGTTTTTCTTATATCTCTGCAACAAAAGTTAGAGTTCACCGATTCCCAATTTCCCATGAATGAATATACCAACAACAGCGAAAATTCCGCGAAGCTTCACAGCACTACATGGCTACAGAAATTGGAAAGCCACCATGGCACCATAGTAATGTGCATACAATATTGCAACCACCAAAAATAATTTCCCCTGTTACACACCTTATTATACTTCATTCAAACTCAATAAGCTTCTTTATTTACATTACATACATATTTAAGCACATTATATTATTATATATTCTTCACCACCTCAAGAGAGAAAAGATCGAACTCTTAGTTTTTGATCCTCTAAAATATGCACATTAGCACCCACTCAGAGGCTGCCACATTGGCTACCATGAATAAAGACTTGGAGAACAACACAGAGGTTTGCAACAGTAGCAATGCAGAGAAGCTGTCATCAGATTCCATGGAGAGGAAGAAGTCAGATTTGATTATGGTCACAAATAACGTTCGGTTCCAAATACTACGACGTTTCATGAAGAATTTGCAAGAGGTCGTATTTGGCACTAAGCTTGTTGTGCTTTTTCCGGCAGTTCCTTTAGCTGTTGCTGCAGATTTTTATAACTTTGGAAGGGTAAGCACCATTCACATTAATTATACAATCGGTATTAATTATTATATTTGAATTCAATTGAAATTGTGTTAATTATACAATTTTTTTCCACAGCATTGGAATGTATACAACCTTAAATGAAAAAAGAAATAAAAAGAGAAAACGATAGTGATAAAAATAATGAGAGAAATTAAAAAAATAAACAAAGTGTAAAAATTGGTAAAAAATAAATAATGAGAGAAACAGAGAAAAATTATAAAATGAGTGTAAAAATTGAAATTGTAAAAATTTTTAATGGTTAATTATTAATTATATATACTAAAACATCACTTATATTCACACACACGTTACAATTTTCCCCACAATTTTTAAACCAAATTATGTTAATAATTTGTGTCGTTTGGATAATGAATTGGTAGTTAATTTTTAGTTTGTTAACCGAATAACACACAATATTTGTGAAAATTTTATAGGAGAAATTAATAATCTGGTTTTTAGTAGTGAGGCTTCATTATATATAATCAATTTATTGAAGTCCGATTTATTTTCCAAATAATCTAATTGCATGGTTACTTTATTCAATAAAAAAAATAATGTAGTTGCTTTTCTGCCACGTAGCCTTGGATTTTTGCTTTGAGCCTGCTTGGACTTGCTCCGCTAGCTGAACGGGTCAGCTTCCTCACTGAGTAAGTTTGCATGCCACCTTTTACTGAGTCACTTGAATACTACTAAATCATAGACGCACACATGATTTTTCCCTTCAAATTTCATATATTTTCTAACAATTTTTATTTAATTTTTTGTCACTGAAAATCTTCACCTCGATCGGTCGAACTTCAAGGCAAATTGCATATTACACTGGCCCAACAGGTACCGTCACTTTTATTACATGCTAAATTATACTTTTTCATCGTTAAGTTTATTTTAAGTTTTAGATTGATCACTTGTATATTAAAAGTTTAGAATTGGTCTCTTATGTGTAAAAGTTATATCAATGTGGTCCCTTTTATTTTATTTTTTTTCAAATTGATCCCCTAAGTTACAAAAATTATATCAATGTGGTCCCTTTTTTGTCCCTTATTTTGCAAAAAAAATGGACCATATTGGTATAATTTTGTAACATAAGAGACCTCTTCGGAACAAAAAAACAAGAGGAACCACATTGGTATAATTTTTACACGAAAGGGACCAATTCGAAACTTTTAATACATAAGGGACCAAATTAAAACCTAAAATAAACATAAAAGACCAAAACTATAATTTAACCATTATTATATATAGCCAAACAATGGATATAACAAATAGCGATAAAAACTAGAACATTGTCAAGGTTTTAAATCAGAGCCGCAGTCACATTGCGATATTTGATATTGCTTAAAATTGTGGTCAAATGCGGTAGATGTGGCTTAAATCGCAGTTGCTTTGTGGCATAGAGACTCATAAACCTTATTGTCACGGCCCATTCGCATTCATCAACCCTGATTTAAAATCTTGACTAGTGCTGACTATACTTTGCATAATATAATTATGTGATAAAGGAAACCAATTTTGTTATGTTTTGTGTGAATGTTTCAGTTGGAGGTCTTCTAAATGCAACTTGTGGTAATGCAACCGAGATGATCATAGCAGTATTAGCACTTCATCAGAACAAAGTACATGTTGTGAAGTTCTCCTTGTTGGGTTCCATTCTCTCAAACCTTCTCTTAGTTCTTGGCAGCTCACTCCTCTGTGGTGGCTTAGCTAACCTTAAAAGGGAACAAAGATATGACAGAGTAAGTATATAATATGACCTTTTCCTTCTTGTTTACACATCACTAAGTTAAATTACCAACAAAAATTAGAGAAGAAAAAATAAAATTCGTCTGTAATTTTCGTATCTCTAACACTTAACGGTGAAATTAGAGATAAATTTTATTTTCTTTCGCTTCTAATTTCCGGTGGTAATTCAATTTTGTTTCTGATTTCCGCCGGTAAATTCAACTTTTTCCAGAAGTATGTATATATAACTAATCAATTTGTTTTGTAAATTGATTATTGAATGAACAGAAACAGGCGGATGTAAATTCATTGCTTTTGTTGCTGGGGTTGCTATGCCATTTGCTGCCATTAATGTTCAAATACGCCTTGGCAGGGGGAAATTATTCTATAGCCACTTGTACTCTTCAATTGTCAAGAGCAAGCAGTGTTGTTATGCTTCTAGCATATGTTGCATATATCTTCTTCCAATTAAAAACTCATCGAAAAATATTTGATGCACAAGAGGTGATGACTAATTATAATTTGATATTTAGCATAATTTATTAAGTTTCAATTTGACTACATTTTAATTAGGCTTAAATATGTTTTTCGTACTTGTAAATATATAGACTCTTGTTTTTTCGTCCTTGTAAAAAAAATTTGTTTTTCGTATCTATTATATAAGAATTTTTACTTTTGATCATTGTAGTTTTATTTTAGTCTCTGTAATACTTTTTTTATGTTTGATTCTAGTCCCTGAAGTTAGAGACCATTTTGATTTTAGTCATTGAAATATGAACCATACAAGGACTAATTAAAAAAAATTACTGGAACCAGAAACAAAATTAAGGAAATTAAAAAAAAACATATTTAAGCCTTTTAATTAGCTCTATTATTTTCCGAGAATGCACAATTTTTTCATTGAAGACCAGTGCACTTGCTCAAATTAAATTTAAGTTAGCAAAAGCATAAAGCAACCTATTTTGGAGACTATATATATAACCACTTTAATTAGTAATGGGTTTGACCGTTTGATCTCTAGGAAGAAGATGATGATGATGAGAAGGCCGTGATAGGATTTT
Source organism: Calophaca sinica (assembly GCA_037113605.1). NCBI lineage: Eukaryota > Viridiplantae > Streptophyta > Magnoliopsida > Fabales > Fabaceae > Calophaca > Calophaca sinica. The sequence goes on along the minus strand of CM073736.1, from coordinate 98,249,947 downwards.
GGAGTGCATTTTCTTGGTTGGTGGGTATGACACTGGTCATATCTGTGCTTTCTGAATATGTTGTGGGGACCATTGAGGTACATTTACGCATAATTTGTATTTATATGATTTTTTGGTCAAGCTGAACTCTGAAATTTCAATGACATTGGAACTAATTAAGCATAAATTATATTGTAATGGGTTGTACATCCTTTTATGCTTCACTAGGCTGCATCAGATTCTTGGGGCATTTCTGTTAGCTTCATTAGCATAATTTTGCTACCAATTGTTGGGAATGCTGCAGAACATGCCGGTTCAATCATATTTGCTTTCAAGAACAAGTTGGTACGGTTTTATCAATCATATATGTAATTTGGAGCAAAATTTCAATCTCGCCATAATCTTAAGTTAATTAGTTGGCTTTAAAATTAATGAATGGCACTTTGTGGTTCACTATCATGCAGGACATATCTTTAGGTGTTGCTATGGGATCTGCAACTCAAATTTCAATGTTTGTGGTAAGATAGAGTTACAGACAAAAATATATTTGTCCTTTTTCACCCTGTTTTGTTTGCCAACAAAATATTTTTTATTTTCTTTTTCAATGGTGGGTTAACACCAACAAATTTTGATTATGCAATAATCAATTTCAGGTTCCATTAAGTGTGGTTGTTGCATGGATAATGGGTATAAGAATGGATCTGGATTTCAATCTTCTTGAAACTGGATGTCTTGCTTTTGCAATTATTGTTACTGCGTTCACTTTACAGGTTTGCAATATGCCTTTTATATCGAAAAAACTATATTTATCAATAAACTCTATTTATCGGGAAAAAAAAAAACTATGCCTTTTATATGGACTGAGATCCTCTTGGAAAATTCCAGTAACCGGAGAGGACATAAACTCTTTCTATACAGAGCCACTTATTTTTCTCTTGTCTTATTTATTTAATTTATTACTAATGTGACTTTGTTGTATATCTTTTATAGGATGGTACTTCACACTACATGAAAGGAGTGGTTCTCACTCTATGTTACCTTGTCATTTCTGCATGTTTTTTCGTTCTCAAAGCTCCACAAATCGGTAAGTATATCCCTAGCTATCACATGTCATACAATAACTTCAATTTCAATTTGTTCATATACTCTAGTTTCGAAGTTGTAGCATAAAACTAATCAATTACATATATATCTAATGGATGATAAAAAAAAGATTCGGTATGCTTATTGAATCAACATTTTAGAGTTTTATATATTTTTTTTTGACAAAATAGAGTTTAAGATCAAGTTGTTCTGGATTTGACATTGCTTTTTTTTTTTTGTTACAGACCAATATTCCGGGGTCAATTTCGGAGCTAAACCATCCTTTGATGCCATCGCCATTTGATTGCCTTTGTTTCCCCTGCTAAGAAAAACAATTTCACCCTACGGATAACCGAAATTCCTCACTTGAGTTACAGAGTTGAATTTATATTCATGGTGGAACTTGTGCGCCTTTGAAACTGAGGCCTTGAGACTAATCCTAAACTATTAGAAGTAGAAATTTCAATGCTTTGTATAATTCTTTTTTCGTAATAAGGCTTAACAATGGCATGTGTTTGAAATGATGCTTATGTCCTTTTCATTTGTTTTACTGCTCCACCTTATAGAAATCATTCACCATGTACTTAATTCATGTAAACCACTTTCATGAACCAATGTATAAGAATTTGCATATGTTGTTTGAAAAAAAAAAACAGAATAAGGAATAAATAATTTATGGTTAGTTGATAAAAACCTTATTCGTGATAATTTTTGTCCACCTCTTTAAAAATATCGGGACAATTCCTATTGAATATAGACGGTAAATGAGAGAAAGAAGCTCCCAGAAAATGTATCAAATTATCAAATCAAATGATCAGTTGTTTATTTTACATAGATTATTTTCCCTTTATAATATATTATCTCAACTAACTTACTCACTCATCAACTAATTTAACCAATCTAAACAAGTTAAACTAACAAAATGGTTAGTGACAACTAACAATAGATGTTGCAATGCTTTTCTTCATGTTTGGTAAGGAAGAAGCTTTGGTAAGAAGATCAGTTAGTTGATGTTGTGAGGCAATGTGTACAAATTTGAGAAACCATAATTAATGTGTTTGTGAATAAACCGACAATCCATGTCAACATGCTTACACGGTTATTGGCCAGCTGAATATCTGACATACTGTTACAAAATACTCCCTCCGGTCCATATTATAAGAAACAAATGTGTCCTTTTTCTTGGTCTAAATTATAAGAAACAAACATCAATTTTATAATACATTAATTATTAATTTTTATTTTTACTCCCTTTATTTATTACGAGACTTATATTAACGAGATGTACCTACTTCATGTGCATTAATTATATATCATTTCATAGAAGGGGAAGTTTTGGAAGTAAACTCAACTTTTAGAAATATTAATTAGGAAAAACAAGTTTCAATACAATTTATTGGTTTATGTGAATTATGGTTTTATTTCTTATAATATAGACTGGAGGTAGTACTATGATAGATTTCGGGGGAAGGTCAAATGCTCGGAGGAGTTACTTAAGACACTACGAATTAAAAGTGAGGTAGTGAATGCTCGATATTCTATTTCAGCATAGGAGTGAGCTATGAGTAACTTGTTTCTTTGACGGATGAACATCTCCTGTCTCACTTTTCTGTCATATTCTCTGTCCCCAACTAATGACAATTTGCCACCATAAAATACAATTATAACTTATTAACACATATGCATATCATCAGCCTTTGATCGGTGGGAGATACCATTTTTTGGGACAACAAATGTTTGTTCTTCTTTGACTTCCATGCAATTAAGGACGTGCTTAAGAATATACAAAACGGTCCCGAAATATTTGGACACCCCACTTTTTGGGACACCCATTGGACACCTCGTCCGTACATGTACGGACATGTACGGATACCTTTTTTTTTTTAAATGGTTAGTTTTGTTAAAAAAAAAAGATGTAAATATAATTTAACCACACAGATAACACGATTAACCATTTTTTTTGCACAGAATTAACCACATCTGTGCATAGTTGAATTCAATTGGTATCTCACACTTGTGGTTAATTGTCTGCAAAAAAAGTTATTAATCGTGTAATCTGTGTGGTTAAATGAGATTTCGTGATTAAAAATGGTTAAATTTGGAGAAGAAAATTTTATTTAACTACATATATAACACGATTAACCACTTTTTTCACTCAATTAACCACGCTTGTAGTTGAATTCAATTGGTATCACACACTTGTAGTTAATTGTGTGCAAAAAAGTGATTAATCGTGTGATCTGTGTGGTTAAATGAGATTTCGTAATGAAAAATGGTTAAATTTGGAGAAAAAAAATTTATTTAACCACACAGATAACTTGATTAACCACCTTTTTTCACCCAATTAACCACACCTGTGCATAGCTGAATTCAATTGGTATCACACACTTGTGGTACCATTTGCCCACCCCTACATTGCTAACCCATTCCTCAAACGCTCTAAACCCCACCTGTGTAGCAGGGCACCCATTTGCCCTTATTGCAACAAAATGGATATAGGGAAATCTTCCCTGTGCGGCACAATTAAAAGAAAATGAGAGGGGAGAAAGGAGGGGTTCTGTTGGTGAGAAGAGAGACGAAGGGAGAGATGGATTGTTGGCTGGGTTGGATGGCGTGACAACCATTAAAGGCCACGGAGGGTGGCAACGTCACAAACCCACGTTGCACAAGAAGGAGATGACATGTTTCACGACAATGTTCAGCAGAGGTCTGATGGAAGGCGCGTTGCTTATGACTAAGGGTGGTGAAGCCGCTTGTAATGAGGATGTGACGCAACAGCAATTTGAGCCTCCCATGGTGACGATGCGACAGGGAACACAGAGAAGAAAGGCCTCCCATGTTACACGTCACCTTACTTTATGTCTAGAAGTTAATTTTGCTACATGCTATTAACTTCTAGACATTATATATTATATACAGAAAGAAAAATATATCATGAGGGTCGACCTAAGGTAACGTGAGACCTAAAGTTAGGTGAGACCTTAGGGTGAACAAATCATAAAAGAGTCCCGTTATGTATAATTTTTGTTAGGTATCAAAATGGAGCCGAGATCATAAATTTAATGTAGGGATTAAGTGAGGTGGGCTAGATACCTAACGCAAGAGCTTGTTTGGCCTCGTGCTTGGGCCACTCCCCGTATGTCATACAAATACAAACACAATTCTTAAGAATATAACAATACATAGAAGTATGGACAGAAGTATCACCGGAAGACCACCACATCGCCGTCTAAAAATTTGTACTTGTGAACGTAAAATATCCCAACTAAGACAGTAATTTTTAGCATAATCAATATTCAAAACAACATTCGTAAAAACAATTTTTTCTTATGAACCCCTTTATCAAGAAAAATACCAGTAATGCCTCCCATTAAAGAATCAGTTTATTAAATGTGGGAGACATAAAACCCACTCAAGCTAAGAAAAGCCCCGAAAATTGCAAATTTATTTAGCTTCAAAACTTGAATTCCTTTATGCTAATCAGCCGGACCCAGAAAAAGCCGCTGGATCAGACGTCGTCTTTAATTACCAGATCTCGTTCAATGATTATTCTCTCAAGCACCATCCTCGTTTTTTTTTTTTTTGTAGCTTCCAAAACCTCTGTATCACCCAATGCGCAAATCGTCCACTGTGATGTCGAAGAGTAGCTGCACCCTTTTTCAAACTTGGTCATTCATCTCTTCTGGAAATTCAAAACTTTGACTGATACAGCAAAACTACCAAAGAATAGGAGAATAAATGCAAAAAGCACTATCACTGAAAGCCCCACGGACGAAATTCCGTTGATTTTCTGCTCATATCCAAGACTAGCAGATAAATACTCTTTCACAGTGCCCTCGAATCCAGGTCCCACAATTTTGCTTTCCACGTCACCAAGCTGAGATGTAATAATACCTCGTAACGTCCATTGAACAGGGCAGATATAATAGAACCAAATCCACCATCCCGGAATATACTGACACATTGGGAGAGTCATTGCCAATATTAATATCAGAAGCCAAGAGATAATAATAATAATAATAATAAGTGGTTTAAAAAGCAAGGAAGCTTAATTGGAATTTAGCTGCAAAGATTCATTTCTCTATTTCTTACTCGAATAGCACGTGTGAAAATATGGAAATCAATGGACAACAAAGCTTAAGAGCAAAACATGCAAAATAGTAAAAATACAATTGTGACTGCATTCACAAAAGCAGTTTAGTTTAAACGTTACTCGCTTAATTGTCCCTAATGTTATAATGCTTTAACTTGTAAGATTTTAAAGCAAGCTAGGTATAATCTTCAGCAATGTATATTAACTCATTCACTATTCTTTTTTTTTTTTTTTACTAATTAACTCATTCATTATTCTGTTTTAAAGGAACAATTTAAATGATTTAAAAAGAATGAAACTAGAGGAGTATTTACCAAGTACAGCATTACTCACCATTTTTGGGATTAGAAAACCGGAAAGAAGATTCCACAGGGAGTAAAATGCTGAAGAAATAACCGCTGCTAGCTGTTGAGAAGATGTAAGACCAACAGCCATCATGCCGTAAAAGGTGAAGTAGGTAAACGTTAGGAACATGAACAGAAGATAGAGAAAAAACTTCCCTGCAATAAATAAAAATTATCCATTTCAGTAAACAGATTACATTAACATGTAACGACTCCATTTCTACCTTCTCTATTCAATTGAATAGCAATCATACTTAAAATTGAAATTAAAATTAAAATTGAAGATGTAAAATGTCATTTCTCAAGAAAAAAGTGAAAAAAGCAAAATGCAATTTCACCTTATATTTGAAATATAAACAAAACTTGATGAAGAAAAACTTAAACGTGGCAACTCAATTCACGAGGCTCACACTATCGCAGATCAAATTATGTATCCTAATCTCTATGAACAGATATTTCCGCAACTAAAACCTATAACCACCTCCACCGGGTTACAAGGCAACAACAATCTTTCACATTGCACACTCCAACAATGTTTTCAACATTCTGAACACTCATATAATCATATTTTGCATTATAATATTGGAATTAAACATTAGAATCCAGCATAACTCAAATTTTGCTAGAGTTCACATGTATACTGGAAAAAGGCAATACAACTAAAGAAGTTTAAGAGATAATGCTTCCAGGTATATTAAGAGTGGCATGCTATTGAGAGAAAACTTCAACATCTATAGTTTTGTTTAGGAAGAAAAAGATAATCAACATCAGTTATCTAATTAACTTATGAAACGTTTTTGCTTGGCCACTAATTAACTTCCTTCCTTAATATGTCCTACCACATTAAATCCAATAGCATTTATGGAATGACATACGAGATACATTAGTTTTCAAGTATGTCAAAATAGTGCTAAAACTCTTCAAACCATTTACAAAAAACCACATTTTGTTCACGATTTACAGAAGGAACTGTGTCCGGTAAAGTTCACACTGCTGTCAATAATCAATCTATAGATGCTAACACGACCGTGCAAAAGAACCATGCAAGATGAAGCTAAGTAATACAACTACAAATTTCATCAAACTAAAATCATTTTTTATTTGTATTCATTTTTTTTTGGGGGGGGGGGGGGAGAGAGAGAGAGAGAGCCTGTTTATATCACTAAATTGTAAGTGGAATCCAAAAATACATAAAGCAACAAATATCTAAATATGGAAAGTTAAAATGTTACCGGCTGTCTTCTCAAAATTGACCATAAAATATGTTATTAGACCAAATACTATTGTCTGAACAGCAATATATGGTATCTCTACAAGCCCCTGACAGTCAGAGTAAACAATCATTATAAGTAATTTGCAAGAAACAATCAATCATCGAAATAATTTCCAGTATTCTGAGACCTACCTGGGCTGCCGCATATGCGATGGGAGAGTACATTCCTGCTGCTTTCTCTCTATAAAATACTGTCCTTTCTATTGAAACAATCGGTTGTACAGAAGAAGCGTTGTTTATACCAAGAAACATGCATGCGGAATAAAGAGCTCCCATTACCACAAACAGCTCTTGAGTTGATGCCCTGCAGAATATTAAAGATTCTGTTTTCATTAGTAGCAGGTTTAGAAATTAGTAACATAACGACAATTTATAATGTCTTAGAACAATCCAATTTTAATATATAAGGTTTCCCTGCAGGATTATCAATAAGTCAACCCTGCGCAGAGTCCTCCTTTGTCTACTTAGGCAAATCCATTTTCAATAATTATTCCAATTTTGGCAGCTTATTTGGTTTAGTGTTACATTCATAAAATAATTCCCTTTACAACAAATGAGAACATAGAGAACGATTACCTTTTTGAACCAACATCCCAAAATACGGTACCAAATATCAAAGCACAGATTGTGGTGAAGTATATCCTCATGGCATTATATGATGGACTTCTCCAATACACAAGATTTTGCTTCCATAAGCATAGAAAAAATTGGGACAACAGGTTTTGTGAATATGTGGTGTCAAACTTCAGTGGTGCTGAGCCGGCAGGAGGATGTTCAAATTCCAAAATAGAAGCTTCCACCCCCCTGAGAATAACATTGACTAAACATTTTAATCGTTCATCCGAAAAATAATATATCTATTCAACCACCAGCATCTTTAGGGTGGTAACATCTTGGAATTTTATTTTTTTCCATTTCTAGAAGATGACCCTTTTATTCATATCATCTCTATCCAACATTAGCTAAAAAATAAGAACGAAAATACTTCGGTAGTAGCAGTTAAGAAACGACATATTAGAAATACCTGTATTGCTCTGAATTCTTGTAAATATCTGCAAAATCTGCACCAATTCTCTCTTCAACAGCAGTTGTAGTGACCTCAAGCACCCACGTAGCTGGATTGTATCCACTTGGAATAGGGGGGATTCCTCTGATTCCCTGTAGAGCATATAGGAAAACAACCACAGACCAAAATATAAACAACACAGGAAAGCACACTTGCATTCTTATGTTTGTTTCAGAAAATAAATCCACCAAAAAAAAAAAAAAAGGCAGAGGCATTTCTGGGTCATGCTTGTTTCTTGGATATTTAGAAATGCCAGAACAGAAGTTACATATAGATCTAGACTATAAAAGAATGTTTTCCTAAATAAGAATAAAAGAATTCTGCATTATTCTCCACTACTAGAAATCTATGAAGCACGGACTCTGACACGGACACGGACACGGACACGGACACGCGGACACCGCTCATATAAAAAACACAGGACACGGACACCGCTATATATATATATATATTAATTAATTAAATAAAATAAAATATAAGCGTCATTTATAATAAATATAAAAGATCTAAATTGAGAAGCAAAATTTATATATCATCTAAATTGAGCACTTTGTTTCATTACAAAAAAAGATTCTAAAACAAGATATAGTAATAGTCTTTCGCCTAGATCTATCCACTTAGATAAATCATTTATCTATTCACCTTCTAAAAACAAAATTGATAAGCTTGAATCCTTCTATAATAATTTAAAAGATTCCAAAAAGTTTATTTTTTTTAAAAAAAAATTATGATTAGAGTGTCTGAGAAGTGTCCAAGTGGTGTCCAGAGGTGTCCAAGTCAAAAAAATTTTTTTTTAATTGTGACACCGTAAAAAAATGACGGACACGTGTCGTGTCGGTGTCTGACGAGTGTCGGTGTCGGACACGACACGGACATGTAGACACGGCATTATGAAGAGGTGTCCGTGCTTCATAGCTAGAAATTGAGCTAGGTATAAGCATCTAACTACTAGAAAAATCATATTCATTATTTAAACCAGATATTCAATAGTATATAGAAAAAGTGAAAAAAAGAAAAACTAGTTTTGAAGAAAAAACAAGATTTTTCATGTTTCGATTTGGACAAGCAGGTGTCAGATGGTTTTGCGTACAAGATTACAGATGACAAGCTTTGCGTACAAGCTAGACATTTTAGGAGAGCCAATAATGTGTAACTTATTCACAAAATGTAACACTAAATGGTGTCATATACTTTGTTTGACATAAAAAGATCGTGTCATCTTAAGTTATCACCTTGATGTACTGATAATCGTGACCAAGGAGTTATAAGTGGTGGTGGTGGTATTAATAACAAAAACAACAACAATAACAACAATAATAAATTGTATCGTCACCTGAAAGTAGTCTATCATTATCTGTGACTGCACACCAAGCTTTCCCCCATATATTACTCGTCCCCCACGTTTCATAAGAAGTAACTGGGTAGCAAAAACCAACGTTAGCCTCTTTGATAGAAGCAGGTGCACCATTAGTTATCAAGACAGTCAACTGACTTAAAAGATGTAATTGAACTCACTTCATCAAATGCTTCAAAAATATCAATACTTGGTTGATGTATGGTGCAAACCACAGTTCTTCCAGTGTCAACAGTATTCCGAACAGTTCGCATAACGATAGCTGCTGCGCGTGCATCAAGTCCAGATGTAGGCTCGTCCATAAAAATAATGGAAGGATTTGCTACCAGCTCCACTGCAATTGTTAATCTTTTTCTCTGCTCTGTTGATAAGCCAGAACTACCTGGCATACCAACCAAAGCATGTCGCAATGTATCAAGTTCAACTAGTTTCATTACTTGTTCAACAAATTCCTGTGAATTATTTCAGCAAATTAAAGTTTGTAAAAACTCAATAGTCAATACAATAAGATATACAAAGTGTCAAGAAACAACTTACACGTCTTTTATCAACACTGATCTCCTTTGGAAGGCGAAGAGATGCAGAAAACCACAGCGACTCCTCAATTGTTACTTGAGGAGAATGTATGTCATTTTGTTCAACATATCCTGATATTCTGGCAAATGTCCGTTGCTCTTTTGGGTAACCAGATATTTTGATGTCCCCTTCAATATATCCTCCAGTTTTCCTGCCAGCAAGTACATCCATTAAAGTGGTCTTTCCAGCCCCACTAGACCCTACTAACGCTGTAAGGACACCCGGTGAGAAAACTCCGTTTACATCTGACAAGAGTTGCAACTTTGTTTCAGGTATGCCTTGCTTTCTTATTTCCTGTAAAAAATTCCTTTAGACCAAGGTAATGGAAAAGAGATCTTCGCTATTTTTTGTGGTGCGTATGTCAAATACATATATAGACAGTATTTTATAGAATTAAAAATTACAAATCCCCCAACCTTTGGCATATCAACATAATAATTGACATTATGGAATGTCATTGTCAACGGCTGAAATGGAAGAATCATTCCTTTTGTATTATTGTTGCCTCTTGTAGACCTGGAACTGCTCCTCAATTCATAGGCCTGGTTACTCACTGCATAACCAGTTCATGTATTGTGAGACATTTTTGGTCAATATATAATCAATCTTTAAATATGTGTGGTCCAACAAAGTGAAGTAGATAATAGACATTTATTCATGCAAATTATGGCTAGCTCATTACCATCTCTGGAAGAATTCTTTTCTGAGTCATCATCAAGAAGAATAACTGTCCGTGCCTTTTGAAGTGCTATATAAAAAGTAATAGAGACAAAAAGTTAAAGAAGAGAGGAGGATTACACAAGGATAACACAATACAAATATGTATGACTAGAAATTCGCTGCGCAAACGAAAAAATAAAAGGGAAAATATTATTCAATAACTTACGATTCAAGTAGGCCAAGGCTAGAGTGACCATATTGTTGAAAAAAATTGCATAGATAACTAAAATTCCAATTCCAGCCCAATACCAATAACCATTACTTGGTAGGCTGTGTGAATGGAGGATGTTGAAACCAACTGTGTTGTACCCAATTGCTGATTTCTGCACACAATTAACATTATAATTCATAAATATTCTATAAAGCCATTCAAAATAAAGACTAACGATGATTCACGCCTTCATCTTAAGATTTTGATTAGTTGATTGTTGACATGGTACTAAAGTCTCCATAATCAGGTGGTCAAAATTTTAATACTTATTGAACTAAGCATTCTTTATAATTCTTCAATCCAGTTTTAGCACAAGTTAAAGTAGGCCTAAGCTTTGACCATGCTTAAAGCATAAAAGGAAATCGTGTGACAAGGTACTGGAAATTATTGACAAAAGTTTCTGGGTAGAATTGGACCTTGACAAGTTTACAGTATTAACATATGAATTCATTGACTGAAAAATAAGGAAGTTGCATAGCCAAATAAAATACCTTCATCCATCTGGAAGCAGTAAATTCATTAACTGTAAGTGCACGTTGTCCGTAGGTAAGGGGTGACAACCAGTAGCCCCAAATCCACCATGGCTTAATCATTCCTGAAGGAATAACAGCAAAATCACTAACAGCAATGTAGTTAACATTTATCTAACAATATGAAGTTTGGTGATGCCTACCTTTAGGGACAATAAATCCTCCCAGCAAGAATATAATCAGCAGTGCAGCTGATCCAAAAGTATTGGCAAGAACCATATCCCGTGCAATACAAGCCATCATCCGGAAGAGACCTAATGCCATTTGGTGCACTACAAAAAGTACAAGCATGTAGCGAAAAAACCTGAAACATGTAACAAAATGCAATGATTACGAGGGTCAGAAAGAAAAAGTGGCAACGGAAAAATTTGACAAAATTAGGATACCTTCCCGCTGCAGGGGCAAACCCAACAGTATAATACACAACAACAGTCCATATAAAAGCCTCAATAACGGAGTATGGTACACGGAGAATCCAACTGGTAAAAGACCAGGCCCATGCAGGGTAGAATAAGTTATCTCTTTGCTTATAAAATACTGGAAGCCGAGTTATCATGAGAGGCAGCTCAGAAAACCCATTAAACATCATGTGAACAAGCCCAAAAAACAGAGCAGAAAGATAAAGGTTTCCGTAAGCCTCATCTGTAGGATGCAACCTTGTTCGCAGGAATATTGTACATGTGACAAATCCAATAAAAGCGACCTTGGGCAACATGAGAAAAGGTAAATATTAAAAAATAAATTGATAAAAAAAAAACTAAGAAATAAAAAATAATATATTTTTCATCAAAACCAAAGTATTCAATATTCAATATATGCTCACAAAACAAATTGCATCTGTCATAGTTTATGATATTGGAGTTTTAAGCTATAACTGTGTCAAATCGTATATCCTCTAAGAACAATAATTTTTATGAGCAAACCGTCAAAAAGATATATGCTGACAAAGTATATTGTCACGGAAAAAAAATCAATAGATATCATAAAAAACAAATAATTTAAGTGACAATGAGAATTATAGTTTTCATTTAGTGGGGTGTTCAAGAGTTAAGCTCCCACCATGAGTTAAACAATTGCAAGAGATTTATTCCATAATTCGAATCCGTGACTTTTAGTCAATGGCAACAACTTCAACTGTTGGGTTAAGGCTCCCCTTCAAGACATTCACTCTAAATAGATGACTAAAATAATCAAAACAAGAGACCATTAAAAGGCTACCTACATGATGTCCTGTTATAGAATCATGACTAAAATAATCACTTGCTATAAAACTACCTTGTATGAATAAAACATTCCTGTCTCTTTGAAACTGTTTACTATGTTCCTTAATAGTACTGTTCAATAGAAAAGTATTTAATGGTTTGGGCTTGGAGTATTAAACTCTATGATTACGACCATGCCATATGATTTTCAATTAATAAAGACTTAACTTATATAAGAATAATAGGATCTTTTCAATTTTGAAATAGAAAAGAGTTCAAAGAACAATTTTAAGTACCATATCTAATCAAGAATACCTGAAAGGTTCTGAAAATATAAAGAAAACTATGCCTTCTGATCAAAAGGATTTCTCGTTGAAAGCAAGCTTTAGTGAGCTCCCATTTTGACACAGCATATTTTTTTCTAGCCAAAGCTGAAGGATGGCACTGTGATTTATCATATGGATGAGTCTGCATGGAGTCCATATACCTTCCAAATCTAGAATTTCTAAAGGCTTCTGCAATCTCACGAACAGGGACAAACACATATGGTTTTGAAGGATCAGCCCAGTATTGGGCTTGGTCCTTTTTAGAGGTCACCTGACAAAAGAGAAGAAGTTAAACAAGAACTAAACAAAGCATTTGATCCCAAAAGCATGGTTATCAGTATCTTATGATTCTTGCGATTCGTATCTCGATTCGAGACGAAATCAAGCACAATCGATACGTATCGGAGTGTGAATCGTTTTTGTACCTGAATCTCATTATGAATCTCGATGATCACTCAGCTAAATCTCACGAATCGTGAATCTCGCTGAATCTTACGATACGAATTCCATCGTGGGTGCGGCCCAGAAACGGGCCGAGTAGCACAACCCGATTTCTAAAAGGTTTGCTAGAGTTTTTTTTTTTTCCAATTTTCTTAAATGGGACATAATCAGCCAAAATCAATATCCCTTCCAAGTAACCCAAGTCAGATCACAAACAAACAACCTTAGCACATTATGTTTTGGTTCGTACTCCCTCCTACAATGCGATTTTTTTTTCTTCCTACCTATGCAGTGCTTCACGTTCACGCCTTCCGGTCTGCTTTGTTCTTCACTGTTTTTTGCTCCATGGTTTATGACTTGAATTATTTTGAAGTTCATATATGATATATCAACTTACATTTTTTTCGCTGTCACTTGTTTTTACTTACAAATGTCATATTTTTATTGATCATGTATCTTACGATTCATAAAAAGATTCGATTCACGATTCGGAAAATAGGTATTCACGATACGTATCTCGATTTGATAACCATGCCCAAATGTATGTTTTGAAGATATATATACCTCTTGAAGGAAGTCTGCAATCCCCTTACGTGGTGGAAGTTTAAAACCTATTGACTCAAAAAATTCAAGCACATCTTCCCGAGGGCCTTCATATACCACATGCCCTTCCGCTAGAAGTACCAAATCATCAAATAGCTCAAATGTTTCAGGAGCTGGCTGTAGGAGAGCCATGAGTACTGTAGCCTCCATCTGATGAACAAAATTCTTTATGCACTTTACTATCTGGTATGTTGTAGAGCTATCAAGTCCTGTTGATATTTCGTCCATAAATAGTGTTTTTCTGGGACCAACAATCATTTCTCCTAAAAGATACAATAAAAGATGTCATTGGTTGCTTCTACTGCACGACTTAAATCAGACTCATCACAATATTTGAAGTCTTCCAGTTCAGATGCAGTTGAATGACTTATGAAATTAATCAATTTTCGACTACTAGCTACGCCGAATCGATATACTAACTACAAGCGCCATTACCAGAAAGGCAGAAACTGTGTCAGTATAAGCAACAATACAATAGCCTTTGCACGGAAATGTATCTTCCGTTACTGCTATACTTCGCTACCTTATGTTGAAAACAAAATTATAACTGAAATCTCCTTTTGATTCTACCAATGATACATTAGAAATTATAGTTAGAGACATTAGAAAATTTTGGAAATTGGACATAAACAATTCAAATATCCTTCTTATCCAAACTTGCTATACCTCATCAGACCAAAAATGAAAATTGAAAAAATTTTGAGAAAGTTAACAGGCCCTAAGAGTAAAGTCCCAAAGGGATAAAGAGGAAAAGAGGCTTTATAATGTGGGTGGGTGTGTATAAGAATGTCATGATTTTTTGGATTAAATCTCAAACTTGTACAAACCCACAATACCACATTCAAATCGGGTCTGAGCTAAAATTTCCAATAGTTAGACATTGGCTTGAGTTAGTTATATGGGGTTATTTCCTAATCAGCACTTCTGACCTGTATATATATTGGAATGCACGTGTAACTTAAAGTAGTCTTGATTCATTTCATTTAATTCGATAGAATTGAGCATGGCTCACTCAATTTCTCTCTATCTGTGCAATTGGGTTCAAGATTCACACATTAAAGATGCTGAAAACAAATTAAGTTAATTCCGGAAGAAGAGAAACCTGTTGTAACTCTCTTTCTTTGGCCGCCAGAGACCCCCCTAAGCATATCGTTACCAACTATTGTATCTGAACATATATCGAGACCAAGAACTTTCAAAATGTAGTCGGTGTTCACGCTGTGCTTTTTACCCCCAACAGATGATGCCTGTAAAGTTAATCAAATTTCACACGAGACATTAATTAGGACAGCCCTGCATATATAAGGGCAGGCATCCGTTATTTTCATAAATACAATACTAACCTTCATAAATGCGTCAATTTCTGGACTAGGCCGTATGTGCCTTTCATTCTCTAGGCGGCCCAGATCTTTCGTATACGCTGTAGGAAAAAATTCAAAGAGAAAACGGAAGGGGAATAAAGCAGTAAATAAACTTGTGTTAAAGGCATTTTGGTAGAAATTTTATTGTCAAATATATTAAATCCTTTAACATAATAATGTTAGTATACCTGCAAAACCTTCTTCCGCACCTTGACATCTAGCAGCAAAGTCCAGGGTTTCTCGCACTGTCAGTTCTGCTATGTGATTATCAGTTTGGCTAATATATGCAGAAGTCCTTTTAACATAAAACTCATCTATCTCATGGCCGTTGTATGTTATACTACCAGTTTTCTGTAAAAATAGAACAGGTAGAAGGAACTTTGTAAGAGTGGCACGTTATCAAATGCACATGGGGTTTTAGAGTCTCACACACCTCTTTAGTCCTTATTCATATTATTTCATTAAAAATGGATTTAAAATTAAAAAGATAAAAGGAAAAGACTTCAAAAGAAAATTACCATTTAATACGCGTGTATGTACGTAATAAGCGGAAATAAAAAATAACAGGTAAAATAGCTTCAGATAATTACTAGCTACACCACAACATATTCTGAAAGCACTGCATATAATTAAAAGAAGTATGAGTGTCTGACCCTTGGGCATCATTCGTGTCATTGAAAACCAACGATACAGTGAATGCTTGTACATAACCTAGAGCATTTATCGTGTCTCGAGATTAATTACGTGCCATTCATTATTAATTTAATATTATTATGTCGTTGATATCTTAAAACAAAAGCTCATCAAATTAATTAAATTCTTGTCAAAAAAAAATTAATTAAATTATTTTAAATAAATACTGTATAATTAAATATTAAGTAACCGCTCAAGTTTAATATGTAAGTCAAATTATAAAGATAATATTAAAATGAGCCGTCAAAACACATAAAATATCAGAGACTAAAATTACAACATTGCCAATTCAAATATTTACTCCATGGTTGAAATAAATATATAAATATATAACTAAAAAGCACTATATTGCTGGAATAGTTAGGAAAAAAGTGAGTTTCAAATGTTCAGAATTTTATATTGATTAATGGTAAGTCTTGGTATAATTTTGGACGTAGCAACCACAATTGTATCCAAAACGACAAGTTGAAATTTCATTTCCCCAGCTACAGTTATAAGTGTGTTAGTAATAATTTTTCACAGAAGAGCAAATGTCTTCTACATGTACTAATTTGCTACGGTTTTTCTTCTGAAAGGACTAATTTGCTACGGCTAAAGAGTGTAAAACCGATTTATATCTTTTGTTTTTCTGTTTTCCATAACATGTGCAACCTTGGAATTTTCCTCATTAATTATGTATTTTCTTTTTTATTTTATGGATTTAATCCCTCTTTTCTCACCAAATAAAAAATGTGTAATTAATAAAAAATGTGAGTAATTAATAAATTTTAACTTATACAAAGTTGTACACGTTAAAAAAACTGTTTATTTTTAAGTACAATCAAAACGATATTTGATAATAGAAAATGAAAAGAGAGATTGCTTTTTAACCTAGATCCTGAATTCACATTAAACTCCAACTAATCCGAGTTGAGGTGGGGAGACCATGTAAAAGAACAAATCTCTTCCGGCGCCTAAGTTTTTCATTTACAAGACTTGAACTTGAAACCCCCGGACCTTACTTAAAAGGGAAACTAAGCTTCTTTTTTTTTTTTTGACAAAAAAGCGAAACTAAGCTAGTCCTCAGTTAAACCAGATTTTCGTTGGTTAATCTTACATGTAATTCTCATATTGCTATATTTGTTTTTTGGTAATGAGAGTGATATATTTGTTAATCTTACATTATGTTCTAATTCGATTTTTTTTTTTATATAAAAGAAAAGTTTTTAATGGACAAGATTTATGCAGTGCCGTGTGAAAAGCAGAGATTCTTCATCCGAAAAACTAAGCACTCTTAACACAAATAGAGAGAGCACCTTCAAGTTGTTATCAAGCTTGCCCGCGAGAGCCATAAGTAAGGTGGATTTGCCCGATCCTGGAGGCCCAAGCAGCAAAGTCATCCTGAGCAGCAAAAAGTGAAATACTCGGTTACTACATAGCACACATAAAAGTTTTGAGCCTGTCAAATACAGCACCTCTTTACCCGTGTGATATACCATTATCACGTTCCGAATCCCAACTACCATAACCCTACCCATTTCATCATATATTAACCACAAAATACAAATAACTTTATTCATCTGAACTGCCCAAAAAAAGAAAAAATAATCAAAAGGGGATAGAGTCTTTTGATAAAATTACCATGAAGTTGCGTGACAATATCAATAACTAGCCATAGATGGAAACATACGAAGAAGAAGAAGGTGGCATTATTACCTTCCAGGTTTGATGACGCCACTAACATTGTCCAAAATGGTAAGAGAATGCCGTTTAGGTCGAAATATCCTCAACTTCGTCAATATATTCTACACGCAACCGCATAAAGTAGTCACAATCACACCCGCATCACTCACCACGACGCATGATCAAAAACAGAGAAAACAAAACATAACAAAGCCAAAAGCCAAACGATAAGAAACAAAAAAGGAAAAAAAAAATAGAAATGAAGACGAAATTAACCTCAAAGGCGTCGCGAGTGTAATTGATCAGAGTCGGGAGAGCTCTGGAACCGATTTGAACATCAGCATTAACGGTCAAGTTGGTGTACCTCACTTCAATCTTCGGCACCTCAATTCCAACCCTATCGCGACCATAAGTAACAACGACGACAAAAACAACACAGATCCATAATTTTGAACTATCGTGCAACGAAGAAATAGAAAATAAAAAAAAATAAAAAAAAAGCAACGATGATCTGAAACCAGAACCTGTCGAGGCGCTCTTTGATGGCGGAAAGGAGGCGGTAGTTGTCTTGGTCGTTGGTGGCGAGTGCCTTCTTGACGACGAGCTCGCGGATGGAGCGGCTCAGCTTCCTCACGTCGATTAAGTTGTCGCCGCCCGGCGGAGGTGTGCGACGGGAAGAGGAGGCACGAAGGACAGCGTAGTTGATGCGCTTCTGCGACGGCAAACGAGAAAGCGCCGCCCACTGAAGCTCCTGCTCGTCCTCCTCCACCGTGTCGGCGTTCGACGCTCTCGCGAAGCTCTCGCTCCCGATCGAACCTATTTCGAGATACTCGCTTCCGTCGGAAGCTGCCATTTCTCTCTCTCTCTCTCTCTCTGTAACTGTTTTTTTTATCTCTCTATAACGGTTTTGTGGTTTTGGTTTTTGTCACAGAGAAGAATGAGAATTGTGAAAGTGTCGTGAGTATATGTGTGTTTGAGAAAGAAACTTTTGAGTTTTGATGCGTCGGTTCGTCTGGTGGAACTAGAAGAAAAAAAGCTACGTAGCGCGATGGTTGAAGGCTATGTGAGATGACGGAAATGCCCCCACGCTTCGCGCTGGAGTTCGTTACCGCTTCGGGAAATGGAAGCTCTCGCTCGTTTTTCAAATCAAATGGTGTGTGTGTGTGTCACAGCGCATGCAAATTAAATGTAATATGCCGAAGGTGGTTAACCATTGGGATACCTTTGTCCTATTCTTTCGATTCGCGGGTTTTATTGATTGTGAACCTGCTTCGATGAATGACTCATGACTCACGTGCTTATATGCAAAAATAAAATTTTTTCTAGAAGATTGTCAAATATGATGATTTAATAAAATCATATCTGTTTGTGATTCTGGTTTAATGCAAAAAATGGATTATTGATATTATTAATAACAATTGTTCTAGAAGGTCGACGAATATCTATTTGTTTTGGACAGAAATATAACAATTAACATAATTATATTGTCAAGGAAAATTATGTCCATTAATGGATATTATCTAGCAGCGTAAAACTAACCGAGAGACCTTTCTTTTTTTTGACAGCCCGAGAGACCTTATTAAGGAGTCAAAATTGGATCTAAATATACCATAAAAGGGGTTTCCGCACCCCATATAATAAAGTAAATTTAACAAAGTGTTCTAATAAATCTTATGCAATCTTATATAAAAAGAAAAAAAATCATGTAAAATTTGTAATTAATAATGTAACATGAACCATTAATTTTAATCTAACAGTTGTAATTAAATGCTCTCATTTCTTACTATAACCAAGTGTTCTAACTTGGTTATAGTGACAAATGAGAAAATTTAATTTCAACTCGTTATATTAGAATTAATGGTGAAAATTAAGGATCCGATTGATTTGGTTTTTAAGAACTGTTTTCTGTTTTATAAAAATTAATAAAAAAAATTGTTCTTTTTAAATTTTTGAAAACAAAAAACTGTTTTTAAAAAGTGTAATCAAATAGCCCTCATTGATTACAAATCTCTCACATGATCTTTCAAAAATGTTATGCAATTTAAAAATGAAAAAATCACGTAAGATTTGTAATTGATAGTATAATTAATATGAACCGATAATTTTAATCTAGTGATTAATTGTAATTAAATTTTCTCATTTCTCAGTTGCTCCCTACATACAGGGAATGATTCAGATTAGAACACTTGACTATTGTGAGAAATGAGAACATTTAATTGCAACTCTTATATTTGAATTGATGGTTTAGATTAAGTCGTTAATTACAAATCTCATGTGATCTTTCAAAAATCACATGCAATATTTAATTAAAAAGGAAAAAATCACGTAAAAATTGTAATTAATAATGTAATTTGAATTGTTAATTTCAGGGACTCAAGTGAGAACACTTGGTTGTCGTGAGAAATTAGAACATTTAATTACAACCATTAGATTAGAATAAATTGTTTAGATTAAGTCATTAATTATAAATCACACATGATCTTTCAAAAATATTATGCAATCTTTAACTAAAAAGGAAAAAATCATGTAAGATTTGTAATTAATAAAGTAATGTGTACCGCCAATTGAAGTTTTTTCTTTCATCTTTTCAGTTTGGTTCTTTAGCTATGCTATTCCTATCCACTCTTACTGATACTTCGAGCAACTCAGGTGAGAAAACTTAGTTGTCGTGAGAAATTAGAACATTTAACTACAACCGTTAGATTAGAATAAATTGTTTAGATTAAGTCATTAATTATAAATCTCACATGATCTTTCAAAAATATTATGCAATCTTTAACTAAAATGGTAAAAATTATGTAAGATTTGAAATTAATAAAGTAATATGTATCGCCAATTGAAGTTTTTTCTTTCATCTTTACAATTTGGTTCTTTAGCTATGCTCTTCCTATCCACTCTTACCGGTACTTCGAGCACTTCTCCCACTATTTTTTTTAAAACATTTGCATTGCTCCATATTTGGTGAATAAGTCTAGGAATGACAATCTCATCCTTTTCGAAGTAGTTCATTCACCCAACTCCAATAATTTCTTCTACGAGATCAACACAAGGCCATTGAAAAATTATCGATGACATATTCCATAAGAATGGGCAAGGTTTCGTAGGGTGCCATATTCGCTTCTATAGAGACGAGGAAGTTGAAGATTTGCTGAAGGATTTTAGAGAGGAGATGGGTTTTTTTAGGGCACTAAAGAGGTTGGTTGAACAAATATAAATAGTGAAATGATGAGTGTTGCGTTTCCCATTTTAATTGGCTTCTCAAGGATGTTGATGAAATGCGAAGAGTCACGGTAATCATTTAGATGTATGGTTGTGACTTCTAATACTTTAACGTTTCAAAAATAGAGAATGCAAATAGGTGTTTCCAGTGATGAATCTTTTTTTCCCCTCTTATGTTGTTATTTGCCTCTATGTGTATAGAGAAACGCAGAAAAAGCTTAAAACTTGTTTAAAAAATCAAAGATTTGGATAACGTTTTCTTGAACATGCGTTATCTGAGTGGTATTATAATAACGTGTATTTGAACAAGCATATCAAAATGTCACAACAGATAATGTTTTCCTCATAAAACATTATTTGAATTACACATCCAGATAAGGTGTGCTTAAGTAAGCGCTATCTGAGATGTCATTCAGAGAACATGCACTTGTTTTTTGTTTGACGCTGATAACGCTTTCAAAGTGCTATCAAACGAGACAATGTTGGCGCGCATAACGCTTCAACACGTTATTAGAACAATAAATAAACACCACCTGATTGCTTTTTCGACATAGCGAAACAAATCTACTTGATTTCAAAAGCAATAATATCAGCAATACAATTTGGAGTTCCTTCAAAAAAATGGGGAATAGCTAATGAGGTGGCCACTCGAGCTAACTTTTGAGCAACAATGGTTGCTTGTCTCCAAAAAAACTCAACTCTAGAGTTTGTCATTAATGGCAGTAACTATCGACGCTGTAAAATAATGGCTCCATGTGTAATTTTCATATCTAATAAAAATAGGTTAAATTGTCTACTCAAAGTTAATTTTAGATCAATATATAAGTCTGTATAATTTATTAATTTTCTAGACAAGTATCTGTAATTTAAAAATTTATAATTAAATTTATATATTAAAAAAGATTGGTTAAGTGGAAAAAGGCAAGATTATTTTGCAAGATTATTTTGAGTCCAAGTACTATTTGGATCGAGGTAAATGTAAATATTTTGTAAATATTGTTTGAACTCTACTCCTGCGTAAGTTCTCCTCTACCTTGAACTGGAATAACTATTTTTTGGTTGCAAAAATTTAGGGTGATGGGCTGATGTCTCATTCTGAGGTAGGAAAAACCTTCCAGCTCTAACAACACTTACAAAAATATTTACATTTACTTCCTCCTAAGTAAACTAGTGGAAACTCGAACCTACGACCGATACAAGATCTTGTTCCGCTCTACTAGACCAACCCAAGAGTTCCTTGAACTGGAATACCATTTCTTCTTTCTAAATTCTTTTGTACCAAAAAATAATTGATTTCCTATATTTTTTAAGTATTAAGACCCAAAAGTATTAAGTATTATTATATTTTGATATATTGCGACTGGTCGTAATATTGGGTCTTATTTAATATTTTGGAAGTATTACATAACCCTACGCATTAATTAGTGAGGTGTTGTTAACCTTTGGATTACAAGCATTCAAAGATAAAAGCATGAACATCTAAAGCTTGAACACTACACCATTACGAGCATAAAAAAGGGGGTAAAATCCAACAAAATCTACTATTATATCCCGAAATGCTATTGAACATTGCCTTCTAATATGAACATGATACACCAGCACCACAATAAGGAGAATGGTCACTTAAGTCAAGCCAGGCCTGCATCTTACACAAAATCAGTGCTTCACGACAAACATACAAAATCTTCCATTCAAGGAAGAAAGCTCGCTGTGTGATAACAGCACCCATCCAGCCCCAAAATACAAAACTAGGGAGGGGTGTAGTGTAGCTTATAACACCCCTTTTTTCTCCCAACACCCCCCCTAGTTTTCTGGACCCTTCCAAAATGTTTTTTAATGCTTTCTGGAAACTAGCTTCCGGTAAAAAAGCATTCTGAAAACTAGTTTCCGAAATACTAAGGTGTTAGGTGCTGTAAGCGATACCCACTAGGGAGCTTAACCACCTATACAGGGTTAGCAGTTGGATTAGAAAACCTTCACACAAAAAACACTGAATAAGGAACATGTTAATACCTCTGCAGGACTGGTTTCATGATTTAGCGATTATCCTTAGTAGTGCAGCGAGACAATTTCCACTTCGTTTTTTTCGACTTGGATTTCTTGAGCTTGGCTATGAATCCTTCATCATCGGATTCATCGCTATTATCACCATTCTTCTTACCGCGTTTCTTCCAAGCTTTTTCACAAACCACAAATTTCCTTTCATCCTTCTCCTCAACGAGCTCGGACTTTTCCTTTGGCTTCCAAATGAACAGAGATCTGAAATATTTATGTCAGGTAAGTCCAAGAGCCAAATAACCAACCTTTTTTTGTTTAGGCAAAAATTGACATGCAAAAGCATCACTGTAAGAGAAGCAATCCCAACTATGTTGGCACCACAACCCCAACAAGCCAAATAACCAATCAGACTACTATAGCTTTTTACATTCGTTGTTGAAGTCAAAGTCCTATATCTAACTAACAAATTCAAAAAATTGTTAAAGCATTAACTTAATAGTTGTAATTTAACACAATGGATAATTTCATTAATTTGTCTCGTATATCCAACCTTAATAAGTTAATAGAGTCTGAACTAAGTCATAGTTGGAATATGTGAGACAATTTATACCTAGAACTCCCAGATGCCAGGATATCATCGCGTGGATGCAGCTTATTCACCGGACTGATGGTTGTGATGTTTGGGTCCATAACTTCCGCTACCAATTGCCCTGTACTGATATCTATAAAATCAATGGGATGTAAAGCAGTGCCATTATAATTTTCACTTATATAACGACCAACAACAGCAAGTGACTCTGATGGATCCTGCAATTACACAAGCAATATTGTTCCTAAAATCAGAAGAAAAGAAAAAGGAAATGTCATAAACAACCGGCACAAAATTTAAAACAAAAAGCCACCTTTGGATCCCATTCAGCTTTGAAGGGGGTTAAATGACGACTGAAATCATGACTATGCACAATTTCTCGGCTGGGAGAGTCCATGTTACCAAAGATAGAGTCCCATATACGAAGACGATTGTCCTGTGATGTAGTAAGAATTTTGTTCCCAGATACTGGAGAGAAATATGCAGAGTTAACAACGCGCGTGTGCTTAAGGTCATAAATGGACGATCCAGCTTCTAAGCGACGCATATCCCAAACACGAGCCTAAAAAACAGAAACCATGTTATGTTTCAATGGCTAGTATATTCAGCATGCAATAGATGTTCAAATATCAACTAACATTAATATTAATATATGTATAAAAGGGAAGAACTCACATAATGATCATTTCCACAAGTCAAAAGGATGTCTGGTTGAATTGGATTGCAATGGAGACCAACAACTTTGCTACCTTTTTTATGGATCAAAATCGCATCACCAATCTTGTGGTTGGACCGCATGTCAACCCTATAAATGACACAGAAGGTTACATATATTTGCTAAGCTATTTTGTTCAACAAATGAAAACATGACTACAAATTAGTGGGCTACAATTTCTATTCCCTAACCATGAAAAAATCCATAATTATAAAGGTTATCATGCCTCCCTTGAAATATTTTTTTTAAATCGACGAACAAGGTCAAGTCTCACTGTCTGCACATATCAAGTGCTCTTAAAAGCTTCAAATTACTAATGCACTTAATAAGTTGTAAGATAATAAACAAAGTCAAGTCTCACTGTCTGCACATATCAAGTGCTCTTAAAAGCTTCAAATTACTAATGCACTTGATAAGTTGTAAGATAATAAACAGAGTGCTATTCTAAACAACCTCCTAACAGATGCGAAGCAATTATTTTGCACTTTAATCACTAACTTTCACAAATGGGCATGTAAACAAAAGATCAAGAAAAAAGAAACATGTTCAAAATTTATAGCCAGCCAAATTTGATGCAGGGATACATTAAATTAAGGACTATATGGACACCTAGAAACATAGTAGAAACCAAAGTTATGGGGATGGGCCCAAGGAAGTTACTTACAAGTGAAGAAAACCAAAGTTATCGGCAACAAGCACGAGACCTTTCTCAGAGTTAATATCCATGCCATAGAGCATTTTCCAAGTGTTTGGACCCTAATAAAAACATCATATACAAATAAACTTCTTATTGCAAAAAAGACAAGACAGTCTTTTAAAGGAAATTTCAATGAATCTTCTTTTACATTATGCTCATTGTTACCACCACCTCATCCCCCAAAACAAAAGCCAAAATAATGATACTACCAATCTTTATATTCGGCTTACTATCACGTCAATATAGCCCAAGCTCCCATATCCTGGCACCCCCTCCCAAAAAAAAACCCACCATAATCACTGATAGGAACATAGGGAAGACTAGGGCCAGCTGATACATAATGTGAATAATAGGTCCAAGGGGTGGCAAGTTCACTATAGGAAGCGTAAGCAACAGAAATAGGGGCTGAGCTGGGAAGAAAGGGAGAGAATGGCATGTAGCAAGTTAGTTATAAGCAATAAGGGGGAGGGGAGAGAAATCATCACAGAATTCAGTTAGAAGAGAGAAACGGATCACCGAGTATCATTCTCTGGTGAGGGAGCCATTTGGCTAGGGCTGATAGAACCATTCAATCAGATTTTTCTTTAAACTAACAAATGTAAATGTAAATTATTGAAAAGAGGTGGTATAAGGCAGGGCAAAGAAGAACATCGTGATAGGTAACGTTTCCCCAAATATTATGACTCGCAAATAGAGATTTCCAGAATTACCATGAGTATATCCATGTAGTCAAGAAGATAAAGAGACGTTGGTACGGAATAAATTAAGAAGCAAAAAAAAAAAAATTAGAGGAAAATGTTACCTGCCATCCTTCAGGATTCAGGTTCATCGGAGAGGATGATATTCCAGTCTCCAAGTCAGTACAACTAATTGTTCCGTCTGAGGATGCAGAATAGACCATACAATCATTTGTAGGATTAAACCTACAAAGTTTTCCATTTAGAAACTAACATTTGGAGTTCAGGCTAAGACATGCAAATAATAAATGCAATGATGAAGGAAAGCAATGGAACAATTACAAGAAGGCCATGGTTTCATAAAGCAACTTACCTCATGTTATTCAGTAGACAAGAATGTATGTTCCCATAGACTACTTTCTCATATACTTTTCCAAAATCCCAGACTCCAAGTTGTCCTTTCTTTTAGGATTAAAACGGGAAAGAAGGAATCAGTGGATAAAAACAATGCAGGCTTAAAATCAATCTCAATCTCCATTAATGTAATTTACTATAATAACCTTGTCTCCTGATAACAGGATGTTATTCTTCGTGGGGTGGAACTCCAAGCATGTTACCCGTCGGCTATGATATCTGATAACAGCACAATTCACTTGATCTGGGATCACATATTTGGGCTTGATCTATTGCATAAAACAGAAAAACGCGGAATTTAAAACAAGAATCTCATAACACTAGGCTCTGTGATAAATAGCTTGGAACAAGAGAATACAAAAACATCATAGAATCATATAAATGACTAAAAATTCAAATGGGTCTCAATGATTTATGCAAGAATATTAAGAAAAAATCAATTATTCGTCGCAAAATGATAAGACTCAAAGGATCCTAAACATAAGCAAAATATCTACATATGCCAGTAGAATATTACCCTCTGCTGCAAATTGAAGGGCATACCATTCAATACATAAGTTGCAAGACTAATAGCTGGGTATGACTAAAGAAAAGTCTACATTGTCTTGCAGTAGAAACCAATAGTGTTGCTTGAAACAAATTATAATAATACCACATTGAAACATAGAAAAGAGTTCCCAGCTGCAAATTAATGGCACAGAAGAATTTAAAAATCCTAAAATTCTTCACAACCAAAGCAAAATTAAACACTAAAAAAAAAAAAATTAAGGCTTACCGGAGGAATGTCTGGTCTTATCTGGCGTTCAAACACATACTCCAAAGGTTTACATGTTTTTCTGCGGGGCGCCGGAACAACGCCATGTTCAGTAGTCACCCGATGTGGGCAAGTCAATGTGGTATGTCCTTCAATTCAAAATAACAACAAATGGAAAATATAAAACAAAATTAAATTTAAGAGCTTACCAAGTTACAATAACGCCAGAGAAAACAAATAAGACTAGGTCACAAAGATAACCATCCTAATTGATAAAACGAAGAGTAAAATACTCTCAAATGATCGAAGCATTTTTTATTGAAAACATGAGAGAGAGAGAGAGAGAGATGTGATGCATTTTGCAATCCATCATATGAGCAAACCACATTCACTCGTAAAAAGAGAATACCAATACCAATACAATACAATGCACAGAGTGTGAGGAAGATAGGAGTTACTACTTACTTACCAGGAGTTTTACAGAGAAAGCAAGGTTTCATTGGGCAATCAATATACGTAGCACCCTTGAAGCCTGCTTCATGTCCAGGCTTCTTACACACCTACAACAATACTCAAAGTCGATTACGACAACAAAGTTCCAACATTTATAAGAAAAGAAACAACTTTGTATTAAAAAAAAAAAAGAGCAAAATTAACTATTTTTCTTTTCTTTTTTCTAAAAAAAGGTGTAACCTTGCAAACTTTTTTGAGACTGATAGTGATGGGTGCTTTCCCTTTCCTGTTTGCGACCGAACCCACTTCCGATTTCTCGGTTTTTCCATTTTCAGTAACCTTGTCTTCTTCAACTTCTTCTTGAAGTGTTTCTTCTTCTTCTTCTTCTACTTCCTCTTCTTCTTCGGAGGAACTCGGTTCGGAGTCAGAGTCTCTCTCGATGAAAACCTTGGGGAAAGAACTTCTTCGAGCAACCGGTGCCATTTTTCGGGTAAAGATTAAAGAAAGGAGCAACCGACTATTCTTGCAGTGGTGATGAAAGCGGCGGGAAAATAGAAAGGCGCACGGGGACAAAAGGAAGGGTTGGAGACTTGTGACTTCGGAACAGGAATTTGGACAAACAGGGAATGAACACGATTTCACCACTTGTTTTTTTGTTGGTTTTGGATGACACACGTCACGCGTATGTATGTTAAATTACAGATATGCCCTAATTTTTATTATTGATAAAAAAAAATATATAGCAATGGCATGTATGCAGTACCTGTAGTCCTGTACTTGTACTCGTCTGCTCGCATATTATAAAGAAAAGCGCTTTGATTTCCCCACCTCCCCCTCTTAGTTTCTCCACCTCCCCAACTCATAGAAAAGACCAAAATATCCCTGCAAATTTCCCTCCTCTCATCTCCCTCACCTCCCCAACGCAGCCCTCTCACTTCACCTCACCTCTCATTCTCTTGAACCTCACTTCACCTCCCTCTCATTCTCAGTCACGAGCTCTCCTCCCGTTCACTTCGAACGTCTTTCTCCCTCTTTGGAACATGCATCTCCATCTCAGACAGCTTCCATGTCTGTTAATTTTTTTTTCCTGCGTGCTTTGAATATCCAGATTCTTGAATCCGGATGTGTCCGGACTCAAGAATTCGGACGTGTAAAACCCAGTTGTTGTGCACTAATCGTCCGGATTCTTGAATCCGGACGTTTAGTGCACAACAACTGGGTTTTACACGTCCGAATTCTTGAGTCCGGACACCTCCGGATTCAAGAATCCGAAAGTTGTCTTTACAGCATGTTTTCAAATTTGTACATAATTCAAAATCTGGCTATTTTAATGGACTAAACAACATCATTAAACTTAAGCATAAGGCAAATACAATTAAAACACAAATTGAACCATAAACATAGAGATCCAATATATAAATATTCAATCTACTGCTACATGTTTTGCGGATGAAATAAAAAATAGACGTCTAATGTTGCATGCGACTAAGATATAGCGCTTCCCAATCCCTAGCACAATTGCTCCTAAACCTTTTCCATTGAACATTCGGCTGAGGTATTGGAGCATCATGATTTAAATAGACCTGAAAACATGTCATTTTGAAACCAATTAAACAAAGTCAAAAAAATATGTAAAGATTACAAAAAATAAAGAGTCAACACAACTATTGTACCTGTACAAAGTGTTCCATTCTATGCAGAAATCCAATGCAAAGGACGCGCTGAGTTTTCCAATCCTTCGGTGGTCCGTGCCTGAGAGGGAAAATTATGGTACTTCCCCTTGGGTCTACATATCAGAACCACCTTATATTTGTTAGCAATCACATATCCTGTATCTGACATGGTCATCCATTTGTCTTTTTTGGCAACCTGATCAACCCGGTCAACATATAGTGATCACCATAGTGCCTCAACATGATCTTCGCCACAAAGAACTCCAACATAGTCGTCCCGGTTTCTCAAGCACCCATGTGTAGTTATCCGCTTTCTCTGACTCCACAAATACAAATGCAATAGCGACTGTCATCTCAGTTGAGGTCACACCAACAATCTCAACTAGTGGCATCCTGTACCTATTAGTCTTGTATGTCGAATCAATAAGCAAAACAATATTGAACGAATTTACAAGCTTGATAGCTTCTGGATGTGCCCAAACTATATCGGTGATAACATCAGAGTTACCAGTCGTTCTGTGCCAGTGGACATAATGATCACGGTGCATCAAGTTCATCAAATGTTGTAACTCAGTTCTGCCCTGCCTTGGACTGGACCGAATCTTTTGTCGTGCGTTGTAAATCTACCTAATTGTGGTGTGACTGTTTGGATTATTATGCTGCAATGAGAGTAAGGCGTTTCTCGGCTTAATCATGTTCAATGTCATGTCGCTCAGATTAGACAACTCTTCAGAAGTTAGACGACCGACATATGGATGACCCTCAAAGTTTTCGACTAACTCGTGGTTGTGCATACCACACATTACTTTCAAAACCCACCCATCGGCACCTTTCACTAACCTTCCTTTCAATTTGAATGGACATTGACATTTTCTAGTGCCAGTAGCCTTCACTCCTGTAGTCTTGTAAGGTTTATACTTGCCACTTTTCTCGCAACCCAACATCACAAAAGTCTTTTTACTTGACTGCTCATTGTCTGATCTTAAAATAATAACCACACACCCAACAGATTTTCCAACATCTCGTGCCCACGCCAATAGATCATCCCGCGTAGTAAATACCTGAAACGACAACATGTATCATTCACCAACTCATCCAACAAATCTTAACAAAACTGATCAATAAAATAAGTACCCGAATAGTAGTGAATGCACTAGTACAATCCATGGAAACGACCTCTGGAACATCAGGAACAATGGGCACTATGGTGTCGGGAAAGTTGTTTTCGGGAAAGTTGTCTTCCATTGAAACTGCACTGAAAAAGACAAGTCAAAACTCTAACAGACACAGAGTCCGGATTCTAATGTCCGGAGCCTTCCGAATTCTTAAATTCGGACGATTTTATACCTCCGGACTTTAGAATCCGGATCCCTCCGGACATTAGAATCCGGACTTGGGAAATAAAGAAAGTAAAAAACAAAAGTCCGGATTCTTATATCTGGAGTGCTCCGGTGCGGATTCTCTGCGATTTCAGAAGGGAAAAAAAAAGAGCCAACGCACCTCAGATCGGCGGCAATGTGGAGGAGCTATGGCGAACGAATGCACCAGGGATGGCTACAACCTCCAAGGTGAGCAAAAAACCTTCAAAAAGTGAGAGAGATTGGGAGAGGAAGCTGCAAATCGAGAGAGGGAGGTGGCGGAGAAAGTGAGGGAACGAGAGGGAGATGATTTTGGGGAGGTGATACTTATTTTGTGTTTTTTTATTAAGGGTAAAATTGGATTTTCATAAATATAGGAGGTGGGGAAATTAAGTGGGGGAGGTGGGGAAATAAAAGCCCTACAGAAAAATAGTAAAACTCATGTACAAAAAAAAAACAAAAACAAAAACAAACTCTTCCTAAAAAATAATAATAAAACTCGTTCTCAGCTCACGTGAGTAATTTTAATGTGTAATTAATTTATATTAGATATTATATATGCATCCTATGGAGTGGAGTAAAATTGAGGGTGAGTACTGAGTAGTGAGTTGGATGGAATGCATTCTCTTCTCTTTTATTTAATTTCACATTTAAAAAAAAATATCAAAACAATAGAATCTGAGTTCATTTCGTTCCATTTCATCCTATTTCATCAATTCAAACATACCCTGAGTCTGGATTTCACGTATGGATTCTCTATAGCTGAGGAATCAAGTATTTGATGTAATCGTGCAATGTCGAATTAAAATTGAATAGTCGACATTTCGATTTTGGTAAACTATACAAATTCGGAATGTCTGATCTTGATCTTAGATCAACGACTCTGTGATTATGTGAATCAGGGAATTTGAATTCATGTATCTATCCACGTTTAGATTAAAAAAAAAGTTAAATTGATTTTAATTAAAAACTAGTTGAGAGAACATGTGCTCAACACGAGTGGCAAAGAAAAATGCAATCGAGTGTAGTTAAGTTTTTTTGTGGGAAAATAATTTTTGACGAAAAAACAGATGAATAAGCTCCTGACATGTGTCCTTTTTGTAATTAAATTTTATAAATAGATAATAGCATAAAAATTATTTAATACTAGAGTCATTTTTCTTTTAAAATAAATACTAATTTAAATTAGCCCAATTCAATAAAAATATTAAAATATACATAAACCGAATGTGTATTATAATATTCTAGATTCACACACATATTTCTAATCTTTTTGAATAATTATCAAAGTTTGTGTACTGGACCAGAGTCTCCGATACTGGGCCAATGTGCACAAAGCCCAAATTAAGAACCCCACTGATACATTTTTTAGATTTAGGGATTCTATTGACCTGATAAGGTCGACTAACTGAAGATAACAACCTGACTCAACCATGTCAGAAACATGCTATATAAGTTAAATGTTCCCTATAATCGTAGAACGTTTTCAATTTTATAAATCATTTTCTCTCTATAACTTGAGTGTTAGAGTCCTTGCAGATGGCCACCATCTTCTGCTCCAAAGACGTCGCCGATATCCTTTCTGATTCCAGCACTCAACAGCTTTTGCCACTCAAGTTATAATGCCCAGATCTCAATCTCTAAGCTCCTAGCTAAATATGTCGTTTATGGGGACGACAACTTAATTGTTCCATTCACCTGAGCAAGATCCAAGAATGGTCGACACAAGAAAATCTATTATCGCGAAATAGGGAGTCGATCCTCCTCCTCTCATTTCTCACCTCGAGGAACCCATGGATGGAGTTGAGGTGTTCGTCACACCTGCAACACTTAATGATCGACAACAGTCACCCAAAGCTGAGCTGACACCACTTCCGCAATCGCTTCATGACCATGAGGCACCACAACTATCTTTGGCGCCCCCTCAAAACCAAGAAGCCATCTTGCCACACATTCAACTAGACCTAGAGCATGAAAAGTTGCTATAGCTTTTCTCCCAACAACAACGACTCCTTTTCGAGCAACATCGTTGTCTCAAATGCTTGGAGATTCAGCATACACGCCTTTCTGTCTAGCATACCACTAAAGATGACGACCCCGACAACATGGAACACGGAGGCTAAAGATTCTAAACCATCTATAACACGGTTGCCCCGCCATTGGGGAAAAACCCTATCTTGCACAACGATGGTGTCCCACAAGTTAGCGACACATCGTTCGCATTCTACCTTGCACAAGCGTTCTCCACGGCGTTGACCTCCCCATTGCAAAACCACGATTCTCTTGTATGCTTATATGTTGTATGGTATATCGTGAATGCCTCTTTTGCGAAAATATATGATATTTATTATGAGTTGGCAAAATGGATATGAAGTTAACATGTGTTTTCTGTTGATTATCATGATCGTCTGCGATTTGTTAAAAATGGTTTGCTTGAACTTTATGAAAAAAGATTTTCCAAATTTTGGTGTTCATGGTTCTAGAATGATGCTGGTGAGAGGAGTTTGCAACGTGATGTGTTCATTTATTACAGTTGTGAAAGATCAAATGGATATATATATATATATATATATATATATATATATATATAATATGTGTGTCCATCATCTAATATGTCTTACCCTAATTGAGGTATTGCATGTGTAGTTAAGATCCCCATTGAAATTGACAAACATTGTGGATTCCTATTGACAAGAAACGTGGATTCCTTCTTCTGAGTGATTCCACTGGGATCCTTGTGCCTTGGACTGGAATGATAAGGTAATTATCATATTCATATACCTAGCTTGTATATGTTTCCATTGGGATCCTTGTGCCTCTAAGTTTGGTTTGGAATGTGGAATATGGGACTTGACGATAGATACAACTACTAGAGCTTTTTGAAGAATAAGAGAAGACATTGATGTTAACTTGTAATTTTTAGTATTTCTATATTAGGAATATACATGGTACAGAGAAGACATTGATGTTAACTTGCAATTTTTAGTGTTCCTATATATGTTTGGAATATCTATGATATACAAGAGATATTGACGTTGAACTTCTAATTTTTAGTGTTTTATATATGCAAAGGATATTTATAGTGTAGAGAAGACATTGATGTTGAACTAGTAATTTTTTAATTTTTTAATTTTTAATGTTGAAACTTTGTTGTTGAACTTGAAATCTTTAATTTTATGTAATGATCTTGAGGTATAAGTTATTGACTGCTAAATGCAATTGGAAAATATGTTAAACAGAAGAGAAAAACAACCTTAGATGATGCTTCTTTGAGGAAGCTTTACCTGGGGGTCACGTTAAAATAATGCTTAAATGAGAAAGTGCTATCTAAGGCACCTTCACATGACATATGTTTATGAAAACGTCAGCTGAACAATGTATCGCGATAACGCTTGTTAAAGGAAGCATTATTATATAGATATCAATCAGAGAACTCATATGTGTTTTGATTCATTTCTTATAATGTTTCCGAAGTATTATCTGAATATGTGCGCTCATCAGATGATGTGTGTTACACATAACGCTTTTAAATGTTATTAGAATCAAATTTAAACATTATAGGAAGACATATTCTATAACACCCAACGTTTGCAAGTAATATGAAATTAAAAGTTTTATACATTCATAGCATACACTGTAAAGATGGGATAACTTAATTTGAGAACCGAAGTTATGATCCATATAAGGCTATAGTATTTTTAACACACTTTCTCAAAAGCGGAAGCACTAATATGAAGTGAAATACAAAATATTATACTTGTTCACCATTTTACAAGTTTACACTAAGAAATGCTCTATCCAAGCAAAATAAGATGAGAATTAAGTCTACAGTACTCCTCTAAGCGTCCTTCTGACCCTTCACCGTCACTTCAATACTAACAGAAAGATATATTGGGATAAAAAGGGTAATAAGCATAAGGAACTCATTTAACTAAAATACCAACAAACTTGATCATTTTTCTTTGGTTATTACGAGCTTGAACCTGAAATCTACATCGTTGGTCTGTCGGATGAGATTTTGCTCTATCCGTAAATATATTTATGGACGCTACTTGTCTGTAAATATATTTACTGAAAATCGCTTAATCCCGTTTTTTAAAACCATGTCTTTCTTCTTCCTCACTGCTTCTTCTTCTTCATCACTTCCACTTATCCCAAATCTTCCTCAACCCTATCAATCTCAAATCCCTTCTTCCATATTTCTCCCATATCACACACCTTAACACAACCATCTCGTCAATCCCCACTCACATATCATTAAAAGAAGCTTAAGGTACCTTTCTCTATCCCTTTTACTTTCGTTTTTTTGTGTTTTAATTTTATTTTATTTTTTTGCGTTTTGGTTGTGTCCAAAAATATATTTATGGAGGCTAGAAAACCTTCTTCCATAGACATAGTTACAGATGTGTAAAAATGTTGCATAAAAGTACCATCCGGATATTGGTGATATGCCCAAGGTCATTGTGACTGACAGGGACCTTGCATTAATGAATGCAATTGATATTGTTTTCCCGAATTCAAAACTTTTATTGTGTCAATTTCATATTTCAAAAAATATGCTGGCTAGGTGAAAATTAGAGATAAGTAAGTCAGAACTAAGGGAGTTGGTGATGACTACATGGAAGAGCGTCGTGGATTCTTCATCTGAGGATCAACATGAAGAGTGTTTGCTGACATTACAAACTGCAGTGTGCACAAAATCGAAGAAGTTCATTGACTATGTAATTAATAAAGTGTTGAATCCATACAAGGACAAATTTGTAAGGGTCTGGACAGACTGTGTGATGCATCTTGGGAACACAATTACAAACAGGTACTTCATCATATTTTTGCATTCTTTACACTATTGACTAAAATGGATAGTATTGTAATATTCATTACTTATTGATTGGACAGGGTTGCATCCATACATGGGAAGCTGAAGAAGTTTCTCCAAGATAGCATGAATGATTTGTGTTGTTGGGTTGTAATGAACAACATGATCTTACTGCAGCACACTGAAATATATGTGTCGTTTTAGCATAGCACGATTTCAGTGGAACACAGGTTCAATAAGGCTCTATACGCAAACTTGCGGGGTCATGTATCTAAAGTGGTCACAAGAAAACACAGAAGCAAGCAAGGAGAAGATTCAACTATAGAAGCCTAGGGTATCCGGTTTCACTTAAGCCAAGTTCTAATCATAAATCAATTATGCAACACATGCACCCATTTCCTATTTGATTGCCAACCACCTATTCTAATGTTATTAACACCCAATGATCATGCAGTGTTAACAGTTTTTTTCCTGAGTTTATCCCCAATGATCATACAAGATAAAAACTCAAGAAGAACATTAAACATACTTGGTTGAAAATAGGCAATTACCTTTGATCGACGTAATTAGTGAACCCAATTATTTCTATAGGTCTGTTAACTAACTGCAATACGATTGCCAACAATTATATTAACTATCATAAGGTTGATCGGGCCTTGTTTAAATAATCACAATAGAAACAACTCAATCATAGGAAAACAGGAAACATGTAATCTCATATATTGAAAGCAAATAAAACCATAGGCAAAAAATCCCCCATCACCTAGTGATGGGTTTAGCAGCTCATGTTCAAAAATGAAATTAAATATGCTAAATCCATACAGTAATTCATAAAGAAAATAAGGATAAACTAAACTGGAACACCCTTTTGGAATGATGGCGGCATTTCGTTCTCTTTCTCCTCTCTGCTCCTGGGATCTCCTTTAGCCTTCAGCAACGAACTCCAAAGACAGCTCCTCAAATTGTGGTGTTAACCCTCAAATTTAAATAGAGACATAATTTGTTTTGCCCTTTTCATCATTATGTTCGACCATGCTTCATTATGTAGGACCATATTATTGGTGTAAGCCCTAGAGGCCAATGTTTTCATTTGAACTTAGAATTTGTATCATGCTATTTATCTATGATATGAGGCATTTCGGTTATAATGTTTGTTTTAACGTAATAAAGCCCTTGAGTAAAAGTTCGATTTTAATAGAACATCGAGTGGACGATTCAGTTGTGAGATATTGTAGAACTTTACTCTTAAACATCTGTAGTCGAGTATTATTATCAAGGGCTATAACAATACATCAAGACTATTATGTGTGCGGACTGATAACCTCATCTCACAGGTTATAGATATAAGATATCAAGTCACCACATAGGTACACATTAATGTGATTGTGTACTGGATTGACCCGCCATGAGAATACTACATAGTACGTTATGTAAGTGTCATAAGTTATTCTCATAGTGATAATGGTGTATGCCACCCTTTGACCTGAAACCGCTATGGTCCCTACATGAGGATTTGAGTGTTTTATTGTCGTCAAACATTGTTTGTAACAAGATAATTATAAAGTCAGTTACTGGGCACTCCACGAGTCATGGTCCACGAGTCATGCAGAGGGACATGAGTGACTTAGATGGGATTTGCCCCTCCTACGTAGCAGGAGTAATATCTGTGGGCCCCCTGATAGAGTATGACTGTAAAATGCATGGCCATGCTGAAATGAGTCAATACGGGATATTGATCTTATTTGTTGTTACTAAGTCTGCTTGGGTATGAAGGAATATAATGCTGAACTATACAAGGGTGACACATACTATGCCTTGTGTTCAATATAGATATATGGGCAAAAGGGTAATTATACACATGATCATTATCACGGAAATGTTACGTCAAATAACTGACATTCTCGTTACTTGGGTAGCAGTGATGTGTTGCTAGACATCGCTCTCTGTTTATAATATCAAATATGATTTAATATTATTGCTAATGTTGCGGGAACCTACAGGGTCATACACGTGAGAATAGATTAATGGGAGATTAAAGATAAATGAGTAAGACTCATTTTATTCAGTGGTACACTCTTATGACACACTAGCATGAGTCAAGAAATGCAGCACACAGTAAGGTACGGTGCGCTAGGTCAGTTTTAAGCGATCCTATAAATAGAATACTTAAGCTGAAGTGCAAGACACATTTTTCATACCCTAGCCATACAGAGAGACTGTGTGTGCATCGAGACTGCCGGTTTCGTTCATCAGCTAGCACTGTAGATGGTGGCCGCTCCCATTCGAAGTCTGTTCGTGTGGACTACGTAGAGCGTTGTCGGCTGTACAACGTTCGTGTTCATCTCCAGTTCTCATCTACAAAGGTTTGCGCTACAAGAGGTAAATCATATAATCCCTGAATCATGATCATTCGCAAGGATCCTTGGAAGGAAAATTTTAATTTTTTTGTTGCGTTTAATCTGTTTGTATGCGCCATTTCCCTACACATATACTAGTTAAGTCTGCACATCTCTGTGTTTATGTACGGTCGTGATGACGTATGTCAGGCCATACATACCCTAAAATTCGACGTTGAACTGTGTTGAACCTCCTGTTGGAGCGTGCTGAGCTATGTAAGGGTGTAATGACGTATGAAGGGGCGTCAAGCTTCGTTTTTCGGCACTGGAACATGCTTAAGGGAAGAAGGGGCGTACACCAGGTATGTAAGGGTGTACATAATGCCCATAATCTCATATATTCACTTTAAAATGCTCAAAACTCGTCCAAAATATCTAAAATTGCTCCCAAAGAAGTTTTCTTCAATTTTCTACAAAACCAAAGGTAAAAGGGGTGAATTGCACATAAGAACACTAAAAAAGGATATAAATCACATCCAAAAGCCTCTAAATAATTAGACTAATTTGGGACTTATCACCCACCTCCAAGCAAGATAAAAACTAAAGGTGCACCAAAGAAGGGTAAAGGTAATTTAGACTAGTCTATTAAGCATGATCCATCCTTTTTTGAGCATGGTGAGGCAATGCAATCAATACATGGTAGCACATCTACTTGGCCTTCTATGCACACATCAGCCTGTGGCAGCAAACAAAAGACTCATATGCACACGCTTAAAGAAAAAAGTAATGTGCTATACATAAATCACTTTCCCGAGTACACACATCAATGTATTGACCATGTTGTTGATGTCGAAGTGGTCGTTAATTGTGATTATCGTTCTGTTGCAGCATTACTTGGTAAGGTTGAGTCCCAATGGACCACCATCCGTTGGGATTTATAGAGAGAGCTTAACAGCTACAAAATGATTATATGTAGCTCTATGGTAGAGAAAAAAGACTAAATGCTATAAAGGTTGCCTTGTGGTGCCTCGGGATTAGGATCACACCATAATCAAAGTGGATGACCTTTCCGGATATATGTTCTTTAATTGCTTTTGCATATCATAATATCATGGTTTTATTGTCGGCTACAGATTACTATACAATAGTTCCTCTTAGAGGTCACCTGCCAGCCCATCATCGCATTATATGCATCGGTCATATGATGAAGTGCCACTTTGTACAAGTAAAAGATGAATTAATTTGTTTAAAATTAATTTGTATGTTTGAGTGATATGATGAATTGAATAATTCATTATGTGTTACTTACAAGTGTACTTGAAGGATTATTGTCTGATACCTCCTACATTAATTTTTTTTCCTGAGATATTTTAAACCCGAAGTTGTTGCATCAGAGTTCCCATATGTTAATAAGATGACTACTTTTAGTTCATTTATTCCTACCCGTCCTCCAGAGCGTTCAAATGTTGTAACAAAAAAACGTGTTGTAGACTAAGGTGAATACTAATTGTATATGTATTTCGACGTTATATAAATAATATTGTTCTTTTTTATAATCCAATAGTTTTTGAACAATACAAAATATTGAGCATTATGGTTATTTGAATGTATGTATTTGGTTGTTTTAATGCAGATTGGAAGTCTTTTGGTTTAATGCACAATATTTTATTGCTATTTGGTTTTATCCAAGTCCAGGACACATCCGTAAATATACTTTCAAAAGCCTATCAAACATGTCTGAAACTATATTTACGGAACCTTTATGGAACATATTCGTATTTAAACTTACGAAAATCACTTTCTATGCATTCGGAAATATATTTATGGAGGTTATGAACCATTCGTAAACTATTATACGGATGCCTTTTTTCCTTGCGAAATGGGCTTATCACATCCGTAAATATGCTTTCGGACAGGGGCATTTTGGAAAAAAATTGAAAAGTTGACAAGGAGTGTATCATATTAAAAACGGGGGTGTAGTTACTAAACCCTAGTTTTAACTTCTTTTTAGAAAAGAGTGTAGAATGTGTCTTTCAGTCTTTTGGTCCCTGAAAGTGTAACTCGGTGTCACTTTGGTCCCCGAAAGAGTGAAAACTCCAAAATAGTCCCTAACAGTGTTCTACATTTGTCACTTTGGTCCCTGCCGTTAACAATTTCATTGGCTCCGTGAGTAATTAGTCACATTGGTCGCTGAAAGTGTGACTCGGTGTCACTTTGGTCTCTGGAAGAGTAACAACTCCAAAATAGTCCCCGAAAGTGTTCTAAATTTGTCACTTTAGTCCCTACCGTTAGCACATTATTTTAGAACGGAGACAATCAAATGGCTAACGGTAGGGACCAAAGTGACAAACGTAGAACACTTTCAGGGACTATTTTGGAGTTGTGACTCTTCTAGGGACCAAAGTGATACTGAGTCACACTTTCAGAGACCAATGTGACCAATTACTCACGGAGTCAATGAAATTGTTGACGATAGGGACCAAAGTGACAAACATAGAACACTTTTAGAGACTATTTTGGAGTTTTTACTCTTTCAGGGACTAAAATGATACCAAGTTACACTTTCAGGGACCAATGTGACCAATTACTCAAAAAGAAACACTGCACATATAGAATAAACATCCAAACAAAATTTTATGTCTCCATTTTTTAAATAAAAAGTTACTTTCATAACCAGTAATCAGTTAAGTCCTACGTGTTGGCTAGCTAGTATTCATACTACACTAACACAATGTAGACCCAATGTATTCTTGTAGGAAAATACTATTTAGTACGAAAAAAAAATCACACAAACGCAGCACAAAGTGACAGTTTTACACTAATCTTTAACCCTTGATTTTCGGCAAATGGCTATTTTATGCTTCGTGCTGTTTCGTGTAGTACCAAATAGCACAGCTCTTCTCCCTGAATTATTATTCTCCAGAATTACACAAGATTGTTGGA
Source organism: Calophaca sinica (assembly GCA_037113605.1). Classification (NCBI taxonomy): domain Eukaryota; kingdom Viridiplantae; phylum Streptophyta; class Magnoliopsida; order Fabales; family Fabaceae; genus Calophaca; species Calophaca sinica. The sequence goes on along the minus strand of CM073736.1, from coordinate 98,209,788 downwards.
CTGCGATGATGTTTTGTAGCATAGTTCTTCTCTTGTTACACTAGATTGTTGGACAACGATTATTCTCCAGAATTACATATATAGACAACGATTATTCTCCAGAATTACATATATAGCTACCATATAAGGCAACGAAGGACAACAATTGAGTTTCGGTATACCAAGTTATACGCAAGTGCAGTCACCCCTCTAATTGAAAGTGTAGTTTACTTGCAAGAAAACAGAACTCCACTTATTTTATGAGAAATGTTTGGTTGACACCAAAATTTGACAACAAATCGATAACTGGTTAATGACGTGCAAAAGTTTGGTTAGTTCAGTTCAGTAGTTGGTTAATGGTGAATCGCATACATTAACCAAACTTTTGTCCGTCATTAACCATTAACCAACTACTCAACTGAATTAACCAAACTTTTGCACGTCAAAACCAAACATTTGCACGTCATTAACCATTAACTATTAACCAACTACTCAACTGAATTAACCAAACTTTTACACGTCATTAACCAGGTGTCGATTTGTTGTCAAATTTTGGTGTCAACGTAACACAACTGTTATTTTATATTACCCTTTAAAACAAGAGTTTATTGAACCCATTTACTTCAATTGTTTTATGTTTTTATTTCTATTAAAATTAAGAAACATTAGAGAAAACATATTTTTCTCACTATTTTCTTTTTCGATTTTTGAAAATAGATCCGGTATTTACAGAAATTTTGAAAAATCAAAAAATGTTTTTATTGTTTTCACTTTCTCTCCGTCACAATTGTTCATAGTAGGATTTTCTTGTTAACAACTTAAAATGAATACAAATTTTAGAAAATAAAATTTAAAAATGGTTTAAGAAACTGTTTACTTTGTTTTCAAATTTTCATTTTCTGTTTTCAATAAGATACACGTACTACAACACACATTATCGTGAAGATGATATCCAAAATGAGATGATATACACGGGGGCGGAGCCAAAAATTCAACTTTGGGGACCAAGTCCAAAAAGCAGTCCCTCCGACTGCCGATTGTATCATGTTAATCCCCAGCTAGTAACCACCAAACATAACAACAATAGTAACAAAAATAACATCACGGTGCTCTGCCTGTCCATTTTTAAAATAAATTAGGCATAAAACAGTAGCACATAAAACTATGATTGAACAAAAAAGATCACGTTAATTGATGAAACAGTGATTGAACCAAAAAAAGGAGTTATAAAATAGTGATTGAATAAAACAAAAAAAATTGGAAAAAATTTGAGAAAGTGAGCAGCAGCACATAAAACAAAAATGGAATATATCAATAGAAAATAGCGATTGAACAAAGAAAAAGAGCAGTAGCGCATAAAAAAAGAGAACATACCATGTCAAAAAAAAAAAAGGAAAGGGCTGCTCAGTGAAGAGTGGAAACTGAATAGGGAAAAGTGGGTAGCAGTAGCGTTTAAGATAAGGAAGAGGTAAAAAAGGTTGGGGATCTTATATTATTTTAATAGAGTTTTAGAAAACTCGGGTGCCAATATATTACTTTAAGTATTAACAAAACTAAGAGTGGAAAGAATCTCTCTTGTCTTATTCCATTGAAAGACTACCAAATATATACACATTATTGGTCAAAACCATATCCTACTGTTACTCTTATTATTTCTCATATACATTCATTTCTATCCTAATTTGGCTATAGAATAATTACATTAATGAGAGAAGATTATATGCTTTGATCTGGCAATCTGATCTTGCGCTGCAAGCTGATCTTGTGCTACTGCATCAATGCTGATACAGCACTACAGTATCAATGCTGATACAGCTGTGTCATTACCCCCCTCAAGGTGGTGTGTGAGGATTCCGAATGCCCATCTTGCCTAGTAAGGTATGGAATTGATGTCGTCCCAAAGCCTTGGTAAATAAATCCGCCAGTTGCATATGTGTAGGGACATAAGATGGCTTAACATTAACTTGAACTATTTCATTACGTATAAAGTGACAATCGACCTCGATATGCTTTGTGCGATCATGAAAAACTGGGTTTTTCGCTATATGCAAAGTCGCTCGACCGCCGCAGCTTAAGAAACATAGGGCCTTCATGCAGAATACCAAGATCTGACAATAAACTTTTAATCCATTTCAGCTCGCATGTGGTAGTAGCCATAGAGCGATATTCCGCTTCGGCGGAAGACCGAGAGATTGTGTGTTGTTTCTTGGTTTTCCAAGAAATAAGAGAGTTACCCAAAAATACAAACCAGCCAGTAATTGATCGACGAGTCAAAGGGCATCCCGCCCAATCAGAATCACACCAACCATGTATCTGGAAGTTAGTAGTAGTACTGCTAAGAAGAATACCTTGACCAGGACTTCCTTTAAGGTATTTAACCACGCGAAGGGCGGCATTCCAATGTTCCACGCGAGGTTGTTGCATGAATTGCGACATGATATGGACACAATATGATAGTTCTGGTCTGGTAAAGCATAAGTAGATGAGACGACCTACTAAACGACGATACTGTTCAGGTTGTTCAAGAAACCGTCCTGCTGCAAGACTGATCTGATGGTTCTGCTCAAGAGGTGTAAACACAGGTTTCGCACCTAGCAAGCCTGCCTCTTGAATGATGTCTAAGGTATATTTGCGTTGACACAAGAATATTCCACTCGGATTTCTTGCAACTTCTACACCAAAAAAATACTTTAAGGGCCCCAAATCTTTCATGTGAAAACACTTGCTGAGATACTCTTTAAACCGTTGGATGGCAGTGGAGTTATTTCCACACACAATCAAATCATCCACATACACCAGAACCACTATTTGCACCCCATGAGTCAGAAAATTGAAGAGGGAATAATCTGAACATGATTGGTGAAATCCAAAATTGGTCAAAGCAGATGACAATTTTGCAAACCAGCAGCGAGGAGCCTGCTTCAACCAGTACAAAGATTTTCGCAACTTGCAGACTCGTCCTGGTTGGGAAGTGCAAAAACCTGGTGGCAACTTCATGTATACATCCTCATGAAGATCACCGTGGAGGAAAGCGTTGTGGACGTCCATTTGATGAATCTCCCACCTTTTTACTACTGCGATGGCAAGAACAAGACAAACGGTGACCATTTTGGCCATAGGAGCGAACGTCTCAGTATAGTCAATCCCTTCTACTTGATGGTTCCCAAAGATAACCAGTCTTGCCTTGTACCTTTCTATAGTGCCATCTGAGTTACGCTTAATCTTGTACACCCACTTACAACCAAGTGGTTTCTTCCCATCGGGTAATGGTTGTAGAGTCCAGGTTCCATTATTTTCCAAAGCTTGAAGTTCTTGTTGCATTGCAAGTCTCTATTTAGCATCCTTCACTGCCTCTTTAAAATGAACAGGCTCCCGTTCTATTTCAAGAGCAGCAACAAACCTGCGATGTTTCAAAGAAAAATTTTCACAATTTACATAATGTGTTAGAGGGTAAGGAGCACCTGAAGGATGTTGTGGAGGAGCTGAACTTGGAGATGGGCTTAACTTCTTCACTGTGTGGGACACAAAATCACGTAGCTTGACTGAAGGCATCTTGACTCGATGGCCTCTTCCCAACTCCTCTATACTATCATGATCAACATTCTCTGAGTTGCTGTGCCCATGTTCCAACTCGTGAGAGCTTGAATTTTCATGAGAGCTTGTATCATTACCCAGCTCATTTTCTGGGTTACTGTGCCCATTTTCCAACTCGTGAGTACCCCCCCTCACGTTTGGTTCCACCTCAACGTTGGTTGTTGGTCTTAAATCAATTGGATCACGTGGCTCATTCTCACCATCATCAGCCATCAAATGAGACGATGTGAACGAATCCATAGATATATCAATGCCTTCCTCGTTCTTTTGAGAGAAAGGAAATTCTGTCTCAAAAAATTCAACATCACGGGACACAAAATACCGCTGTGTGTCTATGTCAAACAATTTCCAACCCTTCTTACCACAAGGGTATCCAACAAAAATGCATTTTCGGCTTCGAATAGCAAACTTATCACCTGCAGTTCGCAGGTTATGAGCATAGCACAAACAACCAAAAACCTTCAAATGATCATATAGGGGAACTTGACCATGCAACATCTCATATGGTGTTTTTCCATTTAGCACCAGAGTTGGCGTACGATTAATTAGATATCCAGCAGTTAAAACACACTCACCCCAAAAAGAGATAGGAAGATTCCCTTGAAATCGTAGAGCACGGGCAACATTAAGAATGTGCCGGTGTTTCCGTTCTACTCTTCCATTCTGTTGAGGCGTCCCAGGACAAGAAGTTTGAAACAAAATTCCACGTTCCTGAAAATAACTTTTCAAACATGTAAATTCGGTTCCGTTATCGCTACGCATAATCTTGACCTGTTTATCAAATTGCCTTTCTACTAAGGCGGAGAAATTTATCAACGTTCGTGACACTTCCCTTTTATCAATGAGTAAATAAATCCATATGGCACGAGAAAAATCATCCATTATTGTCAAAAAATATGATGCACCACAAGAAGAAGGGGTCCTATAAGGTCCCCACAAATCACAATGTATCAATTCAAAACTATTAGTCGCATTATGAGTACTTAACGGAAAAACATCCCTAGTTTGTTTAGCCCGAAAACATACATCACATGCTTTATTCTCCAACTTGCTACTTTCACGACCTATATTGGAAGCCAACTGAGTGACTTTTAACGACGGATGTCCCATGCGTTGACGCCATAGATTTAACTGACACATTCCACTTGCCTTGTGTGCCTTCTCATTCTGGATACCCTTGAAGAAATAAAGCCCATCTCTGCGTTCACCCGCTCCAATCAGCATCTTCGAAGTGCGGTCCTACATAACACATAAGGTATTAGTGAAGTGTACAACACAATTTGCTTCATCACTCAATTGAGAGATCGATATCAGATTGCAATTTAATTTTGGCACGTAAAGGACATTCCCAATTCTCAATCCTCCATCTAGCACTGATGTTCCTTCTTTAGTGGCTACCTCTTGCTTTCCATCTAGAAGACCAACAGGACATCCTATTATCTTTCTCAGTTCACACAAGAGTTTAAGATTCCTTGTCATATGGTTAGAGGCGCCTGTGTCAATAATCCATTCACTATTTTTACCTGTCATCTTGTCATTTGTGTTCCCTTTGTAACTACTCAAGAGATCTACCAGCGTTTGCCATTGTTCATTGCTCAGTCCATTCAGAGCATTTTTCTCGGCATCACTTGTTCCCACGCTAGTTTCTCCATTGATATGTACTGCATTGGCTCGAGCACCTCCATTTCTACCTCTACTATGTGCAGCTCCTCCTCTGTGTCGTCCTCTTCCTCGCCCATTGGCTTTCTCTTCCCCTCGTGGTCGATTTCCCCACCATTCGGGATAGCCAATCACCTGGAAACAATTCTCAGTTTCATGCCCAGTCCGATTGCAAATTGAGCATATCAGGTTTCTGTCCTTTAATTCAACAGGTCCTCTGGTTCCTCTTCCACGAACCTGTGCGGCAAAAGCAGCAACTTCTCCTCGCTCCTCCTTTCCCCAAGATATGGCTCTCATTCTTTCTTCTTGCACCAGGGTTGCATACACTCTGTTCAGCGTAGGCAAGGGGTCAGTTGCAAGCAAATTTGAGCGCACTGTTCCATACAACGTGTCGTCTAAGCCCATCAAGAATTGATGGACTTTCTCTTTTTCTCGCTGCTTTTCCAATCTTTTTCCAATGCCACACTTGCATCCCTCACAAGTGCAGTTAGGAACTTGTTGATAGTTTGCCAGTTCATCCCACAAGTTCCTCAGCTTACCATAGTATGCCACCATGGTCATCCTTGTTTGTCGGCATTCCGCCAACTCCGCCTTTATCTGCTGAATCCTTGGTCCATTCACAATTGAAAATCGCTCCTTAATGTCCTCCCACAGCACCTTCACGTTCTCTTGATATGACATCGTGGAACGCAGGCTTGGTTCTATCGTGTTTAGCACCGATGACACCAGCATGGATTGCACCGTCCACCAATCTTCCAATTCAGAAGACTCCTTTGGTGGCTGTTTGATTGTTCCTTCAACGAACCCCCATTTTCGTCTTGCGCGGAGGGAGGTGCGCATGGCCCTAGACCACTCATCATAGTTCTCCCCTTTCAGTTGAACCTGAGTGATCAACATGCCAGGATTGTCATTTGAATTCAAGTCATAGGGTGAAGGATTCTTCTTCCCCATATCAGTTTTCTTTTCTGTTTCACTCTTTTTTGGTGATTCTCCCATGTTTTTCTTTCACACGTTCTTAGCAGTACCGTTCTGGCTCTGATACCATAACAAAACTAAGAGTGGAAAGAATCTCTCTTGTCTTATTCCATTGAAAGACTACCAAATATATACACATTATTGGTCAAAACCGTGTCCTACTGTTACTCCTATTATTTCTCATATACATTCATTTCTATCCTAATTTGGCTATAGAATAATTACATTAATGAGAGAAGATTATATGCTTTGATCTGGCAATCTGATCTTGCGCTGCAAGCTGATCTTGTGCTGCTGCATCAATGCTGATACAACATTGCAGTATCAATGCTGATACAGCTGTGTCATTAAGTATAGTAAATAGTCAAGTTTAAAAATCTGGGGGAGACCAGGGCATCAGTAGGTCCCCCATCCCTCTGCCACTGGATATACATAAGCAATGAGTAGTATATTTAGAAATGGTGAAAATGATATAAAGTTGTTTTCACTATTTTTAAATGTGTTATTGATTCTTGGACCACAAATCTTTATTTTGTATATCATCTTCTTGAAAATGTGTTTTGTAGTAAGTATATCTTATTGAAACAGAAAATAAAAATTTAAAAACAGAAGTAAAGTGTCACTTAATGGCCTTAAATGTTCCATTAAATAATTTGCTGGGATCCAAAGGTTGAGAAGTCCAGTACTACAAGGAAAATAACTGATATGATATGTTTTGCGAGGAGAGACAAACATGCATCCATCATCACCCAATCGAGCCAAGCGTCGGGTGTAGTGTCTACGCGTAAATGCGGACCACTCATTCATTCCTCACAAATTGTACACTATACATACTATAACACGACACCGTTTTATCAAGTTTCAACTTTCAACAATACATTCGCAGACACCAGTCCCGTTTATAAATAAAGCATCACTGTGCACAACATTACGTAATAACCTTCCATTTTTCAACGTTCGCCAAACCGAGAAAACCGTTATCCCAATTCGAATTACGATGTTCTCGTTAAGACTCCCTATTCCCCTCGAGAACACTCTACTAACTTATCCACCAAAGACCACTAACCCCGCTCCCTCTTCTAATTCTCATTATTATTCTTATTATTCCCGTTCCCAAACATACCGATATTCTTTCCAGCCCGTGACGGTTACCAAACGCGGCACCACCACTGCTCCTCCAAACGTGGCGCTTCGGGACGACGCGGAAGGAGGAACTTCCCTGGACGGAGACTTGGCAGAAGCAGAGCCGATGCCGCCGGAGCTGCGGGCGGAGCTGATGCCGAAGCACGTGGCGGTGATAATGGACGGTAATGGGAGGTGGGCGAAGATGAGGGGGTTGCTGCCGTCGGCGGGTCATGAAGCCGGTGCGCAGTCGCTGAGAAGGATGGTGAGGCTGTGCTGTAGCTGGGGAATAAAGGTTCTCACCGTTTTCGCGTTCTCCACTGATAACTGGGTTCGCCCCAAGGTCTATAATTATATTGATTTCGTTTCTTTACCTTCGAACATTGTTTTTTGTTGGCGGTGGCTTTGCTGAGTTTTGTTTGGTGGTGCTACAGGTGGAGGTTGATTTCTTGTTGAGGCTTTTTGAAAGAACAATCAATTCTGAAGTGGAAGCATTTAAGAGGTACTCCAAACTCTACCTTTTTTTTTTTTTATAATAGGTAATCACTCGATTATAACTCGATTATAAGTAAAAATACTTACTTTTACACTTATTAAAGAGGATAATTAAGTATATTTAATTTTTTTGATTTCAAAAAAAGAATACATTTATTAAACTACTCTTAATCATAATGGTAATTTCCTCGCAACATTAATAAATTAAATTAAGACTATTTTTTAAATAATAACATTAAATATGAGTAAATTAGTTGACATTTATTTATATTTGAGCCCATCAAACTTAGTCAATTTTTTGTTTTTAATTGAGTTTGGAGGGAGTAGTACCAAACTCTTTTTTTGTGGATATAAGTTACCTAACTCTATTGCTCTAACTAAGAGCATCAGCAGTGGGAAATGCTAATTTGGGTGAACAAACTGAAACACGCACAGTAAAAATTTCCTTCTCTCTCTATCTCTCTCCTCATGTGTCAGTTTGTTGCCTTCAACTACATAGTTGCTTTGACTCAATTACAAGCAACAGTTGACTCAATTTGGCAGCCACATCAGCTGGAAGTTTTTAAGAAACGCTGCAACAATAATAAGAAACGACCGCTAATGTTGCTCTAATGAAGCAAGTTATATATTACTTTTTTTCCTCTATTTTACTTCTACACCAATAACAACAATAATAATAATAATACAATAATAACAACAACAATAATAATAATAATAATAATACAGTATTATTATTATTAATTTAAATATTTTGAACGAAAATTTTTCTTAATTTGTATTTTTTTTCCTCAATATCTCACTTATCACCTTATATATATTATTTTTTTAAATATTATATATTTTTTATTTTTAAAAAAATAATGGATGTAATTCAGTGGAGGTTTTATAGCGGTCTTTATAATAGGGAGTGTAGTAGAGACGTAAGGAGCTTTTCCCCTTTCTTGAATTATCTTCCTTTGTCATGTGATGTTAGGAACTTAAAACAAATGCAATATCATGTGACATTAAATGAGCAAGCTGTTCATTCAATCATTATATCACAATTACTACTCCAGAACCATTTATAAGACAAAAAGTTATTTTCAGATTCGTTAAAAAATGTATGTATCTGGTCCAAAAATTGGACCAAATACATATATTTTTTAACAAATCTGGAAATGACTTTTTGCCTTATAAATGGTTCCAGAGGGAGTATCATATATTGGTGATACTACTAGTCTATTAGACAGTTGACTGTCATTATCATAACCAGATATTTCCTTCTTTTTTATTTTATTTTCTTCCCTTATATCAAGTGATCGTAATTTTCTTCTTAGATGATATTTTTTATTTTGTCACGTTGTAATCGTTCCTTTCTAACAGGGAAGGAATTCGAATATCCGTGATTGGAGATTCATCAAAGCTCCCCAAGTCTCTGCTGAGAATGATAGCTAGTGCTGAGGAGAGTACGAAGGATAATTCGAGACTCCAACTCATTGTGGCAGTTAGTTATAGTGGGAAATACGATGTCGTCCAAGCATGTAAAAGTGTAGCCAAGAAAGTACAAGACGGCCTTCTTCATTTGGAAGACATCAATGAAAACATAATTGAACAGGAACTCGAAACTAACTGTACCGAGTTTCCTTACCCGGATCTACTAATACGGACTAGTGGGGAACTTAGAGTTAGTAACTTCTTGTTATGGCAATTGGCTTACACTGAACTTTTCTTTAATCGAGAACTTTGGCCAGATTTTGGGAAGGATGAGTTTGTTGAGGCCTTAAGTTCATTTCAACAGAGACAGAGACGCTATGGTGGACGACATTAGTTCATAGGTGGCTTTTAGCATGGACAATGCTTAAATTTGTCCATCATACTCAAATGGCAATTAAGCCATTGATTTAATAATTTAAAAATTCATTGGCTAGGATTTCAGAAGGGAAACCTGAGTGTTAATTACCTTTAGGGGCTTATAAAACCTTTTTTACAAAATGGGGCTTGTAGAAACTACGAATTGCAACATTAAATTAATAATTATATGGCTAAATTATAAAATTGGTCCTCTAAGTTTATTTTAGGTTTCAATTTGGACCTTTACGTTTTATTTGTTTCGTTTTGGTCCTCTACGTTTTATTTTAGTTTTCAATTTGGTCCTTTCCGTCACTAAAAGTCAATTGTCTGTAGCTAGAATTTGGCTTTTAGCTACGGACAATTGGCTTTTAGTGACAGAAATGACCAACCTGTTGTAACTTTTAAAACGTAAGAGACCAAAACGAAACAAATAAAACATAAAGGACCAAATTGAAACCTAAAATAAACATAGAGGACCAATTTTATAATTTAACCTAATTATATGGATTGTTGCTTGCACTGTGATGTTATTATACAAACCACGAAAATAATTTTGGAATACTTTTTTTTGAGCAAAACACAGGTTTAATATTTTTGGAATAAAATATTGTTTGTACAACTTACGATATTAATTCAACGATGAACAATTATTTACATACTTTTCAATTGCTAACTAGTAATATGATTCGCATGGGTCGATTGCGCTGCTTGGCACAAGAAATTGTAAAAAAATTCATAAACAATAAAATATTGTCTATTTTTTGTATTTTATTGTTGTCTACAATAAAATGGTCATGTAATAAAAACCTGCCACGAAAAACGTAGAGCGAGGGAATTATATTACAAATAAAAGAAAAACAAATCATCTATCTATATTAAATGTGTCCTTAAGACTACAATTTCTTTGGACATTAGGAGGAAATGGCATAAGAGAAGTATATCTCTACATTCTTAATGATAACGAAAGAGAAGCAAATTAAATAATACCACAAAAAATCTAACCTTTCATTTTGACAAAGATAACTAAAAGAAAAGAACAATTTTATTGAAAGATTGAGAATAGGAGAAAGGATTCTTCTCCAAGTGTTTCCCCTTACATTGCAATAAAAGATCTTTCGAGAATAAGATAACATTGGATCTGTCAGAAACTAAAATACTAAGCACTAAGAGAATACCCTTGAGACACCAACTCAAAGATTCCTTCTCACCAGAATAAAAAGACAAATTTGCTAAAATGCAAAAATCTAGAAATAAAAGAGAAGAGATACTCATCAAATCCTTCACACGTCAATCACAATACCAATCCACTATAAGTAATATATGGAACTACCCTGAAAAGAGGAGCTACCAATCAATTCCTTCACACATATTTCGCATCAAGTTAACTTAGTTCTGAGAATCAAAGAATGGGGATTATAAAAAGATAAACAAAAGCCGATACTTAGGTCGATAGATATCAAAACATTTTTTAAATAAAAGAAAGAGGGAAAATATGTTGAGAAAGAGCACAACTTTTGATGGTCTCATTGCACACAATACATGTTATAAAATCTCATAGTTGGAAACCATTTCACTTGAGGTTGTTTCATAATTTTATTTTTCAAGAAAAGGAAATTTTGAAAAGAGAGAAATGGAAATGAAATGCCAAAGAAGAAAGCATGCAGGAAAAAATAGAGAATGGGGAATGAGGAAATGCATCAAAATAAGAAAGGATTCATTAATGTGCATTATCGGATAATTGAAAAAATTCATAAATGGATAATCTGCAAGGATTTGAAAAGATTCATTAATGTACAATATCAAAGAATTGAGCGGATTTGAAAGAATTCATTATCATATCAAAGAATTCATTAATGTGCAATTTGTGTACATGAAAAATTGTTTGAATCACATTTAGTTTCCCCAATTTTGTAGGCCGACCCACTGTACACATGAACACATTTTGAGTCAGATGCAAAAGTATGAAAAGTACAAACAACCTTTGAATCTATTTTCCCATAAAGTTCTAGGGGTGATTGAGTGAAAACTACCTATGTACATCAAGTACTGTACTAACATATGTAGAGAAAAATGCAAACAAATATAATGCATAAGAGAAAAAAAGATGCATACATATAAAGTGAGATACATTGTGAAAATATTGGCCAAGTCATGCCTTAGATGGCCCGTGTTGCCGCTAGTATCAATAAAAACAATTAAGTGCAACTATTTATATGCTTCTAGGCTTCTAGTTAATTGCATTCCCAGAGCTACATTGTGGAAATATCGTTAGATACCTGTGGGTAAATTTCATTCGTATTATAACTACTCATGATTTGATAAAAGGGATTAGAACCAAAGCATAGCAACCATTGATACAATTAAGAAAGAATACTAATCTAAAGGACTCCATCTTACCTTTCCTGAAGCATCCCTTTGTCCTGTAGAACCAAGACTTCTATGTAATAATGATGTGGGATGATGGCATTCCCTTAAATTTATGCCCCTTCATTACACCCTGGAAATAGAAAAAGATAGTTAAAGTTAACACTCATGTAACTGAGAAGACTTAGATCAAAATATAACTTTAAAATACAACCTCTATTTATTAGTTGTCTTAATTTATCTCCATCTATTTCATGGAAGAGTAAATAACCTTTCATTCCAATTTAATTCCTAAAACTGGAATAAGAGTAGATCTCCTTCCATGACAGAGTTTATCACAATGAAAGTTTACAAAAATCATTTGCAATATAAATCTGCTGCAGCAAATTGACCAAGTAAAAGAGCCGTGATTAGAGCTTGATCCACCCCACAGTAAAATGCTAAATAATAGAAGCTTAAATAGAAATAATATTTGAAGCTCATTACACCTCCCTGCCATTCGGATTCGAGAAGGTCATCCGTTTTGCTGCTTATCTTTACTAAAAGTTAAACATTGTATCTGAAACCAAAAAAACTAACGAATGAAAGATCAAAGAACAACAAAATTTAGATTTTAAAGAAAAAAGTCAGAATAAAAGAAGGTATATAAAATAACTCCTTTGACCATAATGCATGTGTAAAAAATCGGCATCTAGAGCATGATGAGCAGAAAGTGTCCTAAAAATTACTTGATCCATCGAACATGATTCAAATGCTACCAAATTTAATATGAAACATCCCAACATACATATAAACATGTCTATATTTTAGTATTTCAAGAAAACATCATAGAAAAGTACAGTTTTAAATTAAACTTTCTAACACACATATTAATATGTCCATATTTCTAAATTTCACAAAATGCATGCAAAGATAACAAATTTTCAATATTTTTCACCCCATTTAAACCATCAAATGAACTGCAAACACAAATTTCTTAGGTCATTCAAAGTCTTATAAAGCCAATAGAAACCATAGTTCATGTCCAATATCTTTTCTAGGTCAAACATGAATCATGAAATATAGAAAAAACATTCTTAAGTCGATAAATTTGAACCATGTGCATTGTTTAGATAATGAGGAATCAAGTGACAGAATGAAAGTTGCATAGTAAGAAGTTTTCAAAATATCAAAATATCAGATCTAATATGTAACAGTTTGATGCTTCTTTGTGGATAACCATGACTTTCTCCAATCCATGGTCATGTGTAATGAACAAACTTGGTGAACACATCTGCAAAATGAGTAACCACAAAGTTTTGGTGACTTAAAATTACAATACAATTGAAATCGCATATTAGTGATAGCAATCAAGTCAAATCGACTTACATATTTGAAATGAGATTGAAAATCGATATGCACAATAGTAAAGGGTGATACACAAAATCGATGCACAATAGTACAGGACAACAAAAGTTTCAAGTAAAATCTTCTAATTTATTTTCGTTGATTGTTATTCTTTACATATTAATTTATGTGCAATACAGGTATTATAGATGTGATATAGAGGGAATATCTTTTCTATTTGTCAAGTACATTAGAAGTTCAATATTTTGTGAAGACACTAACATAATTAAGAAGTATTTAAATTTCAAAGATGCAATTGCAAGTCGTTACGCAATTGAAGAATGAATTGAAAGTTTGAACAAAAAGTTGTTTAACATTAATGGAGCAGTAGTTTGGCTAGGCTCCTCACCAAAAGACTTATCCGTATAAATATTGTGTTAATTGAATGGCTTAATCTCACTAAAATAGATGCCGATACTCACATGATTAAAAATTGAAAATCAGTCCTTAAAAGAAAGAAAAATATATGCAAGTGAACAAATATAACTCAAAGAAGACATATGACATAATATAAGTTCGTAAGAAATGAATATTTCATTCTATTAAAAGGATCAAAGACCTTTATTGAAACTAATGCCTAAACAAAATGTTCACTTAGCAAAAACACCAACTACATTCACTTAGTATAATATTGTTTCTGTGATGCTTGGTGGGTAATTGATGCAGTAATATTTATGCAGTAGTCAATGAACAGGAAACATTTTTTGTCATACCTCAACAGTAAAGTACCGTAGTTGGTCACTTGAATCCTAAATCCTTGTTCTAATATGCACAACTCCAAATGTTCATACCGTGTCGACATTCATCTTGACTGTGATTTCCCCGTGCAGTTGTTTTTATCTGTCGAACTTCTCCTTCCTTTAGAACTATGAGAGCCTAAAAAATAAGTGATGAAAAGGGAAGCTAATAAAGTTAAATGAAACAAAGCAAGCTATCAAACTGAGCCAAATGTGTTCAAATCAAGGTACCAATGTGTTCAAATCAAGCTATTCTCCTCCCTTTATGCAGCAGTCCCTGATGAAATTCCCATCTGCATAAGACATTCATATAATCAGTATAAGGATGGATGAATGTGAGAATATACCTGACATGAGAATACCAACATTTAACATACCAAAATCTAGAACTGACACGAGGTTTGCTAACATATCAACATTTAACAAATAAGAATATACATGTACATTGATACATGCCTGACAATTGCTTTCATGAACAGTGATACATGCCTGATAATGTCCCTTTCCTATAGAATCATGAAAGCCAAACTCAATTAAAACTTTTAGCAAATGGCTTCACTAAGAGAGATATATTGGAGAAGAAAAAAAACGAAAAAAAAAAACAATGACCTTGCTTTCTTTCCCCTGCAATGACCTTGCTTTCTTTCCCCTGCCAAACCACTCATGAATTCTCCTGTATAATAATGATTGCAATGAAGACCAAATCAAATAAATAAAAAAGGTATATCCATACCAACATGGAGTAGCTAACAATGATAAACAATATGAGTTGGTGTTGATATAATCCACTCAAATCATTTAAGACCTATCAATATAATATTTTCATCAAGCATGTAGATTTTTTAGATAGTAGGCATGTATTAAAGATAGGTGGCATATGGCCCAGAAATTAAAGTTTAATTTAATATTTTATATAGCAAAGAGCAATCAAACCTGTACATGGCCCATAAATTAAACTTTAATGCTGTACCAATACTTGCTTAATAAAAACTTGAACTTTAATGTAAAAACACCTACCTAGCTCAAGAATAGCTTACTTCAATACCTTGTTGTTAAACTGTTCTATCACCAGCAGCATGGCCACCGACAATGGTAAGATACTGCACAAAAAATTTTGAGCATAATAGAGCATTGTTCTTGTTTTATTCCCAACAACATTTACAACATTATAGATTTACATCAGAAATTCACAAAAATACTAAAGATAACTCAGTGAAAATGTGCAAAAAGTGAATAAATATAAGAAAGACAAAAAGGAGTTACCATAGTCGGGAGTTACTACACCAAAGCCAAGAAATGTCCAGGAGGTAGAGGAAGAATCCTCAAATAAGAAAAGAAGCCCGCCAATGTCACCAACATATAATTTGAGGCTCAAACTAACCATGGTTTTCCAGGAATAACCTACCTAGAGCAGTAGGTAATAGAAACATCATATTTTCAAGACACACCCACAAAAGTTGCATATCCAAACAGTAGGACATCAAAGGAGAAATAATAGGATACAAATAAATAATTTAATTTATTCTCTAGTTCCTTCCTTGTCTACGTATGGTAAAATGCTAAGACAACATAATAAAATATGGTTTGTTCCTTTGTTTACTGTCAAGTATGCAATGATTATGTACATAAGTTTAGATGCATCATAAGGCAGTTCTAATCCCCATTCACCAAAAAAAAAAACCATCCTCAAATTCTGTTTTTACTTTTAATAATAAGATATTAAAAAAACCGTGATTACATGATAACACAGTCTCTTTCAAGTTATAGACAATTAGAAACAAAAAATTAGAACAAATTTGAACCATAAAAAACAAATCAAGATCAATCAATACATTAAATAAGCAAGTAATAACTCTATATATCATCAAATAACTCACCAACAAACTCAACAGAGAAAATAGAATAACTCATCAACAAACTCAATAGTGAATTCGAGTTGGTTCACTGTCGAGTAGAGATAATAGGGTTGGTTCTGCTCGTTGTCGAGTTGGTTGGTTTAGTTCTGCTCGTTTTCGAGATTGGTTCAAGCTCGTTGTCGAGTTGTTTGTTGTGCTCGTTGTCGAGCTGGTTCACTGTCGAGTAGAGATAATAGGTTTTCAAAACTCACTCATCATGAAAAGAAAGAGAAGGAGGTAGAAAATATTGTGATATAATCCAAATCATATTGGGCCTTGTCGAGTTGAGCCTGTTCATTGTCGAGTTTAGTTCTGCTCGTTGTCGAGATTGGTTCAAGCTCGTTGTCGAGTTGGTTGGTTCTGCTCGTTGTCGAGTTGGTTGGTTAAGTTCTGCTCGATGTCGAGATTGGTTCAAGCTCATTGTCGAGTTGGTTGGTTCTGCTCGTTGTCGAGTTGGTTGGTTCTGCTCGATGTCGTGTTGGTTGGATCTGCTCGATGTCGAGTTGGTTGGTTAAGTTACGCTTTCGATGTCGAGATTGGTTCAAGCTTCGATGTCGAGATTGGTTCAAGCTTCGTTGTGGAGTTGGTTGGTTCTGCTCGTTGTCGAGTTGGTTGGTTCTGCTCGTTGTCGAGTTGGTTATTTCTGCTCGATGTCGAGTTGGTTGGATCTGCTCGATGTCGAGTTGGTTGGTTTAGTTCTGCTTGATGTCGAGTTGGTTGGTTTAGTTCTGCTCGTTGTCGAGATTGGTCCAAGCTCGTTGTCGAGAAGTTTGGTTCTGCTCGAAGTCGAGTTGGTTGGTTACGCTTTCGGCCAGAGTTGGTTGGTTACCTTTCGATCTTAGAGTTGGTTGGATCCGCTCGTTGCCGAAGTTGGTTGGATCTGCCGTTGAGATTGGTTCAAGCTCGTTGTCGAGTTGGTTGGTTCTGCTCGTTGCCGAGATTGGTTCAAGCTCGTTGTTGAGTTAGTTGGTTCTGCTCGTTGTCGAGTTGGTTCTGATCTTAAACCAGAATAATATATCGCAATCCAAAGAATAAACAAGCGCTAGGTCTTTGAAATTTGAAAAAGCGGATATTGAAAAATACATCTCCCCCATCTATGCCTCCATTCTTGGCTACTATCAACTATTCACATGAGCTAAGACTCCTTCAAAATAACGAAACTATACAACAATTGATTAATGAAGATTAATCCAAATTGCAAATAAGACATTCATTGTTATAATCATACCCAAGAAGAAAGAGTTGGTAAAATCTGTAAGCACTGCATTACCATATAAGTTTTTATAAGAGACATCTACGACATGAACTTGGAAAAATAATCACACAAAACACCACCACACGAACTTGGAAAATAAATTTGATTTAATGTTCAGCATGAATAATTTTAGGAACATAAATGACTCAATCCATTACCTCTTATTTGCGGCAACAATTCTTATAAGCTTATTCATATCCTTTGATACTAAATCTTGCACACCCTCTAATGTAAGCACCTGATCTTTCATATCTTCATCCCCTGAGTCCCTTCTGAAACAATAATTCACTTATGAAATGTGCTTTGGAGCTGCAACCCTAAGCTTCACAACCTCATATTTTGCATTCATCACCAGGGTATTTGGGATAATACCATCAGCCAAATAAACATTACACTAACATTGAGTAAGGATATAACAAAATCTATTTCATCAACTCAAAATTTATTAAAAAGTTTTATTTTTTCTTAATAAAATAAACAAAACAAAAAAGTGTTGGCCTTGCTTGCTCAGAAGTCAGAATGAGATTAGTAGTTCTTAAAATCACAACACAAAAACAATATTCAGCATTGTTGAGAGAGTGCCCGTGTAGCCTAACGAAAGTTGTGCTGTCGGGAAATTGTATTTTGAGCTACAAACATGTCAAACTGCAAGATTCAAAACCCAAAAATATCAAAAAATACAAAACAAAAATGAAATGAAATAAAAATGAAAAATGGAAAACCCTAAACTGATATGCGATACCACAAAATCAGAAGAAATAATATGAGAACTGAAAAATTTTAACAGCAAAAAGAATGAAATATTTACCATTTATTTGTTGCCCTTGGTAAATTCCCAAAACCCTAACCAAATAAGTGATCTTTGAGCAAGAAATGTATGAAGGGCGAAGATGGATTTCAAGAGGAAGAATCCAAGTGCAGACCGCCACTAATAGCATGTTTGGAAACACGGTAGAAGTCCCATAAACGTGCAACCATGTGTGCGAGAGAGAGGACTGATTTTACGGAAAATGAAGAGGAAAAATTATAGAGAGAAGGAGATGAATCAAAGAGGAAAACATTTCTTTCAAAAAAAAAAAAAAGAGGGGGAGGGAAAAAGATGAATCGGAAGAGGCGGTCGAGAGAGAAGATTGTCGAGAGAGAGAAGATTGAGATCGAGATGGAGATCAGAGGGAGGAGGTAGAAGACGGAGGGAGCAGACGGAGGCAGATCGAGAACAGAGGGAGAAGACGTGGGAGTTCGTGAGAGACTGAAACTTTGAGATTGAGTTTCAAAATTTGAAATTTAGCATTTGGTGTGTTTTAGTTGATTAGAAAGAGCTGATTTGCGTTTCATTTTAAGGGTTATGCGTTTAGATGCAAAATTGACACGTGTGTCAAGAAAACGTTGCTTTATTATTAGTAATAGATAATTTTTTATAATACTACCTCTGTTCTTTATTTTAAGAAAATTTTTATAGTATTTTTCGTTTCAATTATAAAAAAAGAAGTAACTAATTTCAAGATGTATTTTTTTATATATATTCAAGATGTATTTATTGGATAGATAATATATTAGTTAGACTTTTATTTATCTTAAGAGTAGTTTAATCTTTTGTCTATTGTATATATATTTACTCTATTGTCTTGTATTGCTAAGACTTATTTATAGGAATTCTATTAGAACCCTAGCCTCCTCTTTATTTCTTCTCTCCTTTTCTCTACAGATTTTTATCGTTAACGTGGTATTAAAGAGCAAAGTTTGATTTTGGAAACAATTTTAGTGTGGTTCACAACTTTTGTGGTTCATTCACGGTTTGTCTAATTCTCGGCCAATCACATCTTGAGTCTTGCGTTCTGTACTAGATCCTCACATGATTCAGAGGAAAGTCTGAGTGGAACGGGTTTGATCGAAGGAAATGTTGACCCTCATGGAAGAAGCTTTTGCAGCCCATTTGTCGTCTACGGTGGAGTAAGGTTGTGAGGTGCACAACTGAATTTGAATCAACTGAACGCGAAACAACATTGATGTGAAAGTTGAATCGATCTGTGGTAATCGATGAACAAATGATATATGTGAAATTTGGGATCAGAGAAACATAAGAAATACAAGGATTAAATGATTATAAAAATGATATATGTGAAAAGTCCTTCATTTATACCTCCACCTCCTGGTAATTCACTTGCAAGTATTCTTCATATTGTTTTTGGTAGTCTGTCGACAATCGATAATAGTAACGTGACGGCAGCGACTTTGGTTGCTTTGACTCTGCAAAATTGAATGACGACAGCGTTTCCCAGGAGTTAATTAGCTTGCGGATTTCCAATTAGCTGGGTTTGCTTTATGCTGGAATTCATTTGTCACTTTTGAGAAGAATCCCATTTGCAATTTGTTCACGTGATTAAGGAATTAGGGAGCATCAATTGTTTGGGTTTTGATCTTTTGGTGCTCGGCCAATCATAATTCTTTCACGTTTTGGCAATTAAGGAAGCGACGACGCAGTTCTCTCTTCATTGTTTGGGCTTGTTGGTCTCCTGGGTTCGTGATAATAATAGCAATGGTTAGTGAAAAATATGTTTCTCTTCAATCTATTAGTATGCAATTGGATGAACAATATCAAAGGTTTCTCATTACACAGCCACAGACAATGTCTGTCTCCTCAAATATAGGTTTGCATTCTTCAATTCATCATATATATCTTCCTCCTTATAGATTCTTGACTCTGAACCTCTCATCATATGTCATCATTTTTTTTTTGATAAGCATCATATGTCATCATATTTTACATCATTTGTATCTGTACTTCCTGGCTCATCTTTGTAAGTTATATCTGCGGATGACACTCCCATGCCATTAGCAGCCACAGGGTCTATTTGTACACATCATTTTTCACTCTCAAATGATTAATATATTCCTAGTCTCACTATGAATTGTGTCTCTGTTAGTCAGTTGTGTGATTCTGGTTTCTCAGTTTCGTTTACTTCCAACTATTATTATGTGCAGGATTCACAATTCAGGAGGCTGATTGGGACAGGCCATAGGTAGGGGGACTATATTTTGGATGAGTTAAAAGTTCTAGATATTGCAGCTTCCAGTGTTGACCTATCATCTTTTTAGTTGAGTTCTCTTCTTCTAATTTTTATTTATGGCACTCTCGAGTTTCTCATGTTTCCTCTCCTCATTTAAAACACTTAGTCTCTACAAGAGCTTTAGGAAAATTGCAACCTCATGATATTTCTAATTTTTGTGGTTGCAAACTTGCTAAATTTTCTGCTTTGCTTTTTAGTAAAAGTGTTTCCATTTCAAATGCACCCTTTGACTTTGTTCATTTTGATGTATTGGTCCATCGCCGGTTCTTATCAAAGGTGGATCTAGATATTATGTCTCGTCTATTGATGATTATACTCGTTATTGTTGGGTTTATCTTATGAAATATCGTTCTGAGTTCTTTGGCATTTATCATATATTTTGTGCTTTAGTTAAAACTCAACATAATATTGTTATCAAGTGCTTTCGAGGTGATCTAGGTGGTGAATATACCTCTAATAAATTCTCTGAGTTACTTGCTTCTGATGGTACTCTCCACCAGACTTCTTGCACTGACACTCTTGAATAGAATGGAGTTACTGAAAGGAAACAACGTCATATTGTTAAAGCTGGTCGTTCCCTTCTATTGTCTGCTTCAATTCCAAGTGAGATTTGGGGTAAAGCTTTTCTTACTGTTGTCCTTGCTACTAATAGAATTTCATCCTCTGTTACCTCAAGTATGCCTCCCTTTGAAAATTGTATGATTGTGTTCTTGATTATTCATCCCTGAAGGTCTTTGGTTCCGTCTATTTTGTTCTTCGTCCACATATAGAATGTAGTAAATTGTATTCTCGTTCCGCAATATGTGTTTTTCTTGGTTACAGAGATGGTCAGAAGGGTTATCGTTGTTATGACCCTACAAATCAAAAACTTTATGTTGTTGAGATCAAAACCCTTTTGATATGTGTTTTAATGACAACAAACCTTTTGAACTAAGTGCAAAGTTTTCTGAATGGTGATTTACTGATGTTTGCACTTGAGTTTTGTTGAAAGAACATGAATCTCAGAAGTGGACAATCGACAAGCCACTCATATCAACAAAGTGCATGTTATATCTACATAACCATTGAAGAATTAGAGTAGCATCAGAGGATTACAATAGTAGCATCTAGAGTTTTATTCATCACAACACCTGAAGGTTCAGAACAAGTATAAGGCTCAAGCAAGAAGAAGAAGATTCAAAGCAAATATAAAAGGTTCAAGTAAGAAGAGGAGGGTCATGATAAGAAGAGAGAAGAATTAAATCAAGAAGAGAAGGTTTATGGAAGAAGAATCTGCATGAAGAAGTTCACATCAAGAAGAAAAGGATTCACAATGTCAAGCAAGAAGACAATGGAGATTAAACATAAGATTCTGTGATAATGATGAATTGGCATTGGACATCATTCTTGAGAAGAAGAGTTTCAGAAATTAAAATCAAGTGTTTGTAAACTTACTCAGGGTGAGTAAGTTCAAACTTACTCTCATTTGCTGCACAAATAGATTCTGCAGCAAAGGGACAAATTAAATGCATCAGGGTGAGGAAGTTCAAACTTACTCTGCATTCTTACAAGAGAAGATTCTGCTGAGAAGAGTAAGTTCTGCTGAGAAGAGTATGTTATGCTGAAATGAGAAGGTTCTAAGAAGGTTTTGAGTAAGTTCTGCTGTAGAATATTTTTGAGTAAGTTCTGCTGCAGAATGTGAAATGACAGCATGCAAAAAAGCACAAAAATAAAGTAGAAAAGTGTCAAATCAAGTGGGAAATGTGTTAAACACTGTAGCAACGACTATATCATCATTGAACCTTTATTTAAACACAAAAGACAACAATATGGCTGGTTACATGTCACACAGTGGAGAAGAAAATAGAATAATGCAAGCTGCAGTGTTCAAAGCAAATGTTTGTGTGAGTAAGTTCAAACTTACTCTCGTTTACTGCACAAACAAATTCAGCAACAGAGGGATAAATTAAATGCATCAAAGACTTGCAGTAACTTGCACACCATGTCATTTCATTAAGAACATTCACTGAATGCAAGAGGAAGTTGCTGCTACTGCTGCAAATGAGGAAGTTCAGCAAGAGAAGGTTCCAAAAGCCGATGTGACAGGGGAGAGGACTGACATTAGGTTAAAAAGTAAGACTGCTTTATGCAGAAAACACTCAGCACACTGTCCAATACTTCCCCAAGGATTTCGAACAGCTCTATAATGGTTATATTATCATTGGACCTCTATTTAAACTCAAAATGCAGCTGGAAAAAGGAGAGAAAATGGGTTTATACTGAGCTTAAGCAAATTCTGCTTTATCCCCATCTTACTCTCCCTGCTGCGAACTTACTCAAGTCGTGAGCAAGTTTACTGCAGAAGCAATTTCAGCTTTGCGCTTCAAAGTTCATCCACTCCATGAGTGTTCTTCAACTGAAATGCATTAGAATTAAAGAGGAAGAGAGATAAACACAAGCCTTATCAAGATCAATCATTGCTCTCCTTTATTCTCCTCTTTCACACTCTTGTTCATATGTGCTTAACATCTTGGGATATCTAAGAGAGTGTGCTTAGCTTGTTTTATTGTTTATATCCACTTACCAAAGTGTAACCAAGCTGTAATAAATCCCAAAACCCTTTGTAATGTTCTTTACCATGTATTTTTTACCAAGCTACCTAGGGTAGGTGAGTGTTGATGATAAAAGTCTTGGGAAGATATTTTCTATCAAGCTACCTAGGATGGGTGAGTGTTGATGAGGAAAATAATGGGTAGAAGATGAAGGAAAAAGCCTGTAGAGGCTATGCTAAAGAATACTAGGAGGCAGCTTGGAGAGGCTGTATGAAAGAATACTCAGAGGCATCTTGGAGAGGCTATTTGAAAGAATACTCAAAGGCAGCCTAGAGAGGCTGTGTGAAAGAATACTCCACTTGTACTATTTGGGAAATAGTGGAAAAATCTCACTGATGGTGAAGAGTGGATGTAGCCCATGGTTGTTAGGTGAACCACTATAAAAATCCTCTGTGTGGTGCTTTCTATCCTTATCTCTTGCATATTTTACAATTGGATCATACTGCATCATCTACTAAGCCTCACATTGATTTATGCTTAAAACAGAACCTACTCACGTTTATATGCATTCTGCACAGCTAGAGTAAGTTCACTGTGTGAAACCTACTCAAGTTGAGAATGTTTTCTAAAACTTTTTTAAGCCAACATAAAGATATTCACTAGAGGAGGTTCATTCTACACAACACTGCATAATACTCATACTACAAGAAACTTACTCGATGCATATTCCTCCCAACGTGATATTCCTCTCAAACTAACTTATGCTTAAATCAGAATCTTACTTTCATGCATAACTTATTTTCTGTAATTAAGCATCTGCATAATCCTCTCAAACTTTTGTGCATATAATGTTTATAATGTATTTATGTACACTCTCACGGTTTTATCATTAACTGATTATCAAACATACTTAACATACATCCATCTTTTGATAATCTGTTTTGTGTTGATCAAAGTTTGAAAAACCATGTTTGACTAAAAAGCTTAGTGTCATAAGTGTCCTAAAACAATTTCATGCATAATATTACTTAAAACCATTTTGCATGAACATAGCCTACTCCAGAGGATAGTTACATGGAACAATCTCTACTATAGAGCAAGTTCCCTGGAACACACTCATTTGAGAGGAACTTCATCTCATGACACATCTATATGAAATGATGGTTATTAAAACTGTTTTTAAGCTAACTGTCTCATCTCCAAGTGCTGTCTTGAGAGCATGTTCTCTAAGTTTTCAGGTTGGAAATTTTAAAGAGTCACAATTCAACCCCCTTCTTGTGACTTTCTGTGCCACTTCATATGTTTCCTGTTATGTTACGTTTCTTGAGCACATATCATTTTATTTTCTTTCCTCTGATTCTCATAGTCTTACTAGGTCTGATCTCACCCGTATTGATCTTTTTGCCATGGATATTGATAGTCCCACTGATTCTGATGTTGAGATTTACAGGGCTGACTATAACATCCCGTATTTCCATACCTCGTGTATATTTAAATTTGTGTTCATGTTATTGATTATTATGATTAATAGATTTA
Organism: Calophaca sinica; assembly: GCA_037113605.1. Classification (NCBI taxonomy): domain Eukaryota; kingdom Viridiplantae; phylum Streptophyta; class Magnoliopsida; order Fabales; family Fabaceae; genus Calophaca; species Calophaca sinica. The sequence goes on along the minus strand of CM073736.1, from coordinate 98,185,362 downwards.
ATAATTTTGGTGTCTTATGTGTGTTTGAATTATTGAAAAATGTTGATTTGGTATTTATTTGTAAGTTTATAAAATATTGGTAATTTGTTATTTAATTATTTTATTTTTTATAAAATACTAGTATTTGAAATATTATTATTTTTAAGATTTTATTTTGTGTATAAGATGTGTTAAAATGAGTTTGGGGGTTAAAAGAGTTTAAAGACATATAAAAAATAAAATTTTTGTGATTTACTATGCGCACCCCTTTTTATTTCTGAAGCAACTCCACGTTTTTACTTCCTGCAGTCCGCATTACTTCTACGCGCACCCCCTGAGTGAGCACTATTCATCTTCTCCCTCGTTCAAACATTGGCAGTGCCGTTTTCTATTTTTCAAAAACCTAACCCTCTCATCTCTGAGCTCTCTCTCCCTCTCCCATGAACATCATGGATGCAGCCTACCAGGCACCACCACCGCCTCAGCCACCATAAACCACCACACAACCTCCCTCTCCCCCTTGCGTCTTGCTTCCTTCTACTCCCATGGCTGCAGGCTGCCTTTCAGGCGCCCAAAACCACCTCGGTTTGCCCTTATTTGGTCATGGTTAATCTTCCCTCATGCATTCCTTCCTTCCCCAGCTCGCACAAAGCTCGAAACCGCCATGAACCACCAGGGACGGATCTAGGTAGTAAGGTTTGGGGGCACATGCCCCCACTTGAATTTTAATAATTTTACTTAAGTAATACATATACATATATTGTTATTATAATAATTATTATTATTATAAAAGTTAAAACATGTAACTTAGCAGCCCTGAGCCCACCAAAACAAAAGAACGAAAGTCAAATGGTGAAAGGCCCACCACCAGTCCACATTCCCGTAGGTTTTACCAGCCCTTTTATTATTTATTATTAATATTAAATTAATATAATAAAAGTCTTTGAAAAGGAAGCAGCAGGGACCACATCTCGTGGGTTTTTTTGGTTTTTCTCTGTTTCGGCGTTTCCACTTTTATCTCCACCTTGTGATTTTCGGACAACCACCTACCCCCACCATTGTCGGCCACCAACCGACGCCCATCCTCCACTCTTCTCTCTCCATTGTTTTCCTCATCCTCCATCTTTGATGTTTTAAGAGGTAAACCAAAAACCCCCACTGTAGTTTGTAGTTTTTTTCTTCATTTGATTTTTCCATATTGTGATGATAGTTGAACAAAGATTCTTAGCTTGTTGAGATTGAATTTGTGTCAATGGTGGAAACTCTATTGTTAGGGTTTGGTAGAGCTTATTTTGGGTCATTGCATATGAGCTTTATGATTGATTGGTTGTGCAATTAAACTCATTGACAATGTGTTTCTAGAGTCAATTGGTTGAAATTTATTTTTGATAATGAGTAATTGCAATTTGCAAAATTTTAAATTTCTATTTTAGTTTTTTTAAATATTAACTATTGATTTTAGTTTATGGACATGAACTTAATTGTGGTTATATTGATTTTATTTCTAGCATTAAGGTTGAAAAATAAGAAAAGCATTCAATGTTTTCAGAACATGAAAACTCGTAGAGAATAATTATGATGTATATTGATACTTTTAGAAGTGATCTATTATATTTTTAATCTTACAAATTTATGTTTGAGATTTGCCCCCACTACATAAAATTTCTGGATCTGTCCCTGTAAATCACCATGGAAACCTCTATGGATGAACTATTAAAGCTTCGATTCTGGCCACCACGGCCACTGGTTGGGAAAACGGACGTCATTTTTGGATTCCTCGCGTCGAAACCTTCGAGAAGCACTTGTCCTTTTCTCGTTATGTCAAAGTTGACGAAGTGTTTGTTTAGCCCGGAGCTGCCACTTCAGGTCTCATTTCGGCTACTCCGATGATCGTATTGACGAACGAAAACTTACTTTGCGTTCATTGAAAAGAATTCTTCCACACCGTCTAGTCGGAATTGCAAACCGAGACGTTTCAAAAATTGACCCATTTTCCCTTATGTGATTTCAGGAGAGTAATCTGCCTTCGAACGAACCTGATTTTAATAAGCGATAATTATTTATTTAATTAATTTTAAATGTGTTTATGTTTGATTATTGATTTGTATTGTGAGATTGATTGTGGTTGTCCGTGACGTTTGGATGTTGGCGAGCACTCGACGATGTCTTCCGACGAGAACGGAGAGTAGAGATCATGGAATGGGAGCTGTGTAGCCGTTATTGGACTACTTGGAGTCGTGATTGGAGGAAATGAACATCGCGGATAATTGCTGGATATGTTAAGGTGAGTGTTTCCCTTGTTTGGGGTACCCGGTGACCCCGAACGTATCTTTATGTGGTTATTGATGTTACCATTGTATGAGCAATGGTGTAATTATGTGTTATAACGTGAGTCCTGGTGTGTTTTTCATTGTAGGAGCAATGAAAATAATTGTAGGGTGTAATTTGCTTAATTAAGTTTAAATCAACATGTCAAATTTATTATGACTTTATCCCTGCTTCAATATAATGCAATGATAATTGTGCTCTTGATAATGTGCATTATGTGAATACCTATGAATATATGAATGTGTATGGTACTGATTGGATGTCACGAAATGCTTGTTTGCTTGATTAAATTGATGAAATAAATTATTGGTTGATACTCTTGTTGAATTCTTTGATGATTTGTTGTGTAAGCATGCCTTGATATTGACATTGTACCTTGTGCATATATGACTTATTGTGATCATGAAATTTAGGACCTTTAAGGGTCATGGAATCGAATTTGGTGAGCTAGAGATGACCCTTAGTAATTTCCAATGTTTTAGTTAAGATTTGTTTTGTGGTTGTTCCTGGGAGTTAATTGAACTAGAAAAGGTTGTAGTGTAAGAATTCACTGTCATAAAATCTGTCACCTAGAATGCCTAATAGGACTTTCATTTGAATTATTAATAATTTAATTAGACTTGAGGCTAGTAAATAAGCTAAGTGACATTCTGGTTCCCCTGATTGTTAGGAGCGAGGGATGTCATTTCGACAGAGGACCTTGACAGGTTAGTCGCCGCAATTTAAAGAGGGGCACGATTCACTGCGTTGGTCTCTACTTCTTTCTTTCTCTTGACAAAGGGCTTCTAGTTGCTGGAAGATGAGGGGTGGTTGTTGAACTTTCCACTTTTCATCCTCATCTCTAACTGTTTCTTTATGACAATAAGTTGGAGAAGTTTGAGAAAACACTCCCAATCATCCTATCATAGAAAGGGTTCTGGGGTGTACCGATGAATGTTGAAATCATTTCCTTGTCCAATAGTGGCGGTTCCACCTAAACAGTTATACTCCACCAGCTCTAAGCATATTCCTTAAAGCTCTCATTAACTTTCTTTCCCATGCTTTGTAACTGAGTACGGTTGGAGGCCATGTCCATGTTATATTTGAACTAATTAAGGAAAGTGTTTGTCAAATCTTTCCATGAGCCAATTTTGGCTCTTTCTAGCTGCATGTACCAGTGGAGAGGCGTCTCAATAAAACTCTCCTGGAAAAAGTGAATCAGGAGTCGATCGTCATTAGAGTAGGATGCCATCTTTTTTGCAATACATGACTAAATGGCTTTCGGGACAAGTCACTCCTTTGTATTTATTGAACTCCGATACCTTGAATTTTGGAGGTATGACCACATTCGGGACAAGACACATGTCTGAAGCTTCAAAACCGATACGATTTTCCCCTTCAATCGCCTTCAACCTATCTTCCATCATTTGGAATGTCTCCCTAGCTCGGGAATCTCATTGAGGGGTAATGACAGGTACGAAATTTGAAGCACTCGTGTTCTGCAGGGTCTCGTGCGGATTGTTAGGAGGCATATATCCTTGGGAACCAATACAGACTGTCGTCCCATTTCCTCCAGAGGAGGAATCTGTGGAGATAGTTTGATTATTATTTTGTGACATGTCCGGAGGAATGTAGTCTGGTGAAACAGTGGAAGCCTCTCGATGCTCATTGTTGTTGATGAGAGGATTCTCATTAGGGGTCAATCTTGCATCCAGGCTTAGCAAAAACTCAAATATTTTGCCCATCTGATCCTTCATTTGATTGATCCCCTCTCTCATTGCTTGTTAAATCTGTTCCAACGCGTCCATGAGTCTGCCTTGGGATCGTGTTCTATAATGATGCAAAAGTAAACTCCTTGTGGTTATTTTCTGAGAGGAAGATACCATGAGTATGGATAAATAGATAGATGGATAATGCTATGCTATGATCATGCATGAAATGCAAGATGCTCGTGTTTGTTTATTTATTTATTGCTATGAGATGCTCATGAAATGCGACTCTTTTGTGGGTGCCCCCATTTTAGATGTACATCCCGGTGTGGTCAACATCCCGAAAGGGTACTTGGCTCTAGAGACCTAAATATTTGTAGGTTACAACAACAACCTATTACGAGTATTCACTGTAGAAAATATAGTAGATCCATAGGACTGAGGCCTGTTAGTATGGGTGAACCAATGTAGGTCACGAAAGCGAGCTACTCTACCTCTTACCACCTTTTCTTGCTAAAAAATACACATTTCATCAAAACATTTTTCATCACACATTTTCCAGGAATCTAGAAACCATTGCGCATTCCAGGAAAGTAAAGACCAATCAAACTTGAGTGTACTTCACCAGGAGCTGAGCAAGAATGGAGGATCAAGAGGAGTTGCAGGGAAGGGAACTTGACTCAAGAAGTAGACACAGTGAAAGAGAGAATGAATGAGATGGCCGCTACTAAAACTCGTATTGAAGAGGCGTTGTTGGCCATGAAAGAAGCATTCACTAGGTTGACGGTGAATAGGACAATCATGGGAACCTTAAATGTCAACCTTCAGAATACCCGCTTTCATGGGAGCAGGAGCCCATAACCATGTCAATGCAGAGAACGTTCACAACCAAGTATCAGGACTGTTCACCATCCCAATAGGAATGGGGTATGAAACTCTGGGCCACCAAGGGGTTGAAAACCAGTATAATGGAGGTGGCAGTGATGGAATACCACATGTGGAGTACGGCACAGAGGAGGGGCACCCATCAGTGCAGAAAGATAAGGCTAGGCAACAATGGTTGGAAAAGATGGAGGAAAAGATTAAGGCGATACAGGGGTCCGTTAATTTTGGATCTTTGGGATTAGAGGAGCTTTGCCCTACTATTGATGTAGTGATTCCTCGAGATTTCAAAGTCTCAGACTTCACAAAATATGATGGAAGCATTAACCCCCTATTGCACTTAAGGACAATTGCACCAAAATGTCAATATGGTCCAGAGACGAAAATTTCCTCGTTAACTTTTTTCATGAAAACTTGACCAGACCAACTCTAGAATGGTACATCCAGTTGGACTACTCAAAAATTGACGGTTGGAAAGATCTTGCCGATGCCTTCATGAGCCAATACAAATTCAACCTAGATATAGCCCCGACTCGTGAGCAGTTGTGAATACTGCAAAAAAAGGGTGAGGAGACCTTTAAGCAATATGCTCAGAGGTGGAGAGCCCTTGCCGCACAGGTTCAACCGCCACTTACCATAACAGAAACATGCTCCTATTTTTTGGGGACGTTGGGATCTCCTTACATCGCGGCAATGGCCGGTGCCACATACAGAGACGTCGCAGATCTAATTGCTGCTGGTGAGAGAGTTGAGATGCTAGCAAAAGCAGGAAAAATACTAGTAGAGCAAATGGAAGAGGGCTCACTAAAAAAAGGGTTGTACTCAAAAAATAAATACACTGATTACCTTTGTTCAAACCCAAAACCAATCTTCTTTTAACCATACACCTTACCCTTTTTATCAGAATATCCCAAATCATGCATCCACTTTTCCATTCCAAGTGAACGATATCCTTACCCCATACCATCAAGCCCATCCAAGTTACCTACAGAATAGTTCGAGTTACTCTCAACCGTGTGGACAAAACCAGAACCAGGCTCAACCCAACACCATAACACCATTCCCCAAACTGTCTATCTCCAATGCAGAGTTGTTCCAACGCCTTTATGATGTTCACCTAATCGCAAAAATTCCAGTAAAACCCGCACAACCACCATTCCCAGCTTGGTACAATCCAGATTTAACATGCAAATATCATTCGGGAGCAGTGGGTCACTCAATTGAATATTGCGAAGCCTTTAAGGCAGCGGTTAGAAAGTTGATTGCTTGTGAAAAATTTGACATTCAAGAAGAAAAATGACCTAATGTCATCAGCAACCCGCTTCCAAACCATGATGGAGGAAACCCCACATGTTAAGGATCTTAATATGGTTGACATCTTGTTGTCGATGTGCTCGAGCGAGTGTAGTATCATTTATTGTCCCTTCGATTCAAGAGTTGCTGAGAAACTGCTACTAATTTTTTGGATGCAGTTGCTTTCATTGAGTTGTTTCATAGTATTGTCTTAGTCAACTATAGTTTTGAGACTTATTTTGTTTTGCTTGAGGCATGAATTTAATGAATATGCATGGTTTTCTATCAATTGACTTTGTTTCCCTTTTGCCTTGCCTCGTCTCTTGCAAAGGTTGATATCCTCTTTCTTTTCACAAATTACCTTCTTCAAATTTTGAATGTCACTTTGTCATTGATTCCCTTGTAATGATCAGTACTGGGGAAAATTCAAAATGGTCGAGCATCACTCTGTGATAAAAAAAAATCAAAAGAAACAAAAAAGAAAAAAAGAGAAAGCAAAAGAAAGTTCAGCTATATGTTAACGTTGTCTCAAAATTAAGTTTTGAAAACAAGCGATCACAATTTAAAAGGATGAATGGCCATCTTTCTATATCCCCAAAAAAAAAATCATATCTCTTGATGTCCCCTTTGAGCCTAAAAATTCTTTTCGTCAAAGCTTGGGCAAGGGTCAATGTTACACTAGTGCATAATTTCATAGATGAATCGTTGTAAGAACTGCAAAGAGAATAACAAACTACATGATCAAGAATAGTGAAGAAGAATGATGTGAACCAAGAAAAAAGATGAAGAAAAAAAAAGGAAAATCGAGATTGAGACAAAAGAAAAGAGTGAAAGAGACAAGAAAAGGGAAAGAAGGAGCAGGTTAGTGTGCTGTGAATTTTCAAGTAATCATAATATAAGAAAGGGGTAGCAATGTTCCACAAAATTGATGGCGTTAATGACTCTTAGTCTCATTCAACCCTTAAACACCCATTTGAGCCTTTTTATCCTTTTTTCTTAGCCTATAACCCTTGGCCATGTTACAAGTCTTCAAAAGTCCATTCTGATTGATGAGTGATCGTTTATATTTTCATAATCTTAATTCTGAGATGAACTAGCTTTCATTTACTTAACTTTCATTTGCTAAAAAAAAGAAAAAAAGAAAGAAAATAAAGCCCGCTAGACTGGAAACCTAAAAAGGCTGTCTAGGCAAAAGTTAGGGTAATTTTTTTTTATGATGGCAAAATCAGTGAAAAGAGAAGCTCACACTGGGGCAATATTTTCGTCAATTGAAGCTTTTTTCCCTTTCGAAATATTCTCAGAAAAGGTATTCTCGTTCTTGCATGCATGCCTATTTATTAAGTTATGTCTCAAGTAAAATGGCTTGGGTTTAACAATACTATCAAATAACTATGTTAGCAACTCTTCAAAATTGGTAAGTAAAGAGAAATAACTTTTGAACAGGGATAAGTACAAGAGGCACATTCAAGCCTAATGCACACCCTTTAGTGGTAAAATTGAGGCAAAAGATGCAAAGGCACTCCAAGGGCAAGCGAACAGGTGTCCTCAAATAAACTGGTAGACAGTAAGATCAAAGAAATCAATCATGGCACTCTATTGAAATCAAGCAGAGAAAAAGTGAAAAGGATGAAGGGACAAGAGTTTGATTGGTTGAAGCTTTTCTAACAAGGCGCAATGGTTCGGATGATGATAACATGCTTCAAGAAAAAAAGGTATTTCCAAACACAAAAAGACGATCTTTATTTTTTCTGCTCATGTGTTGACTCATATCTAGTTGGTCACACGATCTTTAGTTTTCTACACGCGTGTTGGCTCATATCCAGTTAGTCACACGATCTTTAGTTTTTTGCTTACATGGGATCCATATCCAGTTGGTCGAATGATCTTTGGTTTTCTTTCTTGTTGACCCATATCCAATTGGTCACATGATCTTTAGTTTTCTACATGCGTGTTGGCTCATATCCAGTTAGTCACACGATCTTTAGTTTTCTGCTTACATGAGATCCATATCCAGTTGGTCGCATGATCTTTGGTTTTCTTTCTTGTTAACCCATATCCAGTTAGTCACATGATCTTTAGTTTTCTGCATGCTTGTTGACTCATATCTAGTTAGTCACACGATCTTTAGTTTTCTGCTTACATGAGATCCATATCCAGTTGGTCACATGATCTTTGGTTTTCTTTCTTGTTGACCCATATCCAGTTGGTCACACGATCTTTAGTTTTCTGAATGCGTGTTGGCTCATATCCAGTTGGTCACACAATCTTTAGTTTTCTGCTTACCTGGGACCCGTATCCAGTTGGTCTCATGATCTTTTACTTTTTTGTATGGCGAGGCGGTTTAGTCCACTATCCATTTTATTTCTTGTTTACCGAGGAGTTTTTGGCATTTGCATATTTAATTTTCTTCTGGGTGAGGCGGTTCAGTCTACTACCCATTTTATTTCTTATTTGCCGAGGAGTTTCCACATATTTAATTTTCTTTTGGGCGAGGCGGTTTTGTCCACTACCCATTTTATTTCTTGTTCGCTGAGGAGGTTTCAACATTTTCATATTTAATTTTCTTCTGGGCGAGGCGGTTCAGTCCACTATCCATTTTATTTCCTGTTCGTCGAGGAGGTTCCGGTAGGTGCATATTTAATTTACTTTTGGGTGAGGCGGTTCAGTCCTTGCCTATTTTACTTCTTGTTTGTTGAGGAGGTTCCGACAATCACATTAATTTCTCTTGACATTTTGCATAGTATATTGCTTTCTTGCTTTACCGGTCAAAATTGGGGTCGATATCTGCACTTATTCCTTACTAAGATAATACGAGAAGCCATGTTATCATATTATCTAGTAAGAAAGTAAGTACAGAGGGACAACTATGAACACCCAATTTTGACCGGAGTTTTAAATTCTTTAAGGAAAAAAACACCAAAAATATTTTTCACACATATTGAATTTTCAGCCTTTATCTGAGTGCATTATCTCACTTTTGTTTTGTTAAAATGAGAAAAAGTAAAAATGAAAAAATTCCATTGATCTGACCCATTGTTTAGGCCCAATTACAGCCTAAAAAATAAAAAAGATACGTTAAAAAATGCCCAGAATTACAAATAAAAAAATTAAATTAAAAAAAGGGGGGACAATACATGCATCGCTGCAGCGACAGTGACAAAGGGAAAGAGACAAAATTTTCTTCTTTCTTGGCAGCTCATCCTTCTGGCCTACTGCTACACAGAGAAGACCACAAAAGCTACAAAAAGAGAGTAAAAGTCTAGTAAGAAAAAATTACGTTGTCTATTTAGACCATCTGCAATGGGAGTGCTGGATTCAAGCGGTGCCAAAAAATCGATGCTAAGAATCGATGCTAAAAAAAATTCATCGTTGGACCCATTTGTCTTGCGATGCCAAAAAAAAGCAGCGATGCCAATTTGAGCATCGCTTCTTGCGTTCCACGTGATGTTTTTTTTATTTTTAAATATAACCGTTGGAGGCTGAACGTTGAGTTTTTTATTTTTTTAATAATATTTGAAAAACTAACTGTTATTTTTTATCCGTTGGACTCCAAATTTTTTTATTTATATATTCTAACTAAAATCTATATAAATGTGTTCAATCTCAAATTGTTTACTCAATCAACTCTCTCAAATTTCTCTCCTTTGTTCTCCTATTGTCTTTCGAAATTTTCTCATCTTTTTTACTTGCACACTCTAAATCTTCAACTTTCTCTTTTATTTGTTTTCACCCAATGGATCCAAACCAATTCAATATGAATTCCTTCTTAAATTTGATAAATAATTATCAAGCTCCCACCAATCCAAATTTTCCAAATCCTCCATTTTTACCAAATCCACAAAATATCCCAAATACAGCCAATCAACATCAAGTACCCATGTTTCAATCACCACCTTCATACTAGTAATAATTTTAGCTATGCTTCGAAGTTTTTAAATTTTTATATCATAATAGTATAAATTAATTGTATTAGTAAAAATATTTTGCGAAAAAAATTTCTTAACATTTATAATTTAATTATTTCATAAATCGGATAATAATAAATTATTAAATAAACTATTAATAAAATATAAATGTGAGGTTATTTGTGGGACCCATTTAAGATCTTTTTAGGAGATACTCTATTGGAGAGATGAAATGCTTATGAGATGCTTAAATTAAAAATGATAAATATGAGTGATGTGGAGAGGTGGGACCCACCTAAGCATCTCACAATGGATGCTACCGTTGTGGATGCTCTTAGGCACAAATAGTAACAAACAAAGTCAAACCAGAAGCCATAAGCTATAAACATGAATGCTTCAGTGGGTTGGGGGAATACAAGCAATGGGCAGAGTAACTGAAACACTAAAAAATGCAACAAATTGAGAAAGTAAAAAAGAGGACGCAGGGAGAAAAATTAACCTCTCAATGCATTACACAAACACAACTTTGCCTATAAATACACCAATTCACAGAGAAATCAAGGGGGGATTTAGTAGGAAAAAAATTAGATAGGGGTAACCATGAACCAGTAACTCATTTTACCCATCTCCTCCATCACCATTAAAGGGCACCATTATGAGAGAACAAAAAAAATAGATCACGGTGAGCAAAAAGAAAAAAAAAAGAGGTGAAAAGGGAGCTGGAGTCCCGTCACAGTCGGCATCTTTCACCGCCGCCGCAAGCCAATCGTGCCTCCATCGCCGTCATCTCCCTCGGACCCTCCTTCTTTCTCTCTCGCGACTCCTTGCTGATAGCTGCGCTGCGCAGCAGTAAAGGGGGGTAGGTTTCAAAGAAACCCGTTAGTCAACCTCCTGTTCTTTTATTTTTGTCCTTTTATGTTTCATTTTTTTGTTTTGTTATTATTGCTTGCCTGATTGTTAATTGGGCTTCAGCCCATTCATATCTATTAGTTTTTTTTTATTCTTTGCTTGTGGACAAGCCTAAAACATTTTGCTCTGATAAAAAAAAAACAAAGCCTAAAACATTGTACCACCTAGTTTTAACTATGCAAGTTTTCCTAAGAAAAATTATTACTTTTCAATATTATTAAATCAAATAATTTTTTTTTAAATAAAAGAGGGGGATTAGCTGAGATGTGACATCTTATTAATCTTCATTTAGGACGCCTGAGTTGATACAACATGGTGGTCCTGGACTTTCCCTAATCAAGTTTATTTAAAAAAATAAAAATAAAAAATCAACCAAACCACAAATATTTTTTAGAAGAACTATGTGACTTTTGAGTTTCTCACCGGAGGATACGTAGGAGCGGGCCAACCCGTCAAGTCAAAATTTAAAATTTTCCAGTTTAGTTCTTTTTTTTTCTCTTTAATATTCATTTTTTACTTAATATTATTTTTATTGGGGTAAAACAAATATTTTAGAACTTATAATAGTTTGCACAATCAATTTTGGTAACCGTCTCAGGATGGGCATGTTAGGGGTGTTGTGGGATTTACTCTCCGCCCTTCCTTGCAAGCAAACGATTCCCGAAGCCTTTCCTTGCAAGCAAACGATTCCTGAACTCATCATGGTTTTCAAAGATCACTAATTTTCCCTAAATTTAATAAAATTGTTGGCGGCTCCTAAAATTTTGGATCGTTATAATACCCCTAAAATGGAAGTCATCGTTAACGTTCTGGGGATTCTTGAGAATGAGTTATCAAAGACACGGGAAACAAAAGAAGAATAAAGGGTTTCCCAATGAGTGTTTAGAAAGAAAAGCTAAGGACTTCGAAAGCGAAGGTAAACTAGGGCATGTATGAATGTAGTAACCCTCATCATCTACGGGGTAGTCTTATTTCCCCATGTTGAGCACTTTGTGGATGAAACGACCCTTGATGTCTTTATAGCTTTCAAGACTTGCGGCGAAGATCCTACCACCGATGTCCTAGCTGACTTATACTATGAAATTCACATGCATCATGAGAAGAAAGCGATGTGATTCGTTGTTCTGCACCAATTTGGTGTATTTGGCTCAAAAATCACTCGGTCAAAGAGTGGATACCCCCTATAGACCAAAAGCAATCGAGAATGGGCCACCTACCTGACAAGTCTTGGTGAAGAATCTGTAATATGGTACTCAAGAGAACAAGATATTGAGGAAGTGATTCTCTGCTATGGAGATTTTCCAACGTGCCTCTTATTGGAACTTTAGGGTGAATTAATTACAACCCAGCTTTGGCTTTAAGGCAGCTTGGCGCCCCTATAATAGGAGAACCCACCAGAGAAGAGACAGCCGCTTTCATCATACATGATCGAGGCTCCTCGGATCTAGCTTTGTTCAAGAAAGCGTGGTGAGCTTGGGATAAAATAACCAAAAGATAGCTTAGTCACAAAAACTTCCACACAGATGAGGCCTATCATCAGTGGATCAAGGTTAGAGTCCAGCAGATCAAACTACCTTTTTGGAACATCACTTTGGTCCCTGAGAGACCACCTGCTGATAATGAAGAAGTCGAAGAGCTAAAACTGGCCTTAGAGAAGGCTAAAGAAGAAAAAAACTTCTCCAGGAAAAGTTGAAAAGAGCATATCAAGAAGTGGAAGTCCTACATAGCGAGTTTCATGAGAAAACTGGATCTTTGGAACACCACGAGAAGAAAGCTAAAGTAGGAGAGGCAGACAAGCATCAGACTCAAAGTTGTTTTGGGGCTGCTAACCAATAATTGGCTCTGTGCAAACAAGAAACAGACCAAATACTCAAAGAAAAGGGAGATCAGAGGAAGATGTGAGCAGATTCCTATATGGCCTGTAGAGTTTTGCAAAAACAGTTTGGGGACTTAATGCAACAGCTGAAGCGCACTGGTCTATTGCACGGAGCTCAACTCGAGGAAGAAAGGAGGAGTGCTAAAGAGAAGATTATAAGCTATCATATAGCCCTTGAGTAGGAATGTGATAAGGTTATTGGTTTGCGTGAAAAGATTGAGAATCAAAAGGAGGTCATCACTTGGTATGATAGAGAAACCATATACTGGATGGACCGTTGCTCCAAATTGGTTTGGCTGGTTGATAGAGGCATTCAGGAGTCCCAAGATTCTTGGAAGAAGCTGAATCTTCAATAGGTTTCCGCCGTTTTCCAAAGAAGGTGGTGAATTTCATGGAGTAACGCAAAAGTCTAGTAGAAGAATTGGAGAAACAAATCCAGCGAGACTGTTGAACACAACATCCCTTTTGTTTTGCTTTTCCTTTTTTTGTAGTTTTACAATATCAATTTTAACTTTGTAATCCCTTCAGAGAAGTTTAAATTTTTGTATTTCCTTTATCATCAATGAAGAATGTTTGTTTCCCAAATTTGTAATGCGCTTTATTTCCTCAAAGCACGACACTAAGTAATTTTGTGATTCTCCAACAAACCTGCAATAAATAAATAAACAAACATGAGCATCTCGCATTTCATGCATGATCATAGCATAACATTATCCATCTATCTATTTATCCATACTCATGGTATCTTCCTCTCAGAAAATAACCACAAGGAGTTTACTTTTGCATCATTATAGAACACGATCCCAAGGCAGACTCATGGACGCGTTGGAGCAGATTTAACAAGCAATGAGAGAGGGTTCAATCAAATGAAGGATCAGATGGGCAAAATATTTGAGTTTTTGCTAAGCCTGGATGCAAGACTGACCCCTAATGGGAATCCTCTCATCAACAACAATGAGCATCGAGAGGCTTCCACTGTTTCACCAGACTACATTCCTCCGGACATGTCACAAAATAATAATCAAACTATCTCCACAGATTCCTCCTCTGGAGGAAATGGGACGACAGTCTGTATTGGTTCCCAAGGATATATGCCTCCTAACAATCCGCACGAGACTCTGCAGAACACGAGTGCTTCAAATTTCGTACCTGTCATTACCCCTCAATGAGATTCCCGAGCTAGGGAGGCATTCCAAATGATGGAAGAGAGGTTGAGGGCGATTGAAGGGGAAAATCATATCGGTTTTGAAGCTTCAGACATGTGCCTTGTCCCAGATGTGGTCATACTCCAAAATCCAAGGTATCAGTGTTTGATAAATACAAAAAAGTGACTTGTCCCAAAAGCCATTTAGTCATGTATTGTTGAAAGATGGCATCCTGCTCCAACGACAATCGACTCCTGATTCACTTTTTCTAGGAGAGTCTTATTGAAGCACCTCTCTGCTGGTACATGCAGCTAGAACGTGCCAAAATTGGCTCATGGAAAGCTTTGGCTGACGATTTCCTTAAGCACTACAAGTATAACATAGACATGGCCCCCAGTCGCAATCAGTTGCAAAGCATGTGGAAGAAAGATAATGAGATCTTTGAGGAACATGATCAGAGGTGGAAGAATATAGCTGCTTAGGTGGAACTGCCACTATTGGACAAGGAGATCATTTCAACATTCATCGATACACTCCAAAACCCTTTCTATGATAGGATGATTGAGAGTGTTTTCTCAAACCTCTCTGACCTGATTGTCATAGGGGTTAGAGATGGGGATGAGAAGTGGAAAGATCAACAACCACGTCCCATTTTCCAACAACCAAAAGCCCTTTGTCAAGGGAAAGAAGGAACGAGAGACCAACACGGTGGGCCCCTCTTTACGTTGCGGCGACTAACCTGTCAAGGTTCTCTGTCCAAATGACATCCCTCGCTCCTAATAATCCGGGGAACCAAATTCCCATTCAGCAGAGAGCTCAGAACCCTCAAGGGAGGAAGCCGATCTAGTTTGACCCAATCCCCATGACCTATAAAGATCTCTATCAGCACCTACACTAGAATTACCGGGTGGTTCCTTGCCCGCAAAAACCTTTGGAACTGCCTTATCCAAAGTAGTATGACCCAAATGCTGCATGTGAGTACCACGTCGGGGCCATTGGCCCATTCCATTGAACAATGTCGGGCAATGACATTTAAGGTCCAAGACCTGATAAATGCAAAATGGTTCAATTTCGAGGAACTCTAAAAAAAATAGTGTCAAAAAAAACCAATAGTAAAGATTGTGTACAAAAAATGTGTATTTTAGCATTTCTGTAATAAAAAATAATGTATTTTTGAGTTACCAGTATATTAAATATTATTTTCGTAAAGAAAGTATATTAAACATTATACATTTTAATATTTTTTTCTTTTTTGATTTTTTTTTTTCAATTAGTTTCCTTAAAACTGTCGTAGCAATTAAGGGACTGAAGTGAAGGACTGAAGTGAAACTTTAAATTAAGATAAATTTTAAAGGACTAACTTGACAAAAAAAAAAAGATAAAAGACTGAAGTGAAACTTTAAATTAAGATAAAAAATCTCTGGAGTAATTTTGCCAATTTGGAACTAAACAGTACTATATACACTAATTTTTTTTTAATTTCCTAGCTAAGTTATAAAAAAAAAACAAAGAACTTTGAAATATGTTTTGTTCTATCTCCTTTGATATATCATTCTTTCAACTGAACAATGCATGTATTATTATCCTAATATTGGACCGTTGCAATTATTTTTCTAGAACACAAACCACAAGTCTCTTGTATGTATGTGTTGAATCACATGTCTCAACCAAATGCATTCTCGAATTTATTTATTTATTGCAATTATTTTTCGTAGCGGCTTTTTTCGTTGAGAAACGTCCAAAGTTGTTGGCAAAAATATTTTTCCCAGCGAAAAAAGTCTCTGCATGATGCTACGATAAGTTTCGTTTTGTAAAAATTTGCATCAAAAATCGATGTTGCTGCCATTACTAATGTTTTACAACAGTACTTGTCGCTATCATGAATAACTTGTGGTAGCCACTAAAATCGCTACTATACATGACATATCTCAACAACCGAAATTATTGTGATAAAGTATCTTTTATCAACAACTAAAGTTGTTGCAAAAATATATACGTTTCCAGCAACTTAGGTAGTTGAGATTGATATTATTATGAAAATTTTATAAATATTGAATTTTATTTTCATAAAAACTAAATCCTCTTATTTTATTTTCAAAATTAATATAATCAATTTATTAAATCAATCACCATAGTTAATTAAAATTGAACGATGTTAAAACTAATATGATCAATTTAATAAATTAGTTATCATAATTCTTCATAACTGAATTGTGATAAAGTTAAAATATATAAACTTCTTAAAAACAAATGTATCATTGTTGTAAATGTAAAAAATTAACAAATACGAACACAATTTACATAATATAAACATGAGCAAATAACAAAGATACTATTTACATAATGTTAACCCCCCAAAGGAAGAAACCTGTAATTTCGGTGCCATAGTGTCAGATTATAGTCGAATTCTATCCATATATTTTCCAAACCCTCATGTTTTTTTTTCCAGCAAAATTGGTGTGCAAAAGCATCATTGTGCCTACTGAAATCCCAACTATGTTGGTACTTCAACAAACACCAATCATCTACAACACCTCAAAAATTTTATTGAAAAAAGAAGACAAAAAGAAACAACAACAAACAAGGAGGGACATAAACCAAAACTCTTGCCAAAATATTATTTGAACCTGTAATTTGGGAGGCCTACTCTATTTCTAAAGAAATCCTCTCTAACAAAATATGATATTCTATCCCACCAGTGGAAACCTTGAATATTTAAACCATGAGAAGCAAGTCTATCTGCACAATTATTGCCTTCACAGTAAATATGGGAAGCTAAAAAGACCACCTGTTTAGTAAGTTCCAGGCAGTTTTGTCATCTGACTCGAAGTTGCCATGGAACTAGATTAATAGATTTGAGAGCCAAAATGACAAGAGCAGAGTCGCACTCTAACAAGAAGTGGGAGATCCTCCAAATTAGCAAACACAAACTCGTAGTAACCCTTCCCCAACGGAATCAAATTCCAGTTTGCGATTGGCTTCCAAAGGGTTTCTAATTTCACCCTCAAATCCTTAACCTTGATCGGACTGTCCCCTTTTGAAAGGATGAGCTGACTATGAAGATGCGTTTTGCACCTTTCCAGACCTGCTCTGCAATCAGCTTCAGGGATTTTAATGGCAACTGCATTCCCTTTGAGGCATGGCTTTGGGAGCTGACTCAGAGGAATATCATACGCATTTTATAGAGCCTCTGCGAATGATTTACGCTGCGGGGACGTGAATGGAGAAGGCAGGGCCTTCGTAGCAACAAATGAGGTTGCCCTCAGCTTAGCTAAGGTGACAAAGTTTTTAGCTAGCTCCCACATTTTCATTGATATCCCAACATGTACCCAACAACTTATCATTAATGAAATGACTTAGTCTTGCTTTTGTAAAAAAAAGGTCGTATTCCTATAAAAATAAAATTGGAAACATATATAGTCAATTTAATGTAATGCTAGAATTCCTGCATGATTAGATGATGTGGCTGTTATGGTTTATTTCATAAACCGCCATGAAATGGTTGTACCACCACATGTAAACAAATAGTCTGTTAGTTATTTACCATTATGAGGGTCAGACAAATAACTTGCATCAGTATAACCAATTAAGTCTGACTCGGGTACATTTGAATAAAATAAACCCCATATCCATCGTACCTCGAAGGTAATGAAGTATATGCTTGACTCCATTTCAGTGTCTTTGTGTAGGTGAACAACTATATCTTGCTAATAGATTGACAATGAATGATATATGAGGACGTGTATAATCAGTAAGGTACATTAGTACCCCAATTGCACTAAGATACGATACTCTAGGACCAATAGTTTTTCATCCTTTTTCTCGAGGTCTAAAAGGATTCTTGTTGACATCTAGTGACCTTACAACCATTGGATTGCACAATGATGTGATTTGTGCATATAGAACCGTTTTAGCACCTTTACTATATAAGCTTCTTGGTCCACAAAAATTTCATTCTTTAAATACTCAATTTGTAATCCTAAAGAAAACTTTGTCCTTACTAAGTCATTCATCTCAAACTATTTCTTTAAGCAATGTACAACTTTTTGAAGAACTTCAGGAGTTTCAGTAATATTTAAGTCATCAACAAAAACTACTATTATATCTAATTCATTTCCAAACATTTTCATAAAAATACATGGACAAATGGAGTCATTTTTGCATGCTTCATTTAGCAAATATTCACCGATACAATTATACCACATGCATCCAAATTGTTTTAGTCCATATAGAGACTTATTCAATTTGATTGAGTAATCTTCTCGATAGTACAAATTGCATGTCATAGGCAAACTAAATCATCCAGGAAGCTTCATATAAATGTCATTATCAAGTGAACCATACAAATAACTTGTAGTAACATCCATCATGTGTAAATTGAGCCCTTCATGTGCTACTAGGCTAACTGAGTATCGAAAAGTACTTGCATACACCACATATGAATATGCCTCTTCAAAATCAATGTCAGGTCTTTGCAAAAACCCTTGAGCAACAAGTCAAGCTTTGTATCTCTCAATTTCACCATTCTTATTTCATTTTCACACAAAAACTCATTTGTATCCAACTGGCTTCACATCTTCAAGTGTTTGGATTACATGTCCAAAAACTTTTCGCTTGCAAAACGAGCTTAATTTTGTTTCAGTTGCGTCTTTCCATTTTTGCCAATCATTTCTTTGTCTATAATCCTTAATATACTTTAGTTCGTGATCCTCATTATCATTTATCACAATTAATGCTATATTATATGCAAAGTCTGGCTTCCTCTTGGTTCCACAATATTCCATTCATGACATATAATTCATTAAGATATCTTTATTTTCATAACTTTCAGATATGATTGGCAATGAACCAAACCAACTCAAAATTAGTTTGAGACTCGATTCGATAATTAGCTCGTTGAACTTGATTCGTTAACCAAATGAGCTGAACTTGAGCTAAAAATTGAGCTCCTTAAATAAATGAGTTGAACTCGAGTTATGTATAATTTGACTCGTTTGGTTCATGAACTAACTCGATAAGTGTTGTGACATCCTGAGAAATTGAGTAATAAATAAATTTAAGTATTTATATAAGGTTAGGAATATTATAGAAAAAATTTAGAATTTAAAGAAAATAATTTTTTTTGTATCGCGTGGCTCCCGACGCGATGGAGTAACGAAGGAACAGCTCGCGACGCGAAGAACACTGGCGAAATGAGGCGGTGCAAGACAAAACAGGAACGTTCTGGAACTCATCAGTCACGACGTGACGGCCTTGGCATTGCGATGTGATGCAAGGCGGTGCTGAAACGTTTGGCTCTTCTCCTCACTTATAAATAGACCCCCACCCTCATTTTTCACCATCTTCTTCCAAGGACCATTGGGAGAACGTGGGGGAGCTCCAGGAGCACGACGAGGTGCGGGCAACGGTCTTCTAAGCCAGGTATGGGGAGATTTGGACTCTATACACTAGGGATTGTAGGAATAGGATAAGTGTAGAATGAGAAAGTAGGGTGGCCCAAACCCTATTAGGGGTTGATGCCCCAACACCCTAGGAGGGGTATTGTGACTATGACTGCTAAGGATAACAGTTAATAGTTCATCAACCATAGGCATAGTGTTGTGTGAAAACCTTAGGGTAGAGAACTTATAATTATTTGATGATTGTGTGTATTGTTTGATGATGTGTTTATAGTATGTCGCCTGAGCGACATTAGGATTAATTTGTGTGTTAATGTTTGTTGTATAGTGTTTATTGTGTAACTGTTTAATTATTATTCAGTTGTTATATACTTGTGCTGATAGTGTGGGGAAGAATAAATAAATTGTTGGTTGAATAATAAAGTGATAAGAAACTGATAGGCTGAGCTGATAAGTGGTGATGAGCTGTTAGGTGCTGAATAATAAAGTACATAGCTATGTTGTAAATACACCGCCGTACACATAGGCCAGGTGCCAGAGTGCGGGCACAATGCAGTCGGTATAGGACACGCCGGTCCTTGAGGATAGTTTAGGTCCGACAAGTCTATAGGTGACGGATGGTTCGCTACCATCCTATCGGGACGTTGGGTAGCCTGGTTATCCTGACGGGGTATTGTTGCATCACTGTCCATAGTGCCGATCTCGAGTGCGGCCCCGATACCTGTTCCTATCGAAGAGCAGGGATGTACTCTTAGGGGTACGATGAGTGGGATAGGGGATGGACAACTGACTTGGTCTGGTCGCTGAAATCTATCAAGGCAAAATAGCTAAGGTGGGGCTACTTTTTCCCTAGTTGAGTTGTGTGGCCACGTAGACATATAGATCTGAACTGCATGGGTATGGGTAGTTAGGCAATGATCCTAACAGTTGATAGAGAGATGTGTGACCTATTCTTTCACATTTCTATTCCTCTACTTTCCCATTTTGTTAGTGTATAGTGTTCTTATCTCCTATGTTTTTGTGTGTTGTTTTCTTTTCTATGATTTCTATATTTAGACGCTGAAGACTCCCCGGAGAGAGAAGATGACCCACTACTTTCACCCAGCGATGCTAGAAGAGCCGAGGACACCAGTATGAGGGGATTTTGAAGTATACTATCATGATATAGACGGCGATAGTTGGGAGATAGATTACAATTGTCATGTTGTCATATATACAGGCTTAGTTAGTATTTCTTCCGTATTCTAGGATCTAAGGGTGTACATGGGCCGGTTTGGATGGATTTTGGCCAAATCCAATGCCCGATCCGATCAATTTGACTAGTTTGGATTTCAAAAAAAATCCGCAATTTTTCTAAATGGCCCGAACCGAACCAAAACGGTGTTGAACGGGTTGGATTGGATTGGGCTTGCGGGTTGTGAAACAAACAAAGTTAAATTCTGAACGGAAAAAAAATTAAAATCAGATTGCATATAAAATAAAATCCAAGAAGGTCTATACTTAGTTCTATAACATTTAGTTCTAAGCAACACCTTACAACACTATTAAATTAAAATCAAGCAGTATTTTTCACTGTCCTCCTCTCATTGCAGGGAAACCCTCAAATTAATAATAATGGTATAGTTCACGAGCTAGCTATCTATCACAACCATGCATGAGTTAACAACGGATCTGGGATGTTCATAGAGATGTAGGCAAGAAAGTTACCTGTTTCGGATGAAAAAGGAACAAAAAAAAATGACATAAAACTTCAATTGGAAACTTTGTTGAATCTCCGAGAAATGAGATGCCAAATGAGATTGAGATTGAGTTGAGAGTGAGAAATGGGATTATAATATTGAGTCTGACTATTAAAAAAAATAAAATTAAGTAACACCACCGGGTCGGGTTCGTGGGCCATCGGGTTTGGAATTTCAAATCCGTAACCCGAATCAAACATCACCGGGACTGATTGGTTCGGATCGGGTTGGACCCGAACTTGATTGGTTTGGGTAAAAAATGGGTTGGATCCGGGTTGGGCCACCGGGTCCGCGGGTCGGCCCGAACCCGTGTACACCCCTACTAGGATCACCTAGGGCATCTTTTGTAGGGGACGTTCGAATTGCAGAGCGGTTGCCATTCAACCGTATGTGACGGGAGCCTAGGCGACACTATCCTGCTACACCATCATCATCAGGGTCTTTCAGTGTGGCTAGGGATAGTGTAGGTGTTAGGGGGTTACGTCGCTCAGAGTCGACTATTCCCTCGACCTCCAGAGACCCCATGAGGGCGTTTCAACCTAGGTTTCTTGGGCACCCTCACACAGGGAATTCCCGCTTACCGCCACAGTTCCGTATCAGGATTCCTAGACCCGATCTGATGTAGAAGGTTTTCTTAGAGGAGTATTAGACCGTTGGATGGCTGACTATTGACTTTGACTTTGACTTTTTGGCTTTGACTGTAGTAGAAAGGATGGGTTTTGTACTTTTTTTTAGTTTTTTTGACACATATGTATATTATTCTTTTTTGTGGTTCCTAGGTGGAACCCTTGCCTGTACATAAACCTTTAATGTATAATATATAAAAGTATCTTTCTTTTATTGATTTTCCATTAGTATTATATTTATTATGTGCAATTATGGGTCCTTAATATAAATAAAATAAGGGGGTCACAAGTGTCCTCAATAAACGTGTTATGAAATCTATGTGGAACTTAACATACTAAAGCATATGCATCAATATCATCGAAAAAACCATACATCAATACCCAATAACACTTATAATTACGAGGAAAACACACAGCTCCAACTATTTCTCCATGTATAGGGAATACCTTTTTTTTTTTCCCTCCTTGCTCTTACAAACACACGAAGACGAAGACTTTTATGCCCAATAGATATATTCTGGCAAATGCATAAATATCTTTGTTTCTTTCTTCCACTTCAAATAATCTATATACAAATTAATCTATAATGACTATAATGAACACAAACTCCACTGTTCTTGCAATAAATAAAATATTGTTAACAAAGAAAGCAAAAGTAAAATTAGTCACTGCAATCGTGATAGCTATATGAAAGAATAAACTTGGATCAGTGTCTGAAGAAGAAACTTGAATTGGCGCTCACTGTCTTGGAAGAAACCTGGTCTGATATTAATGAATTGCAAGTTCTACTATTTAGGCATGCACAATTTGATTTACCTTGACAGAATAACACAGTTCACTGCCATTAATTGAAGCAAATGGCGCTAGAAGAAAGGTGCAGACTTCTTTGCCGACATACAATTGATTCTTAGGGAGACTTGTAAACCGATTTGATGAAGTTTGCGATATGGCGGTAATGCGCCTCAGGCAGATAGCAGAGAACGTGAAGGGTCAAGAGCACTAGATCAGATATTAAGCTTTGGGGAGGTAACTTAGTCCTACACTGCTCAAAATACATATATGGGAGTCTTTAAGATAGTTTCAATAAAGAGGAAGTAGCAACCCTCAAACAATAAAAAATATATTTTAGTTTTAATTTATGAGATTCGAGCTAACCAGCTAAAACGAGTTGTTCGCGAGTTTGACTCAAGTCGAGTTCGAGCTTAATAAAATGGTTCATGTCGAACTCGAGCCGAGTTTCAAACTTAGTCAAATCTTATTGAATTGAGCTAGCTAAGTCAAGTTTGACTCAACTTGACTCATTTTTAGCTCTAATTTCACGTACTTGACCAATTTCTTCTAGAACTAAATAATCAATTATGTATGAGGACTCTTTTGGAGTTTTCATATCCTCATCTGGGTCATCTTTCTTTTAGCTTTTTTTTTTCTTATTCGAGGACTTGTATCTTTGGAATCGACATGTCTACCATACTTCATGTGTGGTTAAGGCTCATTTGCAATTTTAGTTTGTCTGACAGCGACAACATTAGAGGTTGGTGGATATGATTTAGCAATTCTTTTTAGATCAGCAAATACATTTAGTAGTTGGTTGACTAAGTTTGAAAATAAATTATATTTTGAACTTTCAGTTCACATTGTCTTGTACGAGGATCGAGATGAGATAATAATAATAATAATAATAATAATTCATACTCACATATCTCCTTTTCCAACTGTTTATTCCCTCGCCTTAATATTGGGAAAACCAATTCATCGAAATGACAATCGACAAACTGGGCCTTAAATAAATCTCCCATTGATGGTTCAAGATATTTTATTATAGATAAAGATTTGTATCCAACTTATATTTCCAACCTTCTTTGATGACTCATCTTAGTGCGTTGTGTTGGAGCAATTGGAACATATACAACACTTAAAATATTCTTAGATAGGAAATGTTAGTTTCCTGACTAAAAACCAATTATAAAGAGGACGACTTGTGATATCTTGTTGGCCTGATGCGAATCAATGTCGCGACATGCAAGATTGCATTACATGTCCCCAAGTAGAAATTGAAAGTTTTGATCTCATAAGTATTAGTACTGCAATTAACTTTAGATGCTTAATAAATGGTTCTGCAAGTCTATTTTGTGTATAAACATGTGCCACAAGATGTTCAATATCAATTCCAATGGAAATACAATACTCATTAAAGGCCGTAGATGTAAAATCACCAACATTATCAAGACGTGTTTTCTTAATTGGATAGTCGATAAAATGAGCTGTTAGTTGAATTAGTTAAGCAAGTAATCTCACAAACGCCTTGCAAGTTGACAACAAACGACCATCTAGTTGATGTAATTTCTTCAACCTCAAGTGTGTAAACCCATCCCTATCAACGAACACAACACATCAAATGCAATACCAGAGGATATTCTCATCACTAATAATTAATATATAAGTTTAAGCATACCTATTAGTTGTTGTTTTTTCTAGGTGAATCACCCGATTTATCCATGTCGTGACACACTTTTTCTTATGAAAAAACAATCACATATTTTTCACATAGTCACAATAAATAGGAAAACTTAGAGCATACATCTTCAAAATCATTAAACCGATACATATACTCACCCTCTTAAGGAGAACTCATAATACTGTCCCATACATCCACCACTGGCTCTTGTTTCTCCATTGGATACACCATCATCTTGCACTTAACCTTCACATTCTTAAATACGAAATAGACATATCAAATTATATGAACTCTGAAAAACATCTTCCACTGCATTCATCATTGCAATGTACTGCCGACCATAATCACTTGATGTATGACATCATCTTTTATAACTAGCCCTCTTAACTTCTGTAGTGCCCAAGTGAAGTTATCATCTCTCTTAGACTCTACATAGACAAATTCCAAAGAGAATGTCAACTTTGTTGAAGTAGTACCAACAACCTCAAGTAATGGCAACCAATCTTTATTGGTTTTATATGTTCTATCAATGAGCAACACACCGTGGAAAGTGTTCAACAAAGTTATGACATCTGAATGTGTTCATAATATATCTCGCGCAACATCAGAACTATCAATGCTTCTATGCTAGTACACATACCGATCATGCTGCATCAGTTTCATTAAATGTTGTTGAATGTTGCATTAATAAATCTGATTGTTAGTAGTGAGGCTACCCTCATTATGATCTTTTAGTGTCAGTAATATATGTTTCTTGGCTTAACCATGTTCTTTGTCATATCACCAACTAGAGGTTTTGTCTTTTTGCACTTAGCCGCCCAACACATGGATGACCCACCAGTGTTTTACGCTAACTCTTGGTTGTAAAATCCACACAGTACTTTACGTATCCATTCTTCACTATTTTCAAAGGCATTCCTCTTAGTTTGAAGGGACACTCACATTTTTTAGTACTAGCCATCTTGGACAAAAATGCATTCTTGTGTGCTCTATACTTTTCATTCATCTCAACACCCCAAAATTACAATTGTCCTCCTTCATCTACATCTCGTATCTGTGTCTGACCTCACAATGACAATAAATTTCATTCTTTTTCCCAATTTCTCGAGCCCAATTCAATAGAGCATCTAGTATCCGAAAGACCTGAAAATATAAATTACAAATTTATGTATTAATGTTCAAATAGTTATAACTTAACAATATAATTTACCTTTCAATTACCTTGTAGTGGTGAATGCATCACTACAATCCATATTGATGGTATGTAGTTGGCCTGTCCACTTCCTCGGATATCATGGCATCAAAGTCATCCACATCAAGATATACTCAACCCCAAAATAGTATTAGAACATATGCATGTTTTTCGACACAGCTTCCAGAAACTAATTTTTGGAACACATTTTGTTGTGCTTCAAAAATTAATTTCTAAAAAGTTGGAAAACAAGGAAAAAATAGGTCGAACCTCAACGAATGCCAGTAGCAACTAAAGAGATGAATGGAAAAGATGATGGAACAACATCCATTAATGCAACCAATATTAAATATGAGGGAGAGATTGTTAGAGAGGGGGGGGAAAGGGAGAGAGCAGATCATAAGGAGAAGAGGGAGAGAGAAACGGAGGTGTTGGTGTGGGGAATCAGGGTGTGGGAAGGTTTTTATTTTTAGATGAAAATGTATGTTTGGAAATGTGGGGGTGTGGTTAGCAAATGGTATGGGTATGGATAGGAATCGGCTTGTCCTAATAATCATTTCCTGCCTGACCCATGTCCAAAATAAACCAAACACTGATTTAAGCCCAAAGTCGATAACAAAAAAAAAACAGAGGTTAATTTTGCCAATTTCGAACGCAAACACGCGAACATCACAAAATTGTGCCCATTCCATTTTGCTCTCTTCCTCGCTGTCCTTTCTTCGCGCCCCCTTCACCCCATCCCCTCTTTCTATTTTTTTTTTTTCCTCTTGCCCTAGCACACACCAAAGCTCCTTCCCTCTCCCACAGCATCAGCGCCGGCCCTGCCACTGTTTTTCCTCTCACCTTTCTTTTCTCCCTCTCTCTCTCTCTCTCCTTTTCCTTGGAAGCGCAAGCAAGAACCACCGCCCTCAAACCGGTTCCTGTGCTCTCGCTGTGACTGTCGTCGTTCTCCGCCGGAAGAAGAAAGAAACACAGTCCTGGACTCTTCTTAAAAAGCCGTAAGTAAGTTCCCTGTAACCTTCTCTATTCTGCCTCCTTCAAAAATTCATCTCTGTTGAATCTGGAACTGTAAGAACGAATTAAAGTTTCAATTGATAATTGATGCATGCTTGCGTTTAGACCGTCACTGACTTCACTGGTTTCATTTGTGCTCTTGTGTTTGATCCACACCACCACCACCAAAGAAATGAATCAGAATTTCATGAAATTTCTGCATTACATTACGAGATTAGTTGGTGATTTATATATGAAACAAATTGATTTAACCTTTTAGGGGCTTCTTATGAGTCGGTATGGCGAGGTACGATAGTTTTTGTGTTTAACTCGGATATGAATCTAGATACATTCTTATAAGGACGTGATGCATCACTTCAGTGTTGCTTTAAACCAATGATAATAGCCATAGGCATAAGTTGTTGCTTTGGCATTTTTAGACAAGTCAACTGACATTTGTGTTTATTTTTATCCAATCTCAAATTAAAGTGAATTTTATTTACCTTGAGGTTTAGTATCTGGTTCTTTACATATTTTTGAAACTTATTATGTGTTGATTCTTTCTTTCTTTGGGTGTATTTTAACTATAGGGATTAGAACTTGATGATATTGAAAATAGAGATGTAAAAACTTTATTGGCCTTGTGGTTAAGTGTTTACAACCTGCACTTACTGTATAGGGTCTTAGGCGCTGATATTGCATTGAGAGAAAGAGCCAGTGTGTTGCTTATTCCACTTGCATCACTTTGTTTCGATTCTTGAGTTAAATCATGTGAACACACAGTTAAACTGCCCCCTAAGTAAGCTAACCTTAATTGATTTTCATTATTTCCTCATTGCGATTAGTGACATAATTTCCTCAACAGGGCCTAGCTCGTTACACAGTCACATACTCTTTTTATATAAATCTCACTTGTTCCCTAATTGACCTTATTGCACAAAAGTCACTGTCTATTCCATACAAGATCGAAATTGTTTGTTAATAAGAAATTGATGCACAATGACTTGTAAATTCATATTGAATATTGCTTGTTTTATAAAATTCTTTAGAGCATGCCAAAAGTTTCTAAGTTGCCATTGTTTCTACATTTCTTGTTATTAGCTGTACTTTAGTCATGATATACCAATGTCTTACATGAAGCATATTAGTCACTTATTAGCAAACATGTCCCTGCGAAACTTACGGAGGGACGTAATTGATATACGTTTTCAAAATACAGAGACTAATTTGGAATGTTGATAAAGTAAGGGACAAAACTGATTTTTTTTTTCAAATATCTGGGACCAAATTGGTCATTAACTCTTCTATTTCCTTTGCCCTCTAGTTTGCTTGCTATACAATCGGTGCCATTTCAAAACAGTCTTTTGTGCCACGCGACAACATCCCAATTCCCAAGCACCTTGCTTCTCTTGTGCAATCCCTGTGCAGAAACAGCTCACGGGTAATAGCCTAACAGGGTTCTCCCCTCATTTTCACATATTCTCAGGTATACCAGATGTCTTGATTTTATTTTAATAATCTTGCTATGTAGATAGATAGTAATAATTGAATAATGTTTTTGAGTGTTTGTTTCTGACTTTTGATAATTGGATCTTATTTCGACAGCACATAACCTGTTTGACATAAACCCCAACCTCCTGTTACGGTTTATTATAACTTTGATGCCATCTCTGCTCTTGAAGGGGTGAAAGTAGTAATTATAGCGTTTGCCCTAACCCATTTCCCTCTTTCTCTTTGCCTGCATCATCAGTGTCTGTGTATGTGTGTTGAGTAAAGAGACATGAATCCGTTGACACTAGTGAAGCGCATTCAGAAAATCAATTCAAGAGAAGCGGCACTTGGCATCAGTGACCAAGCTTCGTGGCACGCCAAGTACAAAGATTCCGCTTATGTATTTGTAGGTGGGATTCCCTTTGATCTCACCGAGGGTGATCTCCTTGCTGTTTTTGCTCAGTATGTTTTCTTTTCACTTCTATCTCATACATTCCATGCATATAAAGATATGACTTCTGTCTCCGAGATTAAAACTTATGATTTTTGTAAAACCTAGATATGGGGAGGTGGTTGATGTTAATCTCGTTAGGGACAAAGGTACTGGCAAATCAAAGGGTTTTGCATTCCTTGCATATGAAGATCAAAGAAGCACTAATCTTGCTGTGGGTTGGTCTCTGTCCTATGATTTTAATATATATATATATATATATATATATATATATATATATATATATATATATATATATATCTGTTTTTTTTTACTGACCTAATGCTGAAATGCCTTACAATGCTTGGTTTTTTTGTGTCTCAGATAATCTGAATGGAGCTCAGGTTCTAGGAAGGATTATTAGGGTGGATCACGTTGATAAGTATAAGAAGAAGGAAGAAGAAGATGAAGAGACAGAGTGGCAGAAAAGGGAAGCCCGTGGTGTATGTCGGGCTTTCCAAAGAGGGGAATGTACTCGTGGAGCTGGCTGCAAATTTTCTCACGATGAGCAAGTAAGAGAAGCATTTACAATAATGCCACGAAGTACTTTGAATAATTTTTTTTATTGATACATATGTGCTAGTTATACTATTTCCATGGCTTCATGTTGAAAACTTGAATTGATTTTTTGTAAAACACAATTGAAGTGTTCATATGCAATGCCTTTTGGCTTATTTGAATCGTGGGAGTGGAACTTTGGTATTGGTTATAGTCTTGTAGAGCATATTTGCTTAGGTTGTTGATCTGTCCTTGCTAACATTAAAAATTCAGCATTTGAGCTAATAAATATATTATTTCTAATTAGATGCTACAAGCCTACAACCTGAATGACGGGGTTGTTTTTCTTAAGTTTGTTGAAGCTCGTGAGATTTTTAAAGGGTGTTTCTAGGTCAGACTTGCAAATGGGCTGTTCCTAAGAGTTGATGTGTGTGTGTGTGTGTGCACATTTCTTTTTTTGCTCTTTTATTATAAATTTATTTCTGAAAATAAAAGGGGTCTGTTTTGCTCAATCAAGAGTCATGACTTGTTTTGCCTCTTCATCTCTCACTCAGAGACACAGTGATTGAATCTCCAATTCCATCCACCACTTAACACAGCAGCTATGCTCAACAATTCTAGTAAACAGTTTTTCTGCTCTAGTCAGCCACTGACTTCAGCTAGCCATGATTGTTCACTTCTTTCTACCTGCTTGTTCTTTCTTGGTCTTTCTACCCAATTTTTCACATATTTATGATTATGTTCTCTTTCAATGTACATACAGAACATCAGATATTTGTTTCTGCTTGCTAGGCTTGCTGCCAGGCATCTCTTTAAGTGTACATATATGATTTCTCTTTGTTTCAGTGAGTTTCTTCTTACACAAACACATAATGTCAGAATGTGTTGACTCCAGGTGTAATTCTTGGGCACTTACACAGTTACGTCACCTAATAGCTTTTTTGTATAGTGCAAAATTAACCACTTCAGCTGTTGAGGAATTAAAAAATTGGAAGTCTATAATGAAAGGTGCAGCATTTATGTTACCTATGTATTGAATGATGCCCTTTTCAATAAATATTTTCCATTTCTTGATTGGCACAGGTTAGCAAAAACCATATTTTAAGCATCATACTATACATTAAAAGTGGTGCAATGAAGTACGAATTAGTTTTTCTATTTGTATGAAATGTTGTAGATTTGATTGACTTCATGAGAACTTTCAAGTTAATGGTTGGATTGATATAATTCACTATTATAAAAGGTTATTAAGTTGTGTAAGTTTGCCAAGATTTACACTTGGTGTCAACGGATCTTAACTCATAGTTCATCATTAAATAAAAGAAACCTAAACAGGAGGAGGAATACAGTAACTTAGTTCCTTTACATGACTGACATAAATAAACCCTTTAAAACCCATGAGTAGGATGGTATGCAAGTTCATTCCATTGATCATCAGCAAAGCTATGATAGTGGGTCAAAGGAGTTGGGTTTTATGTGACGATGAAGAAAAAGAACATTCTAGAAAAGGAGTGAATTGGGGTATGGGTGCTACATCAGCAAGTTAGTTACGAGGAGGAAGGTTTTTATGGGAAGGGGTCATTTTTTGTTGGGGTTATCGATATTATTTTCTGTTATGGTGATTGGGAGCTATTCCCATTGTGAAGAGCTGCTGCTCTGTTAATTTCTGTTTTCCCTTTCTGTAATCTACTAGTTAGTTGGAGCATTCTTGTGTGCATTATCAGGGATTGTTTCAGCTTACTTGACTATTAATATCATCAATGTTCTGGTTCTGGTATTTTGTTTTCTGTGTACTCTGTCTCTGTTTGTGCCATAGGAACCCACGAGGAAGTTAGAAAACAAGTCTGTCTCATTAAAGCTTTTGAATACAGAAATTGAAGAATGACTTAAATTAGTAAGAAATCTTTGTTCCAAACCCCACATTCTTCTTATTTGGTGCAGTAATTCTATAGCTGATATCTTATGCATTTTTAAATATAACAATAAAACTAATTTCAACCTTAATAGAAATGGAATTGAATTGCAATTTGCAACCAAGTTTTGATAATGATTTAATGGTCGATATCTAATTTCAGCATTAATGTATGGCACAGTGATGGCATAAATCTTACACATTTCTGAATATGTTCTTACAAAATTAGGCTACTCTTTCTCTAAACTTGCTGAATTATATTTGGAAGCTAATTGTCAGTAGCAGGACTGATGTTCTTGGATGATTTTAATGTTTCTTGAGTTATAACCCAAGCAATGAGTATAAGAAATTGATACAGTGATTAAGTTTGTGAGTCTGCTGATCTGCTGTTTAATGGCAGACATGCCTTCTAAGTTCTTACTTGAAATCTGCATTTGTTTTTTCTTCATTACCCTGTTGTGTAATTGTTTGACTTCCTGGTTTCCTCTGCTTTGTATAGTTTCTACTCAGTTTTGGTTTGCATATGGTTGAAGTTTTGAGGAAGTTGATGTTATAAAATTTGCTTATATTTGGAATATATCTTTCTTCTTGGATGCAGATGATTTATCCAGCCCCCCATTTATATGTTTTCAGTTCTTGACCGATTGTGTTGTCCTTTTTGTAGAGAGCTGCAAATACCGGTTGGGGTCATGAGAATGACAAATCAGAATGGAATCATGACAAATTTGATGGTCCCAAGAAAGAAAGAAGATATGGCAACAATCAATCCAATCGTATTCCAGAGTCTAGAGACAGAGATTTAAGCACCAGAGTCCATGATAATGAGATGGAATTAGACAACAAATCCAAGAGAAGTGATAGAAGAGAGGACACGATGTTGCAGAGGCAGGATGACGATGATAAGTTTGAGGGAAGAGAAAATAACAGTAGAAGAGAAGAAAAGAGACCAAGAAGGCATGAAGATGACGAATTTGAGCATAGGTCAAGAGAAGAAAAGAAACCAAGAAGGCATGAAGATGACAAATTTGAACACAGGTCAAAAGAAGATCGATATAGGAGAGAAGAGAAAAGATCAAGAAGGACTGGTTATGATGGTATGGAACCTGAGCCAATAGATCGTCATAGAAGGGAAGACTGGAGGTCAACAAAGCGAGATGATGTTGAGTTTGAGCCTAAGTCAAGAGATTCTGATATAAGGGATGCTAAAAGACCAAGGTGGCAGGATGACGATGATTTTGGAAGTAAGTCAAGAGAAACTCATAGCAACAGGGAAGAGAAGAGATCAAGAAAGCACTTTGCAGATGAATCTGCACCAAGGTCAAGAGAAGACTATGATAGGAAGCAAGATAGCAGATCATATAGAAATGATACTGATCGATCAGAATCGAAAGCAAGATACGACGTTGACAGGAGAGAAGAAAAGACGTCAGGGAGGTAATGGCAATATTTGAAGTCTGGGGCATGTGCATCTCGTTCCTCCTTTATCATGGAGAAGAGAAGAGTGAGTATTGGGGTAACCCTAACATTTGATAACCTGAAATGCGGCTCTTCCATGGTCATTTTGTTTGTCATATGATTTACTTGCACCGCTATAAAAGCAATAATGATTATCCTTTTGGAGTGGTGAGTTTGAATCTTTGATAAGTATTATGTTTGGCTCCATGGTTTCCAGCTACCAATGCTAATTCTTCATGGATTCAATATATTTGGAGCACCTTTGTTTTAATTTTTTTCCATGAAAAAAACCATTTTTTTTTTAGAAATGTCGAGTTGGAGTGGTTTTTATATACTGAAAAATGTATGCCTACGTTCGTCATTTGGTGACGTTCTCCTCTTTATCTGAAAATTTAGTTTGCGAAGATATTTAAAGGTTGTGCGAGTGTATGTAATTGGTCAACAAATTCGTCAATATATATATATATATATATATATAGGGTCAGGATCAAATGATACTGGTGTCAAACTTGGGTATTGTGACACCGTTCAATAA
Source organism: Calophaca sinica (assembly GCA_037113605.1). Taxonomy (NCBI): domain Eukaryota; kingdom Viridiplantae; phylum Streptophyta; class Magnoliopsida; order Fabales; family Fabaceae; genus Calophaca; species Calophaca sinica. The sequence goes on along the minus strand of CM073736.1, from coordinate 98,152,572 downwards.
CTTTGTACCGGATACCTGTATTACAAAACTCACCATTGGATTGAAAGATACTATCAAATAAATCATATCTACAAAATTTTACATTAATCTAAAATCATTTGATATGTCATTGAGATGTATCAAGATTAACGTCTTATGCACTTTTATTAAATAACGTTAATCTTAATGCATCTCAATGACATATCAAATGATTTTAGATTAATGTAAAATTTTGTAGATATGATCTATTTGATAGTATTTTTCAATCCAACGGTGAGTTTTATAATACAGGTATCTGGTACAAAGTTATTGAACGGTGCCACAATACCCAAGTTTGACACCGGTGTCATTTGAGCCCCACACACACACACACACACACACACACATATATATATATATATATATATATATATAATTGGTCAAAATGTGAGCAAGTGGAGTGTGGAATTGCTTTCAAAATATATTTTTTTACATCAATCTGATCCATATATATTTTTTTTTGACAGGCTCATCCATAGATTATATTGCACTTTTTCTTACACTCGTTTTTATAACAATTTGTTCACGTTGAATGGTATTCTTATTAACATTAATTTAAGCACATGGCATAAGTTTTGTTCAATAATAGTAAGTTCTTTCTCCCGTCTCTTCCCCTCATGTTTTGGTGTAAACTTTCTAAAAAATTGTAAAGAAAAATTAAAAATAGTTAATTAGTTTGGTAATAATTTCATCTTACTAACTGATGTTAATATTTGGTTAAGTACATGGCATAAGTTCAATAATAATAAATTCTCTCTCTTTTTTCCCTCCTCTTTTGCGTCGTACTTAATTTTATTTTTTCTAAAAAAAAAGTAAACATTACAAATACTAACCCCATCCCCTCATATAAGACTGTTTTTGAGAAATTTGTTTGACCCTTTGTATGATCCATTTCAAATTGTCTATTACTTACCGAAATATCCTTAATTACTTCATCATCTCTTTCTTGTGATGATTGGGTAAAAAGTGTGGTGATGAGTCTCAACACAAATTAATCAGATGGATAATTAATTAGGTGTAAAAAATGAGTGACGAATTTCAATAAATTTAATAGTAATTTTAAAAAAAATAATACAAATTATTAACACATTTAATATAATAAACTAAATTAACAAACTTTCTTAATTAGTTAGTGTGAATTAATTAAAGAGGTGTTATATATTAATACAGGGACAGTGGTAGTAGTTACTATCTCTTGCTTGAAGTCAATATATAGCGACGTTCCGGAAGAAAATTGTAAATGAAAGTGGGTACTCGAAATCTCTTGGTTTTATTTACTATTATTAGCAGCAATGATTGTGTGTAGAGTATTTCTTTTAAAGAGATACTAATATATGGTTTCCACTATGTTTGACGGAAATTAATCAGACACCAATAAATATTGAAAAAGAACCAATCACATTTTTCATATGATTTGGCGCCTTCTGTTTTTGTAAATACTCAGCATTTCCCAACAAAAAATTTACTCCTTTAAATACACTCTTCGATTTCAAATATAAGCAAAAAAAAAAAACACATTTTTTTATAAAAAATACTAACAAGTGCCTTTAGAACATTGATTAAGAAATTAAAAGAGGTAAGTTTGTATGAGAAAATGATGTATTTATTACATCGAAAAGTGTTTTACTTGTATTTTCAAGACAAATTTTTCTTTTATAGAATCTTTAACCAATGCTCTTAAGACAGTCGTTAGCAAGATCCTTTTTTTATAAGCAAATTTTTTTATTAAAATAGAGTACAATGGGTACTCCAACCCATTACATAAAATTACGTTAATTAAAAGTAGTAGCTAATCTCATTTAATTTTCTTGTTGTAATAAAAAAATAATTACGTTCTCCAAAACGTTTTTGAAAAATGAAATCTAAATTAATTGAAAAATATTTTAGGAATGATATCATGAAATAGAGTATAATTAGTTGAGATTTGCTTATATTTTGGACCACCAAACTTGAAATTTTGTTGGCAGTATAAGAAAAAAAAACATATGGCGGTTCAAAATATAAACAAATTCTAACTAATTTTAACTTATTTAATGATATGATTCCCAAAATATCTTTCAATTAATTCAGATTTTATTTTTCAATAGCACTTTTTTTTGTTCTCATGAAACAAATTTTCATAAAAAAATTAAATTAATAGAAATGATGAGTTATTTTTTTGATGGAAAATTAAATGAAGCAAACCAATATTCTCAATTAGTGTGAATTTGGTTATTTTTTGGAGAAGGAGAATCACCTTTTAATGTAATAATGTCTTGTAATTTTTTATAATGTTATATTCTAATACGAATACTCAATGCTACCATAATATGCAACATGCTTAAAAGAGAATAAACCCACATACACATATAGATTGTGTAGTGTTTTATTTTGAAATCTTTAATCATAAAAAGCTTTTTACTTTTACTTGAAATCTGAGTAAGTTACCACATCTTATTTAAAATGTTTGTCAGGTTATTTTAATATTTTTTGAAAGGTGTCAGGTTATTTTATAATATTTGATAGTCGCAGTGTCTGTATTGATTTATAAAATTCATCTTATTTCCTAAGTTTAGATATTAATAAACATTATTGTATAAATTAACCCTCCAAGCAGAACAGAATAGAAAGAATATGTGCATGTTGCTCGAGTAAATTTGTCATTCACAAACTGCAACTATTTCAACTTTCAACTTGCATTCATTCAACATTTTTTCAGTGGAATGATAGTCTAGTTTCTGGAAACAGTGGCTTACATAAATAAGCTATATAGTTACTGACATAAAATTGACTTCTTTATTCATAGATTCTAAGAAAAGGCCAACTCCATCGATGAAGCAAAGCAAAAACAATAGTCATCAGTTTCTTCCTATCATATTATCAATAAGTTTACCAACAGACATAAAAGAAGACCCACCATTAAGGGCAGCTTTCCTAGCCACCTCTTTCATCTCTTGCACCTTCTTGTACACCTTATTATCTCTCTCCATCAATTGCTTCAACCCTTTCTCAATCTCCTCAGCCATCACAAGATCACTACCTTTTCTATAATCCACCCTCAGCTCCACAGCCAATCCCCATTCCCTCACCATCCAAAAAGCATTCAACTGTTGTTCTGCATAAATAGGCCAAGTCAATATTGGTACCCCAAACCACAAACTTTCCAAAATAGAATTCCAACCACAATGTGACACAAACCCACCAATTGCCTTATGGCCCAAAACCTCCACCTGTGGTGCCCATCCACATATCATTCCCTTACCATTCATCAATTCTAAGAACCCTTCTGGTAATATTCTCTCTGCATTGTCACTAGTTGGTGGAGAACGCATGGCCCACAAGAACCTAACTCCACTATGTTGAAGTGCTAATGCTATTTCTCTTGTTTGAGATGGACCAAAGCTTCCCATGCTACCAAAACATAGAAAAACAACAGAACAATGTGGCTGCTCATCTAGCCATTTCAATATACAATCATGCTGAGCTTGATCTAAATTTGGATTGTGTTTCCCTTTCAGATCTAGCAAAGGACCAACAGCATAAATAGGAGGGGTTTGGGATTGGGTTTTTTCATTAGATAATGCATCAATAGCATTCTGCTCCAGCTCTGAAAAAGTATTAACTATAATACCTTTGGTGTCTCTGAATCTCTCAGCAAGTTTATAATAAGCAACATATCCACCATCTTTGTTAAAACAAGCATCAGGTAAAACTCTTGAAGGAACCAGATTGGAGAAACCAGGGATCAACAAGTTAGGGTCAGATTCAGTGAACACATCTTCAACTTGACGGTTTTGAAGGGAAAGCATGAGACCTAAAAATCCAACATTTGATGTGAAAAACAAATAAGAAGGGATATTGAGTTCATTTCCAACATCAATCATGGAAACACAGAAGAAATCTAGGAGCAATCCAACAACTTGGTTTGAAGAAGATGATATGATGGTTTGCATAGTTGTTTTGACATGTGGTATGAGGCTTTCCATGAAGGTTAAGATGTAGTATTCTGGTGATTTGAGTAGCTCTTGTGGTGGTGGTTCTACTTCTGGGAGATCAATGAGTTGGATCTGAGGTTGTGAGGCTAAAACTGATTTGATATATGAATCTGAAAAGGGTGTGAATGGGAACTTGATGCAGAGGAGTGTGATTGAAAGATTGTTATTATGGTTGATTAGGATCTTTGCAAATTCTAGAGCTGAGGCTAAGTGGCCAACCCCTGGTGAGGGAATGAAGATAAGCTCTGCTTTCTTCTTCTTCATCTCACTCACAACCATTTTCTTTGTTCTTTGTTTGTGGTGGGACTTGTGACTAGAGATAAGAGCTCAATGATTTATGTTCACTTGTGTGTTATTTAAGGATAAAAATTGGACACCAAAAATCGTGATCACTTTTGGTGTTTAATGCAGTTTACACAAGTGTTTAATGAATTGTTGAAGCTTGTTAATGAATATACCATGGTATTGTAATTCATTAACTATCAACTGAACTTCATTAATCACGATTTTAGACGTTATTAACCGTAATTTTTAGGTGTTCAAATATACTTGTCGTAAGTTATATTTGAACACATAAAAATTGTGGTTAATAACGTTCAAATTCGTAGTTAATAAAATTCAGTTGATGGTTAATGAGTTGTAACACTTTGTTATATTCATAACCAAGTTCAACACTTCGTTAACAATGTGTGTGAACTATATTAATCAGTAAAATTATTGTCGATTTTGGTGTTCTAATTTAGCGTTTAAATAATATTTCTCTTTGTTTTTCTTTGCACTACTCTTTCTAAATAAAAAAGTTTATATTTGGATTAAATACATATTTTTTTTTTATATTTCCCGTATTAACTTTAATCATATTATTCTACCTTTTCGGTGGCATCCAATAATTTAATCAGTTTGTGGAGGGCGTGCAATTATATAATACGTCTTCTAGAATAAAGATATAACTTTTGCATTATGAAAGATAAGTCATATCTGCAACCTTGCTTTTGGTGTTTAAAAATACTAGTGGTTACATTTCTTTCTTTTATTTTTGACATAGGACATTGGTATCTTCGCATGTAATAATTTATTAAAAATTTCTCATAGTTTCGTTCAATCCAATGCAACTCAACTAAACTTTCAATGATTTGTTTTTATTTTTTGCTCAAAATGAACTTAATATAATCCATGATTATTCCTCATTCTCGTGAGATTCGCTTTTTTAAAAAATAAAGCATATCTGCGTCACTTACAAATACGTCGAACTAAAATACAGCTTCAAGAGAATGTTGCTAGGATTTTGAAATGAAAAGCTATAAAAATTCTAAAGACAAAAATACCCGAAACTTCGGAGTGTTTATTTTCTTAACTTGTTGTTAGGTGTCAAATTTACAATTTGGATTCTCGACGATACACTTAGAGTTCGACACGCCAAGAGTACAATTCCAGAGGGGAAAACGAAAACACAAGTCTAGAAGACTGGGTGACAATTCGACGATGCGCAGGAAGTGTCGAAGATTGGCAAGCTTTGCCTAAACACGCAAGTGAGGAATGGTCGAAGTTTTCACCAAGCATTGAAGACTTGACAAAATTTTGATGAAGCGCCAAAAAGGGTCGAACTGACCTGCCTTGGTAAATGAAGCACCGTCGAAGCCAGCGAAAACATGTCAAGACTGGCCTGATGCTTGTTAGCGTATTTAGTTACCTATAGTTAATACAATGTAACTGCAAGACATCCACTGTACACGTGTATGACAGATAGGTAGTCAGTTATTTTTCATTCTTCTATAAATAGGAGGTCGAACGATGTATTATAGGTTAGATACTTGATTGATTTCTCAACGTCTCATCACACAACAGACTCGCAGATTGAGATCAAGTACTCCTTTCACCCTTTTCATTCAATGCAATTTAAGTTTTCAGTCATTTACATTCCCGCATTTTACTGCCCTGCACTTTTACTTTTATGCACATTTACTTTCCTGTATTTAAATTTTCGCAACCTTTACATTCCTGCATTTTTTCTTTCAAACTTTCGTTACTTTTCATGCAATTTATCTTCTGCCCAATTTTATTCGCTTTCAACTTTACTTTCAGTCTTTCACAACAACAAAAATCCAAAAATAATTACGTTCTGTGTTCATCATTTTCACTATCGTGTTTCATCTCATCACTATTTCTTAAACTCCCATTAAAACTGTTTTCCCTCTCAATTCTCATAACCGTCAACTCGACGGCGACCCTTGGTATAACCACCAAGTTGAGCCTTACGGTGATTCTGGCAAAATCCTTGACCTCGCGCAGGTAAGCTTGATTTCTTATCAGAATACTGTTTCCAAGTGTAAAACCCATCGTTTGACGAGATTACCGTGTTAACTTGTAGGACTCACATCATTTGAAAATAATCATTAGTTTCGTTTTGAGCTTGTTGGACGATTTCCGTGTCAGACCAAAAAACCCAGTAAACAAATTGGCACGCCTAGTGGGGCAAGTTCTGAGTAACTTGTTAAATATGATTTTATGCGGTTAAGGAGTGGAAAATTCTGTACTACTTACACTCGTACACAGCCTAGAAGACATAATATGGTGAGAAGCACCAATAACGCTACTAATGCAAGTGTGATCAACACTAATGCGTCAGTGGCAGATCAAGGTGTGCCAAATGCAGTGTGAGTGCACCATTGGCAAGCACTGAGGCAGGGAACGCCTCAAGTGCTATGAAAGTTACCATGGCTGAGATAGGGAGCAACATACCGCCACCTATCTTAACAACTGTAGAGGCAAGTGCAATACCGCCTCCACGTTCAGAAGAATTGGCACATGTGACGAGTGGGACACCACACGTCAATGCAAGCGCACCTTATGCTTTCAATATGCTGTCTCCTAGTAGTGCAACGAACTCCAATGGAAGGAATTTCATTCCAAATAGCCAATATCAGTTTGGCATGCCATTTGGTTTCACGTTGGGACAGGCAAACCAAACTTCGATGAATTTTGGGTTTCCAGGGCCTGGGGGCAGTTTGCGAGCCAAGGTACAGGAATAGCAGGAACAAGTCCTACTGTTGCTACTCGTCAAGATAGGTTGAACTTAGGAAATCCTATGTTCCCTAATATGTTAAGGAACGCGCCACTATATGGTGGTGATGGCTTATCACTAAATACACTTGCTAGTGTTCGTCAACAGATTGATGATAGCAATCATGATATGGTCAATATGCTCACTCAGCAAATGGGTGCAGTAATAACTCCACTTATGACGAATACTAATAATGCATGTAATGCATTGGCTGAACAAATGGCTAGGTTGAACCAAGTTTTAGGCATTGCAACGCTTGAAAATGATGTTCAACAAGAGCAACATGCAGCACCTGCACCACCCAATCTTGGTGGTCAAGCAGTAATCCAAAGGGCAGTGCCTGATGAAAAACAAGGCCCAGTCAATGGAGTTCAAGGGCAAGGCCAACAGAATTTGCATTATGGCCATGTTCAAATATTGAATAGAAATAATGATCAAGAAGGGCAAGTTCACCCAGGATTAGCTGCATTTAGACAAAACATAATGGGAAACCAAGTGGAACAAAAAGTCAACCATGTAGTTGAACAAGTTCTGAATAGGTTTGGATTCAATATTGGCTATGTTAATCAGTCATATTTTGTATCAGCATTCCCTGATTAGGTGCAACAAGCAGAGTTGCCCAGGGGAGTAAAGATTCCCAAACTTTCTAAGTTTTCAGGTGAGAGTGGCGAATCGACCGTCGAGCATATCGCGCGGTACACCATTGAAATGGGAGAATTGGCCACTGTGGAGAGCCTTAAGATGAGGTTCTTTCCAAGTTCACTCTCCAAGAATGCTTTCTCTTGGTTCACGATGCTTAGACCCAATTTTGTCCACTCTTGGGCACAATTGGAGAGGAGCTTTCATGATCAGTTCTTCAGAGGAGACATGAAAGTCAATCTGACTAACTTGTTTAATGTCAAGAAGGCGTATAACGAGTCAATTTATGACTATTTGACACGATTCAGACATATGAAGAGTAGGTGTTTCACGCCTATTCCAGAAGCAGAAGCTGTCAAGATTGCTGCCAATGGCCTAGATTACTATGTCAGAAAGAAGTTGGTCAATCAACACTTGGTTGATTTGGCACAACTAGGTGAAAAGGTTCGACAGATTGAACAATCAAAGGCTGAGAAGAGCCAGAAACATAAGAAGAAGTTCGTGAAGCGTGAAAGAATCAATCTGGTCGAAACCAAGAATTCTGACAGTGATGACTCAAGCACAGAGGAGCTTGAGATTAACTTGGCAGAATTAAAAGAAGGCCCACCTTATGCCTGTTTGGCACTCATGCATGCTAGAGCAAAGGAGAAAATGGAAGATGTCAACAAAAAGACATATTCATTTGACATAACCAAAGCTGACAAAATATTTGATATCCTTTTAAAGGATAAACAATTAAAATTATCAAGTGATCATAGGCTCAAAAGGCCTGATGAGTTAAATGGCCAAAAATATTGCAAATATCATAATTCAACAGGCCATTTCACTAATGATTGTGTTCATTTCAGGGGTTTGATACAGAAAGCTCTAAAGAACGACAGACTAAAGTTTACTGACAAACTAAACGCAGACATGAAGGTGGACACAGATCCTTTTGGTGAAGGAGTGGCAAATTTGGAAGGCCAAGTTCCTTTCAATGTTGGCATGGTGAACATCAGGACAAGCCAGAAATGTGAAGTAAATGTTGAAGACCCATTCGACATTTACCCAAGACCTGATGAGACTTCTGCTGAATTTGCAAGAAGAAAAGACCATGGAGGGAAACTCAAGCTTTGCCCTTGCTGTGAGGTGCACTTTGATGATGTAGCTGCTAAGAAGGTTGCGAAGCAAAGGCAACAGAAGAAAGTCGACAACAAGATTCCGGGTAAGTACAGGGATTCTGTTCGATGAGTACCATTCTCCCCATCAGTGTCTGCATCAAGCAGCAGTGCTAGAATGAACAGAAGAGAGTGGATGCCTAAGACCATTAAAGAGTCAACTGGAACAAGCCAAACGACCAAGACCAAAAAGCCTCCTACTAATTTTGCTATTGATAAATGGCTCAAGAACTCTGCAATGGCCAGAAGCTCTGACAGAGAGATAAGGCTAAAAAGAGTACTGCAAGAGACAAACAGCCATTTTGGGACGAAGACTACAAAAGAGCAAGGTAGCTGACAAGGCCAAAGTGAGCCAATCAAGTTTGTCTAAGACTACTGGGCAATCACTGTTGTCGAAGAGTCAGAAACGAAAATGTCAAAGGCAAAGACAGATGCAAAGGTCGAAGATAGAAGAGGCTCAAGCGCGGTCGAGTCAAGGCCATACTTTACCAGTTGATCGCAAATTGAAGAACGTTGTTGTCAGAAATCCAGATAACAACAAAGTAAAGCCTAAGATTCAGAGTCAGGTTATCAAAGGAGATGCAAGGTACTATGGCAGGCTAAGTCAACAGCTAGAGGAGTCAGCAACATTCATCCTAGAAAGCCATGGCCTATGGGCCTAGTAGCTGCTGAAAGAATGGCAAAGGAACGAGCAAGTTCAACTACTCAAGTGCAAGATGGATGTGGAAACTGCATCAGACAAGACTCTCAATATCATTCTCAATGATTCTGATACTGATACTAAACTTGATCAAATGGACTTTATGGCCAGTTGTCAAGTTAACACAGATTTATCAGTCGACGAAGTCATTGCAGCCCTTGATGACCCAGAAGATCCCATAGGACTTCATGACGAAGTTATTGACGATGATGTCGATCTAGATGCTAATCTAGATGATATTGTCATGGCCATGGGGGAAGCAGGGTCTGGAGATGCATTAATGGACAAAGAGTATTTAAAACTTGAACTTGGTTACCAAGATGAGGATGAAGAGGCGGAAAAAGAAAGCACCAGGATGTATGTGAGCTTTGTTTCAATTTTGCCAGGAGAATTTGCAGGATGCTATGAGTGTCTTATTCTAGGCGAAAATGAAGAGGATTTGGATGTACCGTCGGATGATTGGGTACATAGGGAAGAAAACCATATTACAATCTTCGACACTTATGCATGCTTTGAGCAACCATCTAGGGAAGAAAAGTCACACCTTTGACCACTTCACATAAAAGCTTTGTTGGAAGGTAGGCCCACTGACAGAGTGTTGGTCGATGGTGGAGCATCTATCAATATAATGCCTCGTGCTATGTTTAAAAAGCTAGGTAAGAATGAGACTGATCTTATTCCGACAGACATGGTGGTGTCTGATTTTAGTGGTAGAACCTCCGCCTCTGATGGAATAGCTATCATTAATACCCAAGTAGGGTCAGTTTCAAGATCAACCCTGTTTGTAGTCATTCCAACAAAGTCAAGTTACAATGTCTTGCTTAGAAGAGATTGGATTCATGCAGTTGGAGCCATTTTTTCTACTGTTCATCAAAAGATGATCATTTGGAATGAACAAGGGGACATGGAAGTAATTGATGTTGATGATAGCCCATGCTACATGCAACAGATGCATGTAGATTTCAAGTTGTATGCTCCACAAGTGAAGCCCATCACAGTGGTGAATGGGATAGTTGACAGAGAGGCATTAGACAATGCACTCATGGAGCAATTTGGAGTAAGGATCATTGCCAAGGCAGAAACATGGCAAAGCAATGTTTAATCCCATGCAACAAGGCTTGTCGGCCAATAAGGCCGACAGTGAGGAATACGCCTTCAAAGGTGTATTGGCAGAATATGTATTGGATGATGGCCCTTTCGGTTTTGAAAGGGGACCAGATGACAAGATCAGCGTTGAAGTGGAAGACCCTTTGGAAGAAATTGACCTCAGAGATGGATCTAAAAAGAGACTAATCTACATAAAGGAATTCAGAAATCAGATAATAGAGCTTGTCAAGGAATACAAATATTACTTTGCTTGGAAGTATCATGAAATGCCTGGTCTGAGCAGAGATTTGGTCGAGCATAGGCTGCCTTTGAAAGAAGGAAACAAACTTGTCAAGCAAGCTAACATGAGATTTTCTCCAGAGGTGGTGCTAAAGATCAAAGAAGAAGTAGAGCGTTTGCTCAAGGCGAGATTCATTAGAACAACCAGATATGTTCAATGGTTGTCTAATATAGTCCCTATGTTGAAGAAAAATGGGAAGATGAGGGTTTGCATAGACTTCAGGAATCTAAATGAAGCAACCCCAAAAGATGAATACCCTATGCCTATGGCAGACATGCTTGTCGATGCTGTATCAGGGCATGAATTGCTAAGTTTTATGGATAGTCATGCTGGCTATAACCAAATTTTCATAGCTGAAGAGGACGTGTCTAAAACAACCTTCAGGTGTCTTGGCTCAATTGGGACATATGAATGGGTAGTCATGTCTTTTGGTTTGAAAAATGCTGGAGCAACATACCAACGCGCCATGAATACCATTTTTCATGATGTAATTGGTAAATTCATGGAGGTGTATATTGATGATGTGATCGTCAAGTCAAGAAATAGAGATGAGCACTTAGATAATTTGAGACAGGCCTTCGACAAAATGAGAAGACACAATTTGAAGATGAATCTAGAAAAATGTGGGTTTGGCGTGTCAGCTGCTATGTTCCTAGGGTTCTTGGTGCACAAGAAAGGAATTGAGGTCGATAAGAATAAAGCCAAGGCAGTCCTGGAAGCTTCGCCACCAACCAATAAGAAATAGCTCCAATCTTTCATAGGGAAAGTCAATTTCCAGAAAAGGTTCATTTCTAACTTGTTAGGCAGGACTAGGGTGTTTTCACCACTGGTCAAATTGAAGGTGGACCAAGAGTTTGTCCGGGAACCTTGTCATCAAGAAGCCTTCGACCAGATCAAGCAATACTTGATAAACCCATTGGTCATGATGCCACCAGTGTCTGGTAGGCCGTTGAAGTTGTACATTTCGGCATCAGAAGATACTATAGGTAGTTTACTGGCCCAAGAAGATGAAAACAATGTTGAAAGAGCCGTTATTATCTTAGTAGAGTTCTTAATGATGCTGAAAGAAGATATAGTGTCATAGAGAAATTATGTTTAGCACTGTATTTTTCATGTACAAAGCTCAAGTATTATATAATGCCTTGTAATGTAATGGTTATGTCTAAGACAAATGTAATAAAATATATGTTGTCTAAGCCTATTCTGAACGGAAGAATAGGAAAATGGACACTTGCTTTGTCTTAATTTTCGTTACAATATGTTCAAATGAAAGTTGTCAAGGGCCAAGCAATAGCAAATTTCTTGGTAGATCACCCATCTGTAGATGTGGTCGATCCTGTTGAGTTTGTCGAACTCAAACTCTGGCGCTTGTAATTTGATGGCTCAAGGCATGAATGGTATTGGAATCGGGATACTGATAGTATCCCCACAAGAAATTCCAACTAAGTTCATGTTTGAACTTAAGTATGCCTGCTCAAACAACGAGGCTGAATACGAAGCCTTAATTGTTAGATTAGAAATACTGTTGGAATTAAAGGTACATAGTGTTCACATATTTGGGGATTCGTTGTTGGTAATTCGACAATTAACCTTAGTATACAAATGCGTAAGCCATAGCTTGGTCGAATATTGCACAGTTGCGACCGAGTTATTAAAGAAGTTCGACGACGTGATTGTCGAACACATCCCAAGGGAGTTAAATCAAGAGGCAAATGACTTGGCTCAGATAGTCTCTGGTTATAAAATTTAGCCAGAAGTCTTAAACACTTTGACAAAAATTAGAGAACTCCCGTATCCTTTAAAAAAAAGGGATGTCTTAAAAGTTGACCAATCAACACCAAATGATTGGAGAAAACCAATAATACAATACTTAGAGGATCCTAGTCAAAGTGTTGATAGGAAACTGAAGTACCAAGCATCAAAATTTGTGCTATTGGCTGGAGCTTTATACAGAAAATCAGTTGATAGTAATCTGGAAGCTTGCTTAAGCCAAGAAGAAGCTTATTTGGCTTTGTTTGAAGTCTATGAAGGGATTTGTGGAGCACATTAGGTAGGTGAAAAAATAAAGTGGATCTTAAGACGTTAAAGATACTATTGGCTAACATTGGTAAGGGATTGTATCATGTTTGCCAAGTCTTGTGAAGAATGTCAACGACACGACCATATACAAAATGCCTCCGCCAGTGAATTGCATTCTATTGTCAAGCCTTGGCCATTCAGAGGTTGGGCATTAGACATTATTGGTCAAGTTCACCCTATTTCATCAAAGGGCCATAAGTACATCTTGGTAGGTGTGGACTATTTCACCAAGTGGGTTGAGACTGTTGCCTTGAAAGAAGTCACTTAACAGGATGTTGTTGACATCATCAAGAGGCACATAGTCTGTCGATTTGGCATACCTCAAACACTAACAACTGACCAAGGATCAGTATTTAATGGGCGAAGAGTGTCAGATTGTGCTGAATCTAGGGGAATCAAAATGTTAACATCCACTCCATATTATGCTCAAGCAAATGGCCAAGTCGAGGCCATGAACAAGATCATAATTGGGTTAATAAAAAGGCATGTTAGAAAGTACCCCAGAAGTTGACATAACACACTTGAGCAAATCCTATGGGCATGCAGAAACTCACCAAGAGAATCAACAGGCACTACACCATATAAATTGGCATATGGACATGATACAATGTTGCCTGTTGAAATTAACCTTGAGTCAATTCGTATATTAAGGCAAGATGATCTGCCTAGCGAACGATATTGGAATTCAATGTTCAACGAGCTAAACGAATTGCTTGATGATAGGTTGATTGTGTTGGAAAACTTGGTAAGACAAAAAGAAAGAATAGTCAAATTTTACGACAATAAAGTGAAATACAAATCTTTTAATGTTGATGATTTGGTTTGGAAAATTATTCTGCCCATGGATAAATAAATCTTGTCGAGAACTAGGCAAATGGTCTCCTAAATGGGAGGGACCATTCAAAGTTGCGTAAGTTTATTCTAGCAATGCTTATGCACTTGTCGATGTGAATTTTGGTTTAAGAATTAAGTCCATTAATGGCAAGTATTTGAAGCCATATAGGCCGACAATGTGCGAAGTAAAAATCTAGACAAAATAAAAAGAATTCCTTATTTATAAGCCATTTGACAAGTTACAAATACATTGTTGAATTGACTATTAGCCTGGGAAATACAGAAATAAGTTTCTAAATACTAGGCTGTTACAAATGCGTAAAAGAAAGTAAGTAGGAGATTCAGCATACTCAGGTTCAATATTTACTGAGTGAGAAGCACATAAAGCAGAAGCCTCGCCATGATCAAGTTCCAAACTTGCTGAGTAGAAAGCTTAGGAAGTTGAAGGAAACATGGGAAGCAGAAGCAGTCTCCCTGGCGAAAAATGCATTGGGAGAAACGTGGTGATGATACGCCAGGTTGAATGAGACGCTTCAAAGCAGACACCTTCTTCGATAGAACATTGAAGTTATTGACCTTGAAGACGGGGAGGAGGGGTGTCTGATACTAGTTGAAAAAACGAAGAACTCTAGAAGAAGATGAACAATGGAAAGAGAAAGAAGAAATTTTGGTGGTAAAGGCTATATAAAGGCGTTGGTCTGACGTAATCCATTTAGACCATCATGAACTCACTACGTTGGGAAACATGTTGATGGGACATAAGTGATGGAGGTAATGGGTGACAGTTATGCGAAAAATTCGAAAACCACTAAGTTTTGACCATTTTCCTAGCCGTCAAAAACCAAAACTTGGGGGGCATTTGTTGGGTGTCAAATTTACAATTTGGATTCTCGACAATACACCAAGAGTTCGACACGTTGTGACAACCACCCTAAAATTTAAATGGAGCCGCTACCAATATTTATTTTAAGAAACATTGGAAAACCTATTTTTGAATTATTTTGAAGAAAAAGGTCTTTTGAACCAAATTTGAGTTCGGGAGTTGGCTACGCATAAAAAAGATATTAACACCCCTAAAACGCCCATAAAAATGGTACCTTTAATTGTTTAGAAAAATTTGTTTGCCTTTGAACGAGTTATTCCCAAAAAAAATCCTAGAAATAAAATACAAATTTGTTTGTCACCGTATTATTTAAAAATGGCACAGAATATTAATTGTTCAGACTTAAACTCATGCGGAGCAAAAAAAATGAATTAAATATTCAATACGTGTTTAAATAAAGAAAACGTCCAGAAGCAATCTTTTTGTTTTTATTATTATTATTATTAAATAATGTAAAGAAGAATTAAAGAAAGGAAATAACAAGTTTTTTCTCTGCATTTATTATTATTCTAAATTCTAAATAAAACAGAAATATATTTATTTGTTGCATTAACTTGTTTATTTCTATTTTATTTTTTAAAACGTATGAATTAGGAATAAACTTCAGAAACTCAGTCTTTGCTTTTATATCCCTCATGACAAAATATTTACAATTCGGTCCCTACCTAGGGTTTGGCCCCATTGGAAGGCCAAACCTTAACCCTAACTTCGGCCCTCACATGGTGCACAACCAGAGGCAAAATCTAACAGCCACAATCCAAAAAACAAGAGACAAAATGATATAAAAAAATAAGAATAAGGGAAGGTGGAGAAAAATACGATCGAATTGATTGCAGTCTAAGTCCAAGTTGAACACACATACAGAATGGGGACCAAAAATTAAAAGGGAGAGGGAATAATAACCTGGGTTTACGTTTTTTTCCAGACAGTAAAACAGAAACAATTTAGGGGGATTCAAAAAAACCTAGATCTAAGCTAAGTGTTTATTTTTTGATCTAATGCCTCACGGGTTCTTGCTATCTTGCCTCTGCCTCTTTTCGTTTGTTTTCTCCTTGATTCCCTTCTCTGATCCAGTGTGCTCCTCGGATTCCCTCGGTCTTGATTTCCTCTCTAGGTTGGCTCTCTCTTTTTATGAACCATCCAAGGGCTTTTATAACCTTTTGGTACCTATTATCAAAAAGGAAACAGATTAGAGAAATAAAATGAAAATCGAAAATAAAGAGAAAAGAAAGGTAACGAATATTCCCTGATTTGGTTATGATTCTCCACGTTTTTCTTGTTTTCCTTTTGCTAACTTGCTTCTAGCGCTCGAATCTGGACCAGATCATGGGATACATGACTTGGTTTTATTCACCACGGATTTGGGGGATTTTTGAAGATATTGATTTAGTTTGATTGAGAGAAAAAAATAAAGAAAATAGAAGATTGAGGGAGAAAAGGAAATTTGCCGCTTTTGATTTTTTAGGGTTAGGGATGAGAGGAAGAGGGGTAGCCGAGAGAGAGACGCAGGGATGGGGGAGAGATTGGGGCGAGAATGGTGGAGAGATGATGATGAGAGATAAATTGAGTGAAGGAAGTGAGGGAGGAGGTTGCGGCGCAAATGGGGGAGAGGATTTTGGGAGAGAAAGAGAGAATGAGGGTTTGGGGGAGAGGCTGGAGCGGCGCTCCTTTGAGGGGAGTGGGAAATATGAGGGGATTAGATTAGGTTTAAGGTTAAAATGGGTTGGAGGTTGTGGTTTGGGCCAAGTACTGGATGTGGGTCGTGCGAGAGATGAAGGGCCAGGGGGCGCATGGGAAAACAAAGGGTGGTGCGCGCAGCAAGTGAAGGGGGAGCGTTGGGGGCTGCAATCAGAAACAAATAGGGGTGCGCGAAGTAAAAACAAAAAAATGGGAGGTGTGTGCTGCTGGGCTTATGGCCAGCCTTTTGGGCCATTGTTATTGACACTCCCACCTTTTACTAATGCATCCCCTTTTATTCTTTTCTTTCCTTTTCTTTTCTTTCCTTTTTTTCTTTATTCATTTTTTTCTTCTTTTTATTTATTGAGACCAAGATATCATTATTATTACTAATTTAATAAGCAAGCAAAACTAATTAAATAAAATAAATAAATAAATAAAGCCTGAACAAAATTAGGGTACTACAGCTGCCCCTCCTTAATTACATTTTACTCGAAGGTCTTCGTGCATTCGTTGTAAAAGGCAATTAAGGATAAAAGACTCTAATTTTGTCCGAAACAAGTGGTTTGAGATTGTGGGATTGGTGGGAGATTCTAGGGTCGGTATCCTAGTGAATTCCCAGTAAGGCATAGGTATTTCCTAACTCTTACAAAGTTGGTCGGAGATTCCGGGGCTGGTTCCCTTCGAATTCCCTGTAAGGCGTAGGTATGACTAGCTTTTACAAAAATTGGTGGGAGATTCCAGGTTCGGTTTCCTGGCGAATTCCCAGTAAGGCATAGTTATGACTATGATTTCTTACAAAAATTGCGGGAGATTCCAGGTTCAGTTTTCCGGCAAATTCCCAGTAAGGCGTAGGCTCCTCCTAGCACTTACAAAATTGGTCGGAGATTCCAGGGCTGGTTCCCTTCGAATTCCCGGTAAAGCGTAGGCTACTCCTGGCTCTTACAAAGTTGGTCAAAGATTCCGGGGCTAGTTTCCTAGCGAATTTCCTGTAAGGCATAGGTCTGGCCCCTAACCCTCACATCTTTGGTATTGATTACTTCCCTACTTAGGGTAAGTCTGGGGTGCGAGCTTCTTCGTCACTCGACATAAGTTTGGGTCAGATTCCCAATAAGGGTAAGTCAGGTTCTTAACTCTTGCTGAAAGGTACGGATTGACTACCTTACTTTAAAGAATGTCCGTGATATGAGTTTCTCTGTCACTCAATATAGGTTCGGGTCAGATTTTCGGCAAGATGTAGGTCATAATCTAACACTTGCTAAAGTATGGACTGGTTTTCCTATTGCAGGTAAACATTCAGTGTACGAGCTTCTTCGTCACTCGACACGGTTCGAGTCAGATTCCCGGCAAGGGATAGGTCAGATTCCTAACTCTTGTTAAAAAGGTGTGGATCGATTTCCATAATTGAGGAAGATCCGAGACGCGGGTCAGGTTCCCGACTAAAAGCTTGGGTCAGATTCCCAAGGTGGTGGGTCAGATTCCCAACAAGGTGTAGGACAGGTTCCTAACTCTTGCTAATAAGTGGATTGGGTAGGTTGAGTGCTAGTTCTTACTGAGTAACAGTAGACCAACTGTATGCAACATTGGAGAGGGTGGGTCGATGGACCCAAAAAACTTTGATGATCATGCAAGATGCAATGAATGGTATGTCATGCATGAGTGTTGCTTTTGCTTTTGGAGCAAGGATTTTTTTTTAGGCGGGCGGTGAACCCAAAAGTATTGATGATTATGCAAGATGCAATGAATGGTATGCCATGCATGAGTATTATTTTGCTTTGAAAGATTTTTTTTTGATTTCCTTGAATTTCTTTTGAGGACGCTGCCCCTAGACTCGTGGGATGATAACTTTCTGTCGGATTGCTTGTCCGAATGGTTGACTTTGTACTGCCTCAGATTTGCATATTTGCCCCTTGATAAATCATTTTATGGATCCTCAAATTTTCAGCTTCATGCTTTGAATGCCCTTGGGAGGATTAGATTGAAAACTTTGATCCATAGAGACTTTTCAGTGTCCCTTTGGCCTTCGTCCAGCCATGTGAGGAAGGATCTATGTAGAAACGCAAATCACCTTGTGTAGTTTTGAAACTGGAACGAAATCTTGAATGCGAAGCTTGTAGACGATGGGCTCAGCTTTTGCCCCAAGCTTCTTGGTTTATGTTTAGATCTGTGAGGTCCAATCTGGGTTGACATGTTTGTAAATTTGACCCTAACTTTTGCCTAGGCCGCTCTTTGCGAGTTTTCAACCTAGCTGGTCGCTCTAACTTCTGCCTAGACTGCCCTTTCAGGTTTTCCGCCTAGCGAGCATTTTATTTTATATTCTTTTTTTTGGTAAAACAACTACACCGAGGAGTTTATATGGATTTTCTCTTTCAAAAATGAAGTTTTGAGAAAATATGAGCAATTTGACTTTGATCAGAATGGACTTTATTAGGATTGTAACGTGGCCAAGGGTTAAGGGCTATGAAAGAAAAGATATTTCAGGCTCAAAAAGTATTTAAGGGTTTATGAAGACAAGGATCTTTAGTGCCAAGATGTACTTTGATAGTTGCTAGCACAATTATCTTGTTTTGCTTTTGTATTTTTTATTCATTTTTTTCTTTGCAAGCGTCTTGATACGTTGCATTTGATATTTGCTTGCTTGCTTTTTTTTTAACAGACAAAATTTAATGGATTATTGTGCTAGCCTTCAATGTATGAGTGATCCTTGTTTGGGGTACTTGAAAGAATTTTTTTTTAGGCTCAAAAGGGGTAGCAAAGGATAAATTTTTTTATATTTTTTGGATAGAGAAAAACGGTCAAACTTCATCTCAAAATCTTATTGCTCAAATTTTCACAAAAATTAATTTTTGATAATTGTGCATTTGTTTTACCATTTTATTTTATATTTTTCTTAACTACTTTTTTTTATCCCGGATTGACCATATATCAAGAAGGGAAGTTAAAAAATTCAAATTGCATTTCCATTGATGTATTGAAAAGATGGGAACAAAGTGGGCCTTTTACAAGATATGCCCCAGGGCTTCGGGCAAAGCGTAAAAACAAATGAAGGTTGTCTAAACAGGGCTATTCCTTGAAGTTTTACCACTTGGTGTTGATCAGAGCCCAACAATCCTCAATGGAGTGGCCTACTGACCCGGTGCATGCCGTGATGAGCATCGTTTGTATCTTCTTCCTGTTCTTGACCTATACTGCGCAATGGTTGTTGAGCTTCGAGGTTGCCAATCCTTCCGCTTGTTATCCCGGCTTCCACTCTTCCTCCGACAACAACTAGGTCTGAGAAGCTTGAAGAGACATTTCCCATCATCAGATCATAGAAGGGTTGTTGAAGTGTGTCAATGAACGTGGTAACCATCTCCTTTTCAGACAGTGCAGGTTCCACTTGGGATGCAATGTCTCTCCATCTTTGGGTATACTCTTTGAAGCTTTCATTGCCCCCTTTTACCATGGTTTGCAACTGAGAGCGGCCAGGAGCCATGTCTATATTGTATTTATACTGTTTGATGAAAGCTTTAGCCAAATCATTCCATGAGTTGATTTTGCTCCGCTCTAACTGCATATACCAGCGTAGGGATGCCCCGGTAAGACTCTCTTGGAAGAAGTGGATTAGGAGCTTATCATTACTGGAGCAGGAGGCCATCTTTCGGCAGTACATGAAGAGGTGGCTTCTTGGACAAGTTAAACCTTCATACTTGACGAACTCAGGAACTTTGAATTTTGGGGGAATTACCACGTCCAGGACCAAACATACTTCTGAAGCATCGAACCCAATATGACTTGCCCCTTCAATTGCTTTCAGCCTATCTTCCACAATTTGGAGTCTCTCCAGATCTAGGGGGTCTCTTGATGGGCCATCGAAAGCATCTCGATACTCATTGGTGTTGATGGAATGGTTCTTATCAATGATCAATTTTGGATCTAAGTTTTGCAAAAGGTCCAATATCTTATCCATCTTACCCTTGACTCGATCGAGTGCTTCTCTCATTGTTTGCTGATTCTGTTCCAACAAATCCATGAGTCTAGATTGGGCTCGAGTCCAGTAGGGATGCAGGAAAAGCTTATTTCTATCTATTTTCTGTTGAGAGTGAAAAAATGAGTTATGTTATGAGGATGCCATGATTATGCATGTCATGAATTATTTTTTATGTACATTTTATGCAAAATAATACGATGGAGAATGAAAAGATATTTTTCTATTACATTTTTTTCAATATATTGCTTTTATCATGCAAAAAGAATGCGATGGAAAAGAGAAAATATTCTATTGTTTTTTTTTAAAGGATTTCTGAAAAACAACGGAATTTAAATGGATGAAGATAAAAAACGGAATTTAAAAGTGAGGTAGACCGGTAATTCCTAATACTTTAGGTTCTACGACTTTGATCACATGGAAAACGAGACAGATAGGATTTGCTCCTTTGGTGATATGGGCCGGTAGTTCCTTAGAACGGGTCTATGGTCCACATAAGTGTCTTTCTATTGGGTGGATTGAGGTACTAATCTAAAAAGGTTCCTAGAGCCAAGGGTCCCATTTTCGAATGTTACCACCAATAATAGGTAAACTATTAACGGGAGTTTTTTTTCTCAAATGGGGCCAAACTCTAGGTGAGGCCTTCGCAAGGACCCAACTGGCCGTACGTCCGGCAGGTGCTCACTACACAGCCTCTCCTAACTTAAAGTTTTTTTTCTTTTTCAAACCCGGGTATAGGGTTCCACTCGTAGTGTGCAAAAAATGTGTTAAGTGAAGTGTGTGAAGGAGCAATAACCTAAAATATTACCCGCTACAAAATAAATTAAACAAATACAAATATATACATGGTGACTATCCTAAGATTTACATATACATGTGAAACAAACATAATAAAGCAAAATTAAAACAAATAGATCAAAGGTAAGAATAAAAGAAAGAAGAGGGAAATAAATCATATAATAGGCAAACAAATTAATTCAAACAATTTTAAGGCCTAACTCTCTAAAGTCCTCAGTGGAGTCGCCAGCTGTGACAACCATCCTAAAATTTAAATGGAGCCGCCACCAATATTTATTTTAGGAAACATTGGAAAACCTATTTTTGAGTTATTTTGAAGAAAAAGGTCTTTTGAACCAGATTTGAGTTCGGGAGTTGGTTACGCATAGAGAAGGTATTAGCACCCCTAAAACGCCCATAAAAATGGTACCTTTAATTGTTTAGAAAAATTTGTTTGCCTTTGAACGAGTTATTCCCAAAAAAAATCCTAGAAATAAAATACGAATTTGTTTGTCACCGTATTATTTAAAAATGGCACAGAATATTAATTGCTCAGACTTAAACTCATGCGGAGCAAGAAAAACGAATTAAATATTCAATACGTGTTTAAATAAAGAAAACGTCCAGAAGCAATCTTTTTGTTTTTATTATTATTATTATTAAATAATGTAAAGAAGAATTAAAGAAAGGAAATAACAAGTTTTTTCTTTGCATTTATTATTATTCTAAATTCTAAATAAAACAGAAATATATTTATTTATTGCATTAACTTGTTTATTTCTATTTTATTTTTTTAAAACGTGTAAATTAGGAATAAACTTCAGAAACTCAGTCTTTGCTTTTATACCCCTCATGACAAAATATTTACAATTCGGTCCCTACCTAGGGTTTGACCCCATTGGAAGGCCAAACCTTAACCCTAACTTTGGCCCTCACATGGTGCACAACCAGAGGCAAAATCTAACAACCACAATCCAAAAAACAAGAGACAAAATGATATAAAAAAATAAGAATAAGGGAAGGTGGAGAGAAATACGATCTAATTGATTACAGTCTAAATCCAAGTTGAACACACATACAGAATAGGGACCAAAAATTAAAAGGGAGAGGGAATAATAACCTGGGTTTACGTTTTTTTCCAGACAGTAAAACATAAACAATGTAGGGGGATTCAAAAAAACCTAGATCTAAGCTAAGTGTTTATTTTTGGATCTAATGCCTCACAGGTTCTTGCTATCTTGCCTCTGCCTCTTTTCGTTTGTTTTCTCCTTGATTCCCTTCTCTGATCCAGTGTTCTCCTCGAATTCCCTCGGTCTTGATTTCCTCTCTAGGTTGGCTCTCTCTTTTCATGAACCATCCAAGGGCTTTTATAACCTTTTGGTACCTATTATCAAAAAGGAAACAGATTAGCGAAATAAAATGAAAATCGAAAATAAAGAGAAAAGAAAGGTAACGAATATTCCCTGATTTGGTTCTGATTCTCCACGTTTTTCTTGTTTTCCTTTTGCTAACTTGCTTCTAGCGCTCGAATCTGGACCGGATCATGGGATACATGACTTGGTTTTATTCACCACGGATTTGGGGGATTTTTGAAGATATTGATTTAGTTTGATTGAGAGAAAAAATAAAGAAAATAGAAGATTGAGGGAGAAAAGGGGCTGCGGCCGCTTTTGATTTTTTAGGGTTAGGGATGAGAGGAAGAGGGGTAGCCGAGAGAGAGACGCAGGG
This sequence comes from Calophaca sinica, assembly GCA_037113605.1. NCBI lineage: Eukaryota > Viridiplantae > Streptophyta > Magnoliopsida > Fabales > Fabaceae > Calophaca > Calophaca sinica. The sequence goes on along the minus strand of CM073736.1, from coordinate 98,129,691 downwards.
ATGGGGGAGAGATTGCGGCGAGAATGGTGGAGAGGTGATGATGAGAGACAAATTGAGAGAAGGAAGCGAGGGAGGAGGTTGCGGCGCAAATTGAGGAGAGGATCGTGGGAGAGAAAGAGAGAATGAGGGTTTGGGGGAGAGGCTGGAGCGACACTCCTTTAAGGGGAGTGGGAAATATGAGGGGATCAGATTAGGTTTAAGGTTAAAATGGGTTGGAGGTTGTGGTTTGGGCCAAGTGCTGGATGTGGGTCGTGCGAGAGATGAAGGGCTAGGGGGCGCATGGGAAAACAAAGGGTGGTGCGCACAGCAAGTGAAGGGGAGAGCGTTGGGGGCTGCAATCAGAAACAAATGGGGGTGCGCGAAGTAAAAACAAAAAAAGGGGAGATGTGTGCTGCTGGGCTTATGGCCAGCCTTTTGGGCCATTGTTATTGGCACTCCCACCTTTTACTAATGCATCCCCTTTTATTCTTTTCTTTCCTTTTCTTTTCTTTCTTTTTTTTTCTTTATTCATTTTTTCTTCTTTTTATTTATTGAGACCAAGATATCATTATTATTACTAATTTAATAAGCAAGCATAACTAATTAAATAAAATAAATAAATAAATAAATAAAACCCGGACAAAATTAGGGTACTACACACGCCGAGAGCACAATTCCAGAGGGGAAAACAAAAACACAAGTCTAGAAAACTGGGTGACAATTCGACGATGCGCGGGAAGTGTCGAAGATTGGCAAGCTTTGCCTAAGCACGCAAGTGAGGAATGGTCGAAGTTTTCACCAAGCCTTGAAGACTTGGCAAAATTTTGATGAAGCGTAAAAAAGGGTCGAACTGACCTGCCTTGCCGTCGAAGCTAGCGAAGACATGTCAAGATTGGCCCGGTGCTTGTTAGCGTATTTAGTTACCTATAGTAAATACAATGTAACTGCAAGACATCCACTGTACACATGTCTGGCAGATAGGTAGTCAGTTATTTTTCATTCTTCTATAAATAGGAGGTCGAACGTTGTATTTTGGGTTGGATACTTGATTGATTTCTCAACGTCTCATCATAGCAGACTCGCAAATTGATATCAAGTACTCCTTCCACCCTTTTCATTCAATGCAATTTAAGTTTTCAGTCATTTATATTCCCACAATTTACTTCCTTGCACTTTTGCTTTCATGCCCATTTACTTTCCTGTATTTAAATTTTCGCAACCTTTTACATTCCTGCATTTTTAACTTTCTGCATTTTTTCTTTCAAACTTTCTTTAGTTTTCATGCAATTTATCTTCTGCCCAATTTTATTCGCTTTCAACTTTACTTTCAGTCTTTCACAACAACAACAAAAATCCAAAAATAATTACGTTATGTGTTCATCGTTTTCACTATCGTGTTTCATCTCATCACCATTTCATAACCACCAAGTTGAGCCTTATGGTGATTCTGGCAAAATCCTTGACCTCGGGGGCTAAGCTTGATTTCTTGTCGGAATACTGTTTCCAAGTGTAAAACCCTTCGTTTGACGAGATTACCGTGTTAACTTATAGAACTCACATCGTTTGAAAATAATCATTTCTTTCGTTTTGGGTTTGTCAGACGATTTCTGCGTCAGACCAAAATACTCAGTAAACACTTGTATATCTATTTTTTTTTGTGATTGTTTTAAAAAATAATTCTGGTATGACCTTTAGCATAAGTATTAAGTAATATACTTTTTTTGACAGGATTTAGCAAAAGCATTATTTTTTTGACAGGATTTAGCAAAATTATTAGGCTAAATTACAAAATTGGTCATCTAAGTTTATTTTAGGTTTCAATTTGGTCTTCTACGTTTTATTTGTTTCGTTTTGGTCCTCTACGTTTTATTTTAGTTTTCAATTTTGTCCTTTCCGTCACTAAAAGTCAATTGTCCGTAACTAAAAGTCTATTTTCCAAAATGTTATTTGACTTTTAGCTACGGACAATTGGCTTTTAGTGACGGAAATGACCAACCTGTTGTAACTTTTAAAACGTAAGGGACCAAAACGAAACAAATAAAACATAGAGGACCAAATTGAAACCTAAAATAAACATAGAGGACCAATTTTGTAATTTAGCCAAATTATTATATAACTCCTTCCTCAACTAGACGTTTTGCTTTTGTTTTTAAATGCGTACTCTTTTTCAAGTCATTTTGCGCAGCACGAAGTAGTGATTTGTGAATGGACATCGGTGGAAAAGGTGCGCAGTCCGCAAAGAAAAAACTATTGTTTTTTTAAAACAAAAGAATATGTTTTTTTTTTTTTTACAAAAAGGGTGCATAAAAATATGTTAAGTTTCTTTATTTTTTTTATTTAATTTTAGTTAAAGAAAATATAAAAATTGAAAAATAATTCAATTTCAACGTGACAGTGTTGAAAATTTTGATAATTTATATAATGGTAAGTCTCATTAAATTTTTTGCCTAAGGCCCCAAAATTTCTAGACACAGAGGGATATTAGGATGGTAATAATATCAGAGGGATATTAAATGTACCTTTTTTTGTATGAGGCATGTGTATTTATTAGTATGGCAAAACGGGTAAATCTAGCTTAGTCCATGCCCCAATGAGTCTGCTCAAAAACGGGCTGGCCAACTCGGCCCGCCATGAATAGTGAGTTGGGATATTGAACCCAACCCGTCCCATCACGAACTGACGGGTCAGCCCGTTAAAAAATCAAAAATCAAAAAACAAATGTAAAAACTGAAATTTGGCTAAAATAGGGCCAAAATGGTGGGTTGGCCTGCCCAAAATATGTAAAAAAAAATTGTTAGAAAATAAATAAATTAAAAATTATATTTTAACCCGATGGGTTGGCACATTCTGGCCCGCTTGTGACCCGATTGGTTGACGAGCTAGGTGGGTTGGGCTAGATGGGTTGGTGGGCTAACATATCGTAGCCCAACCCGCCCTATTTTAGGCAGGTTGGCGGGCCGACCGGTCGGGCCCAACCTACTTTGTCATCCCTAGTATTTATAAGGTGTAGTTAGCTTATAGAAGGATATTCTCAGTAGTTTGTCAGGATAAAAAGGGAATCATATTTCCTATGTGATTCCTACTTTGCCTTTGCTAGTGTGGGACCTCCCATATATAAAAGGAATCATATCTCCTTTGTAATTCATACAAATCACCCATTACTAAACAAGACACACCGCTCTAGCAAAGACTAAGACTAAGAAACTAACAAAGCACCCTAATAATCTAGAGCCAAAGACAAATCCCACATACATCCTCTTCATACTGAAAATACCCCATGTTTCTACAAACCCAAAAGGTCAAATCTATAGATTGGGCCTAACCAATAAGGGTTTCTAGAATTTTCACACGTAGAATAACTAATCTACTCTTTTTCTTCGTCTCCACTAGACCTGTTTCGCGAATGTCAAGGTTACCTCTTGCGTAACATTACTAGAGGGAGGGGGAAACATGTACATATATACACATTTGGGTAAAATAAAGTTTGGCATGGTATCTTTTAATATAAACTAGTACAATTCCCGTGCCTTTGCACGAGTCAAGTTCGTTCTTACACATGTTTTAGAAGGACTTGTATATAGAAATAAGTTTAGTTTTGATGCACTGTTGGTGTAAAAAAAATTAAACAATCAACCAATCACAAATCAGGTGGCATCTAGGGTGGACCATGTAATAGATGGTTCATGGGTGGACAAGTTGATTAACGATTAGATTTTAAAGGTCTACCAAATCTTATAATGCACTACACACATCAAATTTTTTTCCTTTCTTGTTATTAATTGTGTTTGTTTAAGTTTTTCAAGGATATCGTTTTTAAAAAAAAATTATTTTTATGGGTAAAATAAAAAGCTATTCGTGTTAGCTTTTTGGGGGGTAAGAATCATTTTTAAAAAAAAAATATAATTTTTATGATGGTAAACAAATACAAAATAGATTCTTATTTTCATAAAAATATCTAAATTATGTTTGTTCACAAACATAAAAATCACGTTTTTTAAAATGACTTATTTCTTTTTTGGATAAAACTACTTCTACATAGTTGTATCCTAATAAGATAAAATCAGTTTTTTAAAAAAGGATTTTTATCGTCGAAAATAAACACAATTTATCTTTTTCTTTTCTTAAAAACTTCTAAAAAATAATCACTACATTATTTTAGATCAAAATCACTTTTTTTAATCAGTAACAAACGACCCTTAGTTTTTTTTTAATCCATAAAAAAACTTTAATTAACGAATCTAATTTTATTTTATTTTTGCAATTATGAAGATATATTTCAGCATTTATTGAAAGAGATTGAGTGGAAGAAGATATAGGTGTTACTCATTTTTTCCAAGCCATCTGAGCCATTGATTAAATCCAACGGTATATTATAAATGGTTCATCGGTGAACCACTTGTTGAGAAAGTTCACCCTAAAAGCCACCCACAAATCATCCTATGTGTGACTTTTAAGATAGTTATGTTTAAGGTGGCATCTAGGGCGGACCATCTAATAAGTGGTTCATGGGTGGACAAATTGATTAACAGTTGGATTTTGAAAGCTTATTAAATCTTATAATGCACCCTACAAATGAAATCTTTCATCTTTCTCTCTCTTTCATTTCCCACATTGCGATGCTAGCCGAAAGACTGCAACCTTCGTTGGACCCCTCAAATCCTCAAACTGCGGGTGGGTTCCTCCCCCAGAGGACCAGATCCTTCCCTTCTCGTTGAGCACCACAGCGAAGACGTCGCTCCATCGGGTGGGCTAATCGGAAAGTCACTGCGTGGGTTCAACCTCAATTCAAGGATTGGACATCCTTTACAATTCTTAAGGGACCACCTGAATACTCCAATTCCATTAATTTCAAAGAAAGAACCAAAACCCATTCAATAATTTGAAACCCTCATATGTCGATAGCAAGGTTTTCAAATACCCAATTAAAAAATTATTGGGATGGATCTTCCATCCCCAAAAGGTGGTAGTACTTTATTTGAGCAAGATTTAGTAAGAATTTTCAAGTCAATGTTGAATGTTGATGGCAGTACTTTATTTGAGCAGGATTTAGTAAGGTTCAATGTTGAATATGATGGACTTTGGTGTGTTGTTTTTCCGTTACTGAAACAAGTTTGGGATACGAATGATAACTCTCTTTATCAACTTGTGAATCATGATGTCAGTGATGGAGAGAAAGAACAAACGGGGAAAACGGTGAGCCGGAGAAAAAAAAAGATGGGAGATATTTTTTTTGGAAATTATTCGGTGCAGACTTGTGTAATATAATTCGGTGGAGGTGTTTAATCTAATGGCTCTTGAAAATGGTTCATCCATAAACTATTTGATAAACTTCTCCATCCTAGAAGCCACCTATGTTTAAAGTCAATTTTTAATGATGTGATAATTTATGATTGATTGACAGTATAAAAAAGATTTATATTGACGGTGCATACCAATTAAATCTGATAATATTTACTTAGAATCTTTTTATTTAATAATTTCAACAAAAAATTATTTATATCAAAAGTAACTTGGAGGGAAAATACATGATAAAATTATAACATATATTTGAAAATAGTTCTTGCCGTTAACTCTGAAGCATTACGGTTTTGCATAGAAAGACTGAACCAAAAACATATTTATACATCATCAATGTTCTCACCAACTAACAGCAACTAATTACCAATCAACTTGAACACTAAACGTCTGTTATATTTAAAGAGGAACAAAGAGATGAAGTTGATAGGTGGTTGGTTGCTCATCCAATATGTGGAAAATAAGGTAAGACCAGTGTTGGTCTATACAACCTGCCCACCCCTCTTTCCTATAAATCTGTTAATGTACACCTAAAGGGTAAATCCACTCCTCCTAAAATAGCAATAGAAGTATTTTAATCGCATGCTATTGTATCCATATATTACTAATCTATTTAAGAAACCTAACTACACTAAAGACACGTGGCAAAAACTAATTCATCCATTTTCCTAGCAAAAATTATTTTCCCACAAAAAATTTAACTATACTCAAAAAATTTAACCACACTGTAGGTTCTATTTTTCTTTGTCACACATGCTGAGCACGGGTTCTCTTGACTAGTTTTACTTGAAATCCAACCAACGTTTTTTTGACAGATGAAATCCAACCAACTTGAAATCTGACCAACTTACTACATTTTAATTTAAGTATTTTTTTTATAGAAAGGTGTTTTCTTTTTTCTTTTTGGTCCAAAACAAATAGCCGTTGGGATGGCTTTGGTTTATGATAAAAGTGTTTTTCTTTAATATTTGCTTTTTTTTTTGTCAATATTTGCTTCTTTAATATTAAATTCTTTAATATTAATATTTGCTAATCACAAATTTTATTTTTCTCTTTGCACTAGACTGTAAGATGGGCTTTCCACTAAACCGCAAGGCCCAAGGAGGGGGAGGAGAAATGGCTAATGGAAAAAGAATATTTTGTACTTTGTCTAAAAAAGAAAATTCCGTATCAAAAGTTTATATACAAAATGTCCCCTATTGTTAGTTGTTTTGACAATTTCAGCGGTATGGGAATGCCCGGATCGGGATTCAAACCCGGGTGTTGCCGTTTATACGTGTGTGTGTTTATTGTTTACCATTTCTATTAGCTGACAAAAAAAAAGTTTATATACAAAATGGGTGCAAATGTTTACACATTGAGTTTCGAATTTGATAACACACCGCACATACAAAAGTTGTTCGGAAATTAACTTCCAAACAGTAAAATGAATACGATAGTCTTACAAAAATAAACTTTCGGACGGACAGGTAGGAGTGTGTTATTAGATCACAGGGTGTTAACTGTTAATGGTTGCACCCATGCAAAATCTGCCAATGGAGTTAAGCTCATGGGACTGACGTAATCCGGTCCCTAAGCTAAAATATGAATAAAGTTAATAAACAGTAATACAGTATTATTAAAACCCTTCCAAAACACAGAACAGAACATAGAGAATATCCAAAATAGCTCAAGTAAATTAGTCATACACAAACTGCAACAATTCCAATTTTCAACCAATATTGGGTCAACATTTTCTTATTAGAATAATAGTCTGGTTTCTAAATAAGCTAAGTTGCTGACCCAATATGATTATTTTATTCATTGATTCTAGCAAAAGTTCAACTCCATCTATGAAGTGCACACAGCACAACAATAGCTTTCAGTTGCTGCCTAACATATTGTCAATAAGTTTCCCAACTGAAATGAAAGAAGATCCACCACTAATGACAGCTTTCCTGGCCATCTCTTTTATCTCTTGCACCTTCTTATGCACCATATTATCTTTATCCATCAAGTGTTTCAGCCCCTTTCCAATTTCCTCTGCCATAGCAAGATCACTACCTTTTCTATAATCCACTCTCAGCTCCACTGCTAATCCCAATTCCCTCACCATCCTAAAAGCATTCAGTTGTTGTTCTGCATAAATAGGCCAAGTCAATATTGGTACCCCAAACCACAAACTTTCTAATATAGAATTCCACCCACAATGTGACACAAACCCACCAATTGCCTTATGGGACAAAACCTCCACCTGTGGTGCCCATTCACACATCATTCCCTTACCTTCCATCCATTCTAAGAACCCTTCTGGTAAAGTTGAAGTGCTAGTTGGTGGAGAACGCATGGCCCACAAGAACCTAACTCCACTACACTTAAGTGCTAATGCTATTTCTCTTGTTTGAGATGGACCAAAGCTTCCCATGCTCCCAAAACATAGAAAAACAACAGAACAATGTGGCTGCTCATCAAGCCATTTCAATATACAATCATGTTGAGCTTGGTCTAAATTTGGATTATGTTTCCCTTTCAGATCTAACAAAGGACCAACAGCATAAATAGGAGGGGTTTGGGTTTGGTCATAAGATAATGCATCAATAGCATACTGCTCCAAATCTGAAAAAGTATTAACAATAATCCCTTTGGTTTCTCTGAACCTCTCAGCAAGCTTGAAATAAGCCTCATATCCACCATCTTTACTATAAGCTGAACTGGGTAAAACATTTGAAGGTACTGGATTAGAGAAACCAGGAATCAACAAATCAGGATCAGAATCATTGAACACGTCATCAATTTGACGGTTTTGAAGGGAAAGCATGAGACCTAAAAATCCAACATTTGAAGTGAGAAACATATAAGAAGGGATACCTAGTTCATTTCCCACATCAAGCAAGGAAATGCAGAAGAAATCAAGGACCAAAACTGGGTTTGAATTGGTTGATAATAAGAGGTTTTGCAATGTGGATTTGACATGGGGTATGAGGGATTGTATGAATGTGGTGATGTAACATGGTGGTGATATCAATTGCTCCTTTGGAGGTGGTTGTTCTACTTGAGGGAGATCAATGAGTTTGATTCGAGGTTGTGAGGGTAAAACTGATTTGATGTATGAATCTGAAAAGGAAGTGGTTTGGAGTTTGATGCAGAGGATTGTGATGGAAAGATTGTTGTCTCGGTTGATTAGGAGCTTTGCAAATTCTAGGGACGAAGTTAAATGGCCAATTCCTGGTGAGGGAATGAAGATCAGTTCTGCTTTCTTTTTCTTCTTCATCTCATTCACACCCATTTTCTTTTTAGTGTGGTGGAAGCTGGAAACTCTGTAGACACGGGATTCCTGTATTTATGCTTCATTTTTTTTGCCTCTGTAAGTTTGATTCAACTTCATTAATCAACATTATCTTTAATTTTACAAAATAATTGCCGGGTTAGCTTCATTTCCCAATTCCCAGGACACGTATAAAGATAAATAAACGTAGTACCCGAAAGAAAATGTCACACTCAATCACAAAACCACATGTCATGTGAGAGAATCATTATTCATATTATATACTTGTATGAATTTAAGATAGACCGCTGCTTCATTTATTATATATATATATATATATATATATTTTGACCGGCATTTAATTTATATATTAAAAAGGCTTAAATATGATTTTAGTCTCTCAAAAATTTGAAAAACTCTTTTTTAGTTCCCCCATAAATTATGAAAGTTTTTATTCCTCAAATTTGAAAATATTTTTCTGTTAGTCCCTGACTTTGACGACGTTAGTTTTTTTTTTTACTTAAATATAATTTTAGTCCCTCAAAAATTCTAAAAGTTTATTTTTAGTCTCCAAAAATTCTAAAATTTTGTTTTTAGTCCCCTAAAAATGTTGTCACGTAACGGAGTCAGAGTTAGGGACTAACGGAAAAATATTTTCAAATTTGGGAACTAAAAACCTTCAATTTTTTGGGGACTAAAAACGAACTTTTCGAATTTTTGAGGAACTAAAATCATATTTAAGCCTATTAAAAATTATTTACTGATGCTACGTTCCTTCCTTTTTATAACAAATAAACTAGTTTTTTTAATTATAAAAAATAACATCAATTTTCAAATATATTAAATGATTAATTTTTATTTATACCCTTATTTATAGTAAGACTTATATTAACAAGATAACATATTTTCTATACAAGTGGGTTTGTTCATAAAAGAGATATTTTTGGAAAAAAATTAAATCTTTAAGAGTATTAATTAGAAAAAGCTATTTTTAATATATTTTTTTAGTCTGTGTGAATTATAATAGTGTTTTGTTCCTTATACTAAGGACCAGAGGGAGTATATTTGTTAAAAATTAATTAAGAATCATTTAATTATCGATCAATCATGTTACTACCCCTGGTCCGTGATATAAAGAAGAAAAATAAAAATCATAAAGACCAAGAAAACTTATTTAATTTGGTCAAAAAAACAAAAGAAAGCCTGTTCAATGAGACTCCTTTCATCTCTTTTTAGTAGTCTCTTTTGTTTTTTTCACGATTCTTAAAAAAATGATTAGATTTACTGATTTCTATAATAAAATAACATCATTTGACTAAAATACCCTTATTTAAATTGGACAGCTGCAATTACTAATCATAATAGAGATTGGTTGAGATAAGAGGTATATTTGGTAAAAAAAAAGTAATTAATACTAATTGATTTTCTAAAAGGACAAGTAATTTGAGACAATAAAATATTTCAAACTGGACAAGTAAAATGAGACGAAGGGAGTATAAAATAGAAATGTTATCCCAAATATACCCTTAACATTAAATGTTGTAATTTTTGTGATATTTCAAAAGTGAAGAAGTTCCACATAGGATGGTTAATGGTTTTCAAAGAGTCAAAGTATTTATAAGCCATCATGTTAAATGAGGTGGTAAAAATGGCTAGGAAAAGAGATAGGTCTCGTGCACATAAACCTATCCCAAAATGAGTGATTTCAGTACAAATCTTCCGATTTATCTCCTGCACGAACGATAAAGACTTCAGTTCCTTTTTATTTCTTGAATTATTTTTATCTCCACCAACATGTCACACTCAATCACAAAACCACATGTCATGTGAGCGAATCATTATTCATATTATATACCTGTATGAGTTTAAGATAGACCGCTGCTTCATTTATTTTATATATATTGATCGGCATTTAATTTATATATTAAAAAGCCTTATATATGATTTTAGTCCCTCAAAATTTTTAAAAATTCTTGTTTAGTTCCCCCAAGAAAAGTAAAGATTTTTAGTCCCCCAAATTTGAAAATTTTTTCCGTTAGTCCCTGACGTTGACGCCATTAGTTTTTTTCTTTGCTTAAATATGATTTTAGTCCCTCAAAAATTCTAAAAGTTCGTTTTTAGTCCCCAAAAATTCTAAAATTTTGTTTTTAGTCCCCAAAAAATGTTGCCACATAATGGGGTCAGAGTTAGGGACTAACGGAAAAATATTTTCAAATCTGAGGAACTAAAAATATTCAATTTTTTGGGGGGAATAAAAACGAACTTTTCGAATTTTTGGGAAACTAAAATCATATTTAAGCCTATTAAAAATTATTTACTGATGCTCCGTTCCTTCCTTTTTATAACAAATAAAATAGTTTTTTTAATTATAAGAAACAACATTAATTTTCAAATATATTAAATGATTAAATTTTATTTATACCCTTATTTATAGTGAGACTTATATTAACGAGATAACATATTTTCTATGCAAGTGGGTTTGTTCATAAAAGAGATATTTTTGGAAAAAAAATTAAATCTTTAAGAATATTAATTAGAAAAAACTATTTTTAATGCATTTTTTTAGTCCGTGTGAATTATAGTGTTTTGTTCCTTATGCTAAGGACCAGAGGGAGTATATTTGTTAAAAATTAATTAAGAATCATTTAATTATCCATCAATCATGTAACTTCCTCTGGTCCGAGATATAAAGAAGAAAAAACAAAAATCACAAAGACCAAGAAAACTTATTTAATTTGGTCAAAAAAACAAAAGAAAACATGTTCAATGCTACTCCCTCCATCTCATTTTAGTAGTCTCTTTTGTTTTTTTCACGATTCTTAAGGAAATGATTAGATTTACTGACTTCTATAATAAAATGACATCATTTGACTAAAATACCCTTATTTAAATTGGACAGCTGCAATTACTCATCATAATAGAGGTTGGTTGAGATAAGGGGTATATTTGGTAAAAAAAAGTAATTAATACTAATTGATTTTCTAAAAGGACAAGTAATTTGAGACAATAAAATATTTCAAACTGGGCAAGTAAAATGAGACGAAGGGAGTATAAAATTGAAATATTATCCTAAACATACCCTTAGCATTAAATGTTGTAATTTTTGTGATATTTCAAAAGTGAAAAAGTCCCACATAGGTTGGTTCTCAAAGAGTCAAAGCGTTTTATAAGCCATCATGTTAAATGAGGTGGTAAAAGTGGCTAGGAAAAGAGATGGGCCTCGCGCACATGAGCCTGGCGCCCTGGCCCAAAGTAGGTGGTTTCAGTGCAAATCTTCCGATTTGCCCCCTGTGCGCACGATAAAGACTTGCATTCCTTTTTATTTCTTGAATTATTTTTATCTCCACCAATAGCTCTTTTATTTTACAACGGATATATTATTATTTTAATTAGTAATTTTTGGATTTTCTTTTATTTAAGCCTGACAGGCTAGTTGTTTGAGTTACCCGAAATTATTATTTCCTCTTCTTCTCATCCCTGATTTCGAGTCCCTGAGTTATATTGCTTGTTCTTCTTCTTGTTATTCTGATATCCCAGAATCACTACTGGGAAGAACCTGTTGTACCCTGGGGATTTGCGCGTAGTAGGTGGATAAATCCTTAAGGGCAGTTTCACCGACGCCTCAGGTTTTTCGTAACGAGTTTTTGTTTTGCAGGTTCTTCCTCGTTTGTTCGATCGCAATTCAACGTTAGCTACAACAATCTTAAGGAAATTAATTTGTGATACATCGAGGGGAATGGGACTGGAGTCAATTGAAATTAACAAGTGATGGGAACCCGACCTTTGTGATTGGAGATCCCATGAAGAAGGTTCAATGTGGTAAGAACAAGTCACTTGTTAATTCTGCTAACACTGAATTTAATTAATTATAATTTTGTCCCTTTCCTATGGTGTCTTTGAGTAAGTGTTAGACACTGCATTACTGAGAGGGTAAGCTATTAGCTTTTAATAATTTTCATATCCCTTATGGGTGGTGTATGATTTGCAGCATACACTTGATGAAATTACATATATGAGTGTCAAGTGGGGCCACTTGCATGAGATCCTTGCGAGATCTCTAGAGCACTCATGAATACCGGGCACGCGCATGGCCTATTTGCGCAAAACAACATAATAGCAAGAATTGTGGGGGGTGTAATGTGATTGTAAGACCTCTAACATACATAAAGTGTCTTGGGTTCCATAGCTTGCTACACCAATTCACTGTGTGTTAAGTCTTATCATTCTAGGCCTGGTTCCATAGCTTGCTACACCGGACTGACGCATTACATCCAAGATGTTGACCCAGGAAAAAAAATTTCAAATTTGTTTAAATGGTTTTCACACTTTTGAAATATGTGGGGGATTGTTGTAATTTTTGTGATATTTTAAAAGTGGGGAAGTCCCACATAGGATGGTTCTCAAAGAGTCAAAGTGTTTATAAGTCATCATGTTAAATGAGGTGGTAAAGGTGGCTAGAGAAAGAGCTCTCGCGCACATGAGCCTGACCCAAAGTGGGGTGGTTTCAGTGTAAATCTTCCGATTTGTCCCCCTGCACGCACGATAAGGAACTTGCGTTCCTTTTTATTTCTTGAATTATTTTTTCCGAAAATAATTTTGACTTGAGAAGGCTTATCTGAAAAATCATGTTTTTAGATATTTTTACTTAGTGACCAAGTCTTACTCGGTCTTATCCCCTAACGGTAACTTTCCAGATTTTCAGGACACTACTCCACGATTTTGTGCATTATTTCCACCAACAGCTCTTTTATTTTACAACGGATATATTATTATTCTAATTAGTAATTTTTGGATTTTATTTTATTTAAGCCTAATTGTTTGAGTTACCCGAAATTATTATTTCCTCTTCTTCTCATCCCTGATTTCGAGTTCCTGGGTTATATTGCATGTTCTTCTTCTTGCTGTTCTGATACCCCAGAATTACTATTGGGATGGACTTGTTGTACCTTGGGATTTGCGCGCAGTAGGCGGATAAATCCTTAAGGACAGTCTCACCGACGCCTCAGGTTTTTCGTAACGAGTTTTTGTTTTGCAGGTTCTTCCTCGTTCTAGTAAAGATACATCTCAAATTAAATAGGGGTATCAAATGAATTCTAGCAATTAATGTATCGTGAAATGAATTTATTTTTTTATAATTTGAATAAAAAATACAACAATTTTTTTTTATAATAAGGACCAGTATAAATTAGCTATGAATTAATTATAATTACGCGTCTAAAAAGTTTAATTATAAATTAATTAAGTATCGCTCAAAAGTCATAATGTTGTTACTCGTACAACATTACTGCGACTGCGAGGCTCATCGTCCGGCGAACGGTTGATGTAACTACACCTGTTTGGTGGCTGATGTAGTTACTTACACCACCTGTGGAACTGCTGATATGAAAATTAATTATTTAAACAATGTGTCCCATCTTGACCCAAAAATAAATAAATAAATAAAAATGTGTACCTTAAAATAATAACAATAATACTGATAATTTCATTATTAGGGTGTATTTTGCGGAATATTTTACAAAACTTGATTTTAATTTAATAAAGTTAATTTGAGAAAATAATATCGTTTAAATAATTTTAATTGAAATCACTTTTAAATGCATAAATGGAGGGTATGTATGACCTTATGTTAATTAATTAAAAATTAGTAAACTTTTTTTTGACAAAAAAAATTAGTAAACATATGAAAGGTTAAAAATATTACAAAAGTTATTATATAAAAGAAAATGGAAAAACTCTAACACAAAGATAATAAACTTTTATTTATACTCAAACTTCAATTGAAAATAAAATCATATTTGCATTTTTTTTATCAAACATCGTAATAAGCTTTCACCTAAAATGCGTTTAACTGGTTTTAAGTTTGAGATAATGAAGAAAGAATGTTGAATGAATAAAAGTGAGTAGAAAGTGAGATGATTTTTAGGTTGTTTGGTAGGAGTACAAGTGAGAAGAAAGAAAAAGATATATTTAATATTAGAAATCGTAGGACTAGAATTAACTAAACACTATGGTAAAGTGACCAAAAATTAATAGGCCTTTATTTTAATATATGAAAACAGAAGAAAAAATGGTTATACATATGAGGGTATAAAAATTTCTTAAATAGAAAAATATTTTTTTTTGACGGAATATATATATATATATATATATTAAATAACTTTTATATCATTTTTGTATAATGATTAAATACAAATAAATAGATAAATTTATCATTTTAATATTTATTTTTTACGGGTAAAAAATATTTTAGTGAAATCTACTATATTTTTTCTTTTGTCTTTATAATTAAATTAAAGAAAATAATTTAATCTTTCTAAAGTTTCATGATATTTAATATAAAAAAAATATCTAGAGTATGAATTATAATTTATTTTTTGATTCTAAATATATTACTTATCTTGAAATTGTAAAATTTTCAAAATCCATATTATTTTAATAAAATCATTTTAAAGTGTACTTAGTGTCTGTTTGATCTCACGGTAGCTTCGATCCAAGTTTCAATCAAGACGTGGGCGTCAACGTTACATATCCAAAATGCTAATAGTGGTCACCACCAACTTCAGCATCCTTTCCTCCTAACAAGTGGCTCTTGAGCATGTGGTTCAATTGGTCATATTCGAGACCACTTATAGTCAATTTGAGTCTGCACAGAGTATAGTAATGACCCGTAACTAGATGAGTTTAAAGACTGTGGCTCCTCATTTCTCTTTGGCTACCAACTGTACTTGGAATCTTTTTGTTTTGGCTGTTAAGATTAAGATGGCTTGGTAATGCTATATTGGCTTCTGTTCTAATTAAGTGTTTTATTATCGTGTACTTGGCTGATTTGGATATTCGTGTTGATTTTCAATTGAGGAAGGAAATACCCCAACACATTCTGTTCGATCTGAGTGTATTGATCTTTTTTCTAATTTTTTAATAAAGTTTGATTTTCGTAAAAAAAAAATAATAATTTTGTATCTGAAGAACGTGATCTTAATAAAAATATAGGTGTTTGGTTTTTATTAGGTAAAATTAATTTTGCCTCTCCAATCTTTGATTTGACTAAAAATGATAAAATTTGGCTTTTGCGCTAGGTTGAAAAATTGACACTAAATTTTATATTAAACTTGTTTCCAAAATAAAACATCTAAATATAAATTAATTTACATATACATAAGACATCTCTAGTGAGAGGTTTTATTTAACGTCAGAGTGAGAAAACTAAATCGTAGTGAGTAGATCAAGGGTATAAAAGGGTATAATGATTTCTTAAATAGAAAAGTACAAATTATGTTTACATTAAATATTTTTTATATTATTTTAATATAACGATTAGAGACAAATACATATATAAATTTAGCATTTTAATATGAGTTTTCCAAATGTGTGCAACCTTGCACAGGTTAAAGGTTATTAATTATCTACTTTTTTCTTATTAATCACTTACTTTCCTATTTATTTTATGTATGAAATCTCTCTATTCTTACAAATTAGAAAAGTTTTAATAAGGAAAAAAATTTAGGTAATTAATGACCCTTAACTAATGCAAGGTTGCACATGTTAGAGAAACTGTTTTAATATTTTTGTGAAATCCACTATAATTTCTTTTGTCTTTATAATTGTAACATCCCAAATTTAAAAAAAATTATTTAAAGGTTTACGAAAAATTTTGACGTAGTTTCATCGCAAATTTCACTATCGGGTGAGTTTTTGCCCTAAATAAAACTCTAACATGACCTGATTTCGATGAAATCTGGGATATCAGTGTTTTCCATTAATTGAGAGTTTTTAGAATTTATTTGGTAATTTTTAGGTGAAAAAAAATATTATATAATATTTTCTAGCGTTTAAATCGCTAAATGACGGAGAAATTGGACGCGCTCCGAAAAATGACATTCCCAGGAATGATGACAAGGCATAGAGGATTATTAATATGTCATAATAATTTTTGAGTAAAAGAAAATATAATAGTATATTTTCTACTGTTAGATTAGTTATAGGTGTGAAAAACCTATCATGCGACGTGATTGGTCGATAAAAAAAGATATAAGATATTTTCGCAAGAGAAACTTACAAGACATGACTTCATTAATGTGTTGGACCAATAGGGATTGAGCATATGTGTTTGGTGTGATGTGCGGTCAAGATTATTACATTTGGATTAAGGATAGGTGCGATGATTAAATGCGGACTAGGATTAGGATAAGAACAAATGAATTCATCTCCTTTGGACCAATTGTATTGTGACACGTGGATAGTAGCCGTTGGACCATTGGGATCTTGACAAGTGGCACCATAGGAAATGTGGAGTCGTCGGACCATTAGATTCGTGACAAGTGACACCATAGGAAAGTGACACGTGGCCTATAAATACAAGGCCAAGCTTTAGTTTTTTTTTCTTTCTTTTCCATAAGTTGAAAATGGAAGGAAATCTAGTGTGCAAAGCTTAGGAATCTTAGAGAGAGAGAAAGTGAGAGAAAAACTTGAATTTCTTCTCCTTTCCTCTTCTCTTTTAGTGCGCCACCTAGGTGAGGTTCTAGCGTCGAATGAATCAACGATTTAGCAGTTTATCTTGGATAGTTAAAGGGCCTAAGATAAGGAAAATTTCTAAATAATGAGTTTATGTTTTTCGCCTTGTTTGTTGTGTGATTGATTGAATTGATTGGTAGTATTATTACTTGTGTGAATTGTATTGGATTGTATTGATTAGCCTTATATAACAATCTGTTTGGATTATATTGATTTTACTACATGATTTTGGATTTGGATTTTTGGATTTGGATTTGGATTTGGATTTGGGTTTAGATTTGGACTTGGATTATGGATTTGGAATTTGGTTTTACCGTAATGCCAGATGAAATTGCAAAAACTGTGAAAATTGATTTTGAAGTTAATTAAAGAGCTTTTCGAAAAACTAGTGTCTCGATCAAAGGTTAGACTAGTGTTCATCATTACGTACCTAGTGTCTCGATTAAAGGTTCAGTCTAGTGTTCCGCATTGCGTGCAAGGGTTTTGGCCTGGATTCTGGGTTTTGGAACCAGTGCCAGTGTGTGTTCCGCATTGGCGTGCATAGTCTCGAATCCGAGATTGAGCCTAGTGTTTCGTAATGATGTGCCCTAAGTTCTAATCCAACACTGAGCCTAGTACGTGAATTTATGTTTGATCATATGAATGACTGAGGATATACCATGTTGATGTGTGTGGTTTATTAAGCTATATCCATATTTAAAACATGTTGTTGTATTATGTATATATATTGTTTGTGTGCGACTACCCTGTGATAAACTCGTGCGCAAAGAATTTACCCTTGCATTGTTAAATTTCGCATTCCAATGGATGTCGCCGTCAGATAGAGCTGTACGAGAAGGTTGGTTGCAGAGTTATTTATGAGTAGAGCTAAGCAGTTGGAGATCTTCAAGTTAGTTGTGTCTGAGGAGAAAGTTAAATTCTCCGACGATGTGGGAAATGGGGAGTTCTTTGAGAATACTCAATGAAGGGCCCTATGAGCTGACCAGCTATGTTGTAGGTGTCTGTAAATATTTTTATTTTTATATATTGTTTTTGTAAGACCTGTTTTAAGTAAAGGTTTTATGTCTGAGTATTCGATTTAATTATTTTTCGAAAGCAAACCAGCAAGATTTTTTTTAAGCATCGCTTTCCGCTATTAATGTTTTGACCTAAACATTATTTTTCTGCAAAAAGAACTGATTAAGAAAGAGCGTGACACCCAACTTCCGTACGTCGAAAAATCGGTATGTTACAATAATTATAATGGAGAAAATAATATAATCTCATTATGTTCTCTTTGTTCAATGGTCTTTTACTATTCTAGATGCAACTTACCATAAGAAGGAGGCAATACCTCCCTTCAATACCTCACTTCGTCGTGCGCCACCTTGAAGAGGACGCTTTAAACACAAATCTTGGGGACCTAAGCCTACTTTAGCACTTGGGCAATGCATTTGGCACCATCTGTGGAAAACTGTAAAATTAATCTTACTTGTCTTGGTAGTTTGAGCAAAACCAAGGAAATGACCCAGAAACACTCACAACAACGACAACGACCGACCCCTTTGACGAAGGTCCTATAAGAGGTTGGTCTAGAAGGCCGCATCCTATCATTTCTAGAAGGGATGGAGGAGAGCATTTGAACCACCAACGACGACTACTATCACCAATTGAGTGCTTGGTTAGGTCTAGATGAACAAGTGCCAACTAGAGTCCATATTCTCTACGGGAAGAAGCACCTCCTTGACTTAAATCTCAATCAAATAAGGAGGAGATGAGATGAATTTTAATAGAGTACAAGGGATGAAATAGTAGAAAAGAAGAGATACTTCATTAGATATTTTGTTTGGTTGAGAAGAAGGAATGTGAAGGGAAAGGAGATAAGCAGATAATATTCGTTTTGTTTGGTTCACAAGGGGAAAAAAGATATTTTAACAAAAAAGTACTAATTAACTTTAACAAAAAAGTACTAATTATCCTTATAATTTTTTTATGTGGCATCTTATGCAGAGTTGATTTAGTCAACGCATTTAAAATTTTAAAACTCGTCTTCTCATTCCCTCCCAATTCCTCTAATACTGAAAGGAAGTCAAATTTAAGTTAGGCATGATTTTGCTCTCATTTCCCCTTCTCTCTCAAGAATTGAACCAAACAATAAAGATTTAAACTAATCTCTTTTTATGTTACAATCTTAAGACTCTTTGCAGTCCGTCACGGTACAAATTTTATGTGATTTTCAAACACATTGCAATTGCGGTGTGATGCAACTAGGACCACAATACAACAAAGATGGGTTATGTATTGGAAAAAAATCTAAGTCCCACATAGACTAGAGGTAAGGCTTTAAAAGAGTATATAAGTAATAGGCACCCCTCATCTTACAAGCCGGTTTTGTAAGGATGAGTTAGGCCAAAAAAAATCCTAATATGATATTAGAGCCTATCCTAGATCAACTGGGCCACTCACCGCATTATATACACGCACCAAGCCCAATAGTGTTGGGCATGAGAGGATGTATTGAAAAAAACCCAAATCCCACATAGACTAGATATAAGGCCTCAAAAGAGTATATAAACAATAGGCACCCCTCACCTTACAAGCCGGTTTTGTAAGGATGAGTTAGACTCAACTCGTAGCCACCTCTACATAACATCGTCTTTAGCTATTAAGAAAAAATTACGCAACTGCATCATATAAAAACATATCACTGTCAGGAGTTGCAGAAAAAATGATATCATTTGGGCAATTAAATCAAAATATGGTGTTATTTGTATTTAACGTATGCATGCCATGATTAATTAGCCTACCTTCAGCCTCCTTAACAAAGACTGCCCAAGAATAATTGTAGAACGTGTACATCGGCAAGAAGACAAGCAGAGTCCTTAATTTCAGACATAAAACTAGTAAAACTATTGTTGATTTCCAAGTGAACTCAGCAACATATCCCTATAAAAGAGATTCTAATAATTCAAGCAACTACTTCATTAGAAACGAAAAGATGGGAAGATGTGGTGTTTTAGTGGTTTAATCACCGATATCTCAAATATTTATAGGATAATATTTCGGACTATGAAACTCAATTCTGAAATAATTTCCAGAATTCTGTTTTTGAGCATTTTTCTACCAATTTCTGAGAATACTGGATTTCTTATTCATTGCATTAGAATAATTTCAGAGTTTCTGAGAAAGAGGCAATCCTGCAGCCACAATACTAGTAAAGAATAGCAAGTTAGCAACAAAAAGCCTTTCTATCAGCAAAAGTCATCCTTGAGCTAGTACAATCAAAAGTTCTTAACAATGTAGCAGTTCATTGTATCTTTTCAAGTATTTGAAATGCAGAGAGCTTAACTTTTCAACTTTCTTGCAATTTCAGCAATATATTTACCCTGGTAAAAGGCCTGCTGCAGTTCTAGCTCTGTAGGTTGACGAGTTCCATCTCCTGCAAAAGTTCCGGCACCATACGCGGAGCCTCCTTTTACCTCATCCAACTCAAACATGCCACTTCCAAAGGTGTATCCAAGGGGAACAAAAAGCATACCATGATGAGCTAACTGAGTTATAGCTGTCAATCTGCAACCGTGACATAATATTATAGAAAGTCAGGCAAAGCAATATCATGCATAGCCTAAGAAAGAGGATTAATTTCAAATTCCAGTGTATGATCAACAATTATATAGAGGGCGAGTTGAATTTATTGATTATAGTTATTATTATTATTATAGGCAAGGTTTTAAGTTGTGGTCGCGTTTTGATTCTTAATACTGTGAAGAATTGCGGGCAATTGCGGCTGATGCGGCCTCAATCGCGGTCGTGGAGACATCGAAAAATCGCGGTCATATAGACATAAAAAATCATGATGTTGCGGCCCTGATTGCGATCGCGGACCTTATGGTAAAACTTTGATTATAGGAAAGTGGTTTGTTTTCCTTTATACTAGTGTGAGCAGAATCAAATGAAACATTTACGGCCTGATTGGCAGCAATGAAAATCGTAAGAAAATGAGGCGATAGAAAAAGGAGCAGTGAGAATGCCGAGAAAATGAAATTTTCTCGTGATTGTTTGACCATAAAATGCTGAGAAAGAAAAAAAAAAAAGCACGTGGGTCCCACAAAAAAAATTTCACCTCAAAGGTGCGAAGAAAATGGCACCCGCGACGTAATTTTTCACTTTTTCCAAATTTTACCCTTATTCTCTTCTTATATCTAAATTTTTAGTCAAAGACATTAATGTCTTTTAAAAAATAATCAGCATTTCTCTCTTCTCTTTTTCTCTTCTCTTTCACTTATTCCAATCAATACCCAAAATCTACCCATTTTCTCACCTTTTTCTCTCTTCTCATACTCTCTCTTCACATTTTCTCTCTTTACATTTTCTCTCGTTAACCAATCAAGCCCTTAGTGAGTAGATGTGGATTGGGGTACTCACGCCGATAGTTCCTGGCCTCCTCCATAAAAACCAGTACTCCAGAAGATTCCAGCAGGTTTACCCGCCAGTGCTTGAGAAGCCCACAACCCACTAGTGGCATCAAAGAAGGCCTTGAATTGGCTTGGCATCATGCCAAAACGAGATGGAAAACCAAATATAAAAGCATCAGCCTCCGGAAGTTGTTCTGGCTTGATGTCTGCTATGTCATCCGGTTTAGGAGGAGCCTTCATCTTTTCCAATATTCGATCCGAAAGCATCTCGGGCACCTGTATTTTAGGAAACTCAAGACAAACTGACGAATGAGATTCAAATGATCCTAATTGAGAAGGAATCCAAATATTTGCTAGACACTAGCACATTCTATTTCTAGCTGATTGAAAAATTACCCGCCAGAGTGTTGCTTCAACACCCTCAACTGCAGCAGCACCCTTGTGTACTTCTCTTGCCATTGTGTCCACATGTCCATACAAGGAGTAATACCTACAAAAATTGTTCATAAAATTAAAATTTCTTATGACATATTTAATTTAATGAATGCTTGGATTGTAGTATATGCACTTTTCAGAAACAAGGGGAAAAGGCAAAAAAAAAAAAAAAAAGCAGTTGAAAACATGAAATTGTGCTTACACAATGTAGACCTTGGTGACAGTCATCTTTGAAGTGTTGGCTCAAGTTGAAATACTAATCACTTTTGTCTCTGTGCTTATAATACTAGACCCTGGATGGCCAGAAGATAAAACAATTAGGGTTGGAATGGTAACAGGAAGATAGGAATAATTTGAGATTACAAATTTTAGAAATTATCAGAAGTTATCAGAATTAGCAAGTGAAAAATATATGATATGCTTCATCTACGGATTGTCACTCAGAAGCATATAGTTAGCTGCACTGAGCAATGCTAATTCTACAAGAAACTTGATATGGATGAATTTGGGGATGAAATTTCATTAATGAATGTTTAAATTAAATTAACTTTATTTAATAATGAATTAATTAACACATTTAAAATACCAGAGCATACCTATTATGAAGTATGAACAGCTTAATTAAGGTCAGAGACAACAAATTAAAGATTTGTCCTTGCTTAGGAGCAAGTAAAATGGGTAGTGTTCTGTTCTCCACAGGAAAAGTATGATCACAAATGAGATAAACAGCAGAAAGTACAGTAGCTGATTACCAGATTGATGATTTTTGTGAAAAAAGCACAAGCAGTCGAATTCATCCTAAACCGAAGTGGGGCAAACTGATCATACGGGTAAAAGGGCATCATTTTAAGGATTATTATAAGCCAAAAGAGGAGAGAACGGAGATTCATACCTTGGAAGTCTGTTGATTAATTTATAATCCAGAGAGAGAGCGCAGTACCGCACGCAACAAAACGATTACATATTTATATTTGTACAAAGCGTTAAAGCTTACGTGTTGTGTTGTGTTGAATAATGAGCTAAAGCTTACGTGGCAAAATACTGATGGCATGCACCCAACTACTTCCTAGTTTCAAAATAAATGTCGTTTTAGTTGGAAAAAAGTCTTAAAATAAATGTTTTAATATAACACTAATTATTTTATTTTAATTTTACTTTCAAATTAATATTATGTGCATCACCTATAAGTCATTATATTTCACTATATATTTATGACAACAGATTTGGATTTTCTCCTACAAACACTCTCTACAACTTGTGCAACAATTATATCTCTTTTTATCTCCCTCCTAATTGTTTTTCTCTCATCATTAACTACCCATTATCCCTATAGTCTTTTAGTATTCTACTATATATTATCCTTTTAACATTGTATTGTTAAGACTTTATGTTTGTTATATTGGAACCCTAAGAGAGCTCTTCCCCTTTCTCCTTCTCTTCCTCTTCCTCTTTCTCTCCATATGATTTGTATGTTTATTAACATGGTATCAAAGAGCAAGTAAGATTTTTGGGAGAACGTTAGCGTGATCCATAGCTTTTGCGGGGTTCGGGGGACCTCTCGATCGCGGTTTCTGGGTATAGGGCGGCGTGGTTCTGTTGTGGCTTTTTCGGCGTGGTTCTGTTTCGGCGTGGATCTTCCCGTTTGGTGCGCATCTGTTCTTTGGTGGTCTGATATTTGTTTTTCTTTCTTCTACTCTATTTTTCTTGTGTTGGTCTGGTATTTGGTCTGTTGTTGGTCTACTATTTGTGCCTTTGTTGTGTTGGTTTCTTGGGTATCTATTGTTTGTAGAGATGGCAACTGAAAAAGATGATTCTCTTCAATCCATTAGTGTGCAATTGACTAGGCAAATTTTTTCCTATTAGAGCTATGTGATGAAAATTTTTTTGAAAGAAAAAAGAATGTGGAGCTATGTTGAAGGCACATCCTTTAAGCCCACAGATAAAGATAAAGAAAAAAATGCAGCTAAATATGAAAATGAGTTAGAAAATTGGGAAGTTAACAATTCGAAGATCATTACTTGGATTAATAACTCAGTTTCACAGTCTATATGCATGTAACTTGCTAAATTTGACACTACTAAGGCTGTTTGGGATCACTTGACATGACTGTATGTACAGTCCAATTTTGCTAAACAATATCAGTTGGATATTGATATTCGGGCTCTTCAGCAAAACAATATGAGCATTTAGGAATTTTATTCTGCTATGTCAAATCTGTGGGATCAATTGGCTCTTACTGAATCTGCTGAATTACAAGTCTTCACATCTTATACTAATCGAAGGGAAGAGCAGCGTTTGGTTCAATTTCTGATGGCTCTTAGGGATGATTTTGAAGGTCTTCATGGGACCATCTTACACCATAATCCTCTCCCAAGTGTTGATTCAGTGGTTAATGAGTTGTTGGCTGAAGAAATTCGACTCAAGTCTCATTCTCATTCTGAAAAAGGCATTCTCTCCACTTCCACTCCATCTGTCTTTACTGCTCCTTTTAACAAAGGCAAGCCTCATGGGAAGGTTGGTTCTGATTATTGCAGCTATTGTAAGGAGAAGGGTCATTGGAAGGCATAATGTCCAAAATTAGGAAAATCACCACAGCCTTCTCAATGGCGCCCTCCTTCAAATCAGTCGAATCAAAGAAATTTCAAGGCCACTTCATCAAATGTTGCTGCTGCTGCTCCTTCCCCAGATGCTCTTGGTATTGGACATGTATCCTCTTCTGAGACCACTCCTCAAGTATCTGATCTTGCTGAGCAGTTCCAAAACTTTCTTGCCACATGCCATGTCTGCCTCTTCCGTTAAAGGTTTGCCTTCCTCTAGCCCGTTAGGTATATCTTCACCCATATGGATACTTGATTCTGGAGCTGCACATCACATGTCATATGATTATAATTCTTTTATGTCTTTAAATCCTGTCTCATCTTTGTCTGTCACGACTGCTGATGGCACTCCTATGCCATTAGCATGCATTGGGTATGTTTCCATAGCTAACTTGTTTTTTTAGATGTATATTACATTCCTAATCTTACATTGAGTCTTGCCTCTGTTGGTCAGTTATGTGATTCTGGTAATTTAGTTTTGTTTTCTCCCACTCATTGTTATGTGCAGGATCAGCGATCCGAGAGGCTGATTGGGACAGGCCGTAGGCAGGGGAACTTTACTTTCTGGATGAGCTGAAAGTACCAGATGTTGCAGCTTCTATTATTAACTTGTCATCATTTCGAATGAGTTCATCTTCTTCTAGTTTTTTATTGTGACACTCTCGTCTTGGACATGTTTCCTCCTCTCGTTTGAAATACTTAGCTTCTACTGGTACCTTAAGAAAGTTGCAAACAAATGATATTTCTGATTGTTGTGGTTGCAAACTTGCTAAATTTTCTGTTTTGCCCTTTAGCAAAAGTGTTTTAGTTTCTAATACACCTTTTGATTTAGTTCATTCTGATGTATGGGGTCCATCACCGGTTCCTATCAAGGGTGGATCTAGATATTTTGTATCTTTCATTGATGATTGTACTCGTTATTGTTGGGTTTATCTTATGAAACATCGTTATGAGTTTTTATGGTATTTGTCATATGTTTTGTGCTTTGGTTAAAACTCAACATAATGCTATTATAAAGTGTTTTCGGTGTGATTTAGGTGGTGAGTATACCTCTAATAAATTCTCTGAGTTGCTTGCTTCTTATGGGACCTTGCACTAAACTTCTTGTACTTATACCCCAAAACAAAATGGCGTTGCTGAAAAAAAACATCGCCATATTGTTGAAACAGCTCAGTCCCTTCTTTTGTCTGCCTCTGCTCCAAGTGAGTTCTGGGGTGAGGTTGTTCTTACTGCTATTCATGCCATTAATAGAATTCCATCATTTGTCATATCAGGTTTGTCTCCCTTTCAAAAATTGTATGGTTGTGTTCCTGATTACTCGTCCTTGAGAGTCTTTAGTTCCACTTGTTTTGTACTTTGCCCTCATGTAGAACGTAGCAAATTGTCTTCTCGTTCTACCATATGTGTTTTCCTTGGTTACGGGGATGGACATAAGGGTTATCGCTGCTATGACCCTTCAAGTCAAAAACTATATGTTTCCCGTCATGTTGTATTCCTTAAGCACATACCATTTCACTCTATTCCTCCTAACTCTCATGGTCTCACTAGGTCTAATCTCACACATATTGATCCATTTTCCATGGATGTTGATGACTCTGATATTGACAATTGCAGGGTTGATGACACTAGTACTTCTGCATCTCCAAACATTCCCTCCGTCCCCACGGCCCCTCAAGAACCTCCAGTGGTTGATGATCCTGCAGCTACTCCTACTCCCCCTCCTCCTCCTCGGTATCCTCTACGTGATCGTAAGTCCACTAAATTACCAGATTATGTTTACTCTACTTATTCTAATTCTTTTGCTTCTTTCCTAACCACTATTCATAGTTTGTTTGAGCCCTCTTCCTATAAGGAGGCTAGTTTTGATCCCCTTTGGCAGCATGCTATATCAGAGGAACTTTCTGCTTTACACAAGACAGTTACTTGGGATTTAGTATCTCTTCCACTAGGAAAATGTGCTATTGGGTCTCGTTGGGTATACAAGATCAAAACCAAGTCTGATAGGTCAGTTGAGCGTTACAAAGCCCGTCTTGTTGCTAAAGGATTCTCTCAAGAATATGGCATGGATTATGAAGAAACTTTTGCTCTTGTGGCCAAAATGACTACTATTCATACTCTTATTGCAGTTGCATCTGTTCGTCAATGGCATATTTCTCAGTTAGATGTTAAAAATGCATTCCTAAATGGTGATCTTCAAGAAGAGGTTTATGTGGTTCCTCCACCAGGTGTTTCTCATAATCAGGGGG
The DNA here is from genome assembly GCA_037113605.1 of Calophaca sinica. Taxonomy (NCBI): domain Eukaryota; kingdom Viridiplantae; phylum Streptophyta; class Magnoliopsida; order Fabales; family Fabaceae; genus Calophaca; species Calophaca sinica. The sequence continues at coordinate 98,102,990 of CM073736.1, read as the reverse complement.
AAGTTTGTAAGTTAAACAAGGCTCTCTATGGTCTTAAATAAGCTCTTAGAGCTTGGTTTGAAAAGTTCTCCACTGTGATTGCCTCTCTCGGCTTCCATTCTAGTGATCATGATTCTTCTTTGTTTCTCAAATCTACTCCTCATGGTCGTGTTACACTCTCTTTATATGTTGATGACATGATTGTTACAGGGGATGATGTTGATGATATTTTTGAGTTGAAATTACAGTTGGCCAAGCAGTTTGAGATGAAGGATTTAGGTCCTCTTCGCTATTTCTTGAGGATTGAAGTTGCCTACTCTCCTAGAGGTTATCTTCTCTCCCAATCTAAGTATATTGGCAACATTCTTGAACAAACTCGTCTCTCTGATATTCGAGCAACATACATTCCTATTGAGCTTAATGTTAAATATGTCTTATCTGATGGTATTCCTCTACCAGATCCCGCTTTGTATCGCACACCAGTTGACAGCTTGGTGTACCTTACTATTAATAGACCTGATATTGCTTATGCAGTGCATGTTGTCAGCCAATTTGTTAATTCTCCTACTACAGTGCATTGGACAACTGTTCTTTGCATTCTTCGTTATCTTCGGAGTTTCAGAGTCTTCTCTTTCCCTCATCTTCTTCTTTGGAGTTGCGTGCTTACTCTGATGCTGATTGGGCTGGTGACCCCACTGATCGCAAATCTACCATAGGGTTTTGTATTTTTCTAGGAGATTCTCTTATTTCTTGGAGGAGTAAGAAGCAAGAAGTTGTTTCCCACTCTTCTACAGAAGCTGAGTATCGTGCTATGGCAGACACCACTTCAGAAATAGTTTAGTTACATTGGTTGATTTCTGATATGGGTGTATCTCTCTTTCTGGACCAACTCCTATGTACTGTGATAACAAGAGTGGTATTCAAATTGCCCACAACTCGGTTTTTCATCAACGCACCAAGTACATTGAGATTGATTGTCACCTCACTCGCCATCATCTTCAACATGGCACCATTTCTTTGCCTTTTGTCTCTTCCTCCATGCAGATTGCTGACTTGTTCACCAAATCTCATTCTATTAAGCGTTTTCGTTTTTTGACTGACAAACTTTCAATGCTTTCTGTTAATGCATCGTGAGTTTGAGGAGGGATATTAGATAATATTAGTTTATAAGGGTAGTATAGTCTTTTAGTATTCTACTATATATTATCTTTTTAACATTGTATTGTTAAGACTTTGTTATATTTGGTATATTGGAACCCTAAGGGAGCTCTTCCCCTTTCTCCTTTTCTTCCTCTGCTGCCTTCTTTCCATATGATTTGTATGTTTATTAACAATCCCATCATCTTCTCTCTCCTCTAGCACTTGTTTTTAGTGCTGTAAAAGGTGCAGTGTCGGAGAGATCCAAACTCTTATGACAATGGTTAATACCTCATGGTTAATAAGGATAATTTTGTAAAATTGGTGCACTCTTTCATTCATTTAATAACTTATAATCTGTGTGAAAAAAATTAAGACGACACTTATTTTTAGACAGATTGAGTAATTAACAAGAAATTTATTTGTAAAAAACATTAACTTGTTTATTATTTATACTATATTTTTTGAACGGAAGCAATTAATCTTATTTCATTTCTTTAGTGATCAAACGATCAATACAAGTAGGAATAACATAATAGTTGTGGGAGCTAGTCGTCAATATAAACGCTCTAACTAAACTATAAACAACCTAATTTACTTGCTTCTTAATAAACACCACTTCAAAATTGACATGCAAGGATAAAAGAGCTCTACATTGAGCTAAAATGACCCCTAATTATCATAAGCTATGTTGTGTTTTAAAGCATCAACCACAACTTTACACTCATATTCAAAACACACCCTCTCAAAGCCTAAGTCATGATCTAGCTAGCTGAAATGAGCAAGGCTGAAGCAAGTGTAGAGGTTCAAGCTGTTTGGGCTAAGATAAAGCTACCTATAGAGTCTCTAAAACAAAGACCAATACCTGATTTTGAAGTATTTCAACATATATATTTTCCGTAATATTTGATGATGTGCATGACAACATTGATAAATGTATTAAAATATAAATAGAAACTGTGTTTGTTTTGAGGAAATATAAAATATAAATGTATTAAAATTTTGATATTAATAATTGGATCGTACGTAGGGGTGGAAATAGGCTAGGCCGAGTTAGGCTTTGCAAGTCCCAAGCCTGGTCTGATCAAAAAATTTAAGGCCTAAGCCTGACCTGTTACCTGTCATAGGCTTTTTTGTCAGGCCTGACCTTTTTGAAAGCCTAGTATAGCCTGTTAGCTTACTTAAAAGCCTATTTGATATTAACTTCTTTGAATAATTCATCTGACCGAACTTTAAATAGACTAACGGGCTGATAGGCCAATGAAATTAAGTTTTGTTTATAATAAACTATAAAAAAAATTAAAATAACTGCTACTAAAAGACATGAAACATAGTAGTAAAAATAAATAAGACGAGCTGAATTTATAAGGTCTGATTTTGATTTATTCATATGATACAAATCTTTTTTATGGTCTAAACTGACCTTTTAGAGAATTTAACCTTATATGATAGTTTATTTAAATTCTATTTTACAATAACGCCTTTAAATATTTCAAAAATTCATGTAAGCCAATATGCTTAAATTATCAAAAAAGTCAGTAAGTGAAAGTCAGCAAGTGTATGATTTAACAGAATATACAAAATCTAATATATAATAATAATAATAGCAATATAAAATTATTATTTATATTTACTTAAATAGGTCGGTATGTTGAGCCTAAAAGGCTTTTTAGATAGCCCAAAATCTGGCCTTTTTAGGTAAATAGACTTTTCAAAAAGTCTTGACCTTACTTATTTTAAAAAAAAAAAGTCTGGGCTGGCCTAAATCTGACGTAGATTAGGCCATAAATTCCTATCGGACGGCTTGACCTAATCTCATCCCTAATCGTACGGTATATAAGCCGAGTACCAAGCAGATGTTCGACCAAGTGGTAAAAAACTAAAGACAGAAACCCCTCCACGAACACTAGCGACAGATCAACCTTTTCCAAGCCTTCCTTAAGGCTCCCTCGTGTTCCACGTTAAAATGAGAGTTCACTTCGGATCGGAAGTATAAAACTTTTTGTGTTACTAATACTATGTGACAGCACTAAGTAATGATGTAAATGTAATGGTCTTAACCTCGAGGATAACACAGTCTTCGTTTTAAAAACAAAACACTTTAAAACTGGCTGTTATTATTTATACACTCCCTCTTATTTTGTTTGACATTTTAGGAGAAAAAATTAGAGTTAAGATTTTTTCCATTTTTCAAAAGAAATAAAAAACTCAATTAAGAGAGAGATAAACACAAATATTTTAAATAATTTAAATTTTTTTAAATGATAATAAAATTTTGATACATAAAATCATTTTTTTTTATCTATCTCTTTTATAAATGGAGCTTTCCATTTCTTTTGAAAAATAAAAAGGACTCAAAAAATTGTCTCATTTTGATTGTCATCTTACAATATCAATGAAGTATTAAATATTTTTTTTCTATTATACTCTTGACCATTTAATATATGAGAGATAAAAGGTAGAATAGTAGAGATAAAATATCTAATTAATATGAGAGATAAATGGAACTCCATCCATTCCAAATTATAAGAGACTTTTGGTAAAATCTCTTTCACTAAAGAATGTAATTAATGTAGTTAAAAACAATAAATTTGTCAATTTTTATTGTTTTACCTAAACTACCCTTCAATTCATTAGAAATGTAAATTAGATTACACTTTATTTAACTTATTAATTAAAACAAAAGTAAATTAAATTAGGATAATAAAAAAAAATTAATGTTACATACAAATTTCAAATGGACTTTATAAAAGAGGAATGATATACAGTACGAAGGAAGTAATATACGAATCGTTACCTATACAAGGAAGCGGTGGATTCCAATTACTAGAATAAATAAAAGGTCAAAATCTATGAAAACCAAGACATCAACCAACGGTGGAGAGGAATTCATCGTTTTTCTTGCACGAAGATTTTGTACGATTCATCATTTTCCCTTTATAAAATGAGGCAAATAAAAAAGCCAAAAGACTCTAATTATAATTTGGGACGGAGGGAGTATATTAATAAATTACGTAAGTATTTTTTATGAAATCTAAAATATTAATTGTATTTCTTAATTCCTGGGTCAAAACCTTAAATGTCAAACAAAATGAGACGGAAGTAGTATATGAAATAACATATGTTTTAAAGACTGTGCAATATCTTTTTTTTTATACATATACATGCTATGATATTTTAATTTTGAATTATGGTGATTTTTTTTGAAAGGTGAATTATGGTTAATTGAAAAGAAATTTATTTAAATTATTTATAACACAAGTAAATGTCGGTTTTATTTTATTTTAGGAGAAAACTTAGATCCAGTTACTTGTGTGCAGTTTTTAGTGCTTTTCAATCACAATTAAATATATAAATTAACTATATAATAATAAAATTTAGATTATTTTGAATTTAAATTTAAATAAAAAATTCAATTCATGTAATATGTTATAATTAATGAACAACACAACCAATTGAACTTCATATAAAAAAAATCATATCAAAAAAGAAACACCTATTTTTTTTTTTTGATAGAAACAAACTTGTCTCATTTCATTCAAAATAACGTCCACAATATAGGGAGACATATAATCAAAATCTTGGCGACAAGCATATAACCGAGACGCCCTCGCTAGTTCATGAGCAACTCGGTTAGCTTGTCTCCTAACATAACTTATCCCTATTAGAGGATAATTCTTATCTCATCATTTGTAACTAACCATCACACCTAGATAGCCTTATCATTATCTGTTTTTTTTTTTTTGACAATCTCAAACTTAACTTAATTCATTCAAGTAAGGTAACATAATACAATTGGGAATATAACTAAAGACCTTGGGGCTAGCATAGGACCTAGATGCTCTAGCTAAGCAATGAGCAACTTGATTGGCTTGCCTCCTCACAAAACTTATCCTAAAGTTTGTCATCAAATTTACCTCCTCCTTACACTTCCTCAAAATTCTACCAAACACATTATTTGGACATATATCTCCCATCATTCCATCTACAACCAATTTGCAATCTAGCTCTATGGACATTTGGGAGTAACCCTCCTCACGCAGCCAAGTTAATGTTGACAGCAACCCAAAAGCCTCTGCTTCTTTTGGCTCTGGAATACCAATTGCCGTGATTGTTTTTGCCTTCAAGAAAGTGCCTGTAGCGTCTCTGATACAACATCCCACTCCAAACATGTTGTGATCCTCAAAAATGGCTGCATCAATATTGCATTTTAGGTCCCCTCAATTCGGTTTCTCCCATCTAACAGAACCATGTGATCGGGCTTGATGCTGCTGATTCTGGTTTATGTTCTTCTGGTGTGCATACTCCCAATTGTGCAGGAATTCACGAGCAAGATTGATTGCTACACGAGGCTGCAATGTAGTACCTTCCCACAGCTTCTCATTTCTCCTTCTCCAAATGGACCACATAACCATGGCCGCCTCCTTCCTGATCTGATCTGGTAGTGAAGAGTAAGTTGTAAAAAAAGCTTGCCTCAAGTCTTGTTGAGAGTGAATAATTGGTTCCATATGCGACCAAAGCATCGCTTCATCCCAACAAATTCGCGACTGAGAGGAGGCAAACAACACATGGATTTCATCCTCCACACCTTGATCGCCTTTGTGGGCATAAGTCACCACAGGACACCTTTTCTTTGTAGATTGAATCTTGTTGGCAAAGTATTTGTTAAGACTCTCCAAACCAGAATTTTGACCTTATTTGGGACTTTGAGATTCCATAAACTAGTCCAATCACCAGGAAGATTTAAGTGAGAATTGTCTATAACTTGCTCCATTAATGCATGATATGCTCCACGCACAGAGTAATTACCATCGCGGCTAAACTTCCAAAATAAACTATCATCCGATTGCAATGACAACAAAGGTATGTGCATGATTTCTCGAGCATCCCTCTCATTAAAACTAGCATTGATCAAATTGTAGTTCCAAGACATAGTTGTTGTATCAATCAATTGGTCCACTGTTGTGAGATTGGAAGCAAGGTTTTGTTGCGAATGGACAAAAGGATCTCCCTGATCACGTAACCATGGCTGCTCCAATATTTGAATGTCCCTTCCATTACCAATTTGCCATCTTACACCCCTTCTCATCAACACCCGGGAAGTATGGATACTACGCCAAACGTAACTGGGATTATGACCCAACCGGGCCCCCAAAAAGTTTCCTTGCGGATATTATTTAGCTTTGAAGACTCTTGAAACAATAGCATCTTGGTTGGTTAAAAGATTCCAACCTTGCTTCCCTAGCATGGCAATATTGAAGCCGTAAAAATGACGAAAGCCCATCCCACCACATTCTTTTTTTACTGTCAATTTCTCCCATCGCATCCAATTGATACTTCTTCCCCGGGTTCCTTTCGTACCCCACCAAAATGAGTTCATCATTCTTTCCATTTCTTCCCCCAAAGACGTGGGTAAAAGAAATGTACTCATACAATATGTGGGAATAGCCTGAAGAACTGATTTAATCATAACTTCTTTACCTGCCTTCAAAAGATGCTTTCCAGACCACCCTTGAATTCTTTTCCAAAGGCACTCCCTAAGATAATTGAATATGGCTTTCTTCTTTCTCCCAATCATAGATGGCAAACCCAAGTATTTTCCGGTCCCCATACTCTCCTCCACCCCAAGAAGAGATGAAATATTATCACAGACTTCCTATTGAGTATTCTTGCTATAATAAATTTGGGATTTTTGCAAGTTTACAGCTTGACCGGAAGCTTGTTCATATGTGACCAGCAAGTTTTTCAAAGTTGTTGCCTCTTCAAGATTGGCCCTGAAAAAAAGAAAACAATCGTCAGCAAATAACAAGTGTGAGAGGATTGGGGCTCCTCTACACACTTTAACACCGTGAAGATCTCCTCTTGCTTCAGCTCTCTTTATAAGGGTGGTGAGTCCCTCCGCACAAAGGAGGAAAAGATAAGGAGACAGTGGATCCCCTTGTTTGAGGCCCCGCCCAGGTTGAACCGGACCTACTCTGTCCCCATTCATCAAAATAGCATAGAACACTTATTCCATACACATAGACATCCACTTAACCCACTTCTGGCAGAAACCCATTTTAGACATCATAGCTTGTAAATAACCCCCATTCCACCCTATCATAGGCTTTACTGATATCAATTTTCAAAGCTACCTCTCCCATCCTCCCATTTGTCTTGCAACACATGTGATGAAGAGTTTCTATAGCAACCATAACATTGTCCATAATGGATCTTTTTTCAATAAAAGCAGATTGCTCTAGAGAGATACATTTGTGCAAAACCCCTTTCAATCTATTAGCTAAAACCTTAGCTATTATTTTATAGATAACATTGCAAAGGGAAATGGGTCTCAAATCTGTCATATATCTTGGGTTATCAATTTTTGGAATTAAAACCACATCAGTATTAACAATCTGAGAAGGAAACACACCTTGGTCTAACCATTGGACTCCTGCATGGTAAATCTCCATGCCACATTTAGAATTTTTTGTAAAAAGCTGGGTTAAGACCATCAGGTCCCGGAGCCTTATCAGAATTCATCTCAAAGAGAGCTTTCCTAAACTCAGTAACAGTGAATGATTTGGTGAGTTGGTCATTATCAGTAGCAAAGATACGCTGACCCACATGATCTATAATGGGTGCACTGTCACCGTGAACATGAGTGAAGAGATTTGAGAAGTATTGTCTTGCTATAGTAGTTTTCTCTTGCTGGTCCTCCCTTTCTATACCATCAACATCAACAAGTATAGGGATTTGATTTTTACGACGCCGCTGGCTTGCCATTGCATGGTAAAAGCGTGAGTTTGTATCACCAGCCTTCAACCAATGGATTTTTGCTCTTTGCCTCCAAAAGGCCTCCTCTTGTGATAAAAGCATACTCATGCGATTTTTTGCCTGATTATATTGCACCTGGCTGGCCTCATCATCATTGTTACGCAACACCTCCATGTCTCTTCTACATCTCTCAATCTCCACTCTATATTTTCCTCTTAGTTGTTTGCCCCAGCTATCCATATCTTTAGAACATGTTTCAAGCTTGACAAGAACATCATCAACAATCTCGCCATCCCAGCTTGTTTGCACCACATGATCGAGCATTGGTTCTTCTAACCATGCATTCTCAAACCGGAACCTTCTATTCCTCCTCACCCTCTCCTGCACGCACAAACTAAGAGAAAGAGGTGAGTGATCAAATTTTTCTGATATGCCATTTATTAACTTGTTGTTCGGGAACTCATCTATCCATTGTGTGTTGACTAGAGCTCGGTCGAGTCTAACTTCCTTAGCCTGAGGGGTACCTCTACTTTTGGACCACGTAAATTGATAACCTTCCATAGGAAGATCATGTAAGTTAATATCCAAAACAGTTTCTCTGAAACCCCGAATTCTCCAAGGTGGGTAATCATTAGTGCCTCTCTTCTCCTCATTTGATAAAAGATCATTGAAGTCTCCCATGACACACCAGGGAAGACTATTATCACGAGCTAAGTGACGTAAAAGGTTCCAAGACTCATATCGGTGACCACTATCTGGATAGCCATAGAAACCCGTAAACCTCCAAGGAGGCCTACCTTGTTGAATTATTTTCGCATCAATAAAATTCTGAGAATAACTTGTAATATGACAATCAAATGGGTGGCGCCATAAAAGGGCCAGTCCTCCGCTCAACCCAATTCTGTCAACAGCAAAATCACCATCAAAATTTAAAAGGATTCGCAATTCTTCAATTTTATTAGAATGAACTATAGTTTCACATAAAAAAATTACATCCGGGTAATAGGTCCGAATGAGGTCTCTAAGAGAGTGAACTGCTCTCGGGTTGCCCAGGCCCCAGCAGTTCCAACTGATGATACTCATTGTCCCCGGCGAGCCACTTCCCCAGGGCCGGCCGATAAAAAATTGTTCCCATTTGAAGAGTTGCTATTTTTTGTCCCAGAATTTTGTATTGATGAAGTCACAATGGCATTATTAATCTCCCCTTTACTAGCAGTTGTGCGTGTGCGTTTCTTGTCCCCCTCCACCAAAGTTTCAGTTTCACTTTCCACATCATCCATTGCAAAATCACATTGACTTGACCCCACCTCTTTCAATATTGGTTTAATGTATTGCGCCGGATTAGCAAAAAAACTGACCGCGAGTTCCTCACTAGAATGATGTGTGATTGGCATTTTATTCTCTACCATGATTGGCTGATTAATTGTTGATTTATTTGATGTTCTCTCCACGTTCGGACTTAACTGCACATTGACCGTTACATTAGGGTTGTAACGTTCCCTGTTTGGTGGTGACCACGTTGCCTCTCCCTCCGTTCTAAGCCACCGTGAAGTGCCGCCGGTGAGTGGCTTATTTGCTTCGGCTCGCAGCTCCGCTCCCCACCCCCTGATGCCATCATCAACACCTTTGGAAAACAGCTTGTCATAGAAGTCATCAGTATGTCCCATTAAACCACAAACATAGCAAAATGCACCCAACCTCTCATATTTGAAAACAACCTCTCTGGCTTCCTCTCCTGGCTTCCTAAGCTTCCTGGTTCTTTTAAGTGGACGACGAACATCGATGAGAACTCTTAAACGCATGAACTTGCGCCACAAACTGGAAGAGTTGTTGGGATCATATTCAAGGAAAGTACCCATCCAATCATCGATAAGTTTCCCCACATTCTCAGACATAAAACCTCCTTGGATATTATGGACTTGAATCCAAAAGGGCACATGAAAGAGGGGCACCTCTTCTGGCATTTTTCCTTCTGGGAGCACTGTGATGATGAGCATGTGTTTATCAGTTTGTTACTAACAGAATTTGTTAATTTGTTATCCAATAGGATTAGTCTCTTAGAGCTATATTAGTTTAGCTATAAATATAGAACTCGATACACTTTTGTAATCAAGCTTGAGTAATACATTGAAAAAATATTCTTCCAATCCTCTCTCTCTCTCGAGCCCATCTTTCTTTCATATTTCTATATTCAATCAAGTTTATCATGGTATCAAAGCAGGTTCCGATTCAAACTCTGATTCAGAAATTGAAAAGAAAAGCACTACCAGCAGTAAAGCAAAACCCTTTGTGGTCACACCATCATCTCCCTACCATCTCAACTCATCTGATAATCCTGGAACTCCACTGGTAGCAGTGCCTCTCACGGCAGAAAATTATCGCAATTGGTCAAGATCCATGAAGACTGGTCTGCGAGCCAAAACCAAGTTGGGTTTCATTGATGGAACCATCAAGAAACCAATGGAGACCTCACAAGAATTTCAAGCCTGGGAGAAAGCTGACTCTATGGTCATTGCCTGGATCATCAACTCTATAAATCCTTCACTTCATGGGAGCATATCTCATGCAGCAACAGCAAGAGATGGATTGATATAGAAGAAAGATTTGCACAAACCAATGCACCGCGCATCCATCAACTATGGAGAACTCTGAGTTTAATTCAACAAGAACCCAACATGACAGTGACAGAATATTACAGCAAATTCAAGAGTCTCACAGATGAACTGAGTGAGCAACAACCACTGCCTGAATGTTCATGTGGTGCTGCGAAATCACCTCTGCAGAGGGAAGAGGACAATCACGTCCATCTCTTCCTTAGAGGCCTTGATGATCGTTTTGATCAAATCAAGGGAAGCATTCTTAACACCGATCCCTTGCCATCTCTTAGAAGAGTCTTCAACCACATATGTTCAGCTTTTCATTCCTTCAAGCAGAGAAATAAAGATGAACCAAGAGTGTAATGCGATCATTGTGGAAAACTTGGGCATAGCAAATCCAAGTGTTTTGAAATAATTGGATATCCTTCTCACTGGGACACTAGAAGAATCAAGAAGGGAGGCAACAAGCCAGGCTCAAATTCTGCAGGAAGTGCCAAATTTGCCTGGGCAGAAGGAAATCAAGGTAGAAGCACAAATCAGGAGCATGCTCAAACCAATCATGTCTCACAAGGAAAGAAGACCAGTGCAGATGGCAGCAACCCTTCTGGTAATCACAATTGGATCTTGGATAGTGGAGCATCACACCATATGACTCCACTATACTCGATTCTAAAAGATGTGCACAACCTTGATCAGCCACTGCGCATTGCCTTGCCCACTGGGAATATTGTCACAGTTAATGAGGCTGGGACAGTATTTCTCAATGAGGAAATTAAATTACATGATGTCTTGTTTATACCTGAATTTAATTGCAATCTTTTATCAGTTCACAAACTCATTTGTGACTTAAATTGCACTGTAACTTACTCTGTTGATGGCTGCATTATACATGATCAAACCAAGAAGAGGATGATTGGCTCCAGTGATTTGCACGAGGGGGTCTATGTCCTTAAGATATAAGCAAATGGTTTCTCAGCAGCAGTTTCAGAAGATTTAAATTTTGTTTGGCATGCTAGGATGGGGCACACTTGTATTCAGAATTTGTCCAAATTGTCAAATGTTCTTAGTTTTCATTTTGATGACAATAAGCTAGGGTGTTGTGATGTATGCCACCGTTCGAAACAATGCAGACCCTCTTTTCCTTTAAGCAGTAATAAAGCAGAGAAGCCTTTTGATTTAATTCATTGTGATTTATGGGGAAAATATGCTACAACATCACATAATGGTGCTCACTATTTTCTTACAATCGTGGATGATTATTCTAGAGCCGTGTGGGTATACCTCATGAAAGAGAAGTCAGAAACCAACAATTACTTGATTAACTTTTGTAAAATGGTGCAAACTCAGTTCAATACGAAAGTAAAAATTCTTCATAGTGATAATGGAATCGAGTTTGTAAATTCAAAAATGTAACACTTTCTAAAAGAAGAAGGCATCATTCATGAAACATCATGCGTAAGAACCCCTCAGCAAAATGGTCGCGTTGAGAGAAAGCATAGACATATACTCGAAGTTGCAAGAGCTTTGAGGTTTCAGTCCAATTTACCCATATCCTTCTGGGGTGAATGTGTGTTGACCGCCACTTATTTAATCAATAGAACTCCAACTGTGGCCAACAAGGGAGTGACTCCTTATGAGATGATTTATGGAAAGAAAGCAAGCTATAAACATTTGAGGATCTTTGGATGCCTTTGCTATGTTAGGGTCATCAAACCTGGAGACAAGTTTGCAGCTAGAGCCAAGAAGTGCATCTTTGTGGGCTATCCTCAAGGTTAGAAGTGTTGGCGTGTATATGATTTAAAGACTCGTGAGTTCTCAGTATCAAGGGATGTCATATTTTATGAGAATTCCTTTCCCTATGATCCACAAAATCTGGATTCGGTTGATAAAGGACCAAGGCGAGAGCAAATAGAAACCACCTATATTGACAACAATGATCAAGTTGATGTAACTCAAATTGAGGAATCAAGTTTTGAACAAGATCATGAGGAGACCGATGCTTGTGAGGAAATTCAAGAAGAAACTTACGCCTCCAGTTCTCACTCTCAGATTGATCAAAATCAGGGGGAGCAAGAAATAGTTGCTACTCAAGAGAAACAGGCTAGGGAACAAAGAATTAAACGTCAACCTGAATATCTTAAGGACTATGTCTGTAATACTGCAACACAAGGACCCCTCGGCACATCTCAGGAACAATCGGCCCCTTCAGGTAAGCCCTACCACATCTCCTGTTATGTTAACTATGATAATTTCTCTCCAAAACATAGAGCATTTCTTGCAGCCATAACGTCTCACATAGAGCCTAAGAGCTACAAACAGGTTGTTCAACGACCAGAATGGTGTAAGGCAATGGAACAGGAAATACAAGCTTTAGAGGAAAATAATACATGGACTCTAGAGCCATTGCCAAAAGGAAAGAAATTGGTAGGTTGTCGATGGGTCTATAAAATCAAACACAAGGCTAACGGGGAGATAGATAAGTACAAAGCTCGTCTCGTTGCAAAAGGATTTACACAAGTAGAAGGAGAAGATTTTCGTGAAACCTTTGCTCCGGTAGCAAAAATGACAACCGTCTGCTTTGTTAATCAAAGCAGCTAAAGGCTGACAACTACATCAAATGGATGTAAGCAATGCTTTCCTTCATGGAGACCTCGAAGAAGAAGTCTACATGACTGTCCCTCCAGGCTACATTGTTGAGAAGCCAAATCTTGTTTGCCGCTTGTGAAAATCCTTATATGGGCTACGCCAAGCCTCTCACAATTGGTATGCCAAACTTTCAGAAAGACTAATTAAATATGGTTTTCACCAGTCAAGTGCAGATCATAGCTTGTTTACTTACTCTTTGGGACAAGTCTTCCTTGCAGTCCTAGTGTATGTTGATGACTTGATCATTGTTGGTAACGACACAGAAGCTTGTGAAAGCTTTAAAATATATCTTCATAACTGCTTTCACATGAAAGATCTAGGTGGACTCAAATATTTTCTTGGCCTTGAATTGGCACGTGGACCTAAAGGCCTTTTCCTTTGTCAAAGGAAGTATACACTTGACATACTTGAGGAGTGCGGCATGATAAGTTGCAAATCATGCAATTTTCCTATGGAGCAAAATCATGACTTATCCTCTGAGAGTGGGGACTTTTATGAAGATCCTTCGCGGTATAGGCGTCTCATTGGCCGCCTGATTTACTTAACCATTACTAGGCCAGAAATTACCTATTCCATACATGTTTTAAGTCAACATATGCAGGCCCCAGACAGAAGCATTGGGAGGCTGCAGTGCGCGTGCTACGTTATTTGAAGTCATCTCCGGGTCAAGGTATTTTTCTACCTAAAGACAATGATCTCCGCCTTGTTGGATATTGTGATTCAGACTGGGCAGCCTGCCCCATTACTCGTAGGTCGGTTTCTGGCTATCTCATGAAGCTTGGTCCTACCCCAATCTCTTGGAAAACAAAGAAACAATCCACTGTGTCACGGTCTTCCAGTGAAGCAGAATATCGTGCTATGGCACATGCTACCAGCGAAATTAGCTGGCTGCGTAGCCTCCTTTCCACATTGTTAGTACCATGCACGACTCCCACAACGCTTTATTGTGATAATCAAGCTGCTATACACATCGCGGCCAACCCCGTATTCCATGAACGGACAAAGCACATAGAAATAGATTGTCACTTTATTCGTGAACATTTACAATCAGGCAACATTGCTACTTCTTACGCGCGAGCTCAACATCAACAAGCAGATATATTTACCAAAGCACTGGGATCCGTGCAATTTCATACTTTGCTTGGCAAGTTGGGAGTTCATAATCCCCACTCTCCAACTTGAGGGGGAGTATTAGAGGATAATTCTTATCTCATCATTTGTAACTAACCATCACACCTAGATAGCCTTATCATTATCTGTTTGTTATCAGTTTGTTACTAACAGAATTTGTTAATTTGTTATCCAATAGGATTAGTCTCTTAGAGCTATATTAGTTTAGCTATAAATATAGAACCCAATACACTTTTGTAATCAAGCTTGAGTAATACATTGAAAAAATATTCTTCCAATTCTCTCTCTTTCTCGAGCCCATCTTTCTTTCATATTTCTATATTCAATCAAGTTTATCAATCCCAAAGTTGGTAGACAAATTGCAAAGCAGTTTACATCTAGTAATAAGGCTATCAAACTCGGTGTTAGTACTCCTGTTGCCTCTAACTCCCTCCACCACTGTCAAATTATCCAGCTCAATGGAGACATTAGCAACATTCATATTCCTAAGTCAAGTAAGAGCTTCAAGGAGGCTTATTGCTTCACCTTCTTGCACTAACGGCGAACCTGCCAGGTAGAGTGTGCGAGCTTTCACAAATTCTCCACATTTGTTCCTTAAGCACATGTCAACGCTAAAGCAATTTTGATCCAAGAACATCGCTTTATATGAGAATCTTTTACGTATTGATGAATAATACTACTAACGGTTTTTTATATATATTTTAATGATAGTTTTGAATTTTTCATCCTGAAACCATAAACGACAAGAAGGGACACGTGTGGTGTTGTTTTAGAGTGCACAAGGTTCAAACGTAGGTGTAGGCTTGTAGTAGCATACGACTTCACAGGAACTCTAGACTTGGACGACTATGATGGTGGCACAAAAATGAGTAAACAAAGTGTTTTAAAAACCAAACCGGACATCGAACCGGATATAACCGCTCAAACTCGGATAAAATCGCGGTCAAACCGTCAAAATAACTGAACTGTAGATAAGACCGGTTCATGATTCGACCGGTTAAATCGTCCGGTTCGGTTTTTAAAACACTAAAACAAACCAGGTATAGAGTAAAAACAAGAAGAATTGATATTATCGAATGGTAATGCTTTTGTGATAAAAAGAGCACGTAATGTTCAAAGAACATAGAGGTTTGAGGCGTCATTTCGTCATCTTAAATTTTTTAATTAAAAAAAAATAGGATACATAAATATCTCTCCAATCCTCCACGAAAGACTACATGGAATAACCAGATAAACAGGAATCTACACTATATCTGTTTCAAGGTGATTGTTTCTGGTTTCTTTGGATGCCGATAAAATTAGGATGATAAATAAGAGAAAATAAAGAGGAAAAAAATGAAAAAGTTATTTTTTTTATTTGATTGAATGAAAAAAAATAGAAAAATACAAAATCAACTAATTGGAGTTTATCAAGCGGAAACAACCTGCCCTCATAAAGAAGAGAACTTGGAAACTTGGGTTTGAATCCGTATGGAGTCACCCCATCGAGAAGCTGAGAACCAATGGGTAAAATCTTGTTCAATCAGCCAAACCAGAGATTAGTCCTATAGCAGGCCGAAAGGCCTAAGTCGTGGAGATACTCTGGTGGACCCACTCGGCCTAAAGACCTAATTAAGGTGGGTTCCACAAAAAAAAAATACAAAATCATGATTAAAAATGTTTATATACATAATAAAATCTCTTTAGTCTTGTCAATAATAGATTATTTTAAAGAAAAAAAAACTTAGGTACAATTTTTTGTGTGCAGTATTTGCTGTTCTCTAGTCATGATTCAACACATGACTTAACTATCCAATAGTAAAATAAGACCATTTTGAATTTGAATTTTAAATGAAAATTCTAATCCACGTGACATATTATAATCGGTAAACAATACAAACAACATCTATTGAACAACACGTAAGTTTTTTTTTTTCCCTTACTTTAATCCCTGAAACATTTGTTTCATGGATTCTGAATTAATTCACCGGAATAACTTTCCTAGAAGTACAAGGATGGGAATCATATTCCTAGGAAAGTTGTAAAAAAGTTTTTGGTGTATATTTTAAATTATTGGGAATCTTCTATTTAAAATCCTAGTTAGAAATAACTAATTAAAATATGTTTGGTTTGCAATATACAGTCCCAGAATAAAAGTTGTAATTCTAGAAATGCCCTTGAGATAAAAGAACATGAATCTCCGGTAGTGGAACATAATACTTTTGTGCATAAAATTGATTCTCACATTCCTAGAAATGAAAGTTATCTATCGTTATGAAAACCTGACCAGACCGGTTCGACCGATTGAACCGGAAACCAATGGCAAGTAATAATTATTCATACAACATGGGAAAATTTGTTTCCCAGGAATACTTTTTTATTCCCTTTTAACAAATATGAGAATATTTTATTCCAGTCTTCTATTCTCGAGAGTAAGTTTAGAATCCGTGAAACAAATGCCTCCCAAGGTGTTGGCCTAGTAGAACATGAATTCGCCTTGTCGTGAGTTTAAATCCCCACTACTCTCATTGAGATAAGATAAATGTAATTGGGTAAACAACCATTCTGGTCTTTGAATGTTTGAGACACTGTCACTATAGTCCCCGAATGTATCAAAATTATATAAATATTTCCAAATGTGTCTTTAGTTAGTTAGTTTGGTCCTTGAAGGTGTCTTTTGTTAGTCAGTTTGGTCTTTGAAATGTATTTTCTATTAGTCAATTTGGTCAATAAAATTACTAACAAAAGACACGCTCGGAGAAGTTTTTGTAAATTAGACATTTAGGGACTATAGACATAACGTCTCACACATTTAGGGGCAAATGACTCTTTAACCAAATGTAATTCCCTTCGTAAACTCTCAAAGAACACGGTGATTTTTCTACCTTGGACTGAGGTGTTATCTCCTTTTCCAAAATTTTATTTATATAAAGTAGATTATATTAAAAAAATTGTTTGAAAGGATTCTTCTCATCTCTCCCTTTTCTTCTCACACAGGAAGAAAAAAAAAAGTTTGAGTCATATCTCTGTCTCGTCTTCCTTCCTCAACCAAATGGTGAAAAATCCAATTTCCACATTTTTTTTATTTATCTCATTTTTTCGATCTGTATCCCTGTTTATTTCTGTTCAAACAAGCATAGGCTTCGTGAAACTCATACAAACCCAAGTAATCAAACTTTTTTTAAAGCATACAATTTTTTGAAGATTTTTTTTACAGAACCAGAACAAATAAAAAGTCAAGCCAATTCATATATATGATCAATCAGACACAAGTATTCAAAAAGGGCAATAAATCAAAGCCAAAAACCTTATAAGAAATACAGAGAAGCTACTGACCTCTGAATGCTGAGCTTGATAATCAGAATTTAGAGTAATGGGTCAGTAGGAGGAAAAAAATGGTACCCATATATATATATATATATATAGGTATTGTTCCGACCGCAAGTCTGCAATATCGTTTTCAGAGGTATTGTCCATTTTGGGCTACATGTGATGTGGGCTTTCATGGTTTTGTCCTTAAAAGGCACCTCAGTGGGTTAAGGCACGCGAGTGTTTATAAACTCCCATTGGCCTTGATTCCCAAACAATGTTAGATTTTTTGATATATCTGGAACAGTAGTCCCCAGTCAAGGCCAAGGGGCTAAAGGGCCGTCAGCCCTTTTCCGAGGTATTGTCTACTTTGGGCCACGTGTGATGTAAACCCTTATGGTTTTGTTTTTAAAAGACGCCTCAGTTGGTTAAGGCATGCGGGTATTTATAAACTCTCATTGACCTTGATTCCCAAACAATATGAGACTTTTTTGTGTATCTAGAACATATATATATATATATATATATATATATATATATATATATATATAAAATCAGTTATAGGTTAAAGCATTAATCAACACTGACGTTATAAATATAAGTTTATAACTTCATTAAATAAAAGGGTCCACTGTCAACTTGGTCGACTTCACCCACCAAAAAAATTATTACACCCACCAATAAAAAACTTGGTCGACTTCGTAATTCAAATTAAGCCAATTAAACTAATTTAGATTGTTACCAAAAAAAAAACTAATTTAGATTGATTTAAATAATTAGTTTTTCAGTCCGATCCAAGCCAATCACGAATCAAATTTATTTTGTTTCCAAAATTTATATATCATAAAATAAATCTTTTTTTTGAATATCTTTTCATGTTCGGTTTAAAAACTATTTTTTATTTTATAAAACTTAGTAAAGAATAAATTTTGTTCTTTTTAAATTTTTGAAAACAAAAAACTGTTTTTAAAAAGTCTAATCAAACATGCCCTTAAGTAATCAATTTTTTTTTAAAGCATGCATGCAATTGTTTGAAGATTTTTTACGGAACCGGAACAAATAAATAGTCAAGCAAATTCATATGATCAATCACAATGGCCGATCCATGTATATATAGTTGGGGGCATGCGGAAATTTTTTTAACATGAATATACTTTATAATTTTATTTTTTTGCCCCCATAAAAAATTAGATGTTGTCTCCATAAGATAAATTTTTGTAGAATAAAAAGCTAAAATGATCCTTAGAAAATTACCAATTTTGTCTTCAAAATTCTCAAATGTCTGTCAAATAAGTCTTTGATGGGGACTAAAATATCCTTAGGGTGCGTTTGATACGCATTAAGACACAAGACAAGCAGAACAGTACAGTACAAATCATTGAGTTACTGGACAACTCTATGTCATGTGTATTGTTTGGTGTACAATAGACAGAACAGACAAATTATTGTGAAAATTACTGCAATACTCTTAATAATATATATTATAATATTTGATTATTTAATATAATATAAATATTATATATATAATAGTTGATTATTTAATATAATATAAATACTATACGTATTGTAATATTATAAAATAACGTTAACAGCAACAATATTAACGTAAATGTTATTTGTATAATATAAATATAAATATAAATATTATATGTATTGTAATATTGCAAAATAACGTTAACAGCAACATTATTAACGTAAATGTTATTTGTATAAAAAAAAATGTCAATGTAAAATTTAAACGCGAGGTTTATATATATATATATATATATAGAGAGAGAGAGAGAGAGAGAGAGAGAGAGAGAGATTATTAAATATAGAAGCATATTTTTTACTTTTATCAAGTTTGTCCATGGATAAAAAGTTGTCTCACGGTTTAGTGAGTAACAAAAATTTAGAGTTTTGTCTGGTCCATCATTCCATTTTGTGCTGTCCAGTCTCTTAATTTTTTGCTAATCAAAGTACCCTTAAATTTTTTCTTAAAAGGACTAATTTATCCAATATTTGAGATTTTTAATAACCAAATTGGTATTTTTTAATTTTTATAGAGAAAATAAATCTTCGTCTTATATTAATATGAGTCTTCTTTAGATAGAAAATTATAGGAAACAAAATCTTCCCTCCATCGCAAAAAACTTTCTGAATCGGGCATGACTGGTCGACGTTCGCCAAACCACTGTGGATCTGTCATGCGCACCTCCTCCTTTATCTTTCCCCACCATCCCCGTTCAAGATACAAAAAAACATACAAACAAACACAAAAATTAAAGAAAATGGGAGCAACGTAATGAAGCATGAAAGAGTGGATCTTCCTGTTAGGTGCCAAATTTCAAATTTGGATTACTCAACAGAATGTTGTAAATTCGACGAGTGAAAGCATAAGAGACCAGAATAAATGATCAAAAATTAATTAAGTTTGAAAGACCAAGTGATGAGGCGGTTGTTCGACGGAATGTATAAAGCATCGAAGATGTCAAAATGAGCATGGTCAAGACATGCTTGGATTGTAGGCAGTAAATGTACAGTTCGACAGGAAGTGTTACTGTTGATTAGGTAGTTTTAGCGGGAAAAAAAACTTAACTACCAACCCGTGTCCGTACACGTGTCAGGTTGGATGTTAGGTAGTTTTTGTATTTTTTCCCTATAAATAGTAGTTTCTACGATGTAATTCAGGTTGGATACATGATCTAAATTCCTAACATCTCGACGGCTAAAGCAGATTAAGGGAAAACGATCGCTATATGCCTTCCAAACTCTATCTTTTTACAATTTAATCAATTCAAGTCTATTTTCAATTATTTGCATTGTCTATTCATTTATCTTATCTGTAATTTTATATTCTGTCTATGCATTTTAATTTAATTTTTATTGCATTCAAACTTTATCTTTTTACAGCACTTCAAACTTATTTGTTCTTATTCTCTGCATTTCTATTTCCATTGAAAATCAGTTTACTTCTTGCATTCTTTTTAATTTCAGTATTTTCTTTCATGTCCTTTACCTTTATGTCATTTACCTTTCCGTCGATCTTTCTTTCCTTGTCATTTTCAAGCTTTCCTTTTAATTCATGTTCTTTACATTTTCCAGCACTTTTACTTTCAAAGTCATTTACAAGCCTTCTTTAGATTCATGTTCTTTAAATGCTTTCATTTTAATTCATGTCTTTTAAAAGCGTTTCTTAAATTCAGTCGTTTTAAATGCTTTTATTTATCTTCCTGTATTCAATTTCCAATTGTATGTTTTAATTTGCAAGTGCATGTTTCTTAACATTGCATTGTATATTTTCATTTAAACTGCTATTTAATTACTTGTCGATTAAGTCATTGGCTTTTAACAGCCAATCTTGCTTAATTAAACCTTTAATGCCATTTCGACAACAACTTGTTTGTTAGTTGGAATCCTCATAACCAAAATTGGCATAAGACATAACAGTTAATGGCTTCAGAGCCAATAATGTTATAAAACCAATAACACGTCGAGAAATTGACCGTTATTTTACAAAACCGTTATTTGCAAAACGAGATTACCACATAACTCGTCGATCTTCCAATCGTTTGAACTAATTATTTGTTACTTTGCTGAATTTGGTAGAAATACACTAAGAAACCAAATTTTCCAGTAAACAAATTGGCACGCCCAGTGGGACGAGTTTAGAGTAACTCGTTTTTAAACGATGATTTTATGCGTTTAAGAAGTGGATAAATTACTGCTTCTGACGTAACGCGACAAAGAAACACGAGTGGCAGCACGAATAACAGTGCCACGATACCAAATGTTGCTAATGCGAATGCGTCGTCAAGCAATACTAATGCTTCGACCACCAGTGCGAACGCAGAGGTAGTTAACATCCCATGACTGTTAACATCCCCATTACAGACGAAAAAAAAAAACTAAACAAAACATGCTTAGAGCCAAACTGTTTTCCATTATTGTTCCTACAGGCATGACTGGTCGACGTTCGCCAAACCACTGTGGATCTGTCATGCACACCTCCTCCTTTATCTTTCCCCACCATCCCCGTTCAAGATACAAAAAAACATACAAACAAACACAAAAATTAAAGAAAATGGGAGCAACGTAATGAAGCATGAAAGAGTGGATCTTCCATACTTTGTACCCTCAGATCATGCTCACGACCACTGTAAATGGAGTTCGTTGGCCATCCTTCACCAGGACGTCGTGTTCTTTTCACCGTCAACTGTAATCCCTAATGGCCAGAAACCACCGCGAATTTGAGCCTCTGCCAGCGCTTTTTGAAACCGCGACCATTGCCCTAGAACCACGAAGCACCCACGCCTATTTTTGCCTCGACCGCAAGCCATCGCCATTTCATCTTGCAAGAGGCGTTCTCGTGAAAGTGGAGATATGGAATAAGGAAAAGTGGAAATGAAACTTAGGGTTTTTTACTTCCTAATTTCCTTATGCTTACGGGGACTACTTCATTCTATTCGGTTGCACGCGGTCCATGTCATCTAATACATTAGCTCTCATTGGTCTATTTTAAAGGACATGGATTGCCAGCTAAATTATCCTTAGCCATAGATAAGATACTACTATAATCCAACGATGTTTCTCTCAGTGCAAGATCTTTCCACGACCGCAATTCTCACCATCAGTGTCACACTTGCCATTTCTCACTGCGCAACGAGTCTGAAATGGTGAAGCTGTATATCCTTATCCGCGTCCCAATCTCAGTTGGGTTCGGTCATCGACGACTTGAAATTTCTGGAACCGAGCCCAACCGCCATTAACGGCTCTTAACTTCATTCATCAATTCGATGACCAGTGACAACACACCCGCTATGCCGGATTTGGACGTGGTCTTCTCAGATTCGGTCAGATTAGAAAATGATGCTCACCCTAGGATGACGATGAGTACTTCTTTTGGAGTCAAATGTAAGCAAAAAAAAAAAAGTCATGTTTGGTGGTCTAAAATATAAGCAAATTTCAATAAATTTCACTCTATTTAATGTCATCATTCCCAAAATATCCTTTAATTAATTCAGATTTTATTTTTCAACAACATTTTTTTATTCTTATGAACCAAGTTTCCATAAAAAAAATAAATACAGAGAAAAGTTAGTTTGGGAATCACAATTTTTTTATTATATCAAGAAAATTAAATGAGGTTAACTAATATACTTAATTAATGTGTATTTAGTTATTTTTGTTTATATTTGAGTCCAGGGAGAGTATCTATAAAGACATTTTAGCCCTTGAGTTAGTAAAAGTTTTGCTATGTGGCAGTAAGAAGAACAATGCTCGTACATCAAGAGGAACGGTCTTTTTCTTCTTCTTATCATAAATGGTGTTGGGACCAGTCATTTTGGCATGGATGAATCGAGGTTCCTTTAAGAGACAAACCATCAAAGTTTAGGCATGTAAAGGAGACAAGACCTTTTAGGCCAGAGTCAATAGGTTAGGGGACAACGGTTGTCTTGTAGGATTGTATGGGGCGTGTACCTATTAGTGGGTACAATTCTTTCTACATGCATGTCCTTGAGAGTTCTTCATGAAATGAACCTTTGGGGGTTGGGTCTTACTTTTTTGGGCTCAGACTGACATGGGCCCTTTAAGTCGTGTCAAAATAGTTCCCCCAGCTTGATATCGAGCAAGCATTGGTGCCGAGATGTGTATCCTCCTAGGTTAATTTCTTTGTAATCATTGAATTCAAACATTTTGTTGAGTCGTACACTCATTTATGACTTGAACGACAACACATTTCCCCCACTTAAATGGTCACAAATCCTTGATGTTCGTTGCATAAATGTTGAAGTTATTATAAGTGATGTTTTTTTTAATTTTTTTATAAGCAAATAATTTTATTAGAGGAGTACAAGGGGTACTCCAACCCGGAACAACATGGGAGTGCCTCGTTAAAACCTTCCAGAGCCAAAACCCATTGGGAAAAAGACTAAGGGAGCAAAAAGAGTACACTCACCAAGGAATACAAGTATACACACATGTTTCACCACAAGGAAAAGTAACAGAGCAACACTAAAGGCATATCACGTCCATCAACAAATGTAAAGTCAATGGTGCCCAAAAGAAACAAAACAGTTGCACCCATTCCTCCAAAAAAGCATCTGATAGCAACCTCCTTCCAAGAATAATACTATAGTCCACACCAAAAAATGAAACCAGCCCACTGTGAAATTTCCGTGTGACCAGACACCAACAGCACAACACCACGACAAGCAGAACATCTCCAAGCACAATATCCTGTAATTATCTTCCCTGACACAGAAAACACAAACCAGAAAACAGAAATACAGCAACTCAACTCCCTGCCCCAAACAGAAAATCATCAGTCTACAAAAAAGAAGTCACTTAATCGATTGTAAGCAACTTAGGGGATTCGAACACCAATCAGAAAATTGCCAGTCCATTTTCCTCCCAGCTTTAGCAATGAACCAACCCCAAGATATTACCTTTATTTTTGCCACATTATCGGAGAGTGCAAGAACTTCTCCTTGGAATAAAATATTGTTCCTTAAAGACCACAAAGCCCACACCACAACACACCAAATTAGGTGCCTCACATTCTTCTTCACCTTTTCGACACGCAATAGACCAAATTGAATGAAATTTGCAATTCCATTATTATGCCACACCCCCGAGAGACCAATCCAAGAATAGATAGAACCCCACACCGCAAAGGAGAAGTTACGGCTAAAAAATAAATGGCTTACAGTTTCTTCCTAATGGAAACAAAGAACACAACAGGCATTACGAATGGGTGTAATAATACCACGACTAAATAAGTGCATTCCTTGTGGGGAGTCTGTCTAGCATCAGTCGCCACACCATCACAGCTACTTTAGAAGGAATAGCAGATTGCCACACACCCTTGCAAACTTTAAACAATCGTTGATCTATGGGGCTATCAACACCGCGAGACATCCTCAGCAACTGTTGGTAAGCTGACTTTACAGAGAATTGTTCATTCGGATTGTGCTTCCAAAACCACTTATCCTCATTAGAAACATTTAAAACGACTTCCTGCAAGGCAAATTCCAGCTGCTACCTCAAGACCTCCTCGTAAGTCCGCAAGGCCCTCTTCCAATTCCATTGCCAGCTCCAGCAACCATTCACCCCGTTGCCATAGTTTGCAACAGTTGCCAAATTGTTTGAGGCAAGGTTAAATAATGCAGGGAATACAAACATAAGAGATCGATCACCCAACCACTTATCAATCCAAAAATTTACTTTCTCACCATTGCCTAGACGTACACCAACCGCACCATGGAACCATTCCTGAAAAAGGGAAATTAAATCACGCCACCAAATTGAGAAGTGACGCCTTATAGCCCCCAGATCTAGGATTATCTTCTGTTGTGCTCCATATTTACGTAACAAAAGCTTTCACCAAATCGCCCCATCATCATAAAGACAACGCCATTTCCATTTTGTAAGAAGACTTACATTGAAGAGTTCTAAATCCTTAACCCCCAAACCACCCATCTCTTTAGGTTCACATATCTTTTTCCAACTGACCCAACAATACTTCTTTGCTTCAAAATTACCACCCCATAGGAAGTTCCTTTGGATACTAATAAGAGATTGGATTACCTTTTTTGGAGCTTAATTGTAAAAGGAGAACCAATATACTGGCAAGCTATTCAGAACTCAATTAATTAGAGCCACTCTTCCACAAATGTTTCCTTGTCTCCAAACCTATAAATTGCAGTCCATATACGTTAGAGTTCCCCATCACTCACAAGCTTGATGGCCTCCTTGCTATTCCTTTTTTGTTGTTGTATGTTCAGGTAAATCTGATGCTTTTGACTATAAGGAACCACATATTCACCCGATATTCAACGGTGAGAAAGTTGCAAACTTACGTCTCTCGTAAATGGATTCCCTTGTTGCTCTTGGTGGTAGGGTCTTTCATGCTAAACTTTTGGATTCACTTGGGCGTCCATTTGAAGGAATCTCTAGCGAGCATCCAATATTGGCTTACGATGTCTTTTCTGGGTCTGATCATCTGAGATTAACCTTGGATCGTGAAGGAGTACCTCCCATGGGATGCTATCATGACTAATGTAGACTTGATTAAATTAATTATCAAAGTTGTCTTCAAGGTATAAAGGGGCTCATCCTCTCGGGCAATGTTTGTCTAAGGTGACTCAGTTGCACCTCGGTCAAGAGACCTTCTTTTGCACCCTTCAAGACGTGACAACATAGTTACAGGATATATCGTATTTCATAGCTGTGGGCAATCAGACAATTTATATTGCTTTAAAACAGTAGTCATGTCTTCTAACGGTTGTAGTCCCCGTGAATGTCTCCTAATGCAATACTCTGAGCACACTGATCTTTTGATGACTTGAATGAACCTTCTGATCCCTTAAATTTATCTTTTGATATGATATCTTATAGTGATAATCTTTTATAATCTGATCTTAACATGTGTAGTTTTTTATAAGATACTTTCTTAGTATTTTAATTTAACATTAATCTTATGAATGTTGATATTTTGATGTAGTCTTCTTCTGATGGAGGGTTCATCATCTTCTACGTTAATTCATGTGTCCTTCTCATGTTGTTACTTCCTTGAGATCCTTATTCTTGTTCTTCTTATCACATACTCAAACAAATATACACTACACTAGTGCGAAATACACCTAAAAAATAGACTTATAACGCCGGTTTTGGAGATAACCGGCGTAAAATATAACGCGGTGACATTTTTGAAATTAAAGCGTAACTTTTAACGCCAGTTTTTTAAAAAATCGGCGTTATAAGTGAAAAGATAAATATCCATCACGTTACGACGCCGGTTTTTTAAAAAACCGCTGTTAAATATTTAACCTACGGCACCGATTTTTTAAAACAACCGCGGTTAAAAGCTTTGGCACCGGTTTTTTAAAAAACCTGAGTTATATATTAAAAATATTATAAAAAGGAGAAATTTGGAATCGGTAGATATGGCGTTGGTTTTCATATAAAACCGGGGTCGTATGTGTTTTAAATAAAATATTGTGAAAATGTGAATCTGGCCAAAAGATATGGCGTTGGTTTTACTAAAAACCGCGGTCGTATCTATACCTATGACGCCGGTTTTTGTTAAACTGCGGTCGTATGTCAACTTATGGCGCCGATTTTTGTGAAAAACCGCGGTCGTAGATTAAAAGTAATTTCCCTCCTTATACCTAATACTCTGCTCACCCTCTGTCTCATTCATTACAATCGCGCCGTTCCTTCCTCCTTCGTCCGCAACACTGTTTCTGAAACTCCCGCCACCGCGACCGCGACACTCCTCCCTCTCCTCCTTCCTCGTCGTTACTTCCTTCTTCGTTTTTCCACCGTGACGCTCCTCCCTCTCCTCATTCCTCGTCGTTCATTCCTTCTTCGTTTCTCCACTGCCACCACCGCCTCCACCGCGACACTCCTCCCTCTCCTCCACCCGCGTTGAGTTTTAGCAACAGCCACAGTTCTCCGAGAGGCTCATCCGTCGCACCCATTCGGCCAGGCACAGCCCCGTTTCCCCACCGCGGGTCAATAGAAAGGCGCCCTGACAACTTTCTCGCATTCTTCGAATACTCAAGGTATAATTTGCTAACTCTCTGTCAAGCTTTGCTGCCTGTTATCTACTTTGATTGCTATTGCTCGAATTGAATTCCATTAAATATGTGGTTTGCTATTCTTTTTTGCTCTTATTGGTATTAAAATTTTCAGATTATTTTAGAGTCTGTTTATTAAACTTTATTTGTTTGCCTGAAATACTACATTTCCTTGGAGGCAGCAGCATTAGGTAGACTCTTAATCTAACCTAAACTTTCTGGCGTTGTAAAAATTTAGTGTTTTAGTCTTTGATTTGTAGTGGTAGTGACTGTTAATCTTAATCTTCAAGCTTTGTAGTGGTAGTGACAGTGGTTAAAAGTTAGTGTTTTAGTCTTTGATTTTTGGTATGTCATGGCCTCGTAGATGTTGGGTTTTTACATTTTATTTAACAAAATGATCATATTGAAGTGTTGAAGATTTAGGAGCAACATTGGTATCTAAAATCTTTAGCTCTCATTTCTTTCTTAAAACATATTTGTTCATGCAAAGGAACTCTTAGAATGTTGCTTTGCATTTGAATGATGATGTTGATGGATGTTAGCTTTGATATTGGACCCATTATGGGCCTATTGTATAATGATATCCATTTCCGTGGCTTATCACGAGTACATCAATGTTCATGTCAATGTTAGTTAAATGTCTAAGCATAAAAGTGTGTGTATATTATTTCAGAACACATTTATGGATCGTAATTGGATGCAAAAACATTGTTTAGGTGATGAGTACAGGGGGTCGAAGAGTTCTTACAATTTTCCCAAGCAAAATTTTCTAATCAAACTACTTTCTATTATCCTTGTGTTAAGTGTTTGAATGGGCCAACACTAAAAGTTGAGGAGATACGGAATCATCTTCGTGTTTTTGTGATTTGGCAAAGACATACGACATGGACCTGGCATGGTGAAGTGTTAAACAAGCCAAGTGTGTCCACAAGAGAGGAAGTTGATGTAGATATGGACGATCGACTAGAGGACATGATTCGAGATATTGGACAAGAGTCTTTTCAGCGGGCACATGTGTATGAAACTCTATACAGCGACAAGGAAAAACCTTTGTATCCGGGCTGCAAAAATTTCACACGGTTGTCAGCGGTGTTAAAATTGTTCAGTCTGAAGGCGATAAATGGGTGGACTGATAAGAGCTTCACTGAATTGCTTAAACTGTTGAATGACATGCTTCTGGAAGGTAACACATTGCCGAACAGTAATTATGAAGCGAAGAAGATATTATGTCCGATGGGTGTGGAGTATAAGAAAATACACGCATGCCCGAAGGATTGCATATTGTACTGGAAAGAGCATGAAGACAAAGAAGAGTGCCCCGAGTGTAAAACACCACGCTACAAAAAGAAGGACGGTGATGATAGTTGTGATGATGTGAGCAAAAAAGGTCTTCCTGCGAAGGTGTTATGGTATCTTCCAATTATTCTAAGGTTTAAGCGACTGTTCGCCAATGTAAATGATGCAAAGAACCTTAGATGACATGCAGATGATAGGAAATTTGATGGAAAGCTTCGTCATCCGGCCGATTCTTTGTAATGGAAGAGAATTGATTCATTGTTTCCGGAGTTCGGCAATGAGCCAAGAAACCTTAGGCTTGGACTTACTACAAATGGAATGAATCCATATGGTAACTTAAGTAGCATCCATAGTTCATGGCCTATTCTCTTAGTAATTTACAATCTGTCTCCTTGGCTGTGCATGAAGCGCAAGTACATTATGTTATCTATGATGATTTCTAGTCCAAAACAACCGGGAAATGACATAGATATTTATCTAAAACCCTTGATTGATGACTTGAGAACATTGTGGGAAGAAGACATTGATGTGTTTGATAGGTTTTCAGATGGAGATTTCAAGTTGCGTGCCATGTTGTTTTGCAGCATCAACTACTTTCCAGTATATAGGAACTTGTCTGGGTATAGTGTTAAGGGGCATAAAGCATGCCCTATTTGTGAAGACGACACATGTTTCTTTCAACTAAAAAATGGGAGGAAGACTTGTTAATAAACGTGAACACAAGAAGGGGGGATGAATTGTGTTAAAAACTTTTCGCAAACTATACGTAAAAAACACTTCAACACAGATTTTTCAAAACTGTTTGTATATCAGATGCAGAGAATTAAACCGGATGCAGAAAATAAACCGCTTATGAAAACTTGTTTTACTGAGCAAGGTAAAGATAAATGTAAAGTAGTAAAGGATGAGACGCAGAGATTTATACTAGTTCACCACCAACTGGTAGCTACGTCTAGTCCCTTCGTTCCTAAAGAATTTTTCACTATAATCAACTGATTACAATTTTCCTCAAGAGTATTCTACTGCACAACCTTGACAATACTCTCAACTTCTCAAAACGACTCAGTGCAGTCGAGCCTTTGAGGAACAAAGCCTTAACTAGGCTAAATACAGTTTACAAAAGAGATTATACTTTTGAATACAATCAAAATATCTCTCACAGAGAGGATAAAAAGATTAAGCTCAAAACAGAATGGCTTTCTAAAAGAAAGTATAAGACGCTGAGTTCAGTTCTTTGTAGACCAGAAACTTGGCACGAAACTTGATTGCTCACTTGAGTAATATTGCTTTTGGAATGAAGTTTCTTCACAGTTTTTCCAACTTATCTTCAATGAATACCTTGGGGTATTTATAGGAGTCTTCAAGGGTATTACCATTGCAGTAAAAAAATATCTCCTTTCCATTGAGTGAGGTAATTTGAATTGTAGTCCTTTTCTTCATTTCCAGAGAATATCAGAATAGTACACATTACCGTTTTTGTACTATCTGCAATTTGCAATTGCCTTGTACGATTTTTTGTCTTATGCTAAAGGTGTCACCTTTGCTTCCTCGTACATCAAAATGAGCACATGAAATCAAATTCGAATTCCGTTCCACAACAGTCTGAGGTTAAGAGCAAAAACGTGATCATCACGTGCTTCATTAAAAAGATCAGACACTCGCTCAGAACAGAGGACGGACGCTCGCAGCAATTGAGTATTCCACGTGTCCAAGAGTAACAATACTGGACGCTTGCTGTTAGCAAGACGCTGGAGTGAGTTCGGATTCTGACAATAGTGGATTGTATTCAATTCTTTTGTAAATTTCTTCTTCTTCCTTGAGTGTTTTGTACATATATATGAAGCTTTGATACCTGTACACTCAAAGATATGTTAGAAGATAAATTGTTCTTCTTGAAAATACTTTGTTATCATCAAAATTAATGAGGGTATAAACTTCTCAATCGTTTAGGTTCCAACAGTTAACTTGGGCATAGAAGATTTCTGAGACGTGATCACCCGTATCGCAGGTTGAAAAAGGCTTTTAATGGATGTCGAGAGAACGAAATTGCTCCGAAAGCTTTAACCGGAGAAGAAGTTTATCAATAGGTGAACTCCATCAATGTTAAGTTGGGAAAAAAAAAGAGGAAAAAACATTCTTCTGTGAAAAACATATGGAAGAAAAGGTCAGTGTTCTTTGATCTTCTATATTGGTCAAGTCTTGATGTAAGACACTGTATTGATGTGATGCATGTGGAGAAAAATGTGTGTGATAGTGTAATCGGTACGCTTCTCAATATTCAGGGTAAGACAAAGGATGGAGTGAATGCTCGTCTAGACCTTGTTGCCATGGGTATAAGAGAGGAGTTAGCTCCTCAGCCAAGAGGTAACAAGACATATTTGCCACTAGTTTATCATACATTATCAAAAGAAGAGAAAAAAAGCTTTTGCGAGTGTCTACGAGGTGTGAAAGTGCCACAGGGTTACTCTTCAAATGTAAAGAGTTTTGTATCGATGACAGATCTCAAATTAGTTGGCTTAAAATCTCATGATTGTCACGTTTTGATGCAACAATTACTACCGGTGGCTATTCGTGGCATCTTGCTAAAAAATGTTCAACATGCCATAATTAGATTGTGTTTATTCTTCAATGCGGTATGTAGCAAAGCTATTGACCCTCAGAAATTGGACGAGTTGGAAAATGAGGCTGCTATCATTTTGTGTCAATTGGAGATGTTCTTTCCTCCCTCATTTTTTGACATCATGGTTCATTTAATTGTTCATCTAGTCAGAGAGATTAGAGTGTGTGGCCCAGTTTATTTAAGGTGGATGTACCCTATTGAGCGATACATGAAAATATTGAAAGGGTATGTGAAGAATCTATATCGTCCCGAAGCATTTATTGTTGAAAGGAATGTAACAGAAGAAGTCATTGAGTTTTTTTTCAGATTATTTGTTAGAAGCTGCACCTGTAGGGCTTCCTAAGTCTCGTCATAAGGGAAGATGTGAAGGTAAGGGTACACTAGGTCTAAAAACTAAGAGCATGGGTTGAGCGGAAGTGTTGCAAGCACATTTGTATATATTGAATAATATTGATGAGGTTGAACCTTACTTGTCTGCTCACAAAAATGATGTCAAGGCCAAAAACCCTCGAATGAATAAAAATTGGGTGTTGAAGGAGCATAACAAGACATTCATACCTTGGTTTAAAGAACAGATTTTGAGTGATGATACTGCTTCTGAGACATTAACATGGCTAGCACATGATCCTAAATTTAATGTCTTGACGTGAAAAGGATATGATATCAACAAATTTTCTTTTTATACAAAGTCACAGGATGACAAGAGCACTGTACAAAATAGTGGGGTTATGGTTATGGCTTCTTCTATGCATTTCTCTAGTTCAAAGGATAAAAACCCCGTTCTGGCATCGATAGCTTATTTTGGGGTCATTGAAGAGATTTGGGAGATTGATTATAATAAATTCAAAGTGCCTGTTTTTAAATGTAAGTGAGTTAACAGTGACGGTGGTGTACAAACCGATGAGTTAGGATTTACAATAGTGCATCTTGTTGACAAGATAGGTTATAAGGATGAACCTTTCATCATGGAAATTCACGCAAAACAAGTGTTTTATGTCAAGGATCCTTCTAACAAAAGGTGGTCTGTGGTTCTCCAAAGAAGAAGTATGCATGAGAGTGATGAAAATCAAGATTCAACACTAGATATTAATGACACCCCTTCTTTCTCAACACAAAGTCCCATCTTCATTGATGAAAATGAAGTAGACGATGTATATGCCACTCGTGATGATCATCAAGAAGGGATATTGGAGGACATTAAAATGTGACTACTAAAGAATTTTATAGGTGAATACATGTTTGTTAAATTATCGACAATTAGTATCTGTTAGATTATCCATTATAATTATATATATTGATACATGTTTGTTAGATTATCTCACATTGTTTCTTACATTTGTTTGTTTGTTTAAACAGGCAACATATATGGCAGATCCATCCACATCAGAGTCCTCCAAAAAAAGGACTAGAGGTGTTACCACTACATCACAATTGAAAAATAGACTTCTTCCTGGTCAGAAGTTTTCTATTGAATTTGATCCAGATGCGACCTGATGGCGATAATACAGTCAACTTCAACACTTATTTAGCGTACCTTGCACGAAGCAAGGCCTCCATTCTGATACCTAAATGGAGAGATGTCCCGAAAAAACCAAAGATATAATATGTCAAGATGTCGTGGTATTGACCTTTATCCCTAGTTGTATGCATATTTGTATTTAGCTTTATTGATCTTTGTGTGTATGTATTTACTAACACCACCATTTTGTTGTGTATTGTAGGATATTTTTGATGTTCCCCATTATAAAAAGTTTAGGGACCGATGGTTGTCCTATGCGGGTGAGCGTTGGAAGGACTTTAAGTCTAAACTCTCCAGGACATTTGTATTTGGGAATGGAGACAAAAATGGTTGCACAAATCCTTGTCAGAAGTATAATTTCCTTTCAGAGGACATATGGAATGAGTTTGTTAGGAGCCGCAAGGAAGAAGCGTTTCTGGTTAGTTTGACTTATATTTTTTAACTTGGCTAATATAATTTTTTACTTATTTTAATTTGTGGTGTGTTACGTTATTTGTAACAGAAAAAAAAAAGAAAAAGGAAGGACAAATGCTGCAAAGAATATCTACCCCCACTTATTGTCTCGTGGGGGTTATGATAAACTTGAGAAGAATGTAATGACACACAGAAGGAAATCCTTGCAGGAAGAGGCTGGAGATGAGGCCTTGGAATCCCCTCCAAAACCAAACCGGTATGAGCTATGGACTATGGCTCGAACAAAACCATCAGGATCTTATACATCTGATGATGTGGCCTCAGTTGTTTCTAAAATTGTAAGTGTATCTACCTTATTTAATATTATGTGATTTGTAACCAATTTAGGTCGACTGATCAAAGACCTCTGTGATTGAATTTGGTTGTAGGAGTCATTGGTTGAAGATGAATCTCAGGGTACTTTTATTCCAACTGGACGTCAAGATATCTTGACTACTCCCCTTGGAACACCCGAGCATTATGGTCGTGTCCGCACTGCTAGTCGAGGTGTGGGCTTTAAGAAATACTTCGGAGGAACTTCACGCAGTCAGTCAAAGCAAATGGACATGGATGCCATGAGACATCAGATCATGCAGGAGGTTAGTCAAATGTTTGAAGCTAGGTTTGAAGCTTACAAATCTCAGCTCAAGTCAGATGTGGAAGCCCAACTAAGTCAGCAGATAGTGTCTTCTCCTAAAGCCACTGCGCATGTCAGCACCAAGGATAGTTCTTCGCCAGAAAATGAGGAGGAACCTAAAGACAACATTTTAAAATGCATTGGTCACATGACTTTTGATCTTCCCGATGGACAAGTTGGGATTACCTTGGAGCACGATGATATTCCAATTTTTTATATTTTCGCGAAGGACTTAACGGACCTGTCGCTGGGTGATGAGTTCTGGATTGCCAATCAACACTTGCAATTATGGTGCACGTAAGTATTAATTAACATATTTGTATATTTTTATCTCCTTTGTATCAATTATATATAATTAACATTATTTTGTTTCAACTCCTAGGTATCTGCATCGTATCTATATTCAGAACAACAACAGTGATGTATATGGATTCTTGGATCCAACGTTGATGGTCGTCAAGCCCAACCCAAAAGAGTCTAATGAATCTGTTCAAACTTACATACTGGATAAGCTAATCAGCAGGACAAAGATGTTTTCTTAGAACCGTACTGGCTCAGGTGAGTACATTTTTATTCATAGCATACGTTTTTCTCTCTGTGTTTCTAATATACCTTTATTGTTGTTACCTAGTAATCATTGGCAGTTGATTGTCATTTGTCCTAAGCATAATCTCATAGTCTGGATATGCTCACTTCATCAAAGGCCAAACCTACAGATTAATACTTGAGGGGTAAACTTTTAATTTATTTGTCATACTTGTGATGTCATATATGTATTTATCTTATATCTATAACTTATATTATTTTATCAGAGCTGTGATGGACTATAATAGTAAGAAAGGTCTGGGAAAAGGAAAGAAGCCTAATTGGAACATACTCGCGGTAAGTAGTTTGTCTTTATATGATATTTACATATTGAAAGCCGTATTGGTTATGTGTATATATAATTTGTACTAATTTATATTGTCATTTGTAGGGGCCTTACCAAGACAACTCATTGGTGTGTGGTTGTTATGTCATGAAGACCATGTTGTCCATTGTCACGATGAGGATTAGCTCTGGATGGGATTTGGTAATAAAATATTTCATAACTTGTTAATCGATCTTTTTGATACCTTACAATATTTGTAGTTAGTTAATTAGATATGTTTTGAATTGAACTTGTAGTTATTTGATAGTCGTGGCACAAACTCATACAATCGTGAAGAAATTGTTGAGATTCGGAAAACTTGGGCACGTTTTTTTGTGACTAAGATTGAAGAGCAAAATCTAAACCTAAAACCACCAAGACGTCGAGCAAGAAAAGCAACACAACAAAAATAACATGGTTTTTTTTCATTGCGTTTTTGAGTTTAATTGCCTTCAACTTTTCTTGGATGCCATGACTTTTGGTAGTTCTTTTTGATTAATTCTATTATTTACATAATGGATAGGTTGTTGTGGGATTATTAGGGTGTTTGTGGTGGTTTATATATTTTGTCTGGCAGTGGAGTTTTGTGAATTTTGTATGGCAGTGATGTTTGTGAATTTTGTATAACAGTGATGTTTGTGAATTGTATGGCAGTGAATTCTGATGTTGTTTGTATCCTGGAAATGGAAATTTTAAAAAAATGTATATATATATATATATGGCGCCGGATTTTCGTAAAACCCCGGCTAAAAGTGATATAGGGCGCCGGTTTTCAGAAAACCGCGGTTAAAGGTAATATACGACGCCGGTTTTCCTTAAAACCACGGTTAAATGTAACATACGGCGCCGGTTTTTCTTAAAAACCGCGGTTAAAACATTTTTTTTTCAAAAATTTTTGTCCCTTTACTTCAGGATCTAACGCCGATTTTATTAAAAACCGTGATTAAAACTGACTTTTAACAGCGGTTTATAAACCGGCGTTAAATATTTACACTTACAACGTCGGAAGAAAAGACGCCGGATTGAAAACCGACGTTAAAAGTAAAAAAAAACCGCGATTAAAGGTGATTTTTGCACTAGTGTTAATAGCATATGTTTAGAAACTTATTTTTATTGCCAAAAAGTTTATTGTCATTAAATGCAACAAATAGATGGATTTTTATCCTAAGAGATACCATACATGCAACTTTTGCTTATGATTAAATTCAGGTTGACACGTTTATAGTATATGACTTGATTTTAGTTAAACCCTATACACAGTTTAGCAAATAATGATATGAATTATTCCATTTGATGAATAATGTATGTGATGTTTTGTCTAATGTGTGATGATTGTACGGATGACAAAAAAAAAATCCATGCTTGTCGATACCCGACCCGTGTGTAAAACCCACTTCAATTTGGATTTGGATAATTTAATGGGCCGTCACCCATAGGTAAATTAAACGGATTTATTTTTCTATCCGCAGCGGGGGCTGGTATCATATATACCCACATCTGCGGGTACCCACAAATATAAATTACTGTGTTATTTAGTGTTTTTTTTTGTCAAAACTCATCAAACTTGTTTAGTTAAATGAATTAGATTATGCTTCTATTGTGTAATTTTGATTTTGTTGATTTTTTTTTTAAATTATAAGGTTTTTTATATTTTAATAGACATCCACGAACATCCATATATACCCCCGAATATTCATAAATTCATGAGCACATGCTCAACGAGTATCCTCATAGGACAATATATTTCTGGCGGGGCGGGTGATGGGGACCACTATCCCATACCCGCCTCGTCCCCTTGTGATGATAATATGAGTTATAATTAGGATTATTTTGGTAATCAAGTTATAATTAGGATGATAGTAAGGATTAGCCTTTTTTTTTTTACTAAAGAATAAGTGACAAGTATAATCCTTTTTTATATGTTTGCATTTAAATTATTTTTCAATTTTTTTTTACTATTTTTTTTGTTCCGTAGTACAAATGGTTGGGGGGTGGGAGATAGGGAGAGGGAAGTGGAGCGTTGCGGGTTCGAACTCGCGCTTCCAATTTTTGTTGTTGCTAATTTAACCCAAATAACTAAACTGAATTATTCCATGAGTTGCTAAAGTGATATTTTGCATGCGAGTAAATATATATCATACAGTCAGAATGTGTAGTTCATTCTTGCATCTCAATGAATATGGTTTTATTTTTCTAGTTAATTATTCCATATATCTTAATCCTAGGCATGATATATAACTCATATATATATATCCCCTAAAAAAAATTGAAATTATATATATGTGATGTTTTTATTACGATTTTATGCAATCTTGCAAAAATTAAAACTTATTAATTGTCTACTTTTTCTTCTTCTTATTAATTACCTATTTTCCTATTTATTTTATGTATGCTATTTCTATCTTCTCACCAAATAAGAAAATAATTAATTAATAAGAAAAAAAGTGTGTAATTAATGAGCTTTAACCTAGGTAAAGTTGCACATGTTAGAAAAACCATTTTTATATACTAAAACATTCATCTAAAAAATTTAAAAATTAAAATGTATTTAACATATAATAATGACCCATAATTGAAAATTAAGTCAGATTTATGCCAATGTAATCAAGTAGTCCTTTAAGAGGGTATTACGTAATAATTCAATTGCAATTAAATCAAATAAAAATAAAAATAAAAATTTACAAATACAGATAAATAATAGGGCTAATAACACCCCTTAATCCCTCCCCACCTCTTTGTCCAAATTGAAGTTCAGGAGTTACAACATTTCTTGATTCCTGACCCTTGGATATATATCACATAATCAATGGCTACTAATCCATGTGGCTTATTACGTGGCTTAGAATAAGCTTGTTTGTCAACCATTTTCTACCAAATAAAACAACATTAAGACCAGCCCATAAACTTGTCCTTACGCTTTTGATTCCATTGAAATCATGGTAATAAGAGGAGGAAGTCATGGTGGTAATGGCGTTCGAATATTTGGCTATGAAAATATAAATTCCAGCGACCCTTTCATGAATCGTTCAGCCCCTCCTATTGACAGGTTTTTATGGGGCCAAATGATTCACTACCCTCACCAGCAACAATATCCAGAGAATGTTGTTGCAAGGAGCAACAATGCTAGTGTTTTTACTGAAAAGTTCTGCACTTTTCCCTACTCTAGTGGTGGTTCAAACTATGGGTTTTTTTGGCCAAACACTCAAGAATCAAGCTTTGATGGGGTCTTAGCAAATGAAGAGGCTTTGAAGTGGACACACTTCAACCAAACCCCCATGCATGTTTCTGGCGAAAACACAAAAGGGGTGAAAAGGAGAACAAAGAAAGAGTCTTCTGTAGTTTTGATCAAAGGACAGTGGACTGATGAAGAAGACAGGTTGAATATATAGAAAAGAAAACACTCCATTTTTTTAATTTTGTATATTTTATATGCTTTAATTTGTTTGTTGAATTCTTAAATATATATTTGCAAAAAACTTCTAATAATTAAGTTGGTTTGTTTTTTTGTTGATATGATTAAAAGGAAACTGATAAGGTTGGTGAAGCAATATGGTGAAAGAAAATGGGCACAAATAGCAGAGAAGTTAGAAGGAAGAGCTGGCAAGCAGTGTAGAGAGCGATGGCATAATCATCTTCGTCCTGACATTAAGGTTTTAATTTTCTGGATATATGTTTGATACCAATTTTTTCTTTTCAATTTTTATGCATTGATTTTTATTATAAGTTTGTGCTTATAAAACACCCTAGGGCTAATTAGTTGCATCACGATGAATCTTTCTTCCACAAAGTTGCATGAAATGCATGTTTTAACTTAATTTTAACAATGCTTTTCCGAGATTAATTACAACAATATCTATATCGTATCATATTTTTTAATGTCTTCGATTATCTAGATTTAGATTCAGATCATCAAGGATCTAGCTTTTTGTTTTTTTGGTGAAGATCATGGATCTATCTATTTTTGGTAGCCGCATGCAGGTTGATCCGTCTAGAGATCTTTCCTTCCATTTTCTTCATAGTCAGAATATATACTTTGTTAATGTAAATCAAGTATATATCCTCATAGGGCTTCCTCCATTATTTAGAATTCGGATCGATTAATGCAGTCAAATTTTTCACGCAGTCATACAATCTTAACCATCTGATCTTAAACGAACGGTGCACATTTCGAGTTGAGCAAATCAGATGCAAAATTTAATTTTAAAACGTGTATCCTATGATTAAGATCAGACAATTTAGATCATTTGACTGCGTTATTTACCATATATCCACATTTGTCACACAATTCATTTTTTTCCCTCCAAATAATGACATATATTTTCCTTTTGTGGATTTTTAATTAGTTATAAATATTATAAATTTTAGTTACAATGTACTAATTAATGTTTAAGCTTGTTATTATTTTCCTTGGGAACTTGAACTTTTATCAGAGGGATAGTTGGAGTGAAGAAGAAGAGAGGATATTAGTGACAACCCATGCCAAGCTTGGAAACCGTTGGGCTGAGATTGCAAAGAGGATTCCAGGAAGAACTGAAAATGCCATAAAGAACCATTGGAATGCCACTAAAAGGAGACAG
This sequence comes from Calophaca sinica, assembly GCA_037113605.1. Taxonomy (NCBI): domain Eukaryota; kingdom Viridiplantae; phylum Streptophyta; class Magnoliopsida; order Fabales; family Fabaceae; genus Calophaca; species Calophaca sinica. The sequence continues at coordinate 98,063,881 of CM073736.1, read as the reverse complement.
AACTCAAGGAGAAAGAACAAGAAGAATATTGAGAGTTCTAATGGAAAGCCAAAGTCTTCTATACTTGAAGACTATATCAGAAGCAAGACTATTACTAACAACACCCCCATCACTACTACAGCCACCACCACCATTCCTGCTACAAACCAATTAAACACTTTGTTCTCTGAACCCTCTCAATCTTTTTTTGCCAATGAGTTACTCTTCATGCAACAAATTTTCACTGAGAATCAGAATCAGAATCAGCAATCACTGGTCAATGTTGAAGCCTCTAAGCACTCCAAGATGTCTTCAACTTCCTCTTTGGATTTTTGTGAAACTAATGTTGATGATGTGAATGAATGTGGGTTTGTTCTCCCAAGAGAGACTCCAAACCCCGTGAATTACCTTTCTTATGATCTTTATCTCTCTCAATTGTTGAATCTATAGCTGCATGTTCATCACTTATGGGAATCAAAACCTGAACATGATGGATTTTCAGCTCGAGGGTCAAGATTGCTCAGAAGGTTTATTTGATAGAGTTTATTTCTTCTTCTTCTTAGTTCAAAAGATGTTTTTTTCCCCTTCTGACGTTAAGTAGGAACTATGTTAGTGGTATTAGTGGTTAATAATGGGGCGATGATGGTGTAGGCCTTTCTAAAACTCTAGCGGTCATTGCTGTTTTTGTTTGGACTTAAATTAGCTGCAATAATGTTTGCAGGGGAATTTACTGCTTTTCGTTAACTCCTCTTTCCATTTATGATATTTTTAATGATTAGCAAATTATTTTGCTTAACGTTTTCTGAACTTTGGAATCCTATTTAGAATGATTTTGATAAGTCAAAATTGACAACAATCCCTTATGTCAAACTCACATTCACAATCGTGATGTACCAAAAAAAAAAAATACTCATAAGTGATCACAATATGGTGGATCGTGATATTTTTTTTTTGTCCTTAGTACAAATACTCACGGGGCGAGGGATTGGGAGGTGGAAGTGGAGCTTTGTGGGTTTGAACCTGCGCTCCGAATGTCCCGTAGCACTTTATCTCTCGGTTGTCTTATCTGGGATAGTGTATCGTGATATTTTAATGCTAGTAATTATTTTTTTTGGCTACAGTAATACTAGTAATTAACATTCCCAATAAAAGAATATGTTAAAAATAAGAGAAACTTTATCATGAAGAGGAATCAAAACATTTTCTGGATGCATTTAGGAAACCTACAAATCAATCTTTAATTTTTTTTGAGGAAAATTATATTTTTAATTGAATTCTACAATATTGTCTAAATATTAATTGTTGGAATCTAATTTAGAAAAAAATATTTAATTCCTCCCTCTGTTCCAAAACTATTGATGTTTAAGGTTTATGCACACAGATTAAGAAATAATAAATTAATATGTATTTAGACTAAAATATTCCTATTTAATCTCTTAGTATTTGTCATTAATTGCATTACAAATTTCTAAGTTTTCTCTCCAAACTAAAGGTATAGTTGAAAAAAATGCATTAATTAGACATTAGATTTCTAAAACATCAATAGTTTTGGAACAAAAACTAAAAGCTAAAACCTTAATAGTTTTGGAATGGAGGGAGTAATAATTTTCAAATTGTCTCCATGACATTTGATAGGATTTTAAAGTTTGGCATGACCTTCTTGCATGTTTTTCTCAAATATAGAGTTTTTCACAAAATCAATGTTTTTTTTCGCACAGCCGTTAAAAAAATTGTTTTTTCACACAAATATAGAGCTAACGTAAATGGCATTTTAAGGGCTACGGTATGTTATGGGATGGCAAGGCTAAGGGCCATTAAATTGAAATAAAAAGCATTGAAGCCTTGTAATTGTAAATGACGGGATCAAGCTGAGAGAAGTTAAAGGTCGACATATAACAGCCAGTTGTCAAGAAAGTTTTATGACCACTATACAAAGTGATTTTCATCGGCTAGCTTTTTCATTTAATTTATAAGTTTATATTGCGAAAATATATTTTTTTATAAGCAAAGATACATCGGAGTACAAGGGGTACTCCAACCCGTTACAACACATACACACCTACATATTTAACAAGCAAAGGATAAACATCCTATAGGATTAATACAACACCGGTCCTAATACTTTAAACCTGAATTTCTACCCACCTTATAAATAAACCATCCCCAAGATACCATCTTTATCTATGCAATTATAGAAGTAAAATCACCAACACAACCTTGGAACAACACTTTATTTCTCATTAACCATAAGGACCACACTACCGAGAGCCAGATAAGGTGTCTAAACTTTCTATACTGCCTTCCGCACATGAAAAATTTGTGCTGCTCAAAGTGAGCAACGCACTGCAAAATGTAAGACAACTTCATGTCCTAACCAACATAAATGGCAGACCACACTGAGTAAGAGAAATGACAAGAGAAAAAAAAGTTGTGAGCGGCTTTCTTGAGAAATAAAACAAAAAACACGAGTCTCCATCATTTGCAGCAAGGATTCCCCTAGGGGTGTACACGGGTTCGGACCAACCTGCCAACCCAGTGACCCAAACCGGACCCAAACCGGATTTTGCCCAATCCAGTCACGTTTAGGTCCAACCCGAACCGATCCAGCCAAATCCGATGACATTTGGTTCGGATTATGGATTTTAAAACTAGAACCCGATGGCCCGACCCGGTGAGATTATTATTATTATTATTTTTTAATTTTTTTAACACAACTCATCTATCAAAAAAGAAACTGTGAAGTGTAAACTACTATCACTCTCACTCTCGTATCGTGACCCTCGTTCGTCTCTCTCCCTCTTTATGGTTCAGCTCCTCTGCGTCTCTCCTCCGTCCTCAACCACCTCCGTCCTCTGCGGTGTGATCTCCCTCCTCTGCTATTGCGATCTGCTCTCCCTCTTCCCTTTAGTGTGGCACTGGGGGTGGCGAGGTCTTGCTGGTCGCGAGAGAAAGAAAGAATCCGTGCGGAGGCGCGATGGTTCGCGGGTAGGGCTGCTGTTGGTCTTGGTGAATGTAGCGCACCTTAATCTGAAACGAGCTTCATCACCTCTAGTTGACTGGTACTCACTCCTCCCTCTAGTTCTCTCTATTTCTCTTTTTTTTTCTTTTGATTTTGTTTGTATACTGTTGTGATTTGGGTATGTATACTGTTGTGATTTGGGTTTTGGTGTAGCGGTTGGAGTTTGGGGGTGTTAAGGTTACGGGTATGGGTGATGGAGTTTGGGTTGGTTTGTGGTGGTTGAGAGAGGGAGATTGATGGAGGTTATGGGGGTTACGGGTTCCAGGGAGAAGAAAAAAAGGTGGTTTGGGTTGGGATGGGTGGTGAGGCCGAGGGAGGTAAAGGGGAAGAGGGTTGTTGGTGATGTGGGTGGAGAAGTGATTCTGAGAATTTTGTGGGGAAATTTGTGAACCTCAATTTCAAGACTTATTTGACCTTCCTCAATTGGATGCCTCAAGCTTTGAGAATGGGTGAGACTGAGATTATTAACCATGTTGGCCTTGACTCTGCTGTTTTCCTTAGAATCTATACTCTTCTCCTTTTACCCCTTTCTTTCTTTTTTCAGCATAAAGTTTCAATTTTTATGTAAAGTTCTATCTCTCTATGGCTTAATTTTTGTTTATTTCCTACAAGCAGCTGCAATTTTCAGCAACATTCATAATGGGGTCTGAAAAATTTACCAATTTTGTTTATTTTTTTTATTATTTTAATTTTATCATAAAAATGTTTTATTTTTAGGTACATTGACTAGCCTTTTTCCCCTCTCTACTCACCCGATTGAAAGAGAATTTATTTATTTTAACAAGCAAAGAAATTAACTTTATGTTGTGTTAAGGGAATTATGATTTTGTTTGTTGTATAAATTGATTGATGCATTGTTTTGAATTGTGATAATGTTTGAAAAATTATAACACAATGTGTAGTTATCCTTCTCAAGATGTTATTGTTAAGCATTCAGTGGTTGTATGTATTTTGTTATCAGAGAGATTCAATTCAAAGTCATGCTGCTAAAATGATGTTGTCTCGCGCTGCTATTTCGCTGCAAGTTTTGCTGCTGCTGTTGTCTAGGATAGTTGAAAAATGCTGCTTGACTTTAATTTATTAGTGTTGTAAACAGTTGCTTAGAACTAAGTGTAGACCTTCTTGGATTTTATTTTTTATGCCATCAGATTTTAATTTTTTTTTTCCGTTCAGAATTTAATTTGTTTGCTTCACAACCCGCGAGCCCATCCAACCCAACCCGTTCAACACCGGTTTGGTTCGGTTCGGGCCATTTAGAAAAACAGCGAATTTTTTTTTAAATCTAAACCAATCAAATTGATCGGATCGGGCATTGGATTTGGCCAAAATCCATCCAAACCGGCCCATGTTCACCCCTAGATTCCCTCCTTTTTAACTGTTCCTTAGTTGGAAGCCTATCCTGTAGGAGTTTCTAGCCAAACCCAGCCACCTTTGATGGAACCGCACAAGACCCTAAGTGTTAATACACCCTCTCAGCAGTAGAATTTATTAACGACAGATTCTGGTTATCAGCTAATGGTCTATATGCGGACTTTACAGAGAAGTCATTGGTACAATCCAATTTCCATACCCGTGAGTCCTCTACTTCGCTTATAACATCTACGAATAGTAGACTTTGGAGCTCCATCACCAATTCTTCCTCCCAAGCAAACAAGATTCTCCGCTAAGACAATGACCATTTCCATCCTTCACTGCTTTAGCCCCTCATTTGTGATTCCAACCCGTCCTTAGTTGCTGCCACCTGAAATAATCTAGGAAAACTATTTTTAAGACAGTCGGCCCCTAGCCAATTATCACGCCAAAACAGAGTGTTAGCCCCGTTGTCAAGTGTTTTCCCCAATGCTTTTGAAAACTATAAAGGATAACCAGACAAATCGGATTCTATGGTCATTAAGTCCTTCCACTACCAAGATGCTTGTTGCATATGTGATACCCCCTGCAAAATATTACTTGGTAGCAAACCATATTTAAAATGCGTCAACTCAAACCAAATTGCACGTCTTTCACTCAAACACTTCCACTTCTATTTTGATAAAAGACTAAGATTAAATAGTTCAAGGTTCTTTATACCTAAACCTCCTTGTTTCTTCGGTTTACACACTTTATCGCATCAGACCCAATTAACCTTTTTTGATTCATCACATCCGCTCCAAAGGAAGTTCTTTGTATAGCTCTTAGTGACATCAAAACCTTTTACGGTGATTTCAAAAATGATAGATAATATAATGATAAGCTACTCAGAACAGAATTAATGAGAGTAAGTCTACCTCTAAAGGACAGGAAACACCCTTTCCATCTTGCCAAGCGGTTCCTCATTGACTTCACCACGGACTCCCATATGCTACTCCTCCTAGGATTCGCTCCAACAGGGATACCTAAAAATTTGAAAGGTAATTTCCCAACGCAACAGGAGAGAAAGTTAGATGCATCATCCATAAGATACTCATCTAGGTTGATACCAAAGAAATGACTCTTGAAGAAATTCACCCTTAAGCTAGACACCAATTCAAAGCTTCTTAGTATAGCTTTAACAAATTGTGCCATGTGGCTTCACACATCAAAATTGTGTCATCCGCGTATTGTAATATTGGATAGGAGATTTCATTATTAACTCTGTAACCTTTTAGTTTGTCAATATCAACTGCTTTTCTCACCAAACCCATTAGACCTTTAGAAACAATTAAAAACTAGATAATGACCCACACAATGCGCGGGTGGAATTTACTATATTAGTTCAAATATTTTATGAAATTTAAGAATAATATAGTTTATAAATTTTCTCTTTTAAGATCAAATTATATTTGCAATTTTTTCTTACTTAGGCTCAGTTGGAAAAATGACAGAGCAAAAAATGAGGTAAATTAACATAGATGAGGACAAAAAATGAGGAATACGAATGGCGATAAAAAGTGGCAACACAAAATAAAATTTTTGTCAATCAAAATGAAAATTATAACAACCAAAGTTTTAATTCCACTCTGTCTGCTCTATCATAATAGAAAGGGATGGGTACTAAATAAGAAAGCATAAATTATTTTTTGATATGGTTTTTCTATATTACTTTCATTTTTCTCTGATGATTAAGTTCATTTTTCTATATAACTTTTCGAAATAGCCCAACATGATTGACAAACTTGCTATCTACTTTCCTAAACCTGCTCACTATCCCAAGACGCCAATTCAAAACCTTCTTCTCTCCTCATTGTCCGAAATTGCATTTGAATTTTCACACCCAAAATTGGTGTTCAAATCTAGATCGATTAGAAGGTGTTTTCAAATAGCATTTTTAAAAGACCACCTTGATGTTGATTGTAGTTTTATAGGCAATAAATGTTATATATTTAAGGCTTAAATACCAATTTTGTCCCTTAACTTATTTTTGATATTCAATTTGGTACTTTAACTTTTTTGGGGCCAATTGGTCCTTTAAGTTACCAAATGGGATCATGTTCGTCCTTACTGTCACATATGACTTAAACGACGTTACATTTACCTGACGTGGCAAGACTACTGGGAACGCAGAAATCTCCTTCCCTCTCTATTTTAGGGTTAGGGATTTCAACTTCTTCTTCCGCAATTTCTCTTCTTCCCCAAAACTTCTTCTTCTCCAATTTCTCTTCACAAAGCTTTAATTTCTGAAAATGTCAAGCCACCATGCATCCTCATGCTCATGCGGTCCACAATCGTCGCGAAGTCTGGGAACCATTGTGTGGTTGTGGCGACAGGGCTATAGTTCGCACAACCACCACCATTATCAACTACGAGAGGAGATTTTGGGAATGCAGGAATTTCAGGGTAAGGACGAAATATTGAATGTCCGCACAGCCACCATGATTTTTTGATGTTTATGTTATTGGTTTGATTAATTTTTTTTTCCAGCCAAATGATCCTGGATGCAACTACTTTGATTGGTATTATGAAGGAGTTACAAATGAAAGAGAACAGACTATTACGAGGCAAAGGTCAAAAATAGAGGAGTTGAATAACAATGCCAATGAGCTGAGGAACACAGTCACTGAGCTGAAGAACAGTACGAATGAGCTGAGGCAAAAGTTAGATGAAGCTACATCATCAATGAATGCCCAGAATCATACAGTGGAGGCCTAAAATAGAAAAATTGCTTCACTTGAGATGTCATTAACCAAGAGTAAAAAATAGACCAAAATTTGGGGTTTTCTTTTGCAATTCTACTTATGGCTTGGTTTTGTGCGTTGGGAGACAAAGGCAATGTTGTACCAAGTGCTAGGTTGCAGCTTCATTGATGTTGCAGCTTCAGTGATGTTAGAAATATTAGGCAGTAGATTTTGTTTAGTTTAGTTTGAACTTTCTGTTTTAGGTGCATTGTAAGCAATGTATCCAATGTATTCCAGTATTTGTGATTGTAAGCATGTGCGCAATGTAAGCAGTGCTATGACAGCTGCAATATTTGTCTAACATTTATATATCAGTTTCAATATTTATAACCAATATCTGTGATGACAGTTCCAATCAGTAACATGCTTTCAATGTAAGCAATATCTGTGCAAATCTGATTTCATTAGATCAAAAATACCAAAGTTACATCCAAATCTTTGCACTACATCCAAAATACATCTAAAGATTAACAGAGTAACATCATTACATCCAAAATACCATGTCACATTATCAACACAGATTTGTAATTACATCCAAAAAACTTAAGACATCACCATAATCCTAATTACATCCAAAAAACTTAAGACATCATCATAATCCTAATTACATCCAAATGATCTTAAAGTTACCATGGTTTGGGTTTGGCATATTGTGTTGCTTCCCTTGTTTTCACAGGTTGTGTTGCTGCCCTTGTTTTGACAGGTTGTGATGTTGCCCTTGTTTTGACAGGTTGTGTTGCTGCTCTGGTCTTGACAGGTGCTACTGCGGCCTTGGTCTTGACAGGTGCTGCTCCTGCCTTGACCTTGGCAGTGGCTGCTGCTGCTGCCTTGACAGGTGCTGCTGCAATGCACTTGGCAGGGGCTACTGCTGCCTTGACCTTGGCAGTGGCTGCTACTGACTTGCCCTTGGCATTTTGTTGTGCTGGCTGTGAGTGTGGTTGTTGTTGAGGCTGTGCTTCATGTGTTGCCTGAGTGTGTGATTGTTGTGCTTGTTGAGGTTGAGGTTGTGCTTGATGTTGTTGAGGTTGTGCTTGTTGAGGTTGTGCTCTTCTTGTGGGCAGCTTAGTCCTCAATCTACTTGCAGGTACTATAGTAGCGTTTGCAGTAGGTTCTGCTGTAGGATTTGCAGTAGGCTCTGCTGCAACACTTGCAGGTACTGCAGTAGGATTTGTAGGTTGCTCAGGTTGTACAGGTTGCTCAGGTGGTGGAAACTTGCAAGTGGACTTGTTACGCCCAATTGCCTTGCACCAACTGCATTTAATATTGAAACATCTCCTCCTCATCAGGATGCCATCTCCTTCAAGCTCCCCTTGTTCCCTGATCCTTTTCTTCTTGGGCCTTCCTGACATCTTCTTAACAGGTGGTGCCTGCACATCAGGAAATTGGGTAGTAATCCATAATGACTCTCCACTGATGTGGTCTAGCCTCTTTTTAATCTTAAGCAGAATAGTACCTTCATATGAGGCAATCTTTTGCCTGTTTCTAGCCCACCTCTCCATCAAGTAAGTCCTAATTTCCTCCAACATTGAGAATATTGGCTTTCCTCTAGCACCAATAATGACACTATTAAAGGCTTTTGACATGTTGTTCAGCAGTGTATCACATTTTGGGTCGGGTTTGAATCTTGATTTACTCCAATACCGTGGTGGGATTTGCCACATGTGCTTGAAGGCCTCTTCATTGATAGATCATATTTCCCTCATCAGTTTCTCCCAAGCTTGTGGATATGATGCCTTTGCTGCCCTCCATAATATGTCCTTTAGTTTCTTTCCCGGGTGCTTCTTCCTAAAATTGTTGTATAAATGCCTTACACAAAATCTTTGTTCAACACCTGGCAATAATTCCTCTAGTGCAGACATCAAACCCTGAAAAACAATGAAGGGTATAACAGCTGATTAAGACAGTAACAAAACAATTAAGGGTATAGTTAAGACATCACACAGTACCTTTTGCTGATGACAGATAAAGGTATAATTAAGACATTGATTCCGTCCTCCAATGTCATCAATAAGCAGCTGCAGAAACCATAACCAATTGTCCTTGTTTCCCCCCTTAACTATAGCAAATGCTATGGGCAACATTTGATCATTCGGGTCTCTCCCTACAACAGCCAATATTTATCCACCAAAGTAATCTTTAAGGAAACAACCATCCAAGCCAATGATGGGTTTACACCTCATGAAACTTTCTCTACAAGCTGCAAAACAAATATATAGCCTCTGAAAATGAGGATTTAAACAAATATCTGGATGCTCCAAATCTGCTTCATCACCTTGATATTCTTGAACCTTGAGCTTCACAGTGGAACCAGGATTTGTCCTTAACAGCTCATGACAGTAATCATAAATCCTAGAATGTTGCTCTCTAAAAGACCCATCCACCATATCCATTGCTCTGCATCTTGCCCTCTTTGCTTTGGAAGTTGATATTCCAACATTCCATTTTTTTGTGCTTTGTCCTTTATATCATTCACCTTTAGATTTGGATTTTCCTTGATGCTAGTTTTCAGCTTTTTATTTAACCATTTAGTAGTTAACAAATTCACCCTGTACTCCCTACTACAGTTGTGCTTGTCCACCACTTTCCTCAATTGGCATGTATCTTCATTTGGTAACTTCGCACAATATGCCATCCAATCACATCCCTATTTACACCTCACCCTAACCTTTAGGTTGTCATTCTTTATAAACTTCAAATCTCTACCTGAATGCATTGCATAGGTAGTAATTGCCTCTTTCAAGTCTTCTCTTGAAAGAAAGAAAGCACCTAGTTCCCACTTATATTCTGTCATATCCTTAAGCAGCTTAAATACTGGGTGTTTAGTCACACTTCCAGTATCATCATCACTGTCTCAGTCGGTCAACAACTCCTCACTTTCATAATCACTGTCACTTAGGCCTCTGTCCATGACAATCTTTTCTTTATCTTTCAAAATAGCCCCTTCATGCAATTCATCAAATTCATCTTCCTCATAAACATTGATTTCAACAACCTATGTTTCATCAACACTAGTTTGTGCTGCTTTTGCCTTTTTTGCTGGTCTCCCCCTCTTTTTCTTTACATTTTCAGAGGTTGCCCTATTATCAGCACTTGATTCACCAATTTGTTCTGCCCTTTTCAACTTGTCACACTATATGGGGCTTCTTACTTCAAAACCATCATCATCTGATTCATCATCAGAGTCCTCAAAATTTATGTCAAGTGCACTATCATCTGATTCATCATCACTTCCTTCCACAGACTTTTGATTTGCATCCACATTTGGTTTATCACCATGCACTCCTTCATTAGTATCAGTAACAACATCAGGTTGCGACATTGGATGTATGATATAGAGGTGCACTTGCCCATGAACCTTTGCCAAATTAGCAATTTCCATTGCACCCCTATCATCTATCAATAAACACAGTCCCTCTCCCACTGGACGAGTTGGATCATTATACAACATGCTTAACACCTCCTCATGCCCAATTTCTTTCAAAATGTCTAAGACTTCCCAGTAACTCCATCTATCCGAGTCACATTTCCATTCTGAAGTATGTCCAATATAATCTAAGGTATCCTTGTCAACAAATTGCCCCCCATGATGAAATACTACATTAAAATAACCTTCCATTTCATAACCTGACTCCAGAACAATAAACACACAATCAGAAAAGGGAAACAAACCCTAAACCCAAATTTGAAATGTATGAAATCCATCTACCATGAAGTACAAATCACAACAGCACCTTAAAACCCTACATTAACCCCAAGTAAAACATGCTCTGTTTTCTGATAACTGATATACAGAAAACAAAAAACTTCACCTAAACCCTTAAACATAGTTGTAAAACATACCTCAATGGAGGACGACCTAAATGCACCTCTCCTCTTGCTCTGATAACATCAAACTGACCGACGATTTGTCGCACCGTTCTCGTCTCGCTTCTTCGCTAGAGCCCTAGTGCTCTGTGTTTCTTCTTCATTTTGATCGCTCCTCTTTTTCAAACAAAGTTATAATATGACAACCTTGCCACATCAACGCCACGTATCAGCCACATAAGCGCCACGTAAATGGTACTTAACTAGGTAAGGGCCACGTAATCGAGTTGGATTGACGGAGATGACGGTAAGGACGAACGTGGTCCTATTTGGTAACTTAAAGGACCAAATTGGCCTAAAAAAATTAAAGGACCAAATTGAACCTCAAAAATAAGTTAAGAGACGAAATTGGTATTTAAGCCTATATTTAACTATATCATGTAACTGACTTGTCTTACGTGATTGTAGTTTTATACATGATTCGTAATTACAATATTTCAGGTCAATATCCTTGTAAATTTTCATCCATTTAATGAATTTAGTTTCCGATGGGATTGGAAAAAACACATACTAACTTGGGACGTCATGCATCCATTTACAAACATCCATTTATTAAAATCGACTTTCACATAGACATAGGAGTGTTTAACTGCTATATTTCATCGAACACATCATACAACTTTGTCAACCTCAAATTGGATGTTGCAATGATTGTGGTTTATGTTGTGTGGTCTCAATGAGTGTGGTTTTGCTCCACAATCCATGCAACTGAAAATTGGTGTACAACCGCGACACCTTGTTATGACTAGGGAAATGGACCATCAAAATCGGTGTCATGTGTCCCAAATGTGTGTTACAAACTTATACCTTCAACGAAAAAGACAAAACCTTTGACACGATGAAGAGAATGAAAAGGTTCAAACCTTTTGATAGAACAAATTTAGAAAAGAGCAAATCTTTTTTGACACAGCGAATAGCAACATCTCTGTATTTCCCATCCAACAAAATGAAAGGTCGCTTGGCGGTGTCAAAGACCATGATAAGCCATCCTCCTTGATGAAAGGAGATCTAATATTCAAGCTTATAATTAAAAGTGAAACCAACACAACCAAGTCAAGAAAAATACAAATAGCAACTTTCTATTTCAACAGATCATAACAAAGGATGAAAAAACTTTTTAGCATATCAATATTGGCCATTAAAATCAATAACGTTGGAGAAAATAAGAAATCTACTAATCGGAGACTATGAACATGGATTCGGGGACCTGTACATGAAGATGCCTCTATTGTTCCCCAATGGCTTTGACAAAGAAAACAATCTTCAATAAAGTGGGGTTGGTGATGTTTGAGGAGGTGGAAAAACATAAAGAAATGGTTAGTGAAACCGGCCTTCTAATTATGATAAGTGAATGGGTAACCCATGCCATGTAGAGTTGAGTAAGTGGAAAGACATAGAGCAATTGATTTATAAAAATTATTAAAAAATGATGAAAAAATACGGATTGACACATCAACAATTTGTATGAGATGGAGATTTCTAAATAGGAGATGTTTGCTGATGTGGCGATGTTATATTCTGCGCTTTAGAAATTACATAGTATAAATAGATAGGAATGGGGCAAAGGGGATCCCCTATCGAAGTCCTCTTTTAGCAATGAACTCATCAGTGGGGCTTCCATTCACAAGGACTGAAACAGAGCTAGAACAAATTTATGCTTTCATCCATTTTCTCCAAGTATCGGTAAATCCCATCCTACCGAGCATATAGTCTAGGAATTAATTTTTAACTAACTGAGTCGTATGCTTTTTCAAAATCCACCTTCAATAGGAAACACATATCCTTTCTCCTCTTGGCTAAGTCAACAACTTCATTAGCAACTAACACACCATCAAAATTCTTCCTTCCTAACAAGAACGTAGTTTGACAAGGAGAGATAATCCTACCCAGAACCTTCTTGAGTCTCAACGCCAACAATTTAGAAATAATTTTATACATGCTGCCAATCATCAGCGATATGGGTATATATAAGAAATGGTGCAGTGATAGCTTTTGGTAAGGAAGCGTTATGATAAAATTCCAAAATATAGTTCCTTACCTCATATTTCACTATCTCCCAACATGATTTGAAAAAATTGAAGTTGAATTCTTCCGAACCTGGGCTCTTGATGCACTCACAACTCCAAACAGCCTCTTTGATCTCATCAAGGTTAAAAGATGCAATAAGGAACTCATTTTCTTCTACATAAACTTGTTGAAAAGAAATACCACCTAGAACCGGCCTCTCTAAATCGGATTATTCTTCAAACACTTGCTGGAAATGCCTCTTTACTTCAGCTTTCACTTTATTTGCTTCTTCGATCCACACGTTACCAACCCGCAGAGCTGTCAACTGGTTTCTTCTCCTTTTAACTCTCAGATAATTATGAAAGTAATGTGTGTTAGCATCTCCTTCAGCTATCCACCTTGTTCTAGCCTTCTGTTTTATTAAGCTCTCTTTTAGATGGAGCTGCTGCTAGAATTGAGATGAGAGCGTTTTTATTTTTTTTCCTCATCAGCCTGATTTGAATTAGCAGTAGCACATAACTCTTCCAAAGCATTATTTCTTCCACTATTTTGTCAATTTTCAGATCTATATATCTGAAGACTTTTTTGTTCCACCACCACAGTCTTTCTTTTAGCATCTTCAATTTTTCTTTGAGACTATACGCTTTCTAGCCTGCCATTGTAAAGCCATTTCCAACATTCTTCAACAACGCTCATAAAACCTGTGTGCTCTAGCCAGCAGTCATTGAAACGGAATGGTTATTTTGGTCCCCAATTATGAACTTGACTGACTAACCATACAGGACAGTGGTCCAAAATATCCTTGTTGCCCACTGTTAATTGTTGTCACCTAAAGTCCAGGCCCAATTCTCTTTGTTTGGTAGTTGCTTGGCCCATGTAAAGCAACTTGTCTCAGCCCAAACTATCTACAGCCCGGTGATTGAAGCTAGTTACTTTGTTGTTGAGTTGTTATTCTGTTTCCTTCTTATAACTGAATTAGTTATTAGTTAGTTGGAAGAGGTGCTAGTATATAAGTCTGCTTATGTGCCTTTTATGCAAAACTCGATTTCATTTGTATACAGAAAAACAGAATAGCAGAAAGAGCAGAGAGAAAAGAGAGAGTTCTTGAGAGTTTATGAGGTTCAATCCATGAAAGATCAAAGGTGCTTGATGTATTGATCTATGGAGTCATCAAACTTGTATTACTCTCAAATTTAGTGGATTCTTGTGCTCGGATTTTGTCCCCCAGACGTAGGAGGAAACTCTGAACTGGGTTACCAATTTCTGGTGTTTCCTTATTCCTTATACTTGCATCTTTATTCTTGAACCAATTCTGATTTTATATTCTTGCATACACACAACAGCATTTTTTCTGGTTTTGCAATTACTGTTCCATTGGACAAGCTACTGGTTTAGGTTCTTTCATTAATTTCAGGTACATTGTTCAATCTTTGGTGCTGTATTCTTAACAATTGGTATCAGAGCCGTGGTTCGGCCTGATGGGGGAGCGAGAGTGGATCCTGCCGGTTCTCTCAAATGTGGAAGACTCACACTTGGGGGGGAGATTGTTAGAATTCAAGTGTGAGTGGTTAGTCCCACATTGGCTAGGATTGGGCTAAGTGAAGGATATATAAGAGAGGTGACCCATATACCCAATGCCTTAAGGTTTTGGGTGGAGATGTGGTGTCTGCGTCTCTTAGTGGTCCTGGTCCTTAGCCAGTTGTTGCTCTCAGGTGCTCCCCGGACTCCCCAACACCCACCTACTGGGCAGATATCTGCCGTTGGATTATGAATTCATCAGATAGCAGGAACCGTGTCAGGTAGACTTGATGACTTACCATCTCTGCTAAACCATGTGAATTTTTTTGAGGAGTAAAATATTCAATAAATGAGTTTATTCAAGCGCTACTTAAAATAGAATACAAGTTTAGGATTTAGAACTTTTTATTTTAATAATTTTTTTTCATTTATTTCCTCTTAATTCTTAAAAAAACTCTCATGGACTCTTTCCTCCCTTACGCTCAAAATTTATAAATGTGAATTTATAAATAAATGTTTACATAAAAATATATGAAAATAATTTATAAAGTATATTTAAGAACTAATTTGATCAACTAGTTAGAAGTATATTTAATTAGAATAGCATGATTTTTTTCCCTACAAAACAAAAGTAAAATTCATATAAAAAATCATATAAATAAATTATTTTATATCATTTTACATTTGTTGATTAATTCAATAGCTAATTTTACGAAATACTTGGAATTCAATTAGCTAGTTCAATAGCTTTTAGCTTTCCATCATGTGAATCCTTCAAGATTTAAACGTGTATGCATGGAACAATAACAACAACAACAACAACAACAACAACCAGTATCAGGAGACATGCACTAATCATCAATATAATGAGAAGATTCTGCATAGGCGGGGTGAATATTCTTATGCACAAGCAATTTCAAATAATACACCAGAAAAGAAGGGAATGTTAAGGACGTTCTTATGGAGAATATCAATGATGGGTGTGTGCAAAATATTAACAACTCTATTTTGTCTTTCTCGATTGATGTAGTTGTGGACTTGTGGTTGAAAAGTTAAATGTAGCTTGTGTGTGAAGGGTTATAATGCCAGGGGATTCTTTCAAGATTCAAGAAAAGCTTACGTTGAAGGGGTGTTTTTGGTCAAGGCAACTCCAATGTGGGAGCTAATTTTATTTTTTTTGGAGGCTACTTGTGATGGGGATATTCATGCTTTTGTTGATGAAGCAAAAGAGTACTGTACTTCAGATTTGGTTTGAAGAGATTACAAGTTGGTGGCCAACCTTGCGGTTGATCATTTGAGGGAGGTATGGGTGCAATTTTTCCGGGTTTTCAGCCGTTGGATTAATTCAACGGTTGAGAGATTAAAAAAGAAAAAAATGGGGAAAACTGTCAGCCCCAAAATGGTTTGCAGAGAGGGAGATGGAAGAGAACTCCCCAAAACGACACCACCACGGCACCACCGCAAGTCGAATCCGTGCCAGACCTTGTCGCCACCGCGAGGTCCTTCCATCTTGCTCCCACTGTAAACCCCTACTTCCAGATCTATGGAACAACAGCCTATTTCCATTTCAAAATCAACCTGAGGAGTCGTACTATATACCAGCAACGGAATCCATCCAAGACCGCCATGGATGGCAGTGACATCCCCTCCGTCGTGCTGCAAGGAAGGAACCACTGTTACTTCCTCTCAAACATAAACAAGTCTTAAACTTAAAATTAGGGCTATATTAATTTTTGATACTCTCACTTTCTGCAACTGAGTTTCTTTATTTTTGGGTTTCACAAATTGGGCTAGTATTCATGGGAGGAGTAATGGAGTAGTGGTGTTGGATGGTGGTTGATAGACTGTGTGTGGTTCTGTGCAGAGAAAAGAAAGAGAAACGTTCATAGAGGAAGATGCAAAATAAAAAAATAAAAAAAATTAAATTATTTTTCCTATTTAATCTCGTAACCGTTGGATTAATCCAACATCTGAGAATAATGCAGGAGAGACTGCTGTAGACAATAGCGTAGGAGAGGATCCGTATCCCGCTTCGATCGAAGAGTTCTTCTCTTTTGTTGTTTCGTGTTTTAGTAATCTTATTAATGTCGATGCGGTGGTATTTCTCTCAATATCCGATTAACTTTTGTTGTAAACTTGTATTTTCCCTCAGTATTTTCAATAACTATTGTTGTTTCTATGACTAATTTTCTAAAATAGAGAATTTTTTTTATTAAACATATTTATTGCTGATTTTAATTTCTCGTTTTTTTTTTTGTAGATCCCTTGATATTATATCTTTATGGTAAATTTATATTTTCTTTTTGAATATTTTTAACTTTTTCTCTATTTAAAATAATAGTACTAAATGAATAATTTTCTGCTTCTTCATGGACTTTTAGATGTTTTATATCTTTATGTTTAGATCTTTCTGAATCCTTTGACATAGAGGCCATATTTATTTAGAAATAATATAATTTACTAAAGTGTATATATTTGATTTAATTCTTGAAATTTTTATCTTCCGATTATCTATAGCGATTTTGATTTCATCATTTCTAATAGTATATGGTTTTTCTTATTCTAAAAATCCATTCCTAATAAAGTTGTGGTGAATGCATCTTCTTCTATATAAATATTAAACTTAATATTAAATCCATGAACTATGACTAAATAAATATTAGAATATTTATCAAATTTATTTTCTTTATCGGTTAGTATTTCTTTTATTATTTATGTTTTAAAAACATCTTTACAAAGATCTAGAATTATATGGCTAACACACCCTCCCGTATTAATATAGGTACTAAATGATTGCCCACTTTGCTTCCGTTTGATAGTTGATGGTGTTGTTGATGATATATATTAAGTGTAAAAGAAAAGAATATATCTGGAGTATATAGAGAAACTGAGTACTTTATTTATATTTTACAAGAATGGAATACATGGTTGTTACCACTCTCAAGGTAACGGCTCAACTCCGCTAGGAAAAGAGCACACAAACTTCCTAGGAGAAGGAAGAGAAAATCTATGCAAGAATTTTCAATACAATTTCCTCTCCTCGTGTTTCACTACATGAAAACTTATTATTTATAATGTAAGGAAAAAACTATTAAGGTTGAACTGGGATTTTTTGGAATTGACTCTTAAGGACTTTGGATTACCTATTATGTCTGTGAATTTGATCACGAGTTGTGTTTGAGCTAGTAATCTTACAATTCTTTGGAATGGCGAAAAAACTGAGCATTTCAAACCTTCTAGAGGATTGAGACAGGGTGATCCTCTATCCCCTTACCTCTTGGTACTATGTATGGAGAAGCTGGCTCTTAGTATCCAAAACAAGGTGGATTCAGGAGCTTGGAAACCTATTCATGTTTCTAAGGGTGGCCCAGGCTTATCTCATCTCCCATTTGCTGATGACGTTCTTCTTTTCTGTGAGGCGGATACTGGTCAGGTGCTGGTGGTGATGGATACTTTGCATGAGTTTTGTCTGGCTTCTGGTCTAAAAGTGAACTTGCTCAAATCCAAAGCTATGTGCTCTAGAAGAGTCCCCCATGAGAGAAAATTGGTTGTAAAGGATATCTCCTCTATCCGGATGGTTGTGGATTTACCTAGGCTTCCCTTTAACTCAAGGAAGAATTACTAGAAATGTCTATGATGGGCTCATTAAAAAATTGTATTTTAGATTGGGCTCCTGGAAAGGGAAATTATTGAACAAAGCTGGAAGAGCTTGTTTAGCTCGATCAGTCACAAATGCAATCCCTAGGTATACTATGCAAACACACCTCCTTCCTGTCAATATGTGCAACTGTATTGATCGAATCACTCGCAGCTTTGTCTGGGGTGGAGATGGCACCACTCGATCTTGGAATCTCGTGAGTTGGAAGACAGTTACCACTCCTAGAAAGTTTGGTGGTCTGGGTGTTAGAGAAGCTCGGGTGACAAACTTCTCTCTTCTAGGGAATCTGATCTGGAGCATTATAAACGAGCCTCAGAAATTGTGGGTACGGATCCTAACTCACAAGTACCTTGGCTCAAATTTGATTTGGAGCACGGCTTCCACAACCGGTGCTTCGATCACTTGGCAGAGCATCATTAACACTATGGCGGAACTGAGGGAAGGTTTTTCCTTCAGAATTGGAGCTGGCGACACATCTTTTTGGTACTCAGATTGGACGGGCATGGGCCCTCTCTGCAACCTAGTGGACTACGTCCACATTTCTGACACTATTTTTTCTTTGAGTGATGTTTGCAGGTCAGGTTCCTGGGATCTAGTTCGGCTTCCTACCCCTATGCCTTTGCCTCTGGAAGAGAGGATTTTAGAGTGCACACCGCCTGTTCGCCTTAATTCTTCATTGGAAGATAAATGGATTTGGAGAGGAGCTAGTAACGGGTCATTCAGTTGTTCTTCTGCTTGTCACTGGCTTCTGGCTCACAACAGGAATTGGAATGCCAATGAGAATTGGTCTTGGGTGTGGCGGATTGGAGCCCCCTGCTAAAATCAAACATTTGCTCTGGTTGTGTCTCCGTGATGCTATCCCCACGAATATGAAGCGCTTTCATTGTAATTTGGCCAACTCCTCACTCTGCCAACGCTGTTCTCTAAATGATGAAGATGTTTTTCATTGCCTCTGAGACTGCCCTCATGCGAGGGAAGTGTGGCTCCGCGTTGGTTTACTTGCTCACCCAGAGTTTCTGTGTCACCCAGATGCTGCGGGATGGATAACCGCTATGTGTCGTAGTGATGCATCAACCTTGTTCACAGCAACGATTTGGTGGCTCTGGTTGTGGCGTAATAACAATAATTTTAGTGAGGATAAGTGGGATATTGGTGGTGTTATGAGAAAGATATATCATTCCCATGATGCATTCATCGCCTATTATTCTAATTCTCTTCGTGATCTTACTATCCGCCAGCATCTTGCTACTTGGACCCCCCTCCCTCTGGTTCTGTTAAGCTAAATACAGATGGGAGTGCTAATCTAATTTTGAAAGAGATTGGTTTTAGTGGTCTTATCCGTTCTGACTTGGGAGATTGGTTGATTGGATTTTCTAGTCATGATGGGTTGGGTGATCCTGTTCTTGCTGAGTTGTTTGGTATTCACCATGGTTTGTCTTTAGCCTTGGATTTGGGATACATAGATATTGTTTGTGCTTCAGATTGTCTCGAAGTTGTGGACATCCTGACTGGTAAAATTCTTAGCAATTTTCACCCACATGCTACTATGATTGCAACTATCACTAACTTGTTGTCGGGTGGAGCGCGTGTTTCCTTTATCCATGAGGGCCGGGAAGCAAATAAGTGCGCAAATTTTCTAGCTAAGGAGGGTGTTAAGTCCTCTGCTCAGTACAAGATCTGGAACACACCACCTCGTGGTTTGGGTTCCTTACTCTTGAGTGATGCCCTTGGTTGTTAGTTTTTTTTTTCCTTTTTGTTGCCTTGCTTAATTCTGTATTTCACCCAAAAAATAAACTAACTGCTTATTTTATATTGTAACATATTATACATACCTCGGCTACCGCCTTATCTACCCTCTTATTAAAGGTCTCCTCAAACTGCTGCATCAGCATTGCCTTGAAGGACTCCATCTCCGCATAGGCTTTTGCTTTGCCACGAGGTGCAGCACTTCCATAATATGTCTTTAGACCAACACCAAAAGGGGCAACGCGGGGACGGCCACCGTGATCAGGTGTCCCAATGGCAGTAGTCAGGATATCCATACGTGTATCAAGAACAAAAGTTCCTTGAGTGGCCTGATCTACAAGGTCATCCTGCCAACATATATGGTTTAAGTCAATATTATGCAAGGCATTAAACTAAAAATAATATATTGAAAGTTTTACTTACAATTTTTGAGGCAACCTTGATGTTTGTCTCCTCGTTTATATACCCTCAGGTTGGCTTTATTCGGTCAACTTCCCTTTGCTCGTGACGTGGTGGAGAATCAACATCATCCATCACAACAAAGATATTGCCACCATCTTTTTGCATTTCCTTCAACCTATTCTCTTTCCAGGTGGCCTTCAAATATGCATAACCACCACGAGAAGTTCTGTGGTAGTACTTGTTCTTGGCCTGGTTTTGTTTTCCTTTTACTCTTTTCTCCTGTTACAAATAACGTACATGTAAATTAGCTAAACGTAAAATCAATTAACATGAGAAATTAAGAAAAAATACTAACCAAAAACTGAGGCTCATGTCGACTCTTCACAAACAACTCCCATGTTTCTTCTGAAATGCCTTTATACTTATGACATGGGGTCTTATATCCGTCCTTGTCACCAGGGCCAAAAACATAAGACCTGGTGAGCATAGTCTTGTGTGACTTCCAACGTGCAGCAGCATAAGATAGCCATCTCTTCTTAAGCCCCTTATCGCCAGGATCAACATCAAATGTTTCCTTAAATAGACAATAAAATGATATTAGTAATAAATAGATTTAGTTAAATGGTATAAGAAATTAAAGGAGTTTGTAAAAAGAGGTATTACCGTCACATCCTGCCAAATGCAGTTTTTTGTGCCGTCATCCACATTTTCCCATTCATTTACCAATATGCTAACCTTGTGTCTAGCCAACATAGCCACAAATGTCTTGAACTTAGTTGCATAGTTCCCTATAGGCTGGCCTGTCTCCCCATCAAACTCAATTGGATACCTATATCCAGTCGGACGTCTAGAAGTCAACTCCTGACAAGAAGTGGTCGATCTAGTCTTCTTTTTTGTAGATGTTGTACTATCTACAGGATCTGCCATTATATCTGTTTAGAAGACAAAAGATAAATGTCAGAAACAATAATATAGGACAAAGCAGCATATAAATCATTAATAAACACAAGAATAGCATATAAACAAGCAGGTATTAACCTTTAAATTTATTCCATGGGTGAAATACAGATGTTTTCCCATATCCCTTCATTATGATCACCACGAGTGGTATGCATATCGCCCACATCCCTTTCTTCAATGAAAGTAGGAATTTGTGTTGTGAAGGAAGGAGTCTCAGAAATATTAAGGGTTGAATCTTCATTTTCATTATTATCATGAACGTTTTTTCCTTGTAGGACCACTGACCAATTTTTTCTAGAAGGATCATTGACATAAAAAACTTGTTTTGCTTGTTCAGCCATGATGAAAGGCTCGTCCTTGTAACCTACTTTGTCAAAGTCCACCAATGTAAAACCCATTTCATCAGTTGTTACTCCACTGTTACTATTAACCCACTTACATTTAAAAACAGGCACCTTAAATTTGCAGTAATCAAGCTCCCAAATCTCTTCAATTACCCCAAAGTAAGCTATGGATGCAAGAATGGGGCTTTTATCCCTTGAACTAGAGAAATGCATTGAAGAAGCCATTACCATAACCCCACTGTTTTGAACGGTACTCTTGTCATCCTGTGACTTTGTGTAAAAGGAAATATTGTTTATATCGTACCCACTCCAACACAAGACATTAAAACTAGGTTCATGTGCTAGCCTACTTAATGTATCAGAAGCAGTATCATATTCCTTCATAACCTGTGCTTTGAACCAAGATAAGAATGTCTTGTTATGCTCTTTCAACACACTTTTTTCGTTCATTCGAGGGTTACTGGCCTTGACAACTCTTTTGTGAACTTCTAAGTAAGGTATAACCTCAGCATTGTTATTCAATATATACAGATGTGCTTGAAGCACCTCCACACGACTCATGCTCTTAACGGTTAACCCTCGTGTACCCCTACCTTCATATCTTCCAACATGACGAGTCTTAGGAATCCCTACAGGTTCCACTTCTGACAAGTAGTGCATAAAACTCAATGGCTTCTTCTGTGATGTACCTTTCAACAATGGATGCTTCGGGGCGGTATTGATTCTTAACATACCCTTTCAAGATCTTCATATATCGCTCCACTGGGTACATCCACCTTAAATAAACGGGGCCACACAATCTAATCTCTCATACTATATGAACAATTAAATGGACCATGATGTCAAAGAATGATGGAGGAAAGTACATCTCCAACTGACACAATATAATAGCAGCCTCGTAGGGTCAATGACTTTGGCACATATAGCATTGAAGAACAAGCACAATCTAGTTATGACATGTCAGACTTCTTTTGGCAAGATGCCACAGATAGCCACTACAAGTAATTGTTGCATCAATACATGGCAGTCATGAGACTTTAAGCCAACTACTTTGAGGTCTTTCAGTGAGATTAGGTTTTTAACATTGGAAGAGTAACCCTGTGGCACTTTAATTCCCCGAAGACACTCGCAAAAACTTCTTCTCTCTTGTTTTGACAAAGTATGGCATGCTGGGGGCAGATATGTGGCATTACCCCTTGGCTCTGGAGCTAATTTCTGTCTTATACCCATTGCAACCATATCTAGACGAGCATTCACACTATCCTTTGTCTTGCCCTGAATGTTGAGAAGAGTACCAATTACACTATCACACACGTTTTTCTCTACATGCATGACATCAATACAGTGTCTTACATCAAGACTGGACCAGTATGGAAGATTAAAGAACACAGACCTCTTCTTCCATATATTTTTCACAGTGGACTGCTTTTGTTTCTGTTTCTTGCCAAATATGACTTTGATGTCCTTCACTCGCTGATACACTTCTTCCCCTGTTAAGGCATTCGGAGCTACACCATTTTCCTGAAATCCATTGAAAGCCTTTTTTAACCTACGATACGGGTGATCACGTCGAAGAAATCTACGATGCCCAAGGTAAACAGTTTTCCTTCCATGTTTCAGTTGATTGTAGCAGGTGCCCTTTTCACATACAGACACGCACTATGCCCTTAACACTATATCCTGACAAGTTCCCATATCTTTGGAAAGTCATTGATGGTACAAAATAACATGGCACGCAACTTGAAATTTTCATTGGAATATGCATCGAACACATCAACGCCCTCGTCCCACAATTTCCTCAAGTCTTCAATCAGGGGACTTAGGAAAACATCTATGTCATTTCCAGGTTGTTTCGGGCCCGAAATCATCATGGATAACATCATGTATTTGCGTTTCATGCACAACCAAGGAGAAAGGTTGTACACTACCAAGACAACAGGCCATGAACTGTGGTTGGTACTTAAGTTACCATACGGATTCATTCCATCAGAAGCAAGCCCAAACCTAATGTTTCTTGGCTCATTGCCGAAATCTGGAAACAGAGTATCAATTTTCTTCCATTGCAAAGAATCGGCAGGATGGCGAAGTTGTCCGTCACACTTCCTCTCATCCACATGCCATCTAATACTCTTTGCGTCTTTTTCATTGGCAAACAGTCACTTCAATCTTGGAATTATTGGAAGATACCATAAAACTTTGGCAGGCGCACCCTTTGTGCTCTCATCGTCGCAACTGTCAACGTCGTCCTTCACCTTGTAGCGGGATAGCCCACACGTGGGGCACTTGTGAACATTTTTAAACTCTTTTTGGTTCAATATGCAGTCTTTGGGGCATGCGTGTATTTTCTTATACTCCACACCCATCGGACACAAGATCTTCTTCGCATCATACGCACGGTTCGGCAATGTATTACCCTCTGGAAGCATATCTTTCAACAACTCAGGCAAGTCGGTGAAGCTCTTGTCAATCCACCCATTTATTGCCTTCAAATTAAACAATCTCAACACGGCAGACAACCGTGTGAATTTTGTGCACCCCTTATACAAAGCCTCTTCATTGTCTTTTGTCAAGGATTCATAAACATGTACTCGTTTAAAAGACTCATGTCCAATATCACGGATCATGTCTTCTAACCGATCGTCCATTTCTACTTCAGCTTTCTTTCCTTCAGACACACTTGACATTTCCTTCTTCTCACCATGCCATGTCCATGTTGTATAACTACTACAAATCCCATGGACAATTAGGTGTTCCCGTATTTTGTCGACTATTTGTGGTGTCTGGTTCACACAAATAACACACGGACAAGAAAATCTTCTGCCACTTTTAGGAAGCTTCGTTTGAGCAAAATTCAGAAACTCTTCTACTCCCTTCTCGTACTCTTCACTCAATCGATTTTGTTGCATCCAACTACGATCCATAACTAAGTTTTGAAAAAAAATAACACACTTCACAATCGAAAAAACCTAATACCAGAAAGAAAGCTAATAGGAATATAATTACCTTACAAAATCAAAACCAGGAGAATAGTACTAATTACAAAGCCAATGAGAGATAGAAAGAAATCTCAGATCCATCCATAATTACCCATTATGTAAATCAAGGATTTGCAAGACTTAAGACTTAAGAATTAAAGCTCAAGAGATTATGCAGACAATCTATCTACTTGTAAAAGTGAAGTTGCGTACATTTATTTTTCCCACACCCCACGTAGTGAGAGCCTCTTGCACTTAGCCATCTTTTAAAACTTACACTAGTAATTACTAACTTTATTATATGTGAAACTTTTAAATCAATGAGCCCCTCAAATAGATGAAATATGTCCCCTCCCATCTAAAATTTTCTCATTATTAATGTCCGGCATTGCAAATGCCTTCCATAATCAAATATATAAAATACTTTCTAAGTGACTTTTTTTTTTCCTAATAAATTTTGGATTTTGGATAAATGAATGAAGAAACAAATTCTTCTATTCTGAATTGTATTAGAATATCAATTAGAATATCAATTTCAAAGTCAATAAAACATATGTACATCCAACCGTTTTAATGTGACACATATGACTCATATTTCCCACATATATTACTTGTTCATTGTAATAAAAATAAGGTTCCCATGACACAGCTAGAATAGCCAGTTAACCACTGCTCATTTGTTCAAAGTCAATTAAAATCCGTTTCTCAGCCATCAATTTGTTCAGGTTCAGAATTTTCTATTTCTTGCTCTGAATTGCATGCAATAAACACATATCAAAACAATGCAGTGTATCATATGCACCCAAGAAAATCTTTATACTGAATTGAACCAAACCTAAGAAAGGAAGACATAAATAAAAAAAAAGGAGACCTCGAACGGCGGCGGCTTGATCGAAGAAACCAAAGGAGGACCAATGGCAGGGCGGCTTGAAGGAGAACGAATGGTCGTGGCGGCGGCTTGAAGAAGAAACCAAAGGAGGACGAATGGCAGGGCGGCTTCAAGGAACGAATGGTCGCGGCGGCTTGAAGGAGAACGGCGAGCAAAACTCTACGCGAGCAAAACCGAATGCGAGCTTGAAGATAGAGGCACGGCGGCGAGGATAGAGGCACGGCGGCGTGGATAGAGGCACGGCGGCGAGGATAGAGGCACGGCGGCGAGGAGAGATTCTCACTAAAATGTGTCTACGGGTTTGAGACAACTGTAGGGTTTGAGAGGGAAAAGAAGAGGGAAAAGAAAATTAACTCTCGTGTGGGTCTTCTAAATCGGTCATTATATTGACAGATTTAAAATATTGCGTATTTTAAATCGGTCACCATAAACAACCGATTTAAAATCCCATTTAAATCGGTTCTTTATCACAACCGATTTAAATTCTTTTTTCGTAAAAGATTTTAAATCGGTTGTTATAAACAACCGATTTAAAATGTGTATCATAATGTTAAAACTTCAATTTAATTTCAAAATTGCCACCGCATTTATTTTTAAATCGGTTGTTTAAAACAACCGATTTAAAATCTCTGTTCCGAAAGGTAGTTTCGCAGTAATGGCATGTACATTATTTTTTTTTGTTGAGAAATGCACATTATTTGTTACTACCTATATGTGATGATTTGAGCTCTACATTATTTGCTTTCACATGATTGCTTTATGATATTATTGCTTACATCGTTCTTCTATTCGAACCCTTCTGAATAAGCCTTATCGGTTAAAAGTGCTGATGATTCTTCCTTTTCTTTAACTCTGCATAATATTTACTATTAATTTCTTCACTATTTTTTAAGACAATACAAAAAAGAAAACATACATTACAGCTCAACATCCACTTCCGCTATGTTTATTTTCACAATAAAGAAAAATATAAAAATATAACACCCAAATTTCAAACACAAAATGAACATTTTCATATTCATATACACAAACGCATCTTGTTGAAAACCCACATTGACACTGAAGAACCTCGGTCAATGACGAGAACAACCTCACTTCATGCTGACGTGGCAACCCGTGTCCTTCTCAAAGCTTACGTGGGTGCAAGAACACCCTGAGCCCATTTTTCATGAACAAGGTGAGAGACATCTTCTGCTCCACCCGGTGACCGGGAACCAGCGATAGCCGGTAGCGCAAGAGAACAGCTGCAGCCACAGACTTCATCTGCAGGTAAGCCAAGTCCTTCCCCAAACAAGTTCTCGGTCCAGCATTAAAAGCCACGAACATGAACCCATCCTTGGGCGGTTCGAACCGGTCACCCCGAACCGAAAGCCACCTCTCCGGTTTAAACTCCATGCAATCCTCACCCCAAATCGTCTCCATCCTCCCCACCGAATAAATCGAATACGTAACCGTCGACCCCGCCGGAACCACCTTCCCGTCCGGCAAAACATCGTCGGCGATGGCCTGCTTGAAATCCTGCGGCACCGACGGGTACAAACGCAGCGTTTCAGCCAACGCAGCCTTAAGATAAACCAATCGATCGGCTTCCCCGAAGTCCAGTGGGTCCTCCGTCCATTTTCGCTTTTCACCGCCGCGAGTTTCCTCGAGAACCGCCGTTATCTCCTTCACTATCTTTTCCTCCACTCGGGGGTTGTTCATGACAAGCCAGAAGAACCAGCTGAGTGCCACCGATGACGTGTCCCTTCCGGCGAGGACGAAGTTCAAAACGATGCGTTGCAGCACCGCGGCGGGGATGGGTTTTCCGTCGACGTCGCGCTTCTTCATGAAACGGGACAGCAAGTCGTCAGAAGGGGTTTCCTTGCGATCCGAAACGGCGTCGTTCATGTAAGTTTCGACGATTTGGAGACTCTCCTTTAACCTCTTCTCGGATCCAATGCAGAAAAGTTTCTGAAACCTCCAAAATACACCTGGGTAGAGGAACCTGCGTTCAGCAACTCTTGTGTGAGAATAATAGATTAATACAATTAAAACAATAATTTATAAAAAAGTGTATATGGAAAATTAATTTTAAACATAATTTTAAATAAGAGTTTGTGAAATTGGTTCGATTAAAATTAAATTAAATTAAATTAAATTTTTATTAATTTTTTGGTGTAATTTATATTTTTATGAGTTTAAAAGTTATGCTCTGTGATCAGTATATCAGTTTTGCACTTACAATTTATATTTTTATTAATTTCACTCTCATGCAAGAATTACTCACCTGTGCATAGTAGCTTCAGTGGCGGTGTCAAAAGCAACAGCAAAGGGGTTTTCTGGTAATTCCGGAGAAAGAGTTTCGGGGTCTTTACCAAAGGTGAGTCCACAAATGTTATCAAACGTTAAGCGTAGTAGAAGGTCTTGTAAGTCAACCGAGACGTTATCTTTGACCGCTTTATCCAAAATGCACCATAACCGGTTCTTGATGGACCGGTTAACCCACCGAGCCATGGCTTGTTTCAAAGTTCGTGTCGTGAATTCAAGAGCAGCGGTTTTGCGTTGCATGAGCCATGTTTCTCCGTCACTATTGAAAATTCCTTGGCCCAACAGGTCGTGAAATGAGCTCTGCCACTTGGGTCCTTTCGGGTAGTTATCGAACCGGGTTCGGAGTATGTGTTCGAGGTTCTTGGGGTGGCACGTGACGGTGTAGAACCCTTGCTTGCGAGCCAAGAAAGGGAGAGGGATGATGCAGGTTTGGTAGGTGGCTGAACCGCCGGTTGCGCGGAGGTTACCGGCGATCCAGTCGTGGACCTGGTCACGGTTCTTGAAGAGTGCCGGGAGGCTACCCACGAAGGGCCATGGTTTTGGACCGGTTAGGGTTCGAGCGAGGAGATGGAACCAGAGGAAATAGGCTGATAGGGCAGCTGTTAGTGTAAGGAGGAGAGGGAGGGTCTCCATTTGTTTCGTGATACTACAAGGGGTGCATTCTTGCTTATATATATATTTTACGGGAATGACACTATGACAAGGTTTAAATTAGGAAAGAGTTGTTGGGAAATTTTTTTGCATAAAAAATGAAGTGATCGATGTTAGGTGTACATACATAGGAACTGCAATGGGGAGATGCTATGAGAATTGTAATTTAAATTTTTGTTTTCAAAATAATGATTACGGTTATTAAGTGTATATAGATGGTTGCAATAAGTATATATATTGGATATTGTTAGGTTTTTAGTTCTGATGAGCGATGATGCCGGGTTATGTTATTTGAGTATGGATATCTAGCTTCTGTGATTTTTATTTGTTTATCTAATTAAAACCAAGAACAATTTCATTCTTGTCATTATTGTCTTCCCATTTTTTAGAGATTCATAATTGTTTATCTATTCTATTGAGAGAGTTGGGAATTGTTAATTCAATTTATAAAAAGCATTTTGAAACCAAGAGTGTTGATTGCGCACTTGGATCACTTTAAAATGGAGGGCTATGTTCATATAAATTTTTTGATAGCTAGTGTTGATATTGCATTCTGATTACGTGCTAGTCGGACATTCATGTTGGTAGATTGTAATTTGTTTTACTACGTACGGTTGCTTGGTTTTATTGTGAACCCGCCTATGCTTTGTGCTACAGTAGAGAAAGGTTTGTAATTTTTACTTAAAAACTTTAGTAGAAATAAGAAAATTTCAAATAATTAATTTCTAAAAAATTGAAATAGGTCAAATACCGTGATTTTTAATAAGTGCTTATGCAACATTTAAGAGCTTATATATAAGTTATTTTAAAATCAAAGAGAAAATAAGGATAATCGCTGCACACAAGCTATAAGTTTTTATAACCTATCGTGAGTAGCTTATGAAAATAATTTATCATTGTATAAGTTATTTTTATAAACTCTTTCAAACACTCAAAAAAAAAATGTAATTAAGCTCATTGAAACACCCCGTAAATAAACTATGAATTTAAATTAGTATGCACATATAGTGTAAAAGAATTTTACATAAACCATGTAGGTACTTGAGCAGATATTTTATAAAATGTTTTTATGCTGTGAATATATAATTATTAAATTCAGAGACTATTGTTTCTTTTATCCACATTTCCATTTTCCATTATTTTTGCTGCACATACTATTTAGGTTTCATTTATATTGATTTTTAATTTTTAATTTTGTCTTAATTATTAAAACCATCTCCTTAATTTTTCGGATACCAATACTCATTAAAAAAATATATATCAAAACAAATATTCTTGTGAGAGAGACACAGGAAAATGAAAACCATATGTATGCACTACTTCTTTTGCGGTAGATTATTTTTTTTTGCAACCATTTTAATTTGTTTTCTCAAAATGGCAAACTTGTTTGAGAAAATGAAACAATGGGGATATATAATGATTCTATGGGAGCAATATTCAGTAATATTAGGTATGAAAAAAGCGGGAGAGTGGGGAGTAAGTGAGAAAATTTATGACGTGTGGAGTTGAAATATGGTAAACTGGTTTTAGCATATACGCAAACTAATTATGAAAAGTAAATTTGGTACTGTCACATCATCTAAATTTCCGCATTCCTTTCTACCATTTCAGTTCCACGGCTTAGATACTTGACAGTTGATGCTCGTACATCGTGTTGGACATATAAGTACTGAACCCAATTCGTGTATCATGTTGTTGGGTGCCAAATTTTAAATTTGGGTTTATCGACAGAACATTAGAATTTGATAAGTAAGGGCGTAAGAGACTAGAACAGGGGATGAAAATTGACTAAGTTTGAGAGACCAAGTGATGGGGTGGCTGTTCGACTAAAGGCATAACGCGTCGAAGATGTCAAAATGATCATGGTCGAAACAGGCTTGGTTATTAAGTAAAGGTCAATATACAGCTCGACAGGATGTGCTACTGTCGATTAGGTAGTTTTTAGCGAAAACTTAACTATCAACCCGTGTCCGTACACGTGTCAGGTTGGATGTTAGGTGGTTTTTTCATATTTTTGCCTATAAATAGTAGTTTGTACGATGTAACAGAGGTTGGATACATGATCTAATTCCTAATATCTCGACGGCTAAAAAAGATTAACGGAAAACGATCATTGTATGCATTCCAAACTTTATCTTTCTGCATTTTTAATCAAGTTTCAATCTATTTTCAATTCTTTGCATTTTCAGTTATGTCATTTACATTCCAATCAATTCTTATTTTTCTTGCTACGCATTTACATTATTTAATTCCATGTCATTTACTGTTTTCTGCACCTTTACTTTTAAAGTCATTTACATGCTTTGCTTTTAATTCATGTTCTTTATGTTTTTTTTACTTAAATTCATGCATTTATACGTTTTCACTTAAATTCATGTCTTTTAACCGTGTTTCTTAAATTCTGTCTATTACTTGTTTTCTTTTACATTTCTGCGTTCACTTCAATTGCATGTTGGGCTTCAGTGATGCATGCCCCATGACTTTGCAGTAGTGCATACTTATTTTAAATTTTGCTCTAATTTGCTTGTAAATCAAGTTATTGGCTTTAATGACCACTCTTGTTTATTTAAGTCCATATTGCCATTTCGACAACAACTTGTTGTTAGTTGGAATTCTCATATACAGATTTGGCATAAGACACAATAATTCATGGCTATGAAGCCAAGAATGTTACAAAATTGATAACGTGTCGAGCAATTGACCGTTAGTTTCAAAAAAACCGTTGTTTGCAAAACGAGATTACCACATAATTCGTCGATCTTGCAATCGTTTGAATTAATTATTTGTTACTTTGCTGAATTTGGTAGAAATACACTTATAAACCAAATTTCCCAGTAAACAAATTGGCACGCCTGGTGGGACGCGTTTAGAGTAACTCGTTTTAAACGATGGTTTTATGCGTCTAAGAAGTGGAAGGATCACTGCTTCTAACGTAACGCAAAATAGAAACATGAATGGCAGTACGAATAGCAGTGCCACAACACCAAGCGTTGCTAGTGCGAATGCATCGGCAAGCAATACAAATGCTTCGACCACCAGTACGAACGCAGGGGTAGTTATGATCCCGCGGATGAGTAATACTACCGTTGGGGCGGGTACTGGGATGGCAATGGCCAATACGCAAGGAGAAGTTATTCCAAGCGCCGCAAAGATTTGAACCAAAGGGTTCAGAGTGCTCCAGAAATTCAGGCATCGCCTGGAAGTGCGAGGAACTCGAGTATTAGGCCCGTGCCGCAAGCAACGCAACCTCCGTTTGGAATGCCGTATGGTTATTTGAATAACTCGACAGTTCCCGCTATTGGTTCAACCATGTTCAACCAATATGTGAACCAGCCCTTCTTGATTTTTGGAAATTCTTCCAATACTCAGGGAATGGTAGGCATGACCACTACCACAACCAATCGACAGGGGTCTGGTATAGGGGAAATGTCAAGACAAATGCCTCAGAATAATGGGGGTTTAACCCAGAATTCGTTGGCAAGCATTCGGCAACAAATGGATGACAGTAATCATGACATGGTGAACATGTTCACCCAGCAAATGGGTGCGGTTATTACGCCTCTTATGTAAAATACCAATCAAGCGTGTAATGCATTGGCTCTGCAAATGGAAAGGTTGAACCAAGCATTAGGGTTGGCAGCACCAATGACTGACAACGTTCGGCAAGGCCCAATGGGTATGCCCCAAGTGCAATACTTGGGGGGCAATCCACAAGATGGGAATAATCAAAATGTGGTGCAGAATGAGGTCATTCAACCAAATCCAAACCTTGGTCAGAATATGAACAACTTGGCTTATGGTCAGGTTCAAATTCTACAAAGGAATCAAGATCAAGGACCCCAAGGACCCCCAGTGCATCAAGGTTTAGCCAACTTTAGGCACAATATTATGGGAAACCAGATAGAACAAAACGTGAATCAGGCTGTCGAGCAGATGCTTAACAGACTTGGTTTCAATATTGGTCAAGCTAATCGACCATATTTCATATCTGCGTTTCCTGAATGGGTACAACAGGCTGAAGTGCCTAGGGGAATAAAGATTCCCAAGTTGTCTAAGTTTTTACGTGACAATGAGAATCAACTGTCGAACATGTTGCCAGATACTCAATAGAGATGGGGGAGTTGGCCACAGTAGAGGGTTTGAAAATGAGATTCTTCCTAAGCTCATTGACGAAGAATGCATTTTCCTGGTTCTCAACTTTAAGGGCCAATTCAGTCCACTCTTGGGCCCAATTGGATGGATTGTTCCATGATCAATTCTTCAGGGGTGACTTAAGGGTTAACTTGACTGACTTATTCAACGTCAAGCGTATGTATAATGAGTCTATAGATGATTACATCACTAGGTTCAAACACATGAAGAGCAGGTGCTTTACGCCTGTTCCCGAAGCGGAAATCGTTAAAATGGCCGCTAGTGGGTTGGATTACCATATTAGAAAGAAATTGGTGAACCAACGCATTGTTGATCTTGCCCAACTAGGGGAAAAAGTTCGGCAGATTGAACAACTCAGGTCTGAAAAGGATAAGAAAAACAATAAGAAATTCATTAGACGTGAGAAAGTTAATTGTGTCGAACAAGATCAAGCAGACAGTGAGGATGAGGCTATCACCGAGCAAGAAATAAATCTTGCTGAATTGAAAGATGGGCCACCTTATGCTTGTCAGGCTCTAGTACCTTCCAAAGGGAAGGAAAAGATGAGTTATGCAAACACGAAAACCTATACATTTGACATAACTAAAGCTGATAAAATATTTGACATTCTGTTGAAAGACAAACAGTTGAAGTTGTCAGATGGTCATAAAATGGAAAGGCCTGAGGACTCCAGTGGTAAAATTTTTTGCAAGTACCATGGGGCTTTAGGCCATTCTACTAATGAATGTTTTCGTTTCAGGGATTTGATACAAAAAGCTCTGAAAGAAGGAAGACTCAGGTTTGCTGACAAGCAAAAGCCTAGTATGAAGGTGGATACTGATCCATTTGGCCAAGGCATATCCAATGTCGAAGTCCATAATCCAAGAAGCTGCAACATGGTGAATATCAGCGCTAAGCAGAAATATGTGGTGAATGTGGAAGACCCATTCGATATTTACCCAAGGCCTCATGAGTCTGTTGAAGACTTTCTGAGAAGGAAGAACAAGAAGGGACAGCTGAGTTTGTGCCCACATTGTGACAGGTATTTCGACGTGAAAGCCGCTCAGAAAGCCAAGAATGATCAGAAGCTTAAATCTCACCAGCACATGCAAACTGGATATGCAAGGAGGAACTATAAGGCTGTTCCCGTGAACCAGATGCCTGTTTCAGTGAACCAGGTGCGGAGGCCCACGGCACAAAGGCCTCGCAGAGCAGTTGGTGGTTGGTTAGTTGAGTCCTCGAGGGAATCAATTGGAAGCAACCAAGGGTTATCTCCTGGTCGAGTGTCGAATAAGACCAGGAAGCCTGATGCCAATGTGGTGGTGAACAAGTGGGTCGAGAATTCTTCCAAGGCCCGTTGCCCTGAGTTGAGAAATAGGGTAAGGGCTAAGAAGAGTGATCCTCGACAAATGCCATTTTGGAATGAAGATTACCAATTTGGCAGAATACCTTATCCTGGAGGTGATCAAGTGAAGAAAGCCCCATTGTCGAAGAGTCAGAAACGTCGTCGGCAGAGGATGAGGAAAGCTCAGAAACAAAAATTGAAGGCTGCTGAGATGGTCAAGGCTCAACAGGAGGACTGTTTTATGGTTGGGATCCAGAAGGTCCCATTGCCTAAGGAGGTTGGGTCAAGACTAAAGAGCGTGGTCGTTGATGTCAAAGGGGCTAACTTCGAACGAGGTCAAACGTCCCAGGACCAGGGGCAAGCATTGTCGACAGGGTCCAAGAGGAATGCCATGCCTGCGAAAGTTCCTTCCACAGTTCAAGGAAAGAAGACTTGGCCAACAGGTTTGATTGAAGCCGAAAAGCTGGCTTCCGAGCGAAGAAGGTTTGGTGTTCGAGCAGCTCCAGTTGAGGATGTGAAAAGCGATGTCTCTATGGAGGAGTTAAGGATCATAGCCAATGATTCTGATTTTTTGGATGAACCCATGGGGGCAGTAGGGGAAAATCTTGTCAAGACAGACCTGTCCATGGAAGAGGTCATTGAGGCATTGAATGATCCAGATGACCCAATTGGCCTTGATGACAAGGAAGAGTTTGATCTTAACATTAATCTGGACGAAAATTTGGATGAATTGGTGATGGCAATGGGAACAACTTTGTCAGATCTGGCGTCTGAAGAATGCCTTTTTGATAAAGAGGGCATGAGGCTGGGAAGTCATTTAGAAAATGAAGAAACAGCTACGGAAGAAGAGTTCACTAATCTTGATGTGAATTTGGTGTCAGTCTTGCCAGCTGAGTTTCAGGCTCAGTATGGATTCGTTGTAGAAGTTCCTGATGAGAAGAATTTGACGATTTTCCAATTGGTTGGCATTTTGTCGAGCAGGATATGGTTACCATTTTTGATAATTTTGCTCGGTTAGACAAACCAACGAATCAGGAGAGAAGTCATCTTCGACCATTGCATATTAAGGCAATAGTTGAAGGCAAGCCTGTCAACAGAGTGTTGATCGATGGAGGAGCGTCTGTGAACTTGATTCCAAGAGCCATGTACAAGAAGCTGGGGAAAGATGAGACAGATTTGCTACCAACCAACATAGTGGTTACTGACTTTGGAGGTAGATCTGCACCAACAGACGAGGTGGCAATGCTAGATATGCAAGTAGGATCAGTAGAGAGGTCCACTTTGTTTGCGGTGATTCCTTCAAGGTCAAGTTACAATGTTCTGTTGGGTAGAGATTGGATTCATGCTGTCGGAGCAGTTCCTTCGACGGTGCATCAGAAACTTATCCTTTGGAATACTCATGATGACATTGAGATTATTGAAGCTGATGACAGCTCATGTTATCTGCAGCAGATGCATGTTGATTTCAAGGTTTATGATCCAAAAGTGAAACCTATATCTGTGCAGGGTGGTGTTGTCGACAAAGATGCTTTGAACGCTTGCTTGGAAGAGCAGTTTGGAGTTAGGTTGTTGGATGAGGCCGATGGAAATCGGCCAATCGACAAAGATGAGTCTTGAAGAGAATCAGATGCAACCGCTTGGCCATGAGGCCGACCGACACCAAACTTCAAGATGGAGTGTTGGCTGATTGTATATTTGATGATGGCCCTTTGGGATTTGAGAAAGGGCTTGAGGATAAAAATGGTTTTGAGTTAGAAGATCCCTTGGAAGAGGTTGACTTGGGGGATGAAGGAAGAAAGAGGCCAATATATGTTAGTGCTTTGCTACCAGACCAGTTTAAAAGGCAAATTGTGGAACTAGTCTCTGAATATAAGGATTGTTTTGCCTGGGATTACCATGAAATGCTGGGTCTGAGTAGAGATCTGGTGGAGCATAGATTGCCTCTGAAACCTGGTTGTAAGTCTGTCAAACAAGCCAACAGGAGGTTTGCTCCTGAAATAGGAGGTTGAGCGTTTGTTGAAAGCTAAATTCATTCGTACAACCAGGTACATTGAATGGTTGTCGAATGTGGTGCCTGTCATAAAGAAGAATGGCAAGATGAGGGTTTGCGTTGATTTCAGGAATCTTAACACAGCAACTCCTAAAGATGAGTATCCTATGCCCATAGCGGATATGCTAGTGGATGCAGCATCTAGTCATGAGTATCTAAGTTTCATGGATGGACATGCTGGTTACAATCAGATCTTCATTGCTGAGGAGGATGTGCCTAAAACCGCTTTTAGGTGCCCAGGGTCCATTGGAACTTATGAGTGGGTAGTGATGCCTTTTGGTTTGAAGAATGCTGGTGCAACTTACCAAAGGGCAATGAACACTATTTTTCATGAAATGATAGGCAAATCTGTGGAAGTTTATATTGATGACGTGATTGTCAAGTCAAAGAACCGAGAGGAGCATTTAAACCATCTTCGACGAGCATTTCAGGAAATGAGGAAGCACAGTTTAAAGATGAATCCTGAAAAGTGTGGGTTTGGTGTTTCAACCACTAAGTTCTTGGGTTTTCTGGTGCATAAGAAAGGCATTGAGGTAGACAAGAACAAAGCTAAGGCTGTGTTGGAAGCTAAACCACCTTCCAATAAGAAGGAGCTCCAATCCTTTTTGGGGAAGGTGAATTTTCTTAGAAGGTTCATATCAAACCTTTCTGGAAGGACAAGGGTGTTTGCTCCTTTGGTAAAACTCAAAGCTGAAGAAGCCTTTGTATGGACACAACAACATCAAGAGGCTTTCGACCAAATCAAGCAGTACCTGACAAATCCACCGGTCATGATGCCTGCAGAACCACATCGACCAGTGAAGTTGTACATTTCTGCCTCAGAAGAAATGATTGGTTGTCTATTGGCTCAGGAGGATGATAATAATGTCGAAAGAGCCGTTTACTACCTCAGTCGAGTGCTGAATGATGCAGAAACAAGATACAGTGCTATAGAGAAGTTGTGTCTAGCATTGTATTTTTCATGTACAAAACTTAAGTATTATTTGATGCCTTGTAATGTCCTGGTAATGTCAAAGACAAATGTGATTAAGTACATGTTGTCCCAGCCAATTCTGAATGGTCGAATTGGAAAATGGACACTTGCTTTGTCTGAATTTTCTTTGCAATATGTACCTTTAAAGGTCACAAAGGTCAAGCAATTCTTGACTTTTTGACTAATTATCCATGTTTAGAAATAAAAGAATCGATGTGGCTAGTCGATTTAAAGCCTTGGCATTTGTATTTTGATGGCTCAAGACACAAAAATGGTGTTGGTGTTGGCATTCTGATAATTTCACCTTTAGGTGTGCCAACTAAATTAATGTTTGAGTTAAAATATGTTTGTTCCAATAATGAGGCTGAATATGAGGCCTTAATCGTGGGTTTGGAAATTTTGATAGAAATGCGAGCACGCCTTTGTCAAAGTTTTTGGAGATTCACAACTGGTTATAAGGCAGTTAACTCAAGAATACAAATGTGTTAGCCATAATCTTGTCAAATATTGTCAAGTTGCTAGCAAGTTGATGAAGCGATTTGACAGTGTCGAATTGGAACATATCCCTAGAGAACTGAATCAAGAGGCTAATGAGTTAGCCCAGTTGGCCTCAGGGTATAAGTTATCCTCAAAGGTTTTGACAGAACTCATAAAAGTTCGTGAGTTGCTGTACCCTTTAGACGAAAGGGATATACTGGTTTCCAGTGTATCAAGTTTGTCTGATTGGCGTAAGCCAATAATTGACTATTTGGAAAATCCAAGTGCTGATGTCGACAGGAAAGTTAAGTACAAAGCGACTAAGTTTGTTGTGCTCACTGGAGTTTTGTATAGAAAGTCCGTCGATGGTAACTTGGAAACATGCCTTAGCGAAGAGGATGCCTACTTGGCATTGGCAGAGGTTCATGAAGGAATTTGTGGAGCTCATCAAGCAGGTGAGAAAATGAAATGGGTACTAAGAAGACAAAGAGTGTATTGGCCCAATTTGGTTAAAGATTGCATTATATTTGCAAAGTCTTGTGAAGAATTCCAAAAACATGGCCACATACAAAATGTGCCTGCTAGTGAGTTACATTCCATCATTAAGCCTTGGCCTTTTAGAGGTTGGGCACTGGACCTCATAGGCCAAATTTTTCCTACATCTTCAAAGGGGCATAAGTACATTTTAGTAGGGGTGGACTACTTTACCAAATGGGTAGAGGCAGTGGCCTTGAAAGAAGTGACTCAACAAGACATTGTAGATTTTATTGAAAATCACATTGTTTGTAGATTCGGGATACCTCAAACAATCACAACTGACCAAGGATCTATGTTTGTTGGGAAGAAGGTTGCCGAGTACGCTGAGTCGAGGCGGATAAAGATGGTGACTTCGACGCCATACTATGCGCAAGCAAATGGTCAGGTCGAGGCCACGAATAAAATTATCATTGGGTTGATAAAGAAGCACATTGATAGATATCCAAAAAGTTGGCATTCCACTCTGGAACAAGTTCTCTGGGCCTGCAGAAACTCTCCAAAAGAATCGACAGGTACTACTCCTTATAAATTGGTTTATGGCCATGATGCTGTGTTGCCTGTTGAGATAAATCTTGGCTCATTAAGAATTCAAAAGCAAAATGAGATGCCAGTAGACCAATACTGGGACTCGATGTTTGACGAATTGAATGAAGTTCATGATGAGAGAGTTGTGGCTTTAGAACATTTAGTTCGACAAAAAGAGCGAGTTAAGTACAAGCATTTCAAGGTTGGTGACTTAGTTTGGAAAGTCATTTTACCAATGGATAAGAAATGTCGAGAATTTGGGAAATGGTCCCCAAAGTGGGAAGGGCCATTTGAGATTGTCCAAACGTTCTCAGGAAATGCTTATGCACTTGTTGAAGTTAATTCTGGTTTCAGGATTAAGTCTATTAATGGCAAATATTTGAAGTTATATAGACCAACAATGTGCGAAGTAAGAATACAACCTTGAAAAGTAAACTGGATTGTTCTATTCAAGAGCCATTTGGCAGTACACAATATACATTGTCGAATAGGTTTACAGCCTGGTAATACAAGTACTGGAAAGTCTATAAGTCTAGGCTATTACGAAATAAATCCACTTGTGGAAGCTTCGCCGTGTTCCGGACTCTGATCATGCTGAGGAAGAATTCAGGAAGAGAGAGGAACATGGGAAGTAAGAGCGGCTCCCGTGGCATACCATCCGGCCAATCAAGTCTGCAAGAGCTTCTTCAGATGGTAGACACCCAAATCGACGGGAAAGTGAAGCTACAAGCATGGGCCCGTCGATGAGAAGTGTCAAGTGCCATGCGAGTAAAGGTAAAGCAGGCAGATTGAGAAGCAGTCGCCGATTTAGGGGTACGCTTCACAATTAAC
The DNA here is from genome assembly GCA_037113605.1 of Calophaca sinica. Lineage (NCBI taxonomy): Eukaryota > Viridiplantae > Streptophyta > Magnoliopsida > Fabales > Fabaceae > Calophaca > Calophaca sinica. The sequence goes on along the minus strand of CM073736.1, from coordinate 98,024,560 downwards.
CGAACTGTGCCAAAACTTTTCCCAATTGCTTGCCCACACCTTGAATTTCGAACACAAGGTGTGACGGAGCGCAAGACAGTAGGAGAAAGAAGTGGCTCCGGCTTTTCCTTTCTCACATGTTTCAACGAGGTTGGCAAGCCGCATTAGGCAACTTACCAAAACTCATTGTTGATATTAGGCAAATTACCAAAACCCAGAGAGTCTTTCACCGTTGAGACAAAAACTTTGAAAAAGACCCTGGGAGGTGGAGCCCCTGGCTTCCAAATGAAATAGGCAGAGCCAGGGAAGGAAGGTTTGAAGTGTATAAAAAAGGTTTCCATAGCAACTTGTTGCACTCAGAATTAGCTAGTTTGGAGACGAGAACAAGTTGGATTTGGGGATGTTGCTTGTAATGCTAGCAAGAATTTCTTAAGGGTTTTGTGTGAAAAGAAATTTCAAGAAGTTCAGAAAGCGTTTGTGTTTGAGCGAGAGAAGAAGTATGGTAAAATACCTATTTATAGCGCAAAATGGCGTTAATTTTCAAGTTTTGACGGTCAGATTGACTGGTCAACGGCTTTGAATGTAATTTATTAGCTGGCGAAGTTAAAGCGATTAAAGGAATGTGCTAATGGGCGGATGAAGCGATTGATCGAAAGCAAGCCAAATCATATTGTAGATGTTGTAGGGCAGTACAAGAATTGGTCGAAACAAATGCGTTCGACATATAAGGAATTAAAAAATGGCTAATGTGCAAATAAGACAAAAGGAAATTACAAAGGGATGTTTCTAATATCCTCCCAAGTCGCAATGGCCCATTTTTGTACCCTCAAAGATTTACATAACGAACCTCAAGAGCTTCAACCTTCGACAAAATGGTTTGCGCTTCTGCGGCCCTACTAGTCATTTCTTGGTCGAGAGCAGCTATTTCCTCAGAACAAGAAGCCTTAATTGCCTCTTGTAATTGGGTCTCAGCAGCGGCAAGTTCTCGCCTCAGGCGAGCAACGTTCTGTTCCAACTCAGGAATTTTAGCTTGGTGGGGAGCACCTTTCTCGACCAACGCAGATTGCCTCTGTCGGAGACGCACCAGTTTGTCACGAAGCTTATGCTTGGCTGTGATGGCTTGCTGATATGGAAGGATACTGTCGTCGAGCTCAAGCAGCTTAGGGATCAATTCTTCGACAAATTCGTGCAGGGTATTGATGTGCCCTCGGTGGATTAGCGGCAGCCTTTTGCGGGAGTTTTGAAGTTCTTTGACGACGCGAATTAACTTGTTCCTTACTTCTTGATTGGAGTAAAGGTCGTCGAAAGAATACTTGAAGAAACCCTTTAGCTCTGCAAGCAATCCATTGAGCTTTTCAGCAAAACTATCTCCAGGAAGTGTGGAGGATCGAGCTGACATCGGTGAAGTTTTGCTGCTAGAACTTGACAACAAGTTGATCCATTCATCAATCCCCACGTTGGCCTTTCCAAGATCCGCAGCTGGTGGAGGGGGATTGATGTGAGAGGGTGGATTGGCAGGATCATCGAGCAATTGATCCATATCAACACTGTCTGCCCTGATTATTATGGGACTTTGCTTTTCAGTAGCTTCGGGGGCAGTAGTTATTTTAGCAGAGGTTGTTCCCGCTTGGAAGGTGTGATCGTCCTAGTGAGTGGGTGTGGAGTCCGGACTCGCTGTCGAGATGGTAGTTTGAGCCACATCGACGTCCATGGCAGAAGGCTCTTCAACTTCATGCTCAGGCTGAGTCTTTGGGACTTCCTGTTTTTTTTTAAAAAAAATATATCAATGAAAGTCCTAAATCATTGCTCTGATGCCGGTGGAATGGCAAGAAATGTTATACCTCAATGGCAAGGGGAGTAGTGCTTGGGAAGATTGTTCGCAAAGGGAGCGAAGTATCGACATTTGCTTGTTCAGGGGAATCCTGACAAACAGGTATGACGAGGCAATGTCCCAAAAGTAATAAAAGAAAACCAAGTTAGTAGAAAGGCATACCTTATCAGTGCTCGATGAGTCAACTTTTTTGACAGAGATAGGGTCTTTGGAAGTACATTCTTTGGACACCCCTGTCTTTGCAGATTTGACTCTTGGCTCCTGCAAATGTCGAAAAGAAAAAAAAAACGAATGAAGACCTTGTAAGATATAGGAGGACTATCAATTTAAGACAGTAGTGGAGGAAAGTTTACCTTTGTAAACTTAGCTGTTGGAGTTTCTTCAGAGTTCCTAGAAATGGATCTCTCTGCGTGCGATTCCTGAAAATTGTGTAATGGTAACAATGATGTCTGATTAATGAATCATAAATAAGTAATGGATTCTCATGCAAGTAAAGGAAAAGATACCGTTTGAGGTGTTGAACGGGAAGGAGACTCGAGCAGAATCATCCTACGTTTTGAGGACTTGGTTTCAGCACCAGCTGTTTGAACTTTCCGCTTGGTGGTCTCCTGCTGGGAGGAACTTGTCGAGTGCTTAGACCTTGATGGTTTCTTTTTCGATGCAGCTGGTCTCTTGCCAGCACCGGTCTTTGTAACTCTAGATTTGGAGGACTTCTTCTTTGCTGATTTGGATTGGAGGGGAGGTTCATCATCTTCATCTTCCTCTTGAGCTTCGACTTCAGTAGCCTTACCACTTGTTTGCTTGTACTTTAGAGGCTCTTTTAGAGCCAAAGCTAAAACAAAGCGAAAAATGTAAGCATAAAACGAGTGGGTGTTCAAGCGAAAACAAAGGAAACTAAAATACCTTGAGGGAACTGGGTAGTAACCTCGACAGCCTCATCATATTGTCCAAATTCAAAACGAGAGGCAAACCGACCGGCATAGGTAACTTCTTTGTTTTCATAAGTGTTGACATTAGTATGAAAATGAAATCTGTCTAAGTAAAGGAAGTTACCAGCTCTTGTCGGTTTCCCTGGAAATGGATCAGCCAAACCAAAAGGTGCACAGGGTAAGGACACTGGTTCAGGACAAGGGGGTTTCACAAGTGATTGACCTGTTTCTTGTCGATGTTTCAGAGCCTTAATTCCCCAATAGTTCTCATGGCTTTCTTTTGATTTAGCAGTCATTTCCTTTATCTGTCGAACAATATGAAAAGGGTATCTAGGGTCCCATTTCATTTTGTAAAATTTTTCAAAGCTGCGTATATCCTGTAAGTGCTCACCTTTGGTCTTAGTCGAAGGGTCCTGTTCCTGCACAGAGGGATCACAAGCCTGTTCATACATTCTTCAATAGATGGATGAAAATGCTTGTAATAGTCATCCCACCAAGTAATAAAATCTTGGGATACACCCAAGGTGGGAGTGAAAGGAGTGAAGTTGACACCAGTCATCCGCAAATCATTCCTTCTCTGTATGCCATCAATAGTTTCTTGCTTCAAGTCGATGCAATCTAGGAGTACGTCTTCTTTCTTGTAGAAGAATGGGCCAGGAATGGATTGCATGAAGCCAATATTGTTGGCAGAAGCATTGGGCAAACAGACGAAAGCGGCATTGTCTGTCGAACCCGGTAAACCCGCAGGGAATACTTGACGAGCGAGGAAGCGGGTCCAGATTCTTGCACAATCTTTTGAAGTTGGATCAAATGGGGCTATGAACCAAGCAGGCCCATACTTCCTGCTAACGAAGGGTTGGAAACGAATGCCTGGGGTGCTTGCAGAAAGAGAATGAAAAAGGCCAAAGTAATACTTGAAGCTGACGAGTTCATTGTCGAAAGACTTAGGAACGCGATACATGGCTGGGGTGCCATAGTTGTCGATGTCAAGATTAGGTGGGGCCTTGTTGACAGTGTGGCCTGGAAAGGTGGAATTTAACCATAACTGCATAAGCCACATTGGGCCTCCGGTTCCACTCTTCTTTCCGCCTTCTTTCACCATGCCATACAGGTTCGACATGCTAGAAAAAAGGTTAGAAAGAAGGAAAGAACCAAGGGCCCATCGTTTACCTTCGTGGAGAAGGTTTGCCAAGTCGAGCAAGGTTTTCGACATCTGAACATTTTTGTTACACATAACAAAAGCAGATAGCCAATGAAACAGGAAGGCTACATGTTCATCGTCGGAAATCTCAGGGTCACTTTGCATTCGATTCGAAACGTATTTCGAAAATGCAAGTGGTTCATTGTTGAAAACGTCAATGACGTTATCAAGCAAGGCAAGAGGGTGAATCATTTGGCCATCCGGTGGGAGGCCAGTGAGCGCAGTAACATCGAAGAGGGTTAGGCCCATCATTCCACAAGGGAAATGAAAATTATTGGTAGTCTTGTTCCAGAAGAACACAGCAGCTCCCAACATTGCTGGGTCGAACCTAAATGTATGTTTGGAAAGTTGAATGAGGTTGTAAATACCTAATTTTTTCCAGATCTTACTTTTCTTAGCTTCGACCCTAGTGAGCCAAGCAGAATAACCAGTTACACTAAGTGGTGGAGTTCTGAAAAGCCTTGAGCTTTTCAAAAAATAATGAATATGCAAGGCAGGGGAAGCAGCAAGAATGTCAGTATGACCTTCTTTATTCGGGAATGAATCCCTAAAATCTTCAGGGAAGTTGGAAAGGGTCATTACTGGTCCTAGATAAGCCGCAGGGGGTTCTAAAATGAAAGAAGAGTCATTCGTGTAGGAGATTATTACCTTCGCTTTTTGCCACGGAATTGATGCATCAACATCAGGATTGCACCATGTTTTCCGAAGAGGCGTTGTAGTACTTTGAGTTGGGGTTGAAGAAGACGCCATTACGAAGTTGTTGAAGCTTTCAGAAAAAAACTCAGAGGGGGAGAAAAGTGTTTTGAATGGGTTTTGCAGTTTACTTATAGCAAAAAAAAACTTGCGAGGTAAGTGTGCGAACGGGAAGAGTAACCGCCTATATTTGAAGTGACGATGGTCCTATTTTTTAGGGAAGTGGGAAGCGCAGACCTGTGATGGGACATTACGGAAAGGCAATCGTCGCACGTGAAGTTAAACAAAATTCTGGGTTTCTCCGTGTGTTGGTGTCGAGAACTCAGAATTTGGGGGGCATCTGTTGGGTGCCAAATTTCAAATTTGGGTTGATCGACAGAACGTTAGAATTCGACAAGTAAGGGGGTAAGAGACCAGAACAGGGGATGAAAATTGACTAAGTTTGAGAGACCAAGTGATGGGGTGGCTGTTCGACTGAAGGCATAACGCGTCGAAGATGTCAAAATGATCGTGGTCGAAACAGGCTTGGTTATTAAGTAAAGGTCAATGTACAGCTCTACAGGATGTGCTACTGTCGATTAGGTAGTTTTTAGCGAAAAGTTAACTACCAACCCGTGTCCGTACACGTGTCAGGTTGCATGTTAGGTGGTTTTTTCATATTTTTGCCTATAAATAGTAGTTTGTACGATGTAACAGAGGTTGGATACATGATCTAATTCCTAATATCTCGACGGCTAAAGAAGATTAACGGAAAACGATCATTGTATGTCTTCCAAACTTTATCTTTCTGTATTTTTAATCAAGTTTCAATCTATTTTCAATTCTTTGCATTTTTAGTTATGTCATTTACATTCCAATCAATTCTTATTTTTCTTGCTACGCATTTACATTCTTTAATTCCATGTCATTTACTGTTTTCTGCACCTTTACTTTTGAAGTCATTTACATGCTTTGCTTTTAATTCATGTTCTTTATGTTTCTTTTACTTAAATTCATGCATTTATACGTTTTCACTTAAATTCATGTCTTTTAACCGTGTTTCTTAAATTCTGTCTATTACTTGTTTTCTTTTACATTTCTGCGTTCACTTCAATTGTATGTTGGGCTTCAGTGATGCATGCCCCATGACTTTGCAGTAGTGCATACTTATTTTAAATTTTGCTCTAATTTGCTTGTAAATCAAGTTATTGGCTTTCGACAGCCAATCTTGTTTATTTATGTCCATATTGCCATTTTGACAACAACTTGTTGTTAGTTGGAATTCTCATATACAGATTTGGCATAAGACACAATAATTCATGGCTATGAAGCCAAGAATGTTACAAAATTGATAACGTGTCGAGCAATTGACCGTTAGTTTCAAAAAAACCGTTGTTTGCAAAACGAGATTACCACATAATTCGTCGATCTTGCAATCGTTTGAATTAATTATTTGTTACTTTGCTGAATTTGGTAGAAATACACTTATAAACCAAATTTCCCAGTAAACACCTGTGTATAAATATCATTGGCTAATTTGCTTGTGAAATGGAATTTCTCTTTCAATATTCATCAACGATAAAGCTCGAAATATAACAATAAACCTTACACACACATACCTTAAGTGCATGTTTGTTTCAACCTTGACAAAGGACGTTTAGAGTAACATTACGTTTCAACAGCTAAACGAAATTTGACTTTTTTGTTTGGTTTATTGTTCGAGTCTATTAACCAAATTAAGTTTGATTTCAAATTTCGGTTGGCTTCAAACCAGATCTGCACTCAAAGTCATATGCAAATCATGTTGCCACTAGCCTATATATGGAGATAAAAGGTAATGATTATAGAATTTTGATTTAATGTTAGAATGAACATAACAAAACTTTTATGGTTCCAGAATCGCGGCGAGCTAAAGGTGTGAACAATAGAAAGAAATTGAGAGATCTCGTGATTCGACGCACACGTACATATTCAAGCTATAGTAGATAACTCTGGACTAACATCATCATGCGTTACAACTACCAGATTGTAGACAATGGCTTCTTGTCGTGAGGTGACACCGAGATACCAACACCTTTCACTTGCCGGTTGGAGAGGTGACTATCACTCTAGATGATGTCTGATGCTTATTGCATCTACCGGTCACCAATTCCTTCTTCACGCATCTGATCATAGATATCTACGCCAAAAAGTTACTATGATAACGTTTGTTTTTAACCGAGATAATACTTAAAAGCGTCATGTGACTCTGAATCATTGTTAACGCACACTTTCAAGTAATGTTTTTAGAAGCATTATCTGATAGACATTTCAAATAAGGTTTTCAATTCAATAGATCATCTAGGATAGGAAAGACATGAAAATTGATGTTATAATGTTCACATGGTCGTAGCAACATTGATTTACGTCCAATTATGTACCTCCGTAGTGGTGAATGCATCAGTACAATCCACGACCTGTGTAGTTGACATGTCCATTTCCTCAGACATCATTACAATATAGTCTTCGATGTCCATTTCTTGAACCACAAAAATACTGTTAAAACATAAAACTTGTGTTTTATATGTCTTCAAAGTCAATTGAATAAGCTTTCGCAAATTAGTTACTGGAACATGTGAAAAATGCACTTCCGAAAACTAATTTCATAAGGCTTATTCAATTTACTTCTGGAAACTAATTTCGGAAAGTGAATTAAATAAGCTTCAGAAAGTTAGTTTCTGGAAACATGTGGAATAGTGAAAAATTACCCGTCACCAGCAGGTGTGCGTCTGAAAAGAGATATGGTGCAAATGGGGGTGCTAGCCAGAGAATGGATGGTTGTTAGAGAAAAGGTGGTCACTGGAGAAGAGGAGGGGAATGGGGTATCTTTGACGGGTTGTGAAAATGAGGGGGAGGAAAGTGTGTAGTCCTGGAAAGGAGGTATTTAGGTATATAAGAAAACAGAAATGCTAAACATCGCGAGAGACATACTTCACGAATTGAACACGAGTGACGTGGATCATTATTTAATGTTATTGACCAACCTGATTTCTACTAAATCAGGAACATAAATCGGTATTGTTTCTGTGAAAGACTTAAATGGACCCAAGCACAACGCTCTCCTTGCATTGGTCATTCCCATCAGCGTTGTTCGTGAACATCGCGAAGATAAAATCTTGTGATGTATAGCATCACTCATAAGAAAAAGGGGTGGGTGCGAGCAAGAAAAAGGGGGTGTAGGTAGCACTCCCCCAAGCTTAAAGTTGTAATCATTGGCCCACCCAGAGCCGTGGGGCTTCTGGGCAAATATGGCAATTGCGTTGGCCCCCCCAATCCCTTAAGGCCCCAAAATATTTTAAATTCTTAAAAATAAATTTATCATTTAATATAAATTATTGAAATAAAATCTATTGTGATAATTTTGCTAGTCTTTTATTTTTTTTGTCTCGTCTTAAAATAATTTATTTATTAATACGACAATATTATTAAATTCTAAATTTTTTTTAACCAAGTAATATTTGTGTTCTCCTTTTTTGTCTTTTCATCTTCCTTCTTATCTCTTATATCTATTTCATTTTTTATTACCAAATAATTATTTATCTTCTCTTATGAGATGTATTTTATTTGTAAATTACCTATGATTATTGTTTATGTTGAAAGAAGCTTTTCAAAATTAAAATTGCTTAAATTATATTTGAGATACAAGATAGATGTAATGGATTAATCTCTTTATCTTTTGAGAATGAAATGTTTAAATTACTTGATTATAAAATTTTAATCAATAATGTTATGACTCAAAAAGTTAGCAAAACAAAATAAAATTTTACGAGTTATTTTATTATTTTAGACTACTAGTAGAATACCCGTGCAGTCGCGCCGTGTTGGTTGCAATGGATATTACTAAAGCATTTACATGCATCAACTAAAATTGAATATCAGTTGCTATGTCTTTTGACCTGGTAAATATTTTAATACAGTAGTCCTTATATCAATTTTAATAGCATTTTTCTGAACCACCTCTATGCATTAATAGCCATAAAACAATATCAAAGTTAAATTAAAACATCTATAAATATAATAAATACATTTATAAATTTGATATGTGTTTAATGATCATAAAATTACACCAAAACATGTAATGTTTCCCCATAGGGACTAAAACATAAAATAATTATTTATAATAAAATTACACCGACAACATGTAATATTTTCTCGTAAGGACTAAAAAGTAAAATAATTATTTATAATAAAATTATACCGACAACATGTAATGTTTTCCCATAAGAACTAAAAAGCAAAATAATTATTTATAAATGATAAAGACATTTACAAATTTTGATATGTGTTTAAACACAATAAAATTACACCCATGACATGTAATATTTTCCCGTAAGGACTAAAAAATAAAATAATCATTTACAAATGATAACAATATTTATTAATTTGATACGTGTTAAAAGACTATAAAATTGCACCCACAACATGTAATGTTTCCCCATATGGACTAAAAAGCAAAATAATCATTTATAAATTATAAAAATATTTATATATTTGATATGTGTTTAAAGATGAGAAAACTACACTGAAAACATGTAATGTTTCTCCACAGAGACTAAAAAGCAAAATTATCATTTATAATAAAATTACACCAACAACATGTAATGTTTCCCCGTCAGGGCTAAAAAACAAAATAATTATTTACAAATGATAAAAATATTTATTAATTTGATATGTGTTAAAAGACTATAAAATTGCACCCACAAAATGTAATATTTCCCCTATGGACTAAAAAGCAAAATAATCATTTATAAATTATAAAAACATTTATATATTTGATATTTGATATGTGTTTAAAGATGATAAAACTACACTGACAACATGTAATGTTTTCCCGTAGAGACTAAGAAGCAAAATTATCATTTATAATAAAATTACACCGACAACATGTAATGTTTTCCCGTCAAGGCAAAAAAGCAAAATAATTATTTACAAATGACAAAGACATTTACAAATTTGATATGTGCTCAAACACGATAAAATTACACCCACGGCATGTAATGTTTCATCGTAAGGACTAAAAAACAAAATAATCATTTACAAATGATAAAAATATTTATTAATTTGATATGTGTTAAAAAACTATAAAACTGCACCCACAACATATAATATTCCCCTATGGACTAAAAAACAAAATAATTATTTATAAATTATAAAAACATTTATATATTTGATATGTGTTTAAAGATGATAAAACTACACTGACAACACGTAATGTTTTCCCGTAGGGCCTAAGAAAAAAAATTATTATTTATAAATAATAAAGACGTTTACGCTAGTATAAAAAAATAAACATTTTATGTTTCTCTGTCCGGACAAAAAAAATCATTTATACCGATATTATGTAATGTTTCCTCCCGTTAAGAGTCAAAAGTAAAATAATCTTATATAAATAATATATAATAAAGATATTTATAAATTTTTATGTTATGCTGACAACATTTTATGTTTCTCCATCTGTACGAAAAATAATCATTTATACCGATAGTATGTAATGTTTTCTCCCGTTAAGAATCAAAAGTAAAATAATCGTCTATAAAAAAATATATAATAAATATATTTATGAAAAATATATTTATAAATTTTTTTATTGAATATATTTATAAATTTTGATACGTAATCAAAGACGATAAAATTATATTGACAATAAGTAATGTTTTCTTATTAAAACTTTAAACGAAAATAATTATTTATAAATAATAAAAAAATTAAATTAAATAATGTTAATAAAAAAAATAAATATAAATAAAATAGAAAAATTAAAATGTTTCATTATGTTTATTTTGAAGAAAGAAAAAGAGAGAAAGAAAAAAAAAGAGAAGAAAAAAATAGAGAATGAGAGAGTCACGTACGTGACAGATAAAGAAGAAAGAGAAAAGAGAGGAAAAAAAGTGAAAGGTGAGAGAGAAAGAGTTAAAAGTAGGTAGAAAAAATTAATTTTTTATGTGAATTTAATTTTTTATTTTTTATTTTTATTAAGATTGACATATTTGCCCCTTTAAAATGATAGGTGGCAAAAAATATGGTAGGTTAGTTTTATCTTTTCATCAGCCCTTTCTATTCTTATATTGATATTGATACTTCAAACTAGGGATGAAAATATGCTAGACAGCCCGACAGAGGCCTATGGCTCGGCCTACATCAGGCTCAAGCCAGAGTAGACTTATTTTTAATAGACAAGGTTAACGCTTTTTGAAAAGCCTAATTAGCTAAAAAGACCAGACTTTAGGACATCTAAAAAGCTTTTTAGGCTTAACAGGCCGGCCTGTTTAAATAAATATCAATAATATTACATATTTTGTATTGTTAATATTATAAAAAGAATTTTTATAATGTGTTAAAATTACATATCTATTTATACTTCTAAAAATTTGAGCATATTAACCTACATAAAAGATTTGAATAAACAAGACAATCTCAATCTTTGAAAACTTATCTTAGCCAAGTCTCTTCTCACTCTTATGTTTCATGCTTCCGGGTAGTAGTGATTTAATTTTTTATAATTTATAGTTTATCATCCATAACGTGTATCCTTGTTAGTCTACTAATCCTTTAACTTATTTAGACATAAGTCAGATGACATGTCTTTAAACAGGCTAACAAGCCAGATCAGATCAGGTCTGAAAAAAAAGGCTATGACAGGTAACAGACTAAACTTAAACTTTGATTTTTTAGAACAAATTAGGCTTAGGCCTTGCAAAACTTAGTTCGACCCAGCCTACTTTCGCCCCTACTTCCAACATAAATTTTGTTCTAGACATGGCCTTGGGCCCACCAAGGAACCCACTACCACTAGCATTCAAAGAATCTGGTTTGTTTGTGGACCAAAATTAAAATAAAATAAAATAAAATAAAGAAACTGGTTTTGAATTGTGCCACACGTCAAATTCACAACCTAGCTATAATCATTTCTCCATTGAGAAAAATTTAAGGTGCCAAAAAGAAAAAAACAATCAAAGATAATACATTTGTGGAGACCTCGTGCTATGCTGCTACTTAGTTCCCATGTCACCATGCAAACCCAATCCAACGGCTCACAATTGTTTTCAGAAGCAACCACAACAAGAGATATATGATATCACCGTGGTCACTTAGCTTCCACTATCCACTATTCAAATTCAACCAAAATTTCTTCCAAAGCTAGGAGAGAATGGCTTCCCTCACCATGTCATTTGCTCCAACAACAGGAAGAGTCTTTGCAGCAACAGCAAAGGGTGCTGGTGGCGGCAAGGAGGAGAAAGGGTTGCTTGATTGGATTATTGGAGGTTTACAGAAGGAAGATCAGTTACTAGAGACTGATCCTATTCTTAATAAGGTTGAGGAGAAGAATGGTAGAGGCACCACCAGTGGCCGCAAGAACTCTGTGGCTGTGCCACAAAAGAAGAAGGGTGGTGGTTTTGGAGGGTTGTTTGCCAAGAATTGAAGTGATTTACATGCAAGTGTTTGATCCAATTGCATGCATATTATGTTTCTGTTCATTTAGATTTTTAATCTATTGACCTTTATTAGGTCTTTAAGTTGTGCTTGTTCTTCTGGTTCATTGAAATTATTTATAGAACAAATTGATTCATTTTGGTTTGGTTATTGCTTATATCAACCAGGTTCCATCCCATCTGTTTGACAATTAAAACACACTTGCTTTATATGGCGATTTTGGTAGAGAATGAGTAACCCCGTTAAGCAAATTATATTCCAATAGATTCATAGAAGAAAGAAAAATGTTAATTTAAGTAAAGCTATAGGCTAAGGATTTCAAATAATAATCACATATTCTTGCATCGCAAAATCATGTAATCATTTCTTAGTTTAGCATGTACATTGTTAAACTTACAGAATTTGGCTAAAGTGACCACTTTAGATGGTAAAGTAATATATCTCAAATTATTAATGAGAAAATCACCTATAGATATATGTATGTGCACTTAATATTTACTAGTTTTTTTTTCCCGTTCACGATTGAGATCGCTTACTTTTACTTTAATTTCTAAAGTGAGTTGCTTACTTTAAAAGAGTTAGATTCACAAGCCTAAAATTGTAATCCTTCCAATTGGTAGAATAAGAATCTAACACTTCTGATGAGGGAAGTAGTTTATTGCTCTTGGTTGAACATACAAATTGGCTTCCCAGCAGGTCAATAATCTTAAAAAAAAAAAAAAAAAAAAAAAGTTGAAATTCAAACTTAATATTTTAGCTGAAATGAAATGCACATTGTTAGAAATCCATGAAAAAAATATACATTGATTCTGTTTATACAGATACATAAAACTATAAAAATTAGGTGGCTCAGGAGTTGAGCCAAGGGACATGAAGAAGTTGCAAGTAGGAGGTGCAGGGCTCAGATCCTTGTCACTAACAAAATCCACTTCCTCTCTAACAAACTAACTACTAACATTTGTCTATAAAAAAAAAACATAAAACTATAAAAAGATGCCTCAGTAGAGGAAATTCCCACCATTATGTGAGGTAAGGGAAAAGATGAAGATATACACTATTGCAAGCACACCTTAGTAACTGATTCTGTGGTCACAAGTGCTCTCAAGGAGCATGTATAGAATCTTCGCGGGACGTTTTGGTCGAGGAATTCGATCTAGAAAAGGAAGAGTGGATGAACTCAATGCAGTCCTCAACAGCAGCTGTTCTATGAGAATCAGCAGATGATCCTGCTGATTCTGATCTTCCCGAGGAAGACGAGTCTCGGTGTAAAGATCTCCTGTGAGAGACCAAGCGTAGAGCGTTTGTAACTCTTTCTGCAAGATCCTTGACAAGTTCAATGGGAGAGAACTCAGACTGCCAAGGAATCCTGAATGTGCAGCTCCTCACTTGCCGATTTCTTGCTGATTTCCTATTAGAATTCTGTCTCCAGGACAAGCTTGTTTTCTCATTCAAGTAGCCCTTTTGACTCATATTGTTGCTTACTATTGTTTGCATAGTGATAATATTAAATGGAATGTGATGCTGTTGCAAGTTATAAAGGTATTGCAGGTGTGATTCAGAAGCAGGGTAGTTAGAGAGGTGGGAACTATGGAATGAGGAGGGTCATGTGTGCTTGAGTAAGAAACAAGTACTTATAGGGATATTTCACTATTTCTCATGTGAGTATGTATATCATGTGAAAAAAACAAAGGAAAGTTCTACAAAAGAAGTACAAAGTGGCCCAAAAGTGGATTAAGGTGATGAGAAAAGAGGCATATTTAAGAAGTGAAAAAGTAGCAGATATACACTTTGCTCTCTTTATTACTTTTTATTTCAAAGGCACTGCCGCCCTGTGACTTTGTGGAGCATACTTTATGATTTCCATGTAATGGAGAAGTGGACAAGAGGTATCTAAGTTGAGTGAGATCAAAGATAGCAAGAATATTTTTAGTTTAAAGCAATTGTGTCATCATTCCTTCACAGGCTCTCCCACGCTTAGAAGCAGGAAATCCATTAAAAAATGAGGAAGGTAGGGGGCTACACATTCAGTCACTCACTCCACTGAAGAAGCTTGCAAAACCAGCACTTGAATTGCTCAGTTGTTATTTGTTAATTCTTTCCTCAAAGCTCCTAGTGCAACAAGACACATTACCAACCGATTTACCGCTACATATTTATCCTTAGAGAATAGGGTTCTGTTTAGATAAACAACTTAATTAAGCACTTATAGGATAAGCATTTATCATATAAGTGCTTATGTATAAGATACTTTTATAATCAAAGAGAAAATATAGTCAAATTAGTTGTTTATATAAGCTATCCCTGAGAGCTTATCGAAAGAAGCTGAAAAAAGCTTATGGCTATGTCATAAGCTGTTTCCATAAGCTTTCTCAAACAATCTGGAAAATGTGCTCAAATAAGCTTTTCATAAGCCAATCTAAACAAGCCATAGGTACGATGTGAACAAGTTGACATGATATGATAGGGCTTCAGTTAGCATATGAAAATGAATAATGATAATTTTGAGTTTAATAATTATATACAGATAGTGTAAACTAGTTTTAGACTGACGTCTAACCGTTCCCACTGTTGGTTGTTTTGACAATTTCAGCGACATGGGGACACCGGGATCGGGGTTCGAACCCTGGTGTTGCCGTTTAGACGTGTGTGTGTTTGTTGTTTACCATTTCTACTAGCTGACCAAAAAATAAAAAACTGACTTCTAACCATATTTCTTACCTTCGTACCACATCATAATATTACATCTTAAAATCTAATTACATTGTAATAGTAAAATATGATTAAACGTCAAATTGAGAAAGAAAAGGCAGTAGAATGTGTGAGTTGAAATGAATGTCATAAAATAGTGTATGAATAACAAAGATCCAAGATTGAAATTCACAGGTAAATGTGAAACTTGGAATGTTAATGCGGTTTCCGGGAACTTGTGTATTTATTTAAAGGAAAGCAAAAGAGCATCATCCAGCATGCTTCAAAGTTTGATGCTTTGAAGTCCCCATCAAATTTTCCACTCATTGATAGGAAAATCAGTGAGTCCACAGATATACTAGCAAAAGGTCCTGGTCAATAGTTCGTGCGAAACCTGCGACCACTTTTGGAGCTCCTTATGAACAACATGTTGCGATTTTCTATGCAGAAAATGCAGCTTATCAGGTTTATCCTCGTGTCAGCAAATTAATAGCAAATGTGGAGGACCACATGCCAAAAGAAAAAGACAGGGTTTTGAGATTCTCCACCACTCAGATGTTTAATTTACAAGATGCTTAATAATTAGGACACTATATTTATATCAGCAGCTGGTTACAAAATCAGAGCATCACTATGATTTGCTTATTTCATGATAGGACTTTGAAAATACAAGTAACAAAAACTAGAAAGACCAAGCTTCTAGAAATTTGATCTTTTTCATTTGCCTTTCATCCCGTAAAAGAACTGATGCCTAGTACCGTGAGCCCCAGAAGACTAGTTGTACCACCATATAATAAGTACTTTTGTATAAATTAGGATTGAGCAATCGAGAGCCATGAATGGGTAAGATGCTTTGTTTGGGAGATTGGGGAGTTAAAACCAAAGTTTTAAGAATCGGACCAGACCAGTTCAACTGGGAACCAGCTGTGTCTACCATTCGGTTATTTGGTAGTTCAATCTCCAATTCATCTCGGTTCGAGAAGTTTGAAGCAATTGAACCATGACTCGAAAGTCTCATGGTTCGATTCTTGAAACGTGTAAAATATAACCCTTTGAACATGCTTTTTTGAACACTCTTTATGATTGGTCTAGATTTTAAAAATCAACACACTTTCTAAAAAGTGATCAATTTACAAGGCAAGTGTGTTGATTTTTTTTAAATGATCAATTATAAAGAGTGTGTTGAAAAGTGTCTTCAAAAGAATGTTAGCATTCCTCTTGTATCTATAGATGATGAATTTTCTTTTCTCCACTTATCTCATTCATTACCTGAAGGGCTATTTCCTAAAGATTGCTGTTACTTGTGGTGTCTGGTGGGAAAGGGAGGAGAAACAGGACTTGCTTTCATTACAATCAATACCAGAGGATATGTAATATTTTGCAGCTTTTGTCTACAAGTTCTTGTAATTACAAAAACAACAACAATTAAAACCTTTTCCCAACCCTACCTAGAGGGAAAAAGCTTTTGCTGTTATTGTTTATATAGTTACAAGAATTTGTAGGCAAAAGATGGAAAATATTTTACAATTTGTAACTGTAAATAGAAATTAAAGTTACATATGCAGCCAACTCCATGCATAACGAATATCTTAAGATCATGTTGTTCTATGAAGTATGTGCCTATACGGAAAAAATACTACACAGATGGTCTCCACAGCATCAAACCTATTTAATATCATATAAACCTTTAGCAGGACTTTCACTCATCCACTCTAATCTCTGCAGTTTAAATGAATTTCAAATGAAGACATAAATAAATAAAAACACTAGCCTCTTACAACTTTAAGGAGGAAATTATACTCAACTAGGAGATCTGCACCCAAATTGAAAATGTAAGATGCACCTTTTATTCAGAGAACATAATGAATCAGGTATATATGAATGTTTACTGTCAGATTCTGTGATAGTATCTGCCTAAAGCTGATGTACAAAATAAACTCTTTTTTCATTGTTAATAATTGTTTAGATAGGAAATATAGAAACTACAACAGTCGAAGAAAGAAAAACTTACAAGTCCCTTCCCAAACTTCAGAAAATCAATCAAGAAATCTTGGCTGGTGAGATAAGCCCCGAGAAAACTCAGAAAATAATATATACGTGCTTCAACAGTTATCTACTCTCACTTCTAACTCATTCAGAATCAGATTTCAAGGTACAAAGTAGTTGATGGTTCAAAGGTGCATTACAGATCCAAGACACACAATGAAGCATGCATTTCATAAGAGCATTACAGACAATACACACTAGTAAGTTATAATGAACATCTTCCAGAAGCAACCATTTCACTGTTATACACAAAACAAGCTCACATACATAATGATGAATATATTTGCATTCTTCATTGAAATGCTATCAATCTTGTACTGTACTATACATTGAGAAACACAAATTTTGACCCAAATATTGGGAAAATAGAGAGTTAACAAACATTTACTGGAAATTTTCAGGACTGTTTCTGATTCATGACAAGCAAAACCTCTCCACCATGAGAAATGGTAAAATCCAAGAACTCCCTTACTTTATCTGTATCATGAAAAGGTTGAGGGTCAGCAAGGTCACTGTCCAAGTTATACCAAATCCCATCAATCTTCCGCAATGCAATCCAGTGTCTACTTTTCCAAATCCCAGCAAACCTTTTCACTGTGATATTGATCACAATCCCCATCAAAACATCTTCTGGTGCATCAAGATCAATGGAGGATGCTCCATTTCGACGATCATGCCAAACTACACTCTTTCCTTTCTCTTCCAAAGCCGCCATTAGAACATTTATGTCATAGTTTCCAGTCAGGGTATTATGATGGGGTTTGAAAAGGATAGAAAATGGTGTCCAAGATTCACTGTTGGAGGAGTCATCGAGTGCCAGTCTTTCAGAAACTGCATTCAAGGTTGATCGAGTAAAAGCATCTTTTTGCTGATTGAAGAGAAAACAAACAAACAAACAAACAAACCCGAAAGCAGAATGTCTCATAATTCAATCAAATTATGAAAAAAGATACGAAATTTAACATCAAAACCATCACAACTATGGGGTTCAAATGATAGGGTATTCGTGGGATAGGGTTGAAATCGAAGAATTAATGATTGAATTGTAGACACGAAGAGATAAATTGAAAAGGGTGTGAAGAGAAGAAGCACCTGAAAGAGGGAGTTGAGAGTGTGCAAGAGACAGAACTGTAACTGCTGCCTTTCGTGATAGACACGGGAATTCTCCGGTGCCATAGTAGGTTGTTTCATGTGCTGCTTGAAATTTGATGCGCATTCACTAGAAAGAAGGAAGCTTGGTTAATTATCTATTCTGTGCTGTGACTGCTTTATTTGCTTTAATTGAATTCAAAATTTTAGAGTATTTAAAATTTTAAGTATTAAATTGCTTTAATTAAATTTCTTTTATTTACGAAATTTGTTATTTAAATAGAATAATTAATTTTTTTTTATTTTTCAAATTTTTTGTTTGGCTATAATAATAAAATAAAGGTAATGTATAAAAATAAAAAAATTCGTATAATTTTTTAAAAAGTATTTTTTTGGAAAAAAATCATTTTTCGTAAAAAAGCGAAAAAAATATTTTTCCAAAATATAATTTTTTTAAAAATATTTCGAAAAAATACTTTTTTAAATGAAAAATATTTTATTTCGAACATTTTTTTAAATAATAATTTTCGAAAAATTATTAATTTGAAAAAATTTCGAAATAAAATAATTTTCATTTAAAACAAAATTTAGAAAGGGAATAAAAAAGAAATTTCAAATTCTTCATTTTTAGGTGATATTTAAAATCTCCAAAAATTAGCCTTAATAAAATATCTCATAAAATCTCTTCATTTTAGAAATTCTCTGTATTTATTATCCAAACAAAGAAATTTGATTCGAGGTATTTGAATTACCCTCTAAAATTACATTACCTCATTAAAATCCTTTATCTAAACACACCCTTATGTTTTTCAACGGATTCTGGGGGGAGTGGATATGGAATTTGCGGTTTTTTTCGTATGGTTTTAGGGATTTGGATCAGAAGCAATCAAAACTGCATGCAGTCATGCAGTCAGACACATCTGGACCGTCCGATCAAGATTAAATTATGCTATTTTCTGGTCAAATTCTGATTTTTATCCTTTTTATCTAATTATGTTTTTACAGCGCAAGTTAAGGGTATAAATTTTCTTTTTCTTTTTTTTATTATGAGGAAGGAAAGAAAGCAAAGAGAAACAAAAACAAGAGGTTCTAATTTCTAACTTTGATGAAGCGACAACTATTTATTAGGTTTTTTGCAACAACACAAAAAAAAAACCACTTTGTTTTTGCACTCAACGTGGCTTGATTAAATAGCCACAACATATCTAGGTAACCTAATCCCACAAACATTGGCATGTTTGGGTAGATAGTTCAATTATAAGTGTTTATGTATAAGCTATTTTTACAATCAAAGAGAAAATATTATCAAACTGTTTTTATATAAGCTATAAGTTGTTTTCGTTAACTACTCTAGAGAGCTTATAGAAATAAGTTGAAAACAATAAGTTGTTGTCGTAAGCTCTACAAATCAGTCTGACAAGTATTTAAGTCGGTAGATAAGCACAAATAAATTGTTCATAAGTCAATCCAAATAAGTCTCATGTGAAGGAGCAACAAATTTAATTATTTACTAAAGAGGGAGGCTGAGCGATAAAATGCACTCATAACTGCAAATTTAAGCTCCAATTAGCTAGAAAACTTGCACAAGCATTTGCTTCTATGTATATATGGTTAAAAACTAACAAGCAGTATCCCTCAAGAGATTGATCTGCTTGAAAAGATGGCATCTTGTGCTGTTGGAGATTCCCTTTTTTATCATTGAAACTATTGTTGCATTGTCAATTTCAACAATAAGTTTCCTCACCCGTTTATCCCAAGCCAACTAAACCATGCACCAAGCCCCATAACTCCCCAGTAAAAGATGAGTAAGATCTCGGATTAGCAACAAAACATGTTATCCATTTACCTCTACTGTCTCGCAGCAGTCCTCCACACCCTGCAGCACAAGAGTGGCTCTTATACGACCCATCAATGTTCAGTTTTATCCACCCCTCCTCGTAATATTTCCAACAGATCAGGGTACAGGTTCTACCAGGCTTGATAGAGAAAGCCATACGCCCACTGCTAGCCTTCTCTATCTGCATAACCTGACTTGAGATAACATGTAGGGAATTAATGGGAAAGCTAAAATCAGAGTCATGAACCAAAGATTCCTCCGGTTCTAGATATAAAAGACCGCAAAAAAAAATTGCGCCACTTATTACAATCTATGCTACCAAAACACCCTTTCAAATTACCAAAAAAAAAAAAAGCACCCTTTCAAATTCGCCTCTATCAAATCCAATGGTCCCACTCCCGTTGAATAAAATTCATTGAAAAATTTTGTTTGTCCATCAAATGGTTCAAATCATGTACAATATATAAATATATTCCTTATACAATCATGTACAATATATTGAACTATCATATAAGACATTTCCTTTACCCATATTTGATCTTATTTTTTTTGTCAACAAATATCTTCCCACACGAGAATGTGTAACTTGTGGGTTGCTATTTGCACTCACTTTTTACTAATATATCCCCAAAGTGTTTTCACTTTGTTTTTAAAAAATACACATGTCTGAAAGTTAACTTTTGGAAACTATGTTTCCATTTCGTTGGTACATGGTCTTCCAAAAGTTAACTTTCAGACTGTTTGTCAAGTGTTGTCCAAAAGTTAACTTCCAAAATATACTCTGGATGTTAACTTTCAGAAGGTGTTAAAAACTTAATGTATGCCCTTCGTCTTCCTTCGACTGTCACTTTGATAGATCTCTTTTGTTTTTCTCTCATTTCCTCTTCTCCTCTATCGTCTATCCTTCAACCCACACTACTCTTTAAGTCCCTCATAAGTAGTTTAGGTTGTACTTATACATTTGAGTTGCGTTCTTCCTCCTCTTATTCATCTCCGGTTGCTATTCAGGTAATTTTTTATGAGTTTTTAGGGTGTTAATATGTTCCATAAATTAACATTTGGAGGTTTTGTTTTTACATTCCGAAATTAAACTTCCAAAACATGTTGATATTGGATGTTCCAAAAGTTTAATTCTAGAAATACAATACAGAAATTTTGGTTTTGATTTCTTTGTGTGTCATTCTTGGAAATATGCATGGATGATCGGATGGAATACCTATCTGATGAAGTGAATATGGATCCGTTTGGATTAAAGTTTGCAAACGGACGTTTAATTCAACTTTATTTTGCAAACGGACATTTAGTTAAAAATAAGTTTACAGTAACGTGATTTTTATTTGGATATTTTTTTCGCAAACATACGTTTGACGAAATAAAATTTGTTTGAATGATATTAATCAAAAGTGCTTTTAAATATATAATTACCAAAATGTGTATGAGTTTAATGATGTAGTCCTGCTATTGTTTTTTATATATGTTGTTAAAATAATAAATAATAAAATGCAAAATAATAATTTAATACTTATTTGGCTGATCTATAATAATTATCCTTCTTTATTTAAAATGATGTCTAAATATGTACCAAAAAATAAAAATAAAATGGTGTCTAAATTTAAATAAAATATTATTGTAATTAGAACTATTTTCCTAAATATATTGAAACAAATAATTAAAATTTGTGTGTGTGTTATATTATAAATGCTGAAATAATAAATAGACAAAAGAGAGAAATGTCTCTCGTTGGTTAGAAAATTTATGTATAATTTATAAGATATATATAAGATAAGATACTATGATAATTTATGTAATCATGTTAAAGCAAAAAGAAATAAAAATGTTAAAGCAAAAGAAAAGTTAGTCAGGCTTGTAACCTTTGGCTTCTACGAGAAGTCTCGTAACTTCTCACTTATTCCCAAAAAATGGTCTATTCAACTACTTTTTACCTACCACAAGTTAAGCTAAGGGAAAAGAGAAGAGAAAAAGACTACTACCCACTCCTTATCGGGTTCTCATCCCTGCGAGTCCTTTTTTCTTTTCTGTAACCGAGGCAAGGATAAGGGGAAGATGCAAGGCGAGTTCTTCATGTTTTTCACTTTTCTATTTCTTGTTTAAGATCAGCTCAAACCCAGCTCCCTGTATCTCAAAGGTTCAATAGATATAGGGGTTGAAGAAAGATCGGCTCCAACCCAGTTCCCTGTCTCTCGCCAATAGGTTCACCAGGTGGAGTGTATAATCGGCCATCAAACCTCCCAACGAAAAACGGGAGAAGGAAAAGTAAGTGGGTACCTGCTTCCATCACAAACGTCGTTTGAAGCTAGATTCCGTTTTGCCGACAGAAGTTGAGTGACATCCAAACGAAACAGGAAATACAGTCTCCGGCGGCGACGGACGTTGAAGGGTTTCCAATGGGAAACCAAACAGGCACTATGTCATTTGATTGGATTGTGGATAGGGAACAATGGTCGGAAGTTAAACCTAAAAAATGTAAGCTGATATTATTCACTCGAGTAGGGATGGCAATTAGACCCAGGCCCACTGGGTACCTGCAAAAAAAACCCGCAATGGGCAGGGTAATTACCCGCATTATGGGCCTGGGCCTGGGCTTGGGTAATTACCCGTAATTTTGAGTGAGTATGGGTGCGGGTACAGACACTCTAGTGCCCAGCCCGCCCCGCGGCCCACACACACACACACACATATATATATTTATAGTCATATTAAGTAATTAATATATTTCTAAACCTAGGGCTGCTTCCAATTCCAAAACCAAACCCATATTTCGAAACCTAGAACTAAAATCTAACCCTCACTGCGCCGTTGCTTCTTTGTTCCTTCCCCATCGACCCTCACTGCGTCGTTGCTTCTTCTGCTCTGCACTGCGTGCTGCCGCTTCTTCTGATCGCGCTGCTTCTTCTGTTCTTACACATTGGTCGCGAGTTCCTCTGACGAGTTTCTTCTGATCGCGCTTCTTCTGCTTCTTTGATTATCACTCTCTTTTTCTCACTTTTCAGGTATATCCATGTTCTGCAAGCCTACATTTGTGAATCTCAAGATCTGTTTGGCTTTTTATGGAAGTGTTTTTTTTTGTCCTTTTTTTTGTGAATCTCATGACCTGTGGATGCTTGGAATTTCAAGTCTAATAATATTATCTTTATTTTAAGGATACTTCAGCGGATTTAAAACCTTTAACAACAGAACCACAAAATTCTTGTTGCAATTTTTGTAGTAATATTTTTCTGGATGGTATATATATTGTCTTCTATTATTGGAGTTTTTCATCAATTGACTATTGCTAGTTGAATTTGAATTTTTTATTTTGATCTGTATTGAACAACCCAAAGAAGCAATAGTAAGAAGCATAGACTAAATGTAGGATGGTCCAATATTTGGCTAAATACTATGATTTGTAATATTTTAGAATTGATTTGGAAAATTTTTGGATCGTATTTTAATTAAATAATGATATTCTTTTCGTTGTTTATTGATTTTTCATGGTTAAAGTGCGGGTAGCGGGTGCGGGTACGGGCACTTAGGTACCCAGCCCGCAAGGGAATGGGCACTAATGTTGCTGCCCACGCGGGTACGGGCACTTTTTTCAAATGCGGGTATGGGGACGGGCACTATAGTACCCTGCCCATAGGGTACCCATTGTCATTCCTACACTCGAGAAACATTTTCGTTAATTAATTAATTCATATTGCAAATCCTATTCCATAAATATTTTTAATGCTCTTTATGTAAATCCAAATGTCTTTAAGCGTCATTTCGTAAATAGATATTCAAGGTCCACTCATCTTATAATTTGCCCTTCAAAAATCGTGTCCATTGGTTTTGAAAAAAACTAGGTTTAAATATGAAATTGGTCCCCCAAAAATTCGTAAAGTTTGTTTTTAGTCCCAAAAAAAAAATCTGTAGGTTTTTAGTCCACCAAATTTGAAAAAGTTTTTCCGTAAGTCCCTCTAGCTAACGCCGTTTGTGTCGCTTATGTGGTGCTTATGTGGCGGGGACTAAAAACGAACTTTCCGAATTTTTTGGAACTAAAAACGAACTTTTAAAATTTTTGAGGGACTAAAATCATAACGGCGAATTTTTGAGGGACTGACGGAAAAATATTTTCAAATTTGGGGACTAAAAACTTGCAGATTTTTTTTTGAGGACTAAAAACGAACTTTGCAAATTTTTGAGGGACCAATTTCATATTTAAGCCAAAAAACTAATATATCAACAGTAGAAAATGCATTTGACCATTGTGGGAGGAAAATCTATTTGTTGGCCCATGTTAAACATCGCATTAGATCTAGGGATGGCAAAACAGACCAACAAGGTCGACCCGGGCCAACCCGCTATAAGCTCGCTCAAAAACAGGTTGGCCCAACCCGACCCGTCAAGGGTGGTGGGTTGAGATGTTAAACCCAACTCATCTCATCACGGACTGGCGAGCCAGCCCATTAAAAAATCAAAAAACAAAAATTAAATATAAAAACTAAAATTCGAGATAAAACAGGGGCAAAATAGCAGGTCAACCTGCCCAAAATGGACCAAAATGACGGACTAGCCTGCCCGAAATATTAAAAAAAAAGAAATTGTTAGAAAATAAGAAAATAAATAAATAAAAAATATACGTTAATCCGACGGGTTGGCCCGACCCGTTTGTGGCCCGACAAGTTAGGCTAGATAGGTTGGCGGGCTGACATGTCGTAACCCAGACGCCCAACCCGCTTTGTCATAGATCTCATCAATCTTGAAGGACGTCATGAATGGACCACGAAAATCTACTTTCCTTGCAAAACAAACTACTTAGTTTAAATTGGGCGACCTGAACTTTTTCTATTATGCGTAAATTCTCTTTAGGATAATTTACAAAATCTGCGTTACTAATCCTTTGTGTATCTTGGTGTTTCTAACCATCCACTCCTTTTTTTATTAACCCCCTTATTTATGTTAATACATCTATGATAATTTATACAAATGGTAACTAAAATTCAATAAGGTTGGTCTTTGGAGCCCGCTTCAAAACAGGATGACTAATTATCCAATCTTGGGTTAAATGGCCTCTTCTGTTTATAATCTTATTTCACTTCATTCTTATACATAGAAAATGAGACTCAATATTTTTACTGCCATTTAAAATCATCATACTATCTATTATGGAAAAGATGTTAGTGAAACTAAAAACATCACTGGAAAGAAAAAAAGAATAAATTTTGATGAATTCTATTTAGACACTCAAAATGGAGCACAAAAATCTATAGAAGAATATGAGAATCTAAAATCATCTCTCTCAAACCAAGATTATGAAAGATCAGACAGGGAAAATGGTGATAATAGTATAGATGAAAATCTATACAGGAACGATCTAAAGGGAGAACGGGATTTCTTACTAGAAAAGTATTTAGGTTTTCATTTGAACTATCATAGTTCCCTACAAGAAAGAATAATGAATAATATCAAATTTTAAAAAGAAGCATGAAAGGGCTATGCGAAATGGACAAAATCGGCTTCATCTAATGCTTGCTGGCTAGCGCTATAGGGCTTTGAACCATAGGCCTTTCTTCTTTTGTTTTGAGAAGAGCTTGCGCACTAGCATTCCTTCACCCGATCGGAGACTACCCGGCAACGTCCTAATCGGAGAATTCCAGATGTCTTGGAATAGATTGAGATAGGCATTTTGATGTATGCGGAGGCTTAGTCAAAAGACAGCACTACTTTCATTCGATAGAAATATCGACTTTCTAATTACTTATCAAATTTCTTTTGATAATCCATCCAATTTTTTAGAATTCTAATGTATAAATCTATACATTATGTATACATTATACATATTTCATCTTAATTATAAGAATATTTATTGTAATATATATATTGTAATATAAATTATTTCTTGTAATCTAATTATTCATTATTTCAAATTCTAAAAAAATTAGAATATTTTTCATATTTTTTAGAATAGTAAATAGTATTTACTATACTATTATTCTATATATAGTAAATATACTATTCTACATATTTTCTATTATACTATTATTACATATATTATATTCTAATATATATAAAACCCTTCCTTTCTTATCGGGATCGGGACTAACAAGAATGGTTGGGACAATAAACATCCATCTCGTTCGTATTTTGGATACCCATATAACCATCGAAGACTGTTGAAGTGACTAATTCCGGGAAATTTAGCGGCGTTGAGGACAAAGAAATTGTTGAAGTGACTATTTATCCAGTAATAACATACTTGATCTTAAGAAAAGATCCTTTACAGGAAGGTTGGCTAGAGATTTCGTGCGGCTAATCCTACGCACACTGTCTGTACTTCTGCTTGTACAAAGTGCATAGCATCAAAAATAGCCATTCCGGATATTACCTCTCCGCCCGGAGAATTTATAAGCAGATATAAATCTTTGGTCTTGTCCTCTAGACTGAGATATACCATGAGACCAACAAGTTGATTGGATATTTCACTGTTTACCTCTTGACCTAAAAAAAGTAGTCTTTCTTGATAAATTCGATTGTATAAGTCAATCCAAGATGATTCTATGAAGAAGGCGGCGCAAAGGAGGCTCGAGGGCTTGTTAAGGAAGGCGGCAAGGGCCGACGAAGGGGGGAAAACGAAAGGCGTTTTCTGGTCCCCCCTTCGCCGGGGGGTGCTTGTGGGGGGGGTGTGCCACGACGAAACAAGGGAATGAAAGGTCGCTTTGCGTTGAATGCTCTTGACCCTGCCCACAATGATGGCTCTGTTGTCTTGGGGAGCGTTGAAGCTTGCTTCTTCTCCAGAGTTTTCTTGGTCATCAATACGACCTGTCCTTAATAGAACCGATCTTATTCTCGGAATTTCGTACTTTTGTCGGATCCTTCCTATCTCCTGATCGAGCTTGTGTAGGTAGATGTTGCCCGGTAGGGCCGATAGTAGTACACTAGCTAAGACTCCTGGGAAAGGAAAGGGAGAACAATTACTATACTCTATCTATCTTAATGAAAGGAGGTTCCCCTGATGAGAGGGCTTCAGTTTCCACTTTCCAGAAAAGATGTAAAGGAATCACGCTACTTAGTGTATGTTTGGAAAATTGGCGGGTTCATCCAACATCAAAAGGAATCACCAACATCGGAAGGAGTGCTACTGCAATTCCACCCCCAATCCAAACACGCCCTTACTCCACTGTTGCATATATAATAAGTGGGTTCATCCAAGCTTAATCTTATTTTGGATAGTACTAATTTAAGAATTCAATATATAAATTATTGCGTGATTTTATAGAATTTGTAAACCCTATCATATATTTAAGGAGAATTGCAAACAATTTCATTACAAATAAATTATTCAGTTCTATATTTGAAGCGTTCCATATTGGGATTAATGTTTAAAATGAGATCACCAAAGCGGTATAACCATGCGGGGTTATAAATGTAAAAACCATATGTAGAATCATGCATTGCATTTAATTCTAGCCAGTAATCTTAGGTCACCGGTTTATAGCACTAAATATTGATAGACGTGTGACATGCCTCTAAGATTGTAATGAGATAATCTCACCCCCTTCCAAGACATCTACAAACCCCCAGATAAAAAAAAGAACAAAATAACTCGGTCATCTATAGCTTTACTGTGTTTGCTGGACGGATATCAGGCACCATTTGGCTTTCAATGCTGACAGTATAATTGGGAACATGTACAGGAGGAACACATGATTCTGACAGAAAAGCTCTTTGTAATGCACTATATGTCTATGCCTATGTTTGAAACTATGTTTTGCATCTAGAATTGATTCTAGCGTAAAACACAGATTTGGAACTTTTACTTCTATACGTGATTACTCTCAAATTTATTGTTCAACTCACGTTTACATGAATGTATCCAAACATAGCTTTTATATTCAACTCACTTTTGACTAAAACCAATTTTACAAAATCAATTTTCGCTACTGTAAAACCAAGCACACGCTAATAGAGATAGTTTTCACTGTGGCATTGCCTCGGGCCGCGATTTGATTGTGAAAGCAAACATAGGCTATATCTTCTATGATTTTCAATTCTGGATAATAATAAGAAAAATCAAATAAAAGGGTTTTTAAATTCTTTTTAACATTACCGCGAGTTAAAGTCATAAAATCAACCTCTTACAAATGCTTTGCAAATGTAAGATAAAACAGCCTCCACTAGGCCCATATGGGTCTAATCCTTCCCTGGATTATCTATCATAGCAGAGCAGGAGCTTAATGTTACCAGAACCAGGCAGCTGTACGCCCATGTTTCTCCACATCCATCCAGCTTTGATTGTCCAAGCTTCGAGAATAAGGATATGGGATAATGATTTACAGGGGTGACATCTTAACTTTCCAAAACAACAACAAAAACTAAGCCACATAGGACAATGGTCCACCAGATGCACATTGCAAGTTAGCATGATATTGCTCTTTCTTCCCTTAAAAAGGACAAAAAGTTGCATTCATAGAGAACTAAATATTTTTGTTCTCCCTTCAAAATATCATAAAATCCTGCTGTATAAATAAATACAAATTCTTCCCAATCTTTCACACATGGGACTAGAAACAGTCTACTCTTTTGGCACTGCTTACTTTACTGGAGTTTCTGAAAGAAGACAAAGTGATAAGATGATGATGCAGACTCAACAAAATGTGGGGTCAATTTCCCCATCCCCATTTTCTTTCCATCCAAAAGAGACCAAAAATAAAATCCCAACTCTCTCTTCCAACATGGTAACTCCCATACTAGGATAACAACAAATCTGAAAGATATTGCCCCAACACAACTGTAGTTGATAGATAAGCCTGATTTAATGGGGAGAATTTGAATTTGAAAACAGACTATCCGTTACTAACCATGTTGCAATTCAATAAAACATTTTGGTATAACATGTAGCAGAGCCTTATATTTCACAGAATCATAATGTATATACTGTATATTAATTACATTTGCAAATTGCAACGGCATGACAGAAATAATAGTCAATATACATCAAATTAGATTACCATTATGCGTGTAGTTGAAGAGAGGCACTAATGTATGTATTTCTGAATCTTTCTTTTTCTCTGTGGCTTCGGTTGAGTGAATGGCGAGTAAATACAAATAACAGGCTGGCATGTGTTAAAAACGATGCCAAAATTCACCTTACATTACAGGAATATACAATGTTGTAAGGCATGCTATGTGAGATATAATTTCACTAGCTTTAGTTGAACCATGTCAAAAATCATACCTCAAGCTCCACTTCACACTGAAAGCACATAATAGACAACTCTTTACATTTCAGGAACCGTCTGCAATGGGAGAAGGGACTGTTGCTTGCCTTCTATAAAAATTGCAAGCTCTGTTGGTGCAACAACCAATCTTAACCACTTTTGTAGCTCTTCACCCTCTACTTTCTCTTTTTCTGAAGAATAAGCAGTGAAGCACTATGAGATCACCATGGCTTAGCAAAAAAAGATTGGTTCAACATCATTAATATCTATACAGAGTTGATAGAAGCATACAACATCAACATCCCAAGTTCACTAAGGTCCCTTTACATGATCATTTGATTATATTGAATCACAGTATTTAGGGTGGGGTAAAGTTGAGAATCAAAAACTGCAATCTAATTCATCTATGTAATTCCAATTGGTGGCTTGAAACAGTATATAAGCAACAAAAAGAAACCGGCATGCATGAATGCACCTAGAAATTATCGTATTTTCAAATTAACCAAATGATTTTAACATAGTCCAAGTAGCAATCTAATGTGAATCTTTATGGTGAATGGCAAAGACTGCGTACTGCCTAACATTTGGATTTAGCTTGCTTATAAGAACAAACATCTCTTACGAAAGAAAAGATAACAAAAGGAAAAGGCACCAAAAGAAATGCAATCCAAGTACATAAAATGATGAAAACAAGACAATGAAAACCCTTGCATAAAATACAGACAGTACAGTTACCTTCCAAATGAGCACCAAGACCCTCTACAACAGTAGGATTAGCTCGTACAATGGAAAGCGATACATCCAGCGCAGACTGCAGCAATGCTTTCACCTCTCTTTGAACAAGATCAACAAGGTGTCCCTGTTGTTTTCATAATAATATCAGCATATAAAAAAAATTGAATAGAAGGAAAAAAATTAAGTTGATGAAATATTGGACCTGATCCCTTCCCCAAGGAACTGATCCCCCAGACTCGTCCATTCCACCATTAGAAAGAGTGGTAATTGACACAGGGCCTATTGTCTCATTAAGACCATATTCAGCAATAGCTTTGTATGCTATGTCAGTTGCTCGCCGTATGTCATCAAGTGCACCTGTTGACACTCGGCCAGAATATACAACTTCTTCTGCTGCACGTCCTCCAAGAAGGGTCACCAGTCGGCCACGCAACTCATCAATGAAAAGCAGGTATCTGTCCTCACTTGTTGGAGGAGTATAAGTAAAGCCCAAAGCCCCTCCTGACCTAGGCAATATGCTTAGTTTCTGGTAACATGCACAAGAAAGTAAGGCACTGAAAGATCCCTAAAAGAAGTTCTTAATACACAAATGAACAGCATAGCAATGATTTCAATGCATAACAACTTATCAATGGAAAATCTACAAGCTGCAATTTCCAAAATGAAATTTATGCAAGTACTCATTAACTAATAAAATGCGTGTGGTTCTAATGTCATTTCTAATTTTTATTGCACTTATGTCAACAAAAGTTTATTTAAATTTCCCAAAATACCCTTCATTTGATAATGAGTGAACTCTTCAAAAAGATCCTCAAAAGATTAGTGTCACTACACCTGTCTTATAGAGATTTTTGTCACCAAATTAGTTCTACAAAGATACTATGTCAACAAAAGTTTACTTAAATTTAGTTCTACAAAGATACTATGTCAACAAAAGTTTACTTAAATTTCCCAAAATACCCTTCATTTGATAATGAGTGAACTCTTCAAAAAGATCCTCAAAAGATTAGTGTCACTACACCTGTCTTATAGAGATTTTTGTCACCAAATTAGTTCTACAAAGATACAAAATAGTTGACAAATTTGTTAACAAGTCAGTATTTTAATCCTTCATAAGGACAAATACAATGACATTTAAATCTTTGCAGGAGTAATTTATTGACAATTTTTTTGAAAAACTTGTGCTGTGACATGTAATCTTTGAAGGACCAATGTAGGGGTTTACACTCCTAAATAAATATTCCTTATTCAGTTATTCCTAGTTTAAATAGTTGTGCAAGACCACTCTTATTATCTATTTATATAATTTTCAGTAGTAACTACATTTATTAGTTAATTTTAAAAAACAATTAACGTGTGTTTAACTGTTAATAATGGTTTGAGCTTGTCTAGATCATTAAAAATCCTATTACCTCACCATTATAACCAATTAACTAATCATTATGATTTTCCATCTTTTCTTAATTAAAAATTTAAAATTTATGCAAATTTTAATTTCGTTATCTATCAGAATTAACTAAAATGATTACAATTAATGATAAGGATTTTGCATAAATATAAGAATCATTAGTTACTAGTTTGACAAGTAAGGAGGAACTAATACCATTCAATGATATCTTCTGAAAAGAAAGTATAAATTGGTAGGATAACAGAAAGACAAAAAGGAATGGCAATAGGCACACCCATAAGATGCTAATCTATTTACCACTATGAAAGAAGAAAAATGAAAGAAAAAGAAACCCACTCCCCTCGAAGAAAACTGATAAAATAATTTTTGTCACAAGTAATTAAACTAAGAATCTCATAATCAGAGCCTATATGAACTAGAAATCATCAATCAAGTAATTTCAAGCATAAATATAGTTTAAATAATGTGATAATTCAACAAAAATCAAGTAGGTTTAGGTGGTAAAAGAAAAATCAGCATATCTGTCAGCATACTCAAATAGCCAAGAAATCAATAACAGAGCATCTTCCATCGTCTTACCTCAACGCGTGGCTGTCCAGGAAGAAGATTTGCAACTGCAGTGCCTACTACAGCATGACCAGCTTCATGTCGTGCAACTACAGCCTTCTCACTCCCTTGCAACTTGGCAGTCTTCTTTTCTATGCCCTGAAACAAGTAATTTGGTCATTTTATCCATAAATAGAGTAGGGTCCCATTTACAGAACTAAATTTCCAATTTAACATATTTGACAGAAAAATCCGACCAAATTATAGGTGCAAAGTTACTAATGTGCATCCCCCAATGAGAGATTGTGGATGAAATCAATATTATCCACAAAAATTTGACTTACAGCTAATGACCTTTCCACAGCTTGGATGAAATCAATTTTCTCCACAACAACTTTGTTCTCTCTTCCCGCCAATAAAGCAGCCTCATTTACTAGGTTTGCAAGATCCGCTCTTCAACGATGTGCACCGTGTGTCAGATCAAACTTCCAATCTTCTCAAAGTATTTAAAGGGGGAAAAAGAGTATGGAGGAAATAGCGTAATTACCCTGTGAAACCAGTAGTCATAGAAGCAATGTCACCAATGTAAACATCCTTGGCCAAAGGAAGTTCTTTCTTAGAAACATGAACTTTCAGGATGGCTTCTCTTCCAATCCTATCAGGTGTTTCCACCTAAGGAGAAAACGAGGCATTTTTTGTTAAAGATATACAAAGTAAGGTTTTTTTTCTCTCTCTAATATCACTATAAAAACCAAAGGAGGTATTGCATTAAAACGAGAATCCAGACCATAACTACTCGATCAAATCTTCCTGGTCGGCGAAGTGCAGGGTCTAAGACATCTGCACGATTAGTTGCCCCAAGAACAATCACTGCTGAACTGCTGTCAAACCCATCCATCTCCTGCATTGTAGTTTTAACATATTAGCCTCATTGTGACATAATCCCCCCGCCCAAACAATCACAGGAAATAAATAACAAACAAGGAATACTAACAGTGAGCAACTGGTTCAAGGTCTGTTCTCGTTCATCATTGCTTACAATGCGAAATTTACCATCACGACTTTTAGCCACAGCATCTATCTGCATACCAAAATAAAGTGTAATTGGTTGAATATTAAATAGTAAATGTTAAATTAAACTTCTTACACAACTAAAGAATCTATATTACTTCTTACACAACTAAAGAATCTATATTCTTACCTCATCAATAAATATTATGGATGGGGCTTCCTTCTTTGCCCTTGCAAAGAGATCCCTCACACGGGAAGCACCCATACCAACATACAATTCAACAAACTCACTAGCAGAACAACTTATAAACGGCACATCAGCTTCACCAGCCACAGCCTTTGCTAGTAAAGTCTTACCTGTCCCCGGAAGACCTACCTGTAAGATACACCAACAGATATTTATTCCCTACATGTCAAACTAAAACAATAATATGAATAAATATAACTTGGGCATAAATAGTCCACACATGAAGTATTAGCACAAACATGCAGGAGAGAGATAAGCAGAAACTAATCAAAGGTTTATTCCTAGAAACATAAGTTCAATGAAACACAATTGTGGTCCAGTATTTTTGCATGGTAATACTTCTGTAAATAAGAGAAAGCACAGTTAATATAATCCAGCAGAAAATTTTGTTGGATTTTAACCTAAAATATTCCCAAGAGGCATTTCCCATACTTGACCCCTTCCCCAAGCAAACATACTCAGTTATGGTGTGTTTGCTGGTACACAATCATGAGATTTCATACTGGGATCATGAGGCCATAACAGATATATCTAGCTATGACTCACCAAGAGAACACCTCGAGGAGGACGAGCTCCAAGTCGCACATATCTATCTGGATTTCGAAGAAATTCCTGGCAAGTGAGCATCATCACAACCAAAATTACTTCCCTATATCACCAGAAAAAATCTGAATGAAAATAGAAGGTCAATTGTAGAATATAAAGCCACATTTACACCCTAAAGATTGTAGTTTGTAAGTGCTGAAAATGAGACGAAGAGAGTCCAGCCTACCACAATCTCTTCTAGCTCCTCCTTAGCCTCATCAACACCAGCAACATCAGCAAAAGTGATTGTTTCTCCTTTTTCAGATGACTTTGTACCAGCAGAAGTTCCTGATTTGCGGTTCCTAATCTGACCAGCAGTATGCTGCCATAGCATATGATTCCTCATAAAACATTGTTTCAAAAGCGTCGGAAACATAAGTTGAGTAGGCCAGAAAAGATCAGAGAAGAAGAAATCAAACTCACCTGAGAAAAGCTTACAGGGAATCGATGGAGAAGCCCTGCCAGTACAGCAACATAAAACAAGGCTATCTGTGAATATAAGACATGAAGATGAAGTCAGCTTGTCACATGATATACTGGCAACCCCACAACCAAGGAAATCTATAATGAACTGGAATGGGAAGTTAAATATCTAAAACAACTGATCCCATTTTAACAAAATATACACAAGCAATGCACAGTAAAAGAGACACTTATCTGATACCATAAGCATGTTTACCTCATGAAGCCAATATAAATATTAACTTCTATTGATCATTCCAAGCATTCAATTCTTATATGAAATTACTATTTCAAATTCCCATGGTACAGCATCTACTGGGTCTGACTAAAAACTATCATGTAAATTATAATCTGTCCAGCTCCAGCTTGATAATTCACGTCGACTATACTAGTCATAGATAAGTTACAGAACTGCATTTCCCACAATTCACGTTCCAACAAAGCAAACAAGAAACCAATAATTTACCTTCCGTTTCAAAATTATCCTTCTTAAATGACATCATAAGGTTTGGTAAAGAATGAAGTAGTACATCCAAGTTTCTAATTACCCTTCCAAAATTAGGGAAGACTTAAGGAGTTAGCCTTTAGTCAATAACCATTCAGCAGTCACACAGTTTTATTAGTTTGTGTTTGGTTTTACGGTTGAGAAAATTGATTTTAAAAGAATTGATTTTGTAAAATTTTGGATACACTCACGTAAAAGCTAAGCTGAACAAAAATTTTTTGTAGTAAAAATCACTTTCAGGGGCAAAAGCTCCAAATCCTAGCTTTAAGTTAAAATCAATTCTACTCGACAACGCCCAAACATGGTAAAATCAATTTTATGTCTCTAAAATCACTTTTGGCTCTCCCAAAAGTGAATCCAAAACATGCGGCAAGTGATTTTATAGAAAGATTGCAATTGGAGAAAGAATCAAAGAACCATAAGTTATAACTCTTATTTCTCTTTTGGGTCTCATAATCTGTACATTAAACCTCAAAGTCAAACCACCAGCCTCCTCCCAAGTAAATTCAGTTAAGGTATAACTTATCATTTGAGTTTTCCACTCTCCAGCACCATAACAACGCAGGAGAGCAACATCACAATCACATAACATAACATAACAAAAACCATGAATAATCACAACTTGCTTACCAAAGCAGAGTTGAAGAATCCACCAGAACGCCTATCAGGCGACCCAAACTCCACCTCATTTTCCAGCATCTTTTCATAAGGAGCTCTAATATCACTAGGCCTCGTGGTAGTATAAACAATCCTCTTCGTTGGAGCAACACTCTTAACCAACGATTCTGACTCCTGTTGCAACCTACTACTACTCCCGGAAGCAACTTCACCACCCTCCACGTCAGACTTCAACTTGAACATTATGTGGACCCCATCAACCTCCACCTTCTGCACCTGATCACTATTGATCTTACTCAAAAAATCACTGTAAGGAACGCTCACAAACGACGTCGCAGCCCTTGGTTCGGACCCAGGTAAGGGAACCCCAGGCCTAAGCAACCGCATAACAAAAACCACAATCCCTAATTGCAAAAGTAAAACCCCAACCTCCTGAGCCTGTAACATGGGTTGCCACCTCCACTTCCCACCTTTAGAACCCAACCACCACCACCACCCACCCTTCCCCTGCTTCTCCCTCCTCCGGTTCGAACCCGAACCCGGTTCGACCCCTTTACCCTCCTCGCTCTTCTCGCCGGAATCGCTTTCCTGGCCGCCGGTGGCAGCACTTTCATGACCACCCTTTCTCACTCCATCCCTACCATAGTTCAGCTTCAATCCTCCCCACAAATCGAACCTTCCAGAATCCCTCAAGAGACTCGCGTACCTCAGAACCCTAACGGGTGCCGAATTGGGAACGAAACGACGCGCGTTTCGCCAGTGGTGGAAATTGGATTTGGCGGAGTAAGAATGGAGATAGATTTTTGTGTGCGTTAAGGGAGATAGATAATCCAACGCTGACATTTGACAGATTGAGAGATAGAGACACACACACAAAGCAAAAAAATCAAAGCTTTGAATATCTTCTTGGCGTTCGCGTGCATGCGGAGTGGTTTTTGTGAATATATAGGTGAGCTTCTTCAGAGATAATCTTCTTCTTCTCGTCCCTGTGAAGTGCCAATGGTAGCAAGAGAGAGAAAGGGACAAGGTGATCCGACATGAATTGAAAGCCGTTAGATTTAAAGAGATGTTGATATCTCAACCGTTGATTTGTTTGTTGATTTGATTTGATTTGGTTAGCTCGCGGCACTGGTTGTGTGTAGAGGAAGGATCTGGTGCGGAACTGCACAGGGGAGCGCGTTTTGCAAGGCGTGGAATTGACACGTGTAGGGTGATGATAAGTGGAGGTGGGGTGATTATGTGGCGTTGTCGTGTACAAATCAGCAACACGCGTTTGGCAAACATGTAATGTGAGGGCCATATAGGCACACACAAGACACACTTGTGATTTTTGAAAGTGGAACCGGAAATAATCATAATTATCATGAAATAAAAATGTTAAAATACATTTTTTTATCAGAGGCACTAGTTTTTAGCTATAAAAAAACTTAATTTTATTTTATTTTATTATTAATAAAAAATTAGTTGAGATAGGTCGCAGAGAGGTCAGAAAAAGCTTCAAAACTCAACAACAAGATTTGAACTCACGTCCTTGTGGGATATGAGTTGAATCCTTACCATTTTTTATAATTCTTTTAATAATTTATACTATAGAAAGATATATTCACGGGTGTGCAAACTAACCAATCAGAACAGTGAGATCATAACCATATCTAAATCTATTTGATTGAAAATAATCAGAAGTTTTCTAATAATTTTTTAACCAGTCTTTTCAGTTTTTTTCTAGGTAGGGTGTTGTTCCGGACTGGGCCAAGGCCCAATCCAACAGAACGCTCGCCAAAGGCCCAGTATCGCATGCATTTGGCTGCCCCACTTTGGAGCCATGACGACCTGGCAGATCCCACGGTCCGCAGATCTTTGCGCTAGCTCATCACGACCTGGCATAAATCCGACGGCACCCCGGATCTCACGGGAGCGGTTACATCTCAATAACCGTCTCCGACCACTATAAAAGGGATCTCGGTCACGATCCAGGTACGATTTGATTCATTCTCTTGCTTACCTCACCTCCTACCTAAACTGACTTAGGCTTCGGAGTCCTTGTAGGTACACCACCACCGCACGCTGTCATCAACCACTGCGAGCACCGCCGCACTGCTTCATTCCGGCCATCCTCTGAGTTCTACTTCAAAACATTGGCGCTGTCTATGGGAATCGTCTTCGATTTCATCTCCTCCGAAGTTTCTCTTCACTGTTTACGATGACTGAATCGAAGCGAACCGTCGCAACTCGCAGTTCTCAACTCCGTGCGGATCTGAATCCGCCAAATCCTCCGATCGCTCCGGTGGATCAACCTCAACCTGGACGAGTACCATTCACTGTCGAATACGAAAGGCCGAGGAACCTTCCTCCACCTCAGATCGATGCTATTCTGCTCATCACTACTCTGGTAACAACTGAGACAGGCGAAACAGCTCTTACCGCTGCCTTCCTCCTCCATGAGTTTCGCGAGTTTGTACGAAGCCACACTGAAGCGATGCAGATTCAGAATCAGCGCCTCGATCGCATGGAGAATCAGCAGAAAAAAATTTCGGCTCGCGTAGCTACTCAAATCGAAAACAGACAAGATCAGAATTCTCAGCCACCTCAGCGATCTAGAGAGCCCGAGACTCGCCGTTCTGTTCATCGTCGCTGCCATGCCACAACTCCGCGCCGATCTCCACATACCGCACTCCGTCGCAGCAAATTGCTCAGTCGCTCTCCGGCACGCCGTCACAGATCTCAAACCGCTCTCCTCACGACAGAAGAAGAAATGAAAAAATGCTACGTGAAAGAGTTTCGCCAAACAACCTATCCTCGGGGCCTGAGGCGAGACGCTCTCCGTCGCGTCGTCGCCACTCTCCAAGTTACTCTTCCCATCGTAGAAGCACGACTGCGAGCAGTGACACGCCACCTCGAAGGGCCGCCACTGCCTCGCGGTGCCGAGCGAAGTCACCCGACCGCACTTCTCGTCGTCGCCGTGCTCACTCGCTTTCATCCACTTCTCTGCAGAGTGATGAAGAAAATGACACGCGCGAGACTTCTGGTCCTTTCACCTCCAAGATCGTGAAGTTTCCGATCCCAAAGCATCTTCAGAAACCGCCAGCTTTGGACTCATACGATGGCACTACTGATCTAGATGAGCACGTCGGTTGCTTTGACACCGTCATGTAGTACCGAGGTGCCCAAGGACCCGTCAAATGCAGGATTTTCCCTCTTACCTTGAAAAAGGCGGCTTTGACTTGGTTTCAGACCCTCAAGAGAAACTCCATAGACTCCTGGGCCGAGTTCACTGATCAGTTTTCTGCTCACTTCATCGCATCTAAAGTACAGCCGAAGTCGACAGAAGAATTCTCTGCGATTAGACAAAGGAAAGACAAACCTATCAGAGAGTACATCGAGCATTTCAATAAGGAGGCGATTTTTGTGAAGAAATGCTCTGACGAGATGAAGTTATACTTGCTGGAGCAGGGTTTGGTGGAAAGCAGTCTTTTTCAGTGTTAATATTGGTGTCGACAAACTAAAAACTCTGAACGATTTCCTCAAACGAGCTCAGAAATACATGAACTATGAAGAGAAGCTAATGGCATCAAAAGTCAAAAACAAACGCCAAGAGAAAACTGGCGGACAACGCGAAGACAAATCGCGCAGAGATAAAGAAAACTGAGCTCCATCGAAAAGGTACGATGAATATACTCCCCTAAACACCACACGAACGCGCATACTAAACGAATGCGCGAATACTGAGTTCAGAGATTCTGGAATCAAGTTCCCACTGAAGGGGAAAGAAAAGTCGAACGCCGACAAGTCGAAATATTGTCATTTTCATAAGTGTGCCGGACACGAAACTGATGATTGCTTCCACCTGAAAGACGTCATTGAACAATTGATCCAAAAGGGAAAATTGTCGAGGTTTGTAAAAGCAAAGCCAAGATCTGGTAACAGGAATTCAAGGTCCAGGTCCCCTCGGTCTAAAAAGAAAGAATCAGCTTCAGCAGCACAACTCGATGAGGCAGGTCGAGAATCCGAAGAAAGCAAAGAAAGACCTCGACCTCCCCAGTCGCCCTAGTAATCTCTGGTGGTTTTTCCGACAAGGGAGGTGCGAGCATCAGTTCAGCAAAGCGAAAGTTGCGAGAGACAATGTCGCTTCATCGCTTTTTCCCCGCCACAGTACAAGGGAAGACCACCTCGCCTTTTTACGATTTAAGACTTGGTGAACGGGAAGCCGAATTATCTGATTCCCCTGTTGGTCAAAGCGTACATGGCCAACTTTAACGTCCGAAGAATACTGATAGACCAGGGGAGCTCGGCAGATATCATTTTCCACGAACTGTTTAAAACCTTGAAACTACCTGAGAAAGACATCGTACCGTACCCGGGGTCTTATCTGACTGGTTTCAATGGTTCCAAAACAAAGTCATTGGGCTGTGTGGAATTGATGGTGACTTTTGGCGAACAACCAGCCTCCAAAATTGTCAAAGTTCAGTTCATTGTACTTCCATGCAAGTCTGTTTACAACTGTATCATTGGACGCCCAACCTTGGGGGAACTCAGAGCGGTGACCTCGACAGTCCGTTTAAAATGCGTTTCCACAGTGATGACGACAAAATCGTCACTGTGGAAACCGACCTCGAAGCTGCAAGGAGATGTTATCTCCTGTCTTTAAAAGTCGAAGAGCCAGGAGAGGAGAAACAGCCTCCATCTGTCAAGAAACACGTTCATGCAAAAGCTGCTGCAGAAGTCAACCTTACTGATTTTGATGCCAGGATTGAAGTCAAAGATGAAGTCCAAGAGGACGATCCCCTAGCCTGCGAACTCCAGCAGAAGATCAAAAGACCAGTACCTGATGGCGAGTTTATCCGAGTTCAGTTAGGCGATAACCTTGAGAAACCCGTGAAGCTCGGTGCTGACCTCCCCGAGAAGGTAAGACTGCAGTTGACAGAGTGCCTGAAGTCCAACGCAGACCTCTTTGCTTGGACTGCTGCCGACATGCCAAGCATCTCCCCTGACATTGCCTGCCATCAACTTGCTCTTGACTCCAAAGCACGGTGGGTGGATCAGAGGCATCGCAAGCAAGCTCCTGAGAAAGCTGAAGCTGTCGATGACTTTCTTAAGGCCGAGTTTATTAGGGAGATTAAGTATACTACATGGCTTTCTAACATTTACTAGTTAAAAAGTCTCATGGAAAATGGCGCATGTGTGTTGATTACACCGATCTTAACAAGGCGTGCCCCAAGGATGCCTATCCCCTTCCTAATATCGACAAACTTGTCGACAATTCCTCCGGTTTTCAATTGCTTTCTTTCATGGACGCATACTTTGGTTATAACCAGATCCCGATGCATCCTGCCGATCAAGAAAAAACCGCATTCATGACCGACAAAGGCAACTACCGCTACAAAGTAATGTCTTTTGGCCTCAAGAATGCTGGAGCCACTTATCAGTGCATGATGAACAAAGTGTTCAAAAACCAGATCGAAAAAATGCTTGAGGTA
Organism: Calophaca sinica; assembly: GCA_037113605.1. Lineage (NCBI taxonomy): Eukaryota > Viridiplantae > Streptophyta > Magnoliopsida > Fabales > Fabaceae > Calophaca > Calophaca sinica. Next base: position 97,984,027 of record CM073736.1, on the reverse strand, counting down.
TACATGGACCACATGATCGTGAAAACATCGAAAGAGGTCGATCATGTCCTCAACCTAAAAGAGGTTTTTTCACGAAGTCCGACGCCATAACATGCGATTAAACCCCGAAAAATGTACTTTCGGGGTGCGAGCTGGAAAATTCCTCGGTTTTTACCTGACCGAGAGAGGAATTGAAGCAAACCCCGACAAATGTCGTGCCGTTACCGAAATGCAACAACCATCGTCAAAGAAAAACATCCAGCAGCTCACTGGACTGCTCGCCTCGTTGACAAGATTCATTTCAAAATCAGCTCAACGCACGTTGCCCTTCTTCCGCCTACTCAAAAAGGGGATCCAGTTTGAATGGTCGCCCGAATGCGAAGAAGCTCTGACGCAACTGAAGTGTATTCTGTCTCAACCACCAGTCTTGACAAGACCGTCCCCAGGGGAGGTCCTTTATCTTTATCTGGCAGTAGCGGATGAAGCTCTCAGTGCCGTCCTCGTCCGCGAAACAGATGAGGGATAGAAACCCATTTATTTTGTGAGCAAAGCACTTCAGGGCCCTGAGCTAAGATATCAGAAAATCGAGAAGGTCGCGTTAGCATTAATGGTCGCAGCTCGACGGTTGAGACAATATTTCTTATCACATACCATAGTAGTTCGGACAGACCAACCCATCAAACAGATCTTACACAGGCCTGACTTGGCAGGACGTATGATCAAATGGTCGATTGAGTTATCTGAATTCGAGATTATTTACGAAGCGCGACAAGCCATCAAAGCTCAATGTTTAGCAGATTTTATTGTTGAGATGACTCCGGGACCCACAGAACCTTGCTCCAAATGGACGGTTCACATTGACGGATCATCTAATGCCAAGGGTAGTGGCGCTGGATTGTTGCTCGAGAACGATGACGGGATGATCGTTGAGTTCTCCTTGGGATTCATGGTCCCTACCTCGAACAATCAAGCAGAATATGAAGCATGTCTAGCAGGACTTACATTAGCTCAGGACTTCGGTGCTGAGGAAGTCAAACTCAAAACTGATTCCCAGTTAGTGGTATCCCAGATCAAAGGGGAATACCAGGCTAAATATTCCCTCCTCCAAAAATACCTCGCGTTGGTAAACCAAAGATGAACGACTTTACTGCAGCCGAGATTACACACGTTCCGAGAGAACAGAACACCCGAGAAGACATTTTGTCAAAAGTCGCAAGCACGCGAACCTTGGGGAACAACAGATCTGTGATACAGGAAACACTGGCCAAGCCGAGTATAACTACGATCGTCGACACGAAGCCCATCGAAGTGCCAAAGTTTCTTCTGAAATTTTGCTTTGTTATTTCCCTTGCAAGTGTTGATGACGTTACCAGCATAGCGGATAACTGGATGACACCCATTTAGAAATATATTCAGCTTGGCGAGCTCCCTGGAGACGAAAAAGAGGCTGCCAAAATTCAAAAGAAAGCGTGTTCCTACTCCATTATCAAGGGTATTTTGTACCGAAGAGGGTTCTCTACTCCCTTGTTAAAGTGTCTTGACGACACCCAAGCCCAGTACGCACTGGCCGAAGTGCATGAAGTGATATGTGGGCAACACCTCAGAGGACTTTCCCTTGCGAAGAAAGCCCTTCGAGCAGGTTACTATTGGCCATCAATGGACGCAGATGCAAGGTTGTTCGTTAAGAAATGCGATAAGTGCTAGAGACACAGTGACCTTTATTTAGCTCCTCCAGCAGAGCTGACATCCCTTTTTGCCCTATGGCCCTTCGCATGGTGGGGCATCGACATCCTTGGACCATTTCTGATGGCTCTTGGACAAGTGAAGTATTTAGCTGTAGCGATAGATTACTTCACCAAATGAGTAGAAGCGGAACCCCTAGCAAAAATAACCGCGAAGAATTTGATCAAGTTCTTCAAAATATATATCTTGAAAAGGTTCGGAATTCCTGAGGTCGTCATCACCGACAACGGAACTCAGTTTGCTGATCGAGATTTCCGTAAGACCCTTGAGGACCTCCGAATCAAGCAGCACTTCACCTCGGTAGAACACCCCCAAACAAACGATCAAGCTGAGGCCGCCAACCGGGTTATTCTCCGAGGCTTGAAACGAAGGCTAGACGAAGCAAGGGGGAACTGAGCAGAAGAACTTCCCCGAGTACTCTGGGCATATCGCACAACTCCATATTCGACGACAGGAGAGTCACCTTTTCGTCTCACATATCTGACTGCAGTCGTCATCCCTGTTGAGATCGGAGAGCTGGGTTGGAGAACTTCGCATCCCCAACAAAGTATCAACAACTTTCAAAGCCTGAGAGAAGAACTCGACCTCTTGGACGAATGCCGAGAGCTCGCAGCCCTCAACGAGGTCGCAGTCAAACAGAAAATTGTAGCAAGGTACAATCGAAACGTCATTCCAAGGGAGTTCGCGCCTGGCGATCTCGTCCTTCGACTAGCTGACGTCGGTTTAAAGAAATCCTCACAAGGAAAACTTGTGCCCAATTGGGAAGGCCCTTATCGAATCACCACAAAGACCGGTACTGGTGCGTACAATCTTGAAACGTTGCAGGGTCAAGCAATTCAAAGAACTTGGAACGCAGCTAAGTTGAAACAATACTTTAGCTAACTACAAGTGTAATGAACTATGAAGGGCACGAGGGTGTTCAAATTATGCGAGTGTCAAAGCAATAAAGCGCATTCCAAGTAACGCAAGTATGAACCGTGTACCTAAACAACCTCGTGCAGATAGCACGTGCTTTCAAACAAGCCTCGCACCCGAGTGTGTGAGCATCTTTGAACAAGCCTCGCACCCGAGCGCACGAGCAAAACAACCTCGTGAGTATACCGCGAGTGTTGTCAAACGAGCCTCGCGCCCGAGTGCGGGAGCGTTTCCAAATAAGCCTCGCTCCCGAGTGCGCGAGCATTTCCAAACGATCTCGCTTTCTGCCTGGCCAGCAGAGTAGCGGACATCGCCAAATGGATAAACCCTCTTGAATAACGAGGTTCCAAACAAACAACAAACAAAATAAATAAGGTAAACATTTATGCTAAGTTAAAATTACTTGATCATTACAAATGTTTTGTTCATCACAAAAACAACGAAATCGAAATAAACGACAAATACAAATAAAAATCCTAAGACTTGGAAGGCACAGCCACGTCAGAAGTCGAAGGAGGAAACACCTCGGAAGCCGAAGGAAGAGCCACTTTGGGAGACGGAGTAGGCACAGTAAGAATAACTTCCTTTGTTTGGCCATCTACGATCGAGCACCCCTCGACTACCCCATCAGGGGTCATGCCCTTGGTGACGAAGACGAGACCCAGATTAAGGAGCCGAATTTGGGCGATGGCATTGCCAAACAACTCATCCCCAGCATTCACGAGCAACTTTTCCAACTCTACCTTCTCAACTGTCAAAGCCCGAACCTCTTCAGAAAGCTTGGGGACTTCTTGGGTCTCCTTTGAAAGTTGTTCGTTTTCAGTGCTCAAACCCTCCACCTTGTGTTGAGACTCTAAAATATCCAACTTCAAACTCTCTTCAGATTTAACGAGATCTTTGATCCTGAGCAAGAGCCCTTCTCGCTCTCCAATCCACTTCTCCTTCTCAGAAGAAAGACCTTCGAGCTCATTCGTCAGCTTAGTCACTTCGCCCTTGACCTTAGTGGTCTCCTTCCTGGCAGACCCCAACTGTGCCCCAAGGTCGACCTCGAGCCTTTCTAACGACTTGATCTTCGTGTCGAACTCAGACTTGGCTTTGCGGAGGCCTTCGAGCTCGACTTCCAAGTGCCTGTTCTTCTCAAACATCCACTTGGAAACTACCAGGTCACGCAGCTTATGAGTCATGTTCTCAAAGAACAAACTTTCCTTGGCACTTTCGGAAAGTTCGTTGAAATAAGCTTCATCTGAAGGAGGAACTAACCTTCCAACTTCATCCGCGTTCACCAACTCGCGGCGAGACCAAACTGGCAGGACCTCGCCGGGGGATGAAACTACTTCTTTCCCTTTGCTCGGTTTACCTCCCGCTTTAATTGTCGGCGCAGGAGCCGAGGTTTTTGGCGGATGGGGAGGCTTCATCTTCTTAGCAGCAGACTCTTCAGTGGCCTTAGCGAGAACTCGCTTAGTGCCCGAGGACACATTTTCGACATCCTTCGCTGCCACAGTTGAAACAATAACCTGAGCTCGGACTACGGCACCCTAATCTCGACCTGAAGAAACCTCAGGCCCAACAACTTGAACAGGCGAGGCTCCGGAAGACGGAGTGAGGACATGAGTACTTTGGCTGGAACCTTCTCTAACCACGGGAGAAGGAGTCCTTTCAGCAGAAGCTCTCCTCTTCAAGCTCGCCAAATAAGCCGAAGTCGCCATCGAATCTGCAAAAACAAAGTGAGTTAGAGAGATAAGTGGAAAACCATGAACGCATAAAATTTCTACAAGATTACCTAAGCACACACTAGCTTCTTCCGAAGTTTTGCATTTGAGAAGGCGACGGGTGTCGATGTATCTTTTTTCAGAGACCATCTCTCCTTTCTTGTTCACGTATTGTCGAGGCTTGAGCTTCTCGACAAACCCACGAATTCGCTTCAAGCCGAACCGTGCGTTGTCATCCAGTTCCTCGAGCTTATAAGTAAATTCACTCTTCTGATACTGAAAATGCTTGTCGGTCCAACACAATGGAAATCGTTCTTGCCAGTCTGTAAACACTTGCCCCTTCTCGTCCAACGCTTCCACAGGAACACAGACGTTCTCCATAGCAGTTTCACTGATGGCCTCAACGATAAAGTACCTTGACTTAAAGCCACGATGGGACTCTGAGAACAGTTCAAAAACTTTCCCATTTTGTTTCAGCGAGACCCAGCCTTGGCGTTTCGTCGAGTTCGCTTCAGTCCACAGAGGGGAAAAGATGGCGAAAAACGTCTCGAGCAGTAGTTTAATTTTCAAATAGGGGCACAATAGCTGAAAACCCCTAACAAACGCCCAAGCGTTTGGATGTAACTGTGAAGGAGCGACCTCCAAATGGTGTAAAACTGCCACCTCGAAAGCAGAAAAAGGCAGCCTGAAACCTAAGTCTTTAAAAATGACGTCGTACATAAACATCAGGATATTAGACAAGTACGAACAAATCCGAGCGTCGAGTTTGGGTCGACCCAAACTCCAGTTTTCGAAGTTACCTACCCCATTCACAACATCAAGGGACCCTAACAGGAGTGAAAAACTTTCTTTCGACGAGTAAAGGGAGCGAGTACAAAGTGCATCCTCCGCAACCCAACCAAAATCTTCAGCATTTGGGGGCAAGTGATAATCATCCCTCTGAAGCAACTTTTTACCCATTTCCGACCTAGCCAAAGCACTATCATGAAAAAAAGGTCGATTTTTATCTATACTTATCAACCACTCTCCTACTTCTCTCTCGGTAAAGGTCCGCCCGAAAAACTTCTGTAATTTTAAGGAAAGACGTTAGATTTCTGCGGGATCCACCGGGGACATTTTTTTACCCTCGTAATCTTCGACGAAAAGCCCAGAAGGGGACAGATTACGGGGGGAGAACTTTCCTCCTGAGAGCTCGACAATGAGCCACCACTATCGGAGATATCGCTCCTCCCTTCCGAGGGGCTACCGGGAGAAGAGGAGGTGGAAAATCCAGAAATAGAAGAAGAAGAGGACGATTCTTTCGAAAGAAACCTTATGTTGCTACCCATTTCGAAACACCGAAGGGAAAAGCAGAGAAGAGGAAGAGAGATTTACCTGTAAACGACGAAGTTCGCAGGGAAATCGAAGAAACAGAACGCGAGCAAGCACGAACGGTTGGATAAACGAACCACCGGAGAGAGGAATGAACCAGAGAACACTCAAAGAATCACCAGAGAAGAAGAAGAAGGAAGGGCGAAGCAGAAGAGTCTCTCAGAGGCTTTGCAGAACGAGCGAAAGTAAGAAAGTGAAAGGGGAATGATTATTTATATACCCCAAGTCTGATCGGAATGACGTGACCTTTCTTCTCCTTTCAGCGTTGATCAATGACACGTCGCACCTGTTTAACTTGGGGACATAGGGCAAGGATGACCCGCCTCGAAACAACGCGACGCTCCAAGTCCCAAAGGCGGCTGAAGCGACAGTTTGAATTTTAAATCTAACGCTCACGCGCTTAGGGCTTGGAAGCTGTTCAGCTCCCTCTCTTCGAACAAGACAACGAGCATTGACACTCCTCTCCAAACAAAAGTATCGAATGTCGACATCACCCGAGAAGCAAACATCTACAAGTCACCACCTCGACAGTCGAGCTACCGACTTGGGGGACAATTGTTCCGGACTGGACCAAAGCCCAATCCAGCAAAACGCTCGCCGAAGGCCCAGTATCGCGTGCAGTTGGCTGCCCCACTTTGGAGCCATGATGACCTGGCAATCCTCAGATCTTTGCGCCAGCTCATCCCGACCTGGCATAAATCCGACGGCACCCCGGATCTCACGGGAGCGGTTATATCTCAATAATTGTCTCCGACCACTATAAAAGGGATCTCCGTCACGATTCAGGTACGATTTGATTCATTCTCTTGCTTACCTCACCTCCTACCTAAACTGACTTAGGCTTCGGAGTCCTTGCAGGTACACCACCACCGCACGCCGTCGTCAACCACTGCAAGCACCGCCACACTGCTTCATTCCGGCCATCCTCTGAGTTCTACTTCAGAACAGGTGCATTATCAGCTATTGTTAATTGGTTGGATTCTGTATCTAGACTGTTTTTTTTACTCACTCTCGATGTCGGTATCAAATTTTCTCCATTGAGGAATTTACTCCTTTCTCGTAGCTGTTCAATATCAAAATCATTAAAGTTGGGCGCATCTTTCTCTATTGGTATTAGATTTTCCAAATCTAAATTGAATGTTCAACTATGTTGTGTCATCGTCATTATTAGATCCAAACCCTTGTTGGCGCCCTCTTTCTTTGTTGGTTTGGATTATCAAAGATCTGAATCTCTGTCGAGTGAGAACCATTTCGATAATTGATTTTGACGCAGGTCGAATCATTGAACTCAGACAAGGATACAATAAGAGACTTCAATCTCCATGTGGAGAAAGAAGGCAAATCGTGAGAGTCGAGGATGGTCTCCCATTATCAGACCTGACTTGCACGAGGAGGAGGAGGAGGAAGTCACACGAAGGAAGAACAAGAAGAACAGAGACCAAGACGTTGACACAAGAGGGAGGAAGAGGGAAAGGAAGAAAAAGAGCGAGGACGAACGAGAGGTGTCTTGCGCTGCTAGTAATTAATCGTCGGCGGTGAGAGGTGTCATGTGTAACATCCTCAAGTTTGCGCATCCGAACTTACAACGACCGTCGACTTTTCGCTTTTTCCCCACATTGAATTTAAAAAAAAAAATCGACACTCAGTCGTTCTAAGTTTCTTCTTTTATTTTAAAAAATTCATTTATGAAAAATTCACCTTCACATTTTCTCTTGTTACTCATGAAGGAACCCTATTATATACTTTGGAAAACTATTCAAATTTCCCTTTTCCTTAAAATTTTTAAATACACATCGAATGACCTAATTGCCCTTGGTTTTTTTTAGTCAAAATTGCCCTTGTTGTTTAAGAAGGGCCAAGACCATTTAGGGAGGGAATTGCTAAGGGCACCCCCCAAATTGCTGGGGCACCCTTCTTTTCCCAAAATGCCCCTCTTCATCTAATAAAACTCAAGTTTTTTACAACTACTCACAGTTTTTCCCTACAATTTTCGTGTCACTCGCAAATTTGGAAATAAGGTTTGAAATTTCATTTTTTACTCGCAAATTCCAAATTTGCGAGTGGTATTTAATTTTTTTTTACGCATTTTGCATTTATTTGGTATTTATTTTATTTTGTTTGTTTGATTCTAGTGTTATTGGAGATGGAGGACAGCAATATGTTTAATTCTGATGAGGTTGACCAAACGTCAGAGGTGGATTGTACAGAAGCATTCACTATTAGGGAGATATTTCTTACACGGAATGATTTTTTGTTGTGGACTCGAGAGGTTGAGAGGCAAAATAGATTTGTTATTGTCATTGCGAGGTCAGACACAGAGACAGGGCAACGAGGAAGACGAACAAAATTAATTCTAGGTTGTGAAAGGAGTGGGAAGTATAAGCCTAAAAAGCGTGCATCTTCTAAATTAACTGGTACTCAAAAGTGTAAGTGTCCGTTCAGAATTAAAGGAATACTTTTATCGGCGACTGACAGAGCGATTGAAGGATGGATGGTTAAAGTAATATGTGGATTACACAACCATCAGTTAGCTGAAACATTGGTGGGTCATTCTTATGTTGGTCGTTTAAGCGAAGAGGAGAAGAAACTTGTTCATGAAATGACCAAGAACAATGTAAAGCCAATAAATGTTCTGTTGACGGTTTAAGGTCGGGATAAGGAAAACCTGTCTACAATTAAACACATTTACAACGAGCATCAGAAGTACCGATCATCTCAGAGAGGCCTTAGAACAGAAATGCAACAATTGCTGAACTTAATACATTGAGATCGGTATGTGTCTTGGTATAGAAGACAAGAAGGTTTGGACGTTGTTAAAGATATATTTTGGGTATATGCAGATTCCGTCCATTTGTCGAATGCATTTAACACTGTCCTCATCCTTGACAGTACCTACAAAACTAATAAATACAGGCTACCACTACTTGAAATTATTGGTGTTACTTCAACAAAGCTAATATTTACCGTGGGACTTGCCTATATGGATTCTAAAGGGGCTGAAAACTATGTCTGGGCACTACAGACGTTAAGAGAACTGTTTGTGTTAGATGAATCAGTTCCCCGAGTTATTGTGACAGACAGAGATCTTGCTTTGATGAATGCAGTTGAAGTTGTGTTCCCAACAAGTCGCAATCGTTTGTGCCAATTCCACATAGGAAAAAATGTCTATGCAAAATGCAAGAAGTTGGTATCTGATAACAAAAAAATAGAGGTAGTCAAGGATGCATGGAACAGTGTTGTTTATTCTGCTGACGAGGTTGAGTATGAGCAACGCCTGATGAGTTTTCAGGATATATGTGCAGAATGACCTATATTCGTTGATTATGTGCAAAATATATGGTTGGATCCACACAAGGAAACATTTTTTGCGGCATGGACTAACCAAGTGATGCACTTAGGAAACACAACAACAAACAGGTATGGTCAAACTAATGTCAAAAATTGTAAATGAATCATGTTATGCTATAGCTGATGTTGTTTCTAATGTTTGTTGATAGGGCTGAGTCTCAACATTGGAGACTGAAGAAGTTGTTGCAAAACAGCAGGGATGATATGTGTGTTTGCTGGGAGACGATGAATAACATGCTTTCACTGTAACACACCGAGATAAATGCATCATTTGAGAGGAGCATAATCGTCGTTGAACACAAACACAATAATCGTATGTTTATGCGATTGCTTGGATTTGTGTCTCGGAGTGCGTTGCAATATATTGTTGATGAGTGGAGCAGAGCGATGAATGTAAGTGTTGATAAATCTGCATGTGGTTGCACTCTTAAAACAACACACGGTTTACCCTGTGCTTGTGAGCTGGCTCATTTAAGTGTGATGGGTACTCCAATTCCATTGGAGGTAATTCATTCCCACTAGAAGATATTACATTTTGGTCAACAAGAAGATCAACAACAGACAGATAAAACAGTGTCAGAAGAGGAACTTTCGCTTCAGTGGGAGGCATTGATTACCCATTTCCGCACACTTGACATTGTTGGTAAAAGGACACTATATTTCAAAGTGCAAGAACTATGTTGTCCTGAGACAATTTCAATGTGTCCACCACCCGAAAAGGTGAAGACCAAGGGGCCCCCCAAAAAGACCAACACAGATGGATTTGATTGTAAACGTGACCCATCTTATTTTGAGCAAGTGGATGCAATATACTCTGCACATGACAACACATCAGCGCGTTCCTCGTTGAAATCAACCGCCCAAGAAAGAGGAGACGTTTGCCTTTCTTGAATCAATTTCTTGTGCAGTTTCAGCTATATATTACTGACATAGTTAACGTGGACAGTGATGGAAACTGTGGGTACCATTGCATTGCAGCACTGCTTGGTAGAACTGAGGATAGTTGGCCTTAATCGGTCAGGAGTTGCATAAAGAGCTTATGAAAAATATTGATTTATATGGCCATCTTTTTTGTGTTCAATTAGAAGAACTGAAGTCTTCTTTACAGGACGCGCAAGGTGTATGGGGAAGAAACAAGTGGATGACACTACCAGAGATAGGTCATGTGATAGCAACCAAATATAAGTTGATCCTAGTCTCTTTATCATCTGCCAGTATGACGTGTTGGACATTTTTTCCCCTTAGAGGTGCACCAACTCCAAACCATCAACTCATTTGCATTAGTTTTGTCAACGGTAATCACTGGGTACGAGTAATTAATCTAATATTGTTATCTTTTTCATTGTTTTTGTTTAGTTAGGTTAGTCATTAATTTAATTATATTTGCATTATTTCAGGTATTTTTGAAGGATGGTTGTCCACTGCCTGCCATAGAATCACATTGGCATAGTTTTTGTAGTCCTGAGGCTTATTCATGGCCAACACCATATATTAGTCGATTGCAAGAATGAGGTTCAATATTTCCAACACCTAATCTTTCACATCATGATAAATACAATCCAATAAGCTTAGATGACGATTGATTAATAAAACATGTTGTTTGTTGTACTTTTATATTTACCAGTATACACTAATATTTTACTGTGTATGATTTACGAAAAAAATCCGCTGAACTGTTAGATTTTGCGCGTGTCGAATTTCCGCAATTACCTTCCTTCACTTAAACCACCAAAAAAAAAACCTTTCTTCACTCGCAAATTTGGTTTTTGCGAGTTGAAGAACATCTCGCAAAAACCAAATTTGCGAGTGAAAGAAATTTCAAATTTCCTTCACTCGCAAATTTGGTTTTTACGAGTTTCGCAAAAATCACTTTTGCGAGGGAAGGAATAAAAGGGAAAAAAACGCTTCAATTTTGCCAGGGGCATTTTCATCAAGTCAATGTCATTGTAGGGTGCCCCCAGCAATTTGCGGGGTGCCCTTAGCAATTCCCTTTAGGGAAAGCCATTAGTGGGCCTTGCATTGGCCTATTGTGGCCATTAAAGGAGTGGCTGAAGCCACCATGCTCACACAAAGGTGAGTTGCTAATTTCTAGAGCTGGCAAAATAGGTTAGCTCAACTGAGCAGGCCCGAAAAAGCCTAATAAAATGTCGGACTTGGGCATCAAGTTTTGAACCCGAATTACAATCGGGCTATTTTAGCCCGGCCCGGTGAAGCCCAAGTTTATACCGGGCTTGGGGTTGCCCGTATATCACTTGAAAATGCTAGATCCAGTCTCCTCTCCGGTCGTATTGTTGCCATTATAAAGATGAAATGATATTCGTATCTTTTTTAATTACTTGGAGCATTTATGAGTTACTTAGCGAATTAACATTAATTGATTGGAAACTGATAATGCTTTTTTAGTAGCAGAAACTATTATCACTTTTATCTCCCGTAAATAAGCGATTTTTGTTATTATCATTGTTTTGTATCATTCTTTGTGTAAATTAGTGCCTGCCCGTTGTGGTTGAGTTTTCAGCTTTTGGTTTTTCAAATGCATATTTTGAAACCATGTTTACTACAATGCACTGGTTTTATAGCTCAAATTTGGTTGTGTCATATGGTTTACAAAATATGAGTTAATGGCCAAGCTGAAAAGACACGCATTTCATGAGTATTGGGATTGATCAAAAAAATATCTCAAGTTAGGCACCATTCTTAAATAGGGAATACATTTGTAACCATTTTTTTCAACTTACATGTTTGAAAAATAGGCATTTTTTCTTTTTTGCCATGGAGAAATGATTTTTTTTTAAATATATATGTTGGCCCGGCTCGAATAAGCCTGTAGCCTAAATAGGCCCCGCTTAGGCATCATTTTCAAAGTTCGAATTAAATATGGGCTTTTTGGCCCAGCCCGATAAAACATGTGAACCGATTCGGGGCCGGCTCCGCCCCGATGCGAGGCCAAGTAGTGGGTTTTGCCACCTTAACTCATTTCTACTTCTGTCTAAACTTCTATCTAAGATTTTCTCACCCACCTCTCTAACCTCTTGGCCCTCTCTTTCTCTATCCCCTTGATTCACTTCCATTTTTCTTGGTTTAAATTAATTGGACTATGCTTATTCTCTTTTGGTGGAATCTGCGAACATAAAGGAGAAGATGAGGAAGATCAAGCTTTTCAACACCAATCCATCAACACCATGCTTAACTAGGTAATAAGAAGGGAGATTGCCACCATCTAACTCAAGGCATTGGGAATATTTGAAGGTTACTATGGTTGTTTTTGTTTTCTTGCCTTGAAGATTTAGGAGCTCGCGTTCTTGCTCTCCTACATGCAAGAATCAAGAGCCTTATCTTTTGTGTGATTTTCTAGCTTTTGTGTTGTTTTGATCTATTTTTCATGAGTTGTAAATTGTAAAACCCCCACTCCCCTATTTATTTTCGAGTGCTCTGGTTGCATAGGAGCTTTATGAAGTGTTGGAATTGAAGTAAGTGATTCTACATGGCTTGTATTTTTTGGAGTAATGATAAATGAACACCCAATTTAGGACACCACGTATGGACACTGTATGTCCGTACGGTACGGACATGTACGAAACTGTACGAAATCCGTATAATTTTTTTCTTTTTTTACAAAATTTTTTAATCACTTTTTAGAAAATTATTATCAAAGTGGTTAATGCAGTTCATGTAAGTGGTTAATGCAGTTCACTAACTGGTTAATACAGACACAGAGTAGTCGTTAACCAATTATTTGCACTGCATTAACTACTTGCATAGCATTAACCACTTTCGCAATTGGTTAACAAGGTTGATATTTGTGGTTAATATAGTATTGAAAGTGGTCAATACAATGTTGGAAGTAGTTAATGGGTGCAAGTACACTCGTTGATATAAGTGGTTAACAGAATTAATATTAGTGGTTAATACAGTATTGAAAGTGGTTAATGAGTGCAGTTTGACAAATTAGCATCAGAGTAGTATATTAACCAGTTAGTGAACTGCATTAACCACTTACATGAACTGCATTAACCACTTTGGTTTTGTAAAAAGTGATTAAAAAAATTTACAAAAAAAAAAAACTATACGGATTCCGTACAGTTCCGTACTGTACGGATATACGGTATTCATACGGGGTGTCCCAAATTGGGTGTTCATTTATCATTATTCATTTTTTGTTTGAAACAAATTTTAAAAGAAAAATATTTTTTGAACACATTTTTTGACACAGACACGTATAATATACGGTCCGTACTGTACGGACATACGGTCCGTACTGTACGGACAACTTTTTTTTTTTTAAATTATTTTTTATTTTTTATAGATTATTTTTAGATGGTTAAAATTTTTTTTTGTCATTAACCAGATAATGTGAACCATTAACCAGATAAGTGAACTTCGTTAACCAGATAAATAAATGGAACGTGAGTTTGACATTCACCAGATAATGTGAACCATTAACCAGATAAGTGAACTGCGTTAGCCAGATAAATAAATGGAATGTGTTAAGTTTCAGGGTTGACATTCACCAGATAATAAGAACTATTAATCAGATAAGTGAACTTCATTAACCAGATAAATAAATGGAATGTGTTAAGTTTCAGGGTTGACATTCACCAAATAATGTGAACCATTAACCAGATAAGTAAACTCCGTTAACCAGATAAAAAAGAAAAATTTGAAAAAAAAAATTGGAAAAAAAAAGTGGGATCCGTACTGTACGGACACGTGTCCGTACAGTACAGACGCATATGTATCGCTAGTGTGTCGCACGCTGTGTTCAATTAACAGCGTTGATTTTAAAATGATTAGGTATGCGTTGGATGTCACCAAAAACATTGGTATAATTTTCCTGTTTCATTTACTTGCTCGAAAAATTCTAAAACTCTGGACTATTCTGGGCTTTGTTTTGAGTAACACACTATAAGAAAAGCTTCCGTGCATTTTTTTTTATAATTTATTGGCTCTGAATATTTGAGTGGTACAAATTTTAAATTGCTCATTTGCATGTTAGCTATCTCGAGTGAAATGTTCATAGTTTTCTAGGGACGTTTGCATTTTTGAAAAAATCGTGGATGACAGACTGTGCTGGGTGAATATTTATGAACTTTTTTAAACTCGTGATCTCATAAAATTGTATGATTTGATTTCTGAGTTCTAATCTAGTAGATACTTGTTCCTTGGGTGTTCAAATGATTATTTAAGCATATAGAAAAAAGAGTTTTGGTACCGGAATGGTCTATATTTAAAAATGCAATAAAGAAGGAATAAATGGCGTAGAAGTTAGCGACGGATATGCCCGTTGCTAATTGGATCTCTATTTTTTTTCCTGACGAACTAGGCCATCTGTAAAGTTGGAAAAAAAAGGTTAAGAGGTTAATGCAGCTTAAGCCATCGGGATATGTGAATTACCGATGGGATTAAGGTTGTCGGTATTAATGTGTTTTCTCGTAATGTAAGTTGCTTTGAAGTAACACAATCTTGAAAATTGGCTGTGTAAATAGCTAAGCCAAAAGTGGTACCTAGGAGAACTATGGGTCGATGAGGGTTCAAAGATCAACCATAGACGTGAGGTTCGAAGCAAACGAAGACTTACAAGTGAAAGTTGATATTTAATGCAAGGCAGTTCGAAACACCAAACCTTGTTCGAAGTTAACGACATATAATCTGAGAGTCAGTTGTGCCAATTCAAAAAGGACTTATGTGGCTTAGAGGTGAATACAAAGAGCAGTTACTCAAAGCATTTGCCAAACTCAAATGCGGGATATATGGCAAACGTTTATGTAAGAAGTTACATTTTCAGTTTGTACATGTTGTACTGTAGGAATAGGCGGTTACAATATAAACTATATAAATATGAGTTCCATTGTTTTAATCAAGGTTGCATTTCCATTTCTCAAAAAGTCATGTAATGCCTAAAAGTTACTAGAGTGACAAACAGCAGGGGAGGATAGGAGAATGAAATATGGAGGGGAGGGGGTATATTGGGAAAAGTGTAGGGGAATGGTGTGTTAGAATGAGAAAATGACGGTGTTAGAATCCCTCCCCTATTTCATCGTAAAAACAGTTTCAAAAGTCGTAACTCTCAGTAGTTAAAAAAAGAATTTAATTTGTATGCAGTGTCACTGTGTTAGTGTAAAATATTTTATAAATACATCCAATGATGTGTTGTCACATCATTCAATGAGTATGATAAGTCATGTATTTTAAAACTCTGTAAATGAGGTGATAACATATTGTTGGAAAATTATGTAAAATATTTTTACAGTGATGGTAGGTAAAAATTAAACTCTTAACAAAATAGTTGTGAGGAACCTAATCAATGATTTAAAAACCGGACCGGACCGGACGGTCCGACCAGTCCGACCGTCACCCAGTAGTGTTAGCGGTCGGTTCAACCTCAATTGAACCGCAATCTGGTTGAACCGCCCATAACCGGGTTGAATCGCAGTTGAACTAGACAAAAGAACCGAGTTGGACCGTTTTAACTTATTTTTTGTTATTTTTACTTATTTTTTCTCAAAATAATTTATTTATTTATTAGTCATCCGGTTCAACCGACAGTTTAACCGGTTGAACCAATTGAACCATGATTCGAAAGTCTTGTCGGTTCGATCTCCAGTCCGGTTTTAAAAACATTGATCTTAATCCTACTAAAGAGTATAATTGCACTCATTATATAGAGTTGAAGACAATCAATCCCGTCTATCGGAGCATGATAGAGTCTTGTATTTGATAGGCCGTGGGTAAATATTAATTTCTTTTTAAGTATTGGTAAAGCCCGAAAGCCAAAGGTATTTTCCGGTACCATCCCCTCATTCTAAATGTTTTTAATAAAAAATAAGAAGAGTTGAAGACAACGACAATATGCAGTAACGGCACTTCGACTTGCAATGATCTTTTTGTCCCTTGTTTTACGGTTATCAAAATGGATGAGAAGCACGTATCAAAATTCCTAAATTAGAGGGTCCTCAGAAATTGTCAGCCAAACGAAAAAAATTCCCAAAAAAAAAAAACAAAATTGCTCTAGTTCAACGGCTAACCATTTGTTAGGGGGAAGATCAATGAACTTTTCACTGCTGACCATAATTTGGAAGCTAAGTTGACCTATTTTCTCTCTTTATTCCTTCTTTAGTTTTGTCAATTTTCTGGATGGTTTCTATGGACTCAGTAAAAAAAATCACATCAATTTTTTCATCATTGATCTTCTAGTTTGTTCTTCACCTAGAACAAACACCACTTAGCAGCTTCCTATCCAAAGCCACATTTTTTTCCAATGTTTCTTCAATGGGGGTTTGTAGCAAACATGCCAATCCCTTTTGGTTATTACTATGATGATTATAATTACTTTCTTGAATCTGGTAATGGCTAAAATGCCCTCAATTTGAGTTTCCCATATTGTTGGGTTGTTACCTGTGACACACACATACATGCAACCACAACCTTGAAAGTATTATAGTTTGATCTTTGTACCTACATTCATAGAAACAAAAATGGGTTTGAATGCAAGGGACATTCAACTTCATTTGTTAAGAGTGCTTCATGTTTCATTTGAAAAGAGTTATGCTTTTATGAAAAAGCATCCACGGGTTTCAGGTGCTTTGTCAGTCTTGTTCATATTGTATATATTTCTTTCTTTTATTTACAATTTGTTGGTTTTGTTGTCCCCATTTCTTGTGTGCACTGCTATTTTGGTTAGAATCTTTTGGAGTTCTGAGCAGACACACATTAAATGTGTGGAGAAAAAGGGAGAGGAGAAAAGTGTTGAAGCGAAAAATCCACCTAAGGTGATCAAGAATGAGAGACGTGCAATGCTTTATAAGTTTCCATCACAGAATGCAACAAGTAGGAGAAGAAATTTCACAGGGAAGAAATTGGATGTGTATGGTGATTTAGAACAAAAAGCTAAGGATTTATCAGCAGTTTTTCGCAATGAATTCACTATAAGGAACACAGAGATTAGAGGATTTAAATATTTTGAGAAAGAGATTGATTCATTGGATTATAAGCTGTCAGCAAAAAAACTTGAGGCTCCTACAAAGAAGGCATTATTTTCTGAACCTTCAATGTTGGACCTGGTGACTTGTGGTGCAAGTTGTGATGGTCAAGAGAAAAAGAGAGAAAACATGGAGGATGAGAAAAAGGGACAAGAGGATAGTAGTAGTAATAAAGGTTTAGAATTGAAAGAGGATGATCAGAAAAATCAAATGGAACTCGGGATTTGTGAGATGGAAAGCAACAAGAGGCTGGAGAGTCTTATAGCCAGAAGAAGAGCAAGAAAACAATTGAGGTTGCAAATTGAGAATGGTTTAATTGATATGAAATCAGTTTCCCCAAGCCAAATTGCACCACTGTTTATTACAAGAATCAACCCTTTTGATTCTCCAAAAGAATTTGATGGCATAGAAATGCCTGGTTCTGCCCCATCTGCTTTGAGAAGCCCATTTGATATTCCCTATGAGCCTTTTGAAGAGAAACCAAACCTCAAGGGGGACAGTTTTGATAAAGAATTCACAAGTGACCTGCCATTAGAACCTAGACAGGACCTAGAAGTCAGAGAGCACAGGCTGGCAAACCCAAGAGTAACAAGGCTTTCAGGTGAAAATCACTTCCCTTTTTTCCACATCTTTCTTTTTTTCCCCCCTCTCCCCTTTCTGAATTAATAGCAATGGAAATAAAAAGGGCGGCCTAGTGCACAGGGCTCCCACCAAGTAGGGTCTGTGAAGGGTAGATATACGCAGCCTTATCCCTACAAGCAGAAAGGCTGTTTCCATAATTTGAACTTTGACCTCTAGGTCACAAGGTAGCAATCTTACCATTGCGCCAAGGCTCGTCCTAAGTTGATAGAAAAAGAAATAAAATGTATATTGTGAAATTATGGTAAAATTTGATAAAAGAAATTGAATGTGTTTTGCTCATGCAGGTATAGGAAATTATGATAGGCCTGAACATTTAATCTCCAAAGAAGGCAGTGAAAGTGAACAAGCTCCAGGTCCACTAAGTGAAGGAGATGAAACCACACAAGAAGAGGAAGGGAAATGTAAAATTGATATGGCTGGCATGAAAGGTGAGGAAATGGAAAATGTTGATCCAACAAATTTCATGTCAAACCATGCAAGTGAGCCAAACTTGACTCCAACAATAACAAATGTTGAAAGAGTTATAGATGCTCCTAAGCCTCAAGAAGGGGTCCTTGATTTTCCAATATCTAGTACTAATGTTACTGATATAAATGATTCTTTGTATGAATCTCTTTCAACTCCTGTTGAAAAGAAAAAGGAAAATATGTTCTATACATATGGGCATATTAGTCATACCCCATCATGTTCCTTAGCTTCAGACTTACAAGTTGAGGTTTCTGAAGTTGGTTCACCAACACTAACAGTTGATGAGAGTCACGAGACCATTACAACAACAGATGGAGAATATGATGGGGATGTTGATAAAGATGTTAATTCTGGCAGTGAAGATATGTGGGAAGCCTCACTCCATTCAAGAGAAGTACGTGGAATTAGTGAGCATGATATTTTAGAGGCAAACAACTGGAGGGACATTGCTTCTTCATCAATTAGTCTACAAAATATAGATGAAGAAAATGCAGCTGATGTGAGCTCTATGTCCTCAAGATCTGACATGCTTGACGATACTCCAACTCATGCAATGAGTAGTGATCATAACATATTTGGTAATGTGAGAGAAACTGGTGCATCACAACCTTCCCAATATTCTTCAGATGTGTTAGCACGTTGGAAGCGGTTGATGAGGTTGATGGATACTCGTGTTAATCATTTACCTCGTGAAATGATTTCAGAAAAACTAGAGGTGATTAATTTTGGTGCTACAATAGTTGTTAGTTAAGTGAGCCACATTATGTGTCTTGGCTGTTTACAAACAGTGAAACATATCATCCAGGTTTTAAATCGCAGTCGTGATCATGGTTGCGGCCGCGTCGCGATCCTTAATAATGTGAAGAATTGCTGGCAAATACCGATTATGTGGCCATAAACACGGTCCCAGAGACATACAAAACTATAATATCACGGCCACAATTGTGGTTGCGGCACCATTTTTTAAAACCTTGCATACTATTTACAAGGGAAATGGACTTTTTTGAATTCATACTTGAACAAATTATTGCCTTCTGTATTTAATATTTATCATTTCATTTGCTTATTTGCTTAGATGAAAGGTAATAATAAGTGAGGATAAGATTTTTTATTTTCATTTTTAAAATTTATCTTTTTCAACAGGAATGTGACCTGACAGAAAATTTAATAAACAAAACACAAGTTATCAATGATGTGAATAACTCAGCAGCCACTGAGCAAGACTATACAGAGGACTTAAGGAGTAATGAAGAGCCTGGTGCATCAATTGTGCCACAAGAAGCAACTCATGATGTCTCAACCAACTCAAGTTCATCATCATCATCATCACCAAGGTCTGTATTGCCAATACAACAGAAGACAGTAGCAGACCAAGAGATACACCTAGGTGTTCAGCAATCTGACATGGAGGATGTGGCACAAGAAACATTAAATGGTGACTCCATGCCTCAAAATATTCAGCCTTCCATGAATGATCCAAATGTTGAATCACATAATGGTGAATTGGGCGATTCTCAGGTGAGTTATGGTAGAAATTTGTTATTTTTAAAAAATTGTTAATCATCGACACATCATAGCTATAGGTTAAACCATTAAGAAATTAAGATTTAAATTTAAATGGTTTGTCATTTGACATGATTAATAATAGGACATTATGATGATGTTTTATTTATATAGCCAATTTCACTTAGTGGGAAAAAGGCTTTTTGTTGTTGTTATTCTTGTTGTATTGACTTATCATAATATAAGTGGAGGGACAAGGTAGTCCCATGCCTAAAGGCTTTGGTAAATTATCGTCAGACCACAAGGCTAGATGTTACATGATTGGTTTACTTCATATCTTAATAATGTTTATATATTTGTCAGACATACAGAAACATAGACACACAAAAAAAATACTACATCTTTTGAACAAAAATAGGAGAGCTTCAAGCCTTAGCTATAATATTATTTGTGAAATTGACTAGGAGCGGATTTATCCCTTGGAGAACTTCATTCAAGAATCAAATATGTCCAGCAGCATGAATGATGCAGAAGTTTGCAACAAGGAAGACCAAAAGTTAAAGAATGATGAGAACATTGAAGACAAATTTAGTCCCCCAAGTAGACAGGATGCTGCTTCAGCAGAAGCACATAGACTAGCAGAGATGATGAGTTCAGAGGATATGAATGAAAAATCAAGAGAATTACTTGATAACAACAAAGTAAAGCATTTGCATCTTTAAACTCCATATATTTTAGTGGATTAGTCCATTCACTTACAGAGTACATCTTTCTTGTGAAAATGAATAGGTTCCATTGATTTCTCTAATGCTAGAATCATCCTCAGAAATTCACATTGAGAATGAAGAAAACTCTCAGGCATCAAAGAGAAAACACAATGACTTGAATGAAAATGAAGCCATACTCTCAACATGCATGCCAGCAGGGGGAAGTGACAAACTAAGAGAAAATCATAGGTCAGAAGAAGTGAATTATTTGCAAAGTGAGTCAAAGGAGGAGGTTAAAGATCACATGGAAAGGGAACAGTTGGATAATGGTGACATCTCTGAAGACTCTCCACTACCAATGGTTACTGAAGTAGCCAATGCCAAAGACACCGTAGGAAAATCTGACAAGATGGACAAGAATGAAGTCACTGACCAGGAATTGCAAAACAAATAATCAAACCATGGTTTTATCTAAACCAGCACAAGAAAGTGATAAGGTTAGCAATATAGCACACATGAATGATCTTTAAGAAAGTACTTAACCTTGAGGATGTTAGTGATGCGTCAAAAACCAAATGATAGCTCAAAAAGAAGTAGAATGTTTCTGACAAGTGTCAACAGAGTTGGTTGAACAGGCAAATAGTTGTGGTAAGGGAAATGAGGACTTGCTGCAGCCAAGGATAACTTTACCAATGATTCCTAGCAAAGAATCAAATGGGAACCTTGTTGAGGATCCATGAAGTGGTGCATACGACTTGGCAAGTGTTAAGACCTGCTGTTCTGTGGAGTTGCACACCTGAAAATTGGCTTGACAGAAGATCGAAAGTGAAGTTGGCTTAGTTAATTTCCATCATTAAATGACATTGAGCAGGAGTCAGAATTTGCCAAATCAAGAAGACTAACATAGAGCTGCACTAATCAATTTTCAGTACATGGTTCCCTAGGTTCATAACAGTATCCTATTAGTCATACTGCACATACTCTATCATATTAATTAACAATGTAGGAAGTACAAAAGTTAGATCTGTAGAAGATCTCTTGTATATCTTATAACCACATTATATCTCAAACTCAAATGACTATCATTGTTTTGTATGGCTCCTAGTATATATATTTTTTTCCTTTGATGAAAGGATGAAAAGAATGCTCTTTCTGTTAGAAGATTATAGTTTCTAGGCCATTGATTTTAAAAAAATATTGGTTGAATGACATATTGGTATGTCTTAGAGCGTCCATTTTGTGATCAATGGATTGGAAATAACATTGAGATTATTTGGAGTGATTGTATTTGATACTTCAGCATGACTCCCTGTGTTTTGAAGAAATAACTATCGTGCATTATTGTATTTCCTCTTATATATAGAAGTTGGTAAACAATGGGGAATTTTTCCCTCCTAATCTGTCCGTCAAAATTGAGAGTATAATAGTCTATTAGATACTTTTAACTTTGATAAGAAAAGAAAATCTCGCCTAAATATATGTATTTAATGTACTTCTTATTGTTACTATATCAGTCATTACTATACCACCTCAATTAAAAAAAATAAACAAATCATAAATATATTTTCTTTTAACAACATGCTTATTTTATATGTGTATAAATTTCAGCATTCTATAAATATCACATTACTGTCTCAGTCTAAAAAAATCAAATCATTATTATCGACTCTTCAAATCTTCTTTCTCTAACATGTTTTCATTGTTTTTGTTCCCTCTCTTTTAACTCTTATTCTCTCATTCTTCTAGCTCATTCTTAATATTTTTTTTGTTTCAAGTATTTTTTTTTTCATTTGAGAATATATGTGGCAAGGTATATGTTTTCAAAAAATGTAACTTTATTGTATGGTGTGATGGATTTGCTTCTTTAGACATGTTCAAATCATTCTTTCTATCTATTTGTTGTAAACTATTGCTCTAAAATTTGGAAGTATTTGCCTTTATATGCCTTCTTCACGCCTCTTCTTCTATGGTTATCTCTCATCTTTTCTCTCATGCATATAATGGATAATGTTGCAACCACCTAAATTTTCTCTTCCTTTTTCTCTTTTTGTAAATTGCATCTCTAATTTGTTTTAATTTTTTCAAGTCGATGAGGGTGTTGTTGCGTTAGAGATCGATGCTAATGGTTTTATATCTATTTTTATATATACTAATGGTTTTATTATTAGTTCATAGTTTCAGTTATTGGGGGATAAAATTTCAAATGAAGGTTATTATATCAGCCATTGTTACCATTGGGGAGTTTATCACTCATAATCTATCCACCAAAATTGAATGTATAATAGTCTATTAAACACTTTAAACTTTGATGAGAAAAACAAATTTTGCCTAAATGTCTGCATTTAATGTTCTTCTTATTGTTATTATGTCAACCATTATTATACCACATTAATTAAAAATAATAAACAAATCATAAATATATTTTCTTTCAATAACTTGCCTATTTTATGTGTATAAAACTTCAGCATTTCATAAATATCATATTAAATATTGACATTTATCAAATAATTACTATCTCAGTCTAAAAAAAATCAAATCATTATTATCAATTATAATATTCATAATAAATTCAATTTTTTTAATTTCAAATTTTATATAAAACTAATTTATTTATGGAGCATATTCACATATGTTCTCTATATACTCAGTCATTTATGTCTCATTTTTTTTCACGCGCTTTCTTCTTCTTCTTCTTCTTCTTCTTCTTCTTCCTCTTCTCTTCTATCTCGACTCTTCATTTGGGGGATTTATTTTTCAAATAAATTTTCTTTGAAGAGGCCTGCTTTCTTTAGTCTATCATTTGAGGGGATTTATTTTTTAAATAATTTTTCATGTCTAAATAAATTTTCTCATTTTTTTTCTTAATTGATTTTGAATTTCATATTTGAAAAATATATGGAGTAATTCAATTTCCTGCTTAAAATTATTCTATTATTTTTATTATTTATACTATTATTTTGTGGTAGTCATAATTAGAGTATTTCACTTAATACAATTAGCCTATCAATCATCAATACTGAGTAATAATAATCAGTAATTGTTGGATCGAACGCTTACCACTAGGTCAAAAACTATAGCTGTTAGTCAGGATGCAACCCTTTCTACTTAACCGTAACAGTCCAAGCACCACATGTCGACTGTGACTTAACCCCACATAGGCCTCCACCACAGGACAATTAATGCCACAACCGGCAACAATCTCCCCCTCAGCAATTGCTCCTGCTGGGAATCGAACACGTGACCTTGGCTCTGATACCAGTTGTTGGATCGAGCGCTTACCACTAGGCCAAAAGCTATAGCTGTTAGTCAGGGCGCAACCCTTTCTACTTAACCATAACAGCCCAAGCGCCACATGTTGACTGTGACTTGACCCCACCCGAGCCTCTGCCATGGGACAATTGATGCCACAACCAGCAGCAGTAATAAAATACTTTTCATTTCATATCTTTTTTTTACGGGTCATTTTATATCAATTATGTTTTAATCATGTTGACATATCATATGATTGATTCTCTTAAACATGCATATTTGATGGGCATATGTGATATTGTCCACCTAATCAACACCAAATACAACAAATGTTAATTAATAACCAAATGTCCACAACAAATGTCAATTAGCATTACCACGATGACTGACTTTGGTTTTATTCTATTATTTATTCTAGAAAGCTTTATTTTGCAGGGTGATTTTAATGGATATCAGTCAAAACATAATTTTCCTGCTATCAAGTATGAGACTACTTGGGAAATATATGATATTAATAGGAAAAAAATATAAACAAATTATGGAAAGTAAATCATATAACTTTTATGGGATAAAAAGTAAATTAGATTGGTGACAAATATATAAGAAATATTGTATTTTATAAATCAATATTGCAAGTCCAAATCAGCCTCTGTAACCGCTTTTATTTGAACCACAACGGATAATTTTTTTAACGGTAGTCTCTATTTCTACTTTATAATATGTTCTTTGATATTTTTTTAACTAAGTTACTTAATTCCTTCCTAAAAAAAACTAAACTGCCTAATAGGGTGTTATATAAGGGGAATTCCTTTGATTTTGTTATTGCTTTGTGGAGGGATACAACTTCTTTTTTTCTTTCTTTATTTCTTTTTAGTGTGTGTACGTTATCTATCTAGCATTACTATCACTCACTTTTTAAAATAGTTACTCCTTCCGTCTTTTATTATAATAAAAAAAAGTACATGTATTTGGTCTAAATTGGGAGTAGTATCTATTGTAAAAAAATAGATAATATTTGCTTTAATAATTATGCCTTTGAGAGTGTTTTAGTATTTATAGCCGATATTTTTTAATATTGGCTCATTATTTTTTAATGTAAAATTCAAACAAAAATTAATGTAATTTAATAAGAAATGACAAAAACTTATTTAAAATAATTTTTTTAAATAAATTTTAATGGTGAAACGAAACCATTTCTGAACGATAAATTATGAAGTTTAGTTTTTTAGACAAACATGTAAAGGTTCGCCGGATATTGTGCGGAGTACGAGCCATCATATTGTAAGTATATTTAGAGTGTGTTTTTAGATCATTTTTCATTCATATTAAAAATATTAAATTTCAAAATAACATTTTATTAATTATAATTATTCCTTATTATTTCATTGCCATTTATATACACAATTCTTGACACATATATGTCCAAAATAAAATAATACAAAAACTATTATTACTTTTTCTTAATCGGTAGCTTTTATTTTATTTCAGTTCAAGTTTTCGATATTGAGTCTTTATGTTTTAGCAATCACCTATAATGGATGTATGAATGTAATTAATTAAGTATATGAAGGAATTTATTTATGTTAAGTTGTTGCAAAATAAAATAAAGTAAGTAGTTAATTAAATACAAAAATCTGACAATTTTATTTTCTAGGTTTTAAATTAAAGTTTTTACTTTTCAAAAATTATTCGTACACCTATACAAAATAAAATCCCCCTCAGGTAAATATGTTTTTAGTCCTTATAATTATTTTAAATTTTTTTTAGTCACTGTATCTATTTTTTAGTCCTTACAAATTCCAAAACTGTATGTCTTTAGTCCCTAGCATGCAGTTTCATATAAGCACAGGTCAACGCACTAAAGTATATAAATAGATTATTACGTAACAACTTATTTATATAAGTGATCATATAAACACATATTATTTTCAATACTTTTTGCTTCAATGATAACAAAAATAATGAATTGTTAATATTTTATTTTGCCATTATACGAGGGCCGTTCAAGTTACTCCAGGAGTAACTCTTATCTGTGTTACTCCGGTTAATATCTCTCAATAGACATCAAATTTTATCAATCGGACCGTCACATTAAAAGTTCTTATTGAGTAGATTAACTATATAAAACTTCATAAAATTTTAAAAATATTTGATACTTTATCAGATCACTTCAATTTAACGTATACTATACATTTTAATTTACAAGTAAAATGTTGACCATATGATTACATAGCTATTGATGTCTAATTTATTTAAAATTTGGTATACATGATCATTAACATAATATGACCTTATTAAACGGTTGGATTGATAAAATTCAATATTTACAAAGCGATATTAACTGGAGTAACTCAGATAAGAGTTACTTCTGGAATAACTTGAACGTCCCTCTTTCTATATTTTAAATATAAATTATTTATTAAAATAATAAAAATATTACCTCACAAACATAATTTGCATCGTGCATCGCATAGGTATACTCACTAGCTATTTTGAAACTTTATACATTCTGCAATAATAAAGAAACTAGGGTCACATTTTCTCTTCAACTGTATTAAACAACATTCTGAATACTGGATTTGATATATTGTGTTCCTTATATGCAAAGCTGGTGGCATAGTAGTTGTAACTGGGACTTCCTATTTTTTATTTTTTATTGAAAACTTAAGAACAGCAGCACCACGCAATCATATGAAGAAACACATTAAAAGCAACGCTTACATTATTTGGGTTGAGCTCCTTTGAAAATCCCACAAGCCTCTCCTCCAAACATGTGGATCATCGATTCCTTCCTGCTCATTATTTATTTAGCAACTGTAGACGTTGCAAGGCCTTCTTAGATTGGCGGTACGGTGCATGGCTTGTTGGCAGTTATAGAAAATTTGGCGGGGTTTGCCTCGTGAATGTTGGGATATGGATGAGGGATTAATTAAGCACCAACTGAATTATGATGTTTCCTCGATTAAAACCAGTATAATGCATAAGACTTGTTCAGGAAGTTCACAATCACAACCTTAAATTCAGTACAAGTAATATCCCATTAGTCGTCAATATACCGGACATAACCACGTTTAGCTTAGATAGTGTTTGGTTAGAAGAGAATAGAGCAGAGGGGAGCGGAGAAATTATTTTAAATTTTTTATATTTGATTCAATATTTAGTAAGGGAGGGAGGAGGAGAGTTTGGTTCAATTTTTAGGAGGGGAGGGAGGGGAGAGGAGCAAAAAATAGTGTTTGGTTAGAGGAGAATGGAGCAGAAGAGAGGGGAGAAATTATTTTAAATTTTTTATATTTGATTCAATTTTTAGAAGGGAAAGGAGCATGAGAGTTTGGTTCAATTTTTAGGAGGGGAAGGAGGGGAGGAAGCAAAATCCTTCGTAACTCATTTTTTGCTCCCCTCCAATGTTAGATTTTTTCTGGAGTGAAGCTTAAAGCATTTAAAATAAAGTGACTTAAATAACCTTATATAAATAATTGGTTATAAATATATATAAGTAGATTAACTCCTCTCCTATGTACATTAAAATTTCTCCGAACTAAGTAAGTAAAGACTTTCCTCCCCTCCCCTCTCATCCTCTCCTCTGAACCAAACACACTATCAAATTAAATTCATCCCCTCCCCTCACCTCTCTTTCGTTAAAATCTCTTCTCTCCATTCTCCTCCTCTCCTATGAATCAAGCCGACCAGTACAATACCTGTTCATGAAAATTCATAACCTAAACGGTCTGATTGGTAGAGGTTAAAAAGATATGAGAGACATTAATACGAGAGAGTTATCATAGAAATTGTCAATTTCTTCGCTTTGGTTGTCACAGAATTTGTGAAGAGAGAAAACAAATCGGTGGTCCCCCCCAATTTTTATTTCGTCCCTCTACTTTAAAGAAAGTGAGCAGAATTGAAAAATAAGCTTCCTTTTCCTATTGTACTCTGCAGAGTTGAAAAGCAAACTTTGTTTATCTTTTTAGTACAAGGATATTTTTATCTTTTCAAAAATTAAACACACTTCTCTCTCTTCACTTTTTCATCTCTTTCTCTTAAACCAATTAATACCTCAATTCTACTCTATTTCTCACCAATTTTTCTCTTTTCACACTCTTTCTCACATATTTCTCTCTTCTCAATTTCTTCTCGGAACCAATCAGACCCTAAATTCGGTTCAAATAATATTCCCTTTTTTTTATTCAAATAATATTCCCACTGACCAGGTATTAGTAGTTAGCATTCGTGCTAGCATTATTATTCACATTTCATTTGATTCAGCACTCATGTATGACCAATCTCTATTTTTTTTTTCGTTTCGATTTTTGCATTTCCGAAAAAGGCCGAGGCCTTAATTATTCTACTTGATTATCATTAGAATTGGAAACTTAAAGGATTTTCACTATGTTTGGATTAGAAATTTGGCCCATGAAATTTCCAAGACCAAATATCCGTGAATAGTCATAAATCGGAAGCCGGAACTGGGATCGATTTTGATTTTAAAAATGTAAAAAACCTCACAGAAGCGTCCCCTAGGGTTTTTCTAGGGAGTGGTCGACGGCGCTCACGTCGCTGCGGTTTCCGGCACATTTGGTGTTGTCCAGTCGGTGCAATAGGTCTCGTTCTTCTCTCCCCCTTCAAGCCACCTCCTTCTCCTTTCACTAGACCATGAGAAGGTTGCAAAGACAGCTTAGTGTCTCTGCCGTTAGGTCATGTCCTCCGCCGTGACTCTCCCTCTCTCTCACGATGGTGGTGTGCCACCACCTACACCATCTCCGATGGCCACCCGCCCTCCACCAGAGCGACCCCCAAAACCATCGGGCCGAATCTTCAAACCCCAAATCTGCACCATGAGAACCTTCGCTCATCCCCATTCACCGCCGCTGGGTCTTCATCTTCCACCTTCTTTGCTCTCAACCTTCCCAGACTCCCTCACTCTTCTCCATTCGCTATACGCCACCAGAGTCACCCTCTTCTTCTAGGTTCGTGTTTCCCCTATTCCCCCAACATCAAGGCCTCAGATCTGAGCTCCCTAGCTTCTTCTTTCACTCCCTCTTTAGCGACCTGCCATCTACCATAAATGATTGTGGAGCTGCCATGAACAACCACGACCTATGGGCAGATAAATGTGATGTGAGGGCTTCCACTCTGTTATTTCGTCCTTACAAGGTGCTAGCTAAGGGTGATGTGCAGATTGAACCCATCTACAGAGCTTTTTCTGTGATTAAGATTGCACCTGATAGGATAGTTGCTGCCGAGCTAAAGGAGGAGAGGTCTTCATACAACATGCTCAATTTATTCAGAGGCCTACCTTATGCTTTGCTGCTTAAGTGTTCAAAGTGGAAGCTCTTTCCTGCTAAGGATGTTGGTTTAGAACAATCTTTGAATTGGGGGACTCATCTAAGGGATCCGTACTTTGAAATTATCTTGGAAGTGTTTGATGTAAAACCTTTTTTAGACAGGGTCCCTGGGAACACATTGTTGTTTGAGCAAAAATATACTGGGTTGGTTATAGATTCCAAGAATTATCTCCATCATGGTAATCAAATTCACAGCATAATAATTTTAATTGTGAGCCCCATACCTTCTTCCCCTCCCTCCCTGATACACTAAGATGCACTGCTAAATTATGCTGCATATGGAACAATATGTCAAAGGTATCAAGGAGAGGACTATTTGATCATGAAGGCAGTAGTAATATTCTAGATGTGGGCTCTTATCAAATGCTAACTATGAGAAAATATAATACTCAACAGGGAGGACCTGACACGATTGCCTTGCAGCGAGGCACGAGTTTCCTAGGGGTGGACTGACTCTGCACCCACCATCTAACCCACCTAACCTTAATTGTTTAGTGTCCTAGATTTTAACCTTGTAGTCAGGAGCATTTTCTGTGTTTAAGGAATAATCATAGAGTTTGCATTGAGTCATGTACTTTGTCCCAAGAGTGGGCTGATGATTGTACTGATGTAATGTTTTGATGGCTTTTGTCCCGTATGAAATCTTGAAAAAAAAAATGTAAAACAAATTACTTACAACCCGTCCCAAACCAAAAGCTAAATCAAATCAGA
Source organism: Calophaca sinica (assembly GCA_037113605.1). Classification (NCBI taxonomy): domain Eukaryota; kingdom Viridiplantae; phylum Streptophyta; class Magnoliopsida; order Fabales; family Fabaceae; genus Calophaca; species Calophaca sinica. The sequence goes on along the minus strand of CM073736.1, from coordinate 97,954,364 downwards.
GTTAGTAGTATATCGTGCAGGACCACTGTAGGTCATGTACAATACATCACTTTTTCCCCACACCTCCACCGTTAGATTTCGCTGTCTAACGGAATATAATGGTAGACTATCTACACGTGATTTGACCCCCAATCTTCCCAAACCTTTCGACTCCCTTAACACGGGGGAAAAAAAGCAAAAGACCAAGTTTTGATGTAAACCCAGAAAGACCAAAAACACAAAACCAAAAAAAGATGGAATTTGGGAGAATCTGAAATGCATGCGGAAAGAGGGAAGGAAGAAAAGTTAGAAGAGCAATAGCGTAGCAAATATTGAAATTGTTGAGCCACCTGGTGGTGACCGGAGTGGAATCCTGGCGGTGCTGGAGATGGTGCATCGCAGATCTAGGGGTTAACTCCGGCGAGGGAAGGGAAATCGACGACAGTGAACTCTCAAAGCCACTGTGATGATGCACAACAGACATTGGTAGTCGGAGAGCACCACATAGAATAGGAGATGGGGGCTCGCAAAAAATACGCTTATTGGAAGGCTGAATTGGTGACGATGGTTCTGAACTTTGCGGACATTACCTTTGATTGGAACGTGCAATTTTGAAGCGAAAGAGAGACGTGCGAGAGAGAGAGAGAGGCGCGAGAGAGAACTTCGCGCAATTGGTTGGAGCAGAAACTGAGACGAGAGAAAGAAAAAACTGGGGCCCACACATTTTTTCTTTCTTCGCATGAGTGCGAAGAAATTAGTCTGACCGTGTTTTTTTTCTTTTTACATTTCTACTCTTATTCTCTCCTTATCTCAAATTATTTAAATTTTTAGTTAAGAATATTGATGTCTTTTCAAAAATAATCAACACTTCTCTCTTCTCTTTTTCTCTTCTCTTTCTCTTATTCCAATCAATACCCTAAATCTACCCTATTTCTCCCATTTTTCTCTCTTTTCATACTCTCTCTTTATAATTTATCTCTTCACAATTTCTCTCGTGAACCAATCAGCCCGAGAGACTTGGTTGCGAAGAGGAAGCTTGGAGAGAAACTTCTGATATGGAGCTTGTTAAAAGTTAGTCCGTTAAGCCACTAAGGATGGATTAATCAAACTCTTACCAACAATTGTATAGGTCAGTGGTGAATTTAGATTCTTTATTCCTGTTTCAGTATGAAAACAAATAAAAAGAGACAAAGAGAGTCACTAATTAAAAAATGTGGGTCTTACAGCCTATTTGTTAATGGAACTTTGCATTGTTGCTTCCTCCATGTTTCGGGGTTTTTTATATTTATATCCCTTTTTTAATTATTATTTTTCTAAATATCCTATTTTTCTCATTATTTTCCTAAATGCCCTACTTTTTGGGCAAGGTGAGAAATCGGTGAGTTTTTTATTTTTTTTTATTTTTTAAGCTTTTTGGTGAGAAATCGGGTATAATAACACCAATTTCTCATCTATGTTTTGTTTTGTTTTTGTTTTTTTTGTTTTTACTCATGGTGAGAAAAAACCGATTTCTCAACTATCTTTTTTTTTCTCGTTTTTAAAGCTTATTTTATTGTTAAAAAATTTAAAAAAAAACTCAGGTGAGAAATCGGTGATAGCAAAACCGATTTATCACCTTGCCCAAAAAGTATGACATTTAGGGAAATAATGAGAAAAAAAGGGATATTTAGGGAAGTAATAATTAAAAAGGGGATATAAAAATAAAAATTCCCCATGTTTCCTAATTTGAATTAATACCTCATTTAATTTTTTTAATCGTTCATTATTTCCCGTTGACCAGCTATTTGCTGACTTGCTGGCATTATACCCACAGTTCGTCAGTTTACTTCAGCACTCATCCAATCGAAAGCAGTCTTTGTTCTTCTTCTCTCTTTTCAACTCTTCTATTTCTAAAAATCGCCGAAGCCTTGCTTGGATTTGTGTTTGAGAACCTGGTATCCCTGGTTCAAAATGAATTTGCGACCATTTCTGGAATCAAGTCAAAGGCTGAAAAGCTATCAACCACCTTAGATCTGATCAAGGCCGTTCTTGAAGATGCTGAAGAAAGACAAGTAACGGACTGCTCTATAAAGGTATGGCTACAACAACTCAAAGATGCAGTGTACGCGCTTGATGATATCCTTGATGAATGTTCCATCGAATCCCATCGACTAAGGGGCTCTTCCTCTTTCAAACCAAAGAACATCATGTTTCGCCGTGAGATTGGCAACAAGCTGAAAGAGATTTCTCAGAGATTCGATGATATTGCTGAAAGGAAGAATAAATTTCTTCTAGGTGTTACGGTTCGGGAAAGGCCAACTGAAGTGGCTGAATGGCGCCAAACCAGCTCAATCATTGCCGAACCTAAAGTATATGGACGAGAAGGTGATAAAGAGAGGGTTGTGGAATTTCTTCTCACCCAAGCGCCAGGCTCTAAGTTCCTTTCCATCTATCCCATTGTTGGCTTAGGTGGCGTCAGAAAAACAACACTTGCTCAATTGGTCTACAACGATGACGGGGTGAATAGCAATTTTGATCCAAAAATTTGGGTTTGTGTTTCCGATGTTTTCTCTGTCAAGAGGATTCTGTGCGTCATAATATAATCTATCACAGGAGTAGAGTATGATGCCCGAAATTTAGATGTAATAGAAAGAGAAGTGCAAAAACTGTTGAAGGGTAAAAGATATCTGCTAGTTTTAGATGATGTTGTTTACGCCCAAAATATTCTCAAGTATAATTAGCCGAATCCAGTAGTAGCCGAAGCAAGGAAATTAGTCGATTAGATGTTAACCGAATCATTAGCTAGCCGATATGCAGCTCACAGAGCCATAAGCAGGAAACTAAGAGCTAGACATGGGCCTTGGGCTTACTGGTTTGAATTGAAGATATTAGGCCCATTGGACTAGCATGAAGTCACTTATTGGGTCAGGTTCTTGAAATTGCTCCATGAGCCGAATGAGGTGGAGGTTAATTTTGAATTAATTTAAATTCAAAATTAATTAAAGTCAAGATGATCTCCAAGTTTTTAGGAGCTGAGCGAAAGAACCAAGGATAAGATCCACGCTGAGAAGACCGTTGGTTGAAAATGTGGCCATCACGTGGTAGTGCGCCTAGATTTTAGGATCGTGGTTAGTGGAGCATGGCACTACTCAGCCGTTTAACTGTCAACTAGGAGTTTATCATTGTTAGCCAACTGAACGTGGCAAATAGGGGTAGTTCTTAGTTGTTACTAGAAATACCCAAGTTGTACATTATTTTAGACATCAATCAATACAAACAACTTATTTTCGCTCAAATTTATTCAGTCACACTTTATGTTTACCTTTGTGTTCTCGTTTTTATCTTAGTTCACTTACTTAACCCTTTCTGGAGTGAGTTAAAGGACCCATAGCTAAGGAACAGAGTTTCTTCCTTGGCGTAATCGCTTGAAGAAAAGGGAATCACGGTTGTGGAGTTTAGCCGATTTGCGGCTAAGTTACATTCCAGTCAACAAAATTGGCACGCCCGGTGGACTAAAGGTGAACGAATCAACACATTCGAGTCCCCAGGTCAGGACTACCATTGGAGTATGCACTTGCATTCAGGCAAAAGCTTGAGCGGTATGAAGGGCAATCCTAGGAAGCCGGTTGAAGGGAACCCCTCTCACGGAGGACCTCCTCCAACAGCAGAGCCAGTGCACATAGAGGAAGAATCTGAAACTCAACCTAATGAGCCCAACTATCCACCATTGGTGATGTCCACTTCATTTATACGGCAACAACTCGATTTGGGAATCAATGATATCATGTACCAAGTGTCACAACAGTTAGCTGATATTGTAAAGCCCATAGTACACAATGAAGTGCAGCAGGCTAGGGAAATAGAGGCTAAGAGGGCTCATTCAGGCGAGAGCTCCATCAATTCTGCTATTCCAATGCAAGTGGGGTACACTACCCAGGCAGAACCTGTCACCAGCCCAATGCAGCTCCGGTAGGACCAACTCAGGTTCAGCCGAGCACGATTCTGACAGGGATACAACAAGTTCAGCCTACCTATGTACAAGCAGGGCCTACTCAGGTTCAACCGAATAAAGGATAGGTACCTTTTAATTCAATTAATTCCCAGCCTAGTAATTTTGCCACTTTGAACAGTGGAGGTCAACAAGTGGTGAATGATACAACTAACCAGGCTAATCTTCATTTTGGACAGGTGCAGATGGCTAGGAGGCCGCCAGATGCAGTGGGACTAATTGGTGTGCCTCAAGTAATACCATATGTGCAGCCCTATGGCGCTGCTATGCAGGCGACCAACCCACAGTATACTGGGGGGCAAGCTCTTGGTGCAGGAGGGAGTGGAGCAAGACCACTTGGGGGTTATGCTGGACAACAGCCATGGAATAATATTTCACCTATATCAGCTAATCTTCCATTCTATCCACCCTATCCTGAAGTGTCTGCAGGCGCTTAAATGGGGTCAACACCTCCAAGGGCACTTGGTTTAACGATGGAGCAGTCATGGGGACAGATCCCACCTCTACCATTTAACACAAGTGTTCCTGAAACTCAATACTGGGTACCAGGTGAAGGAAGCATGGAGCAGCCATGGGGGATTCACCCACCTCCATTGCCAAATCAACCAAGTTAGCCCAATCCTTCAGAGCAAATATCCCAGGTACATCCCCCAACATGGAGATAGCAACCACAGACAAATACTCCTAACTTGGGAGAAGTGAGGCCAGGGGGTTCACTGCTGCTAGACCCAGCAGTCATTGCAGATACCATCAAGAAATACTTTGGTGTACAGCTAAAGCCTTTGGATAGGCTAATCTACAGGAAGCGATATCCTGAATGGGTAGATAGATTGGTACCTCTGCCTAGAGGATACAAGCCTCCAGATTTCGCCACTTTCTTTGTAGAAGATGGCAAGTCGGCTATGGAGCACATAGGCAGGTTTACTGCTCAGTGCGGTGAAGGAAATCAGAATGAGTACCACAAATTACAGTTGTTCCCGTTATCATTAACAAGGACAATATTTATATGGTACTCCTCTTTACCACCTAACTCTATATAAACATGGGTAGATATGGAGATGTGCTTCCATGATAGATTATACTAGCCTCAACCTGTAGTCACTGCGACTGACCTCATGAACCTAAGACAGCAGGTAGATGAGTCGGCTGCTGATTTTGTGGAAAGGTTTAGAAAGATGGCTGAAAAATGCTCTGTGCAGTTTTCTAATATAGAATATGCAGGCATGGCCATTAGTAGCATGCACCCTCAACTCAAGGAGAAACTAGTTGGCCAAGCTTGCATTGACTTGAACCAGTTAGTCTCAAAGGCAATACGCATTGAACAGTTCATCCAGGAGAAAGAAAAGAGGAGATCCAGTAGAGGGAGAGGTCCTCAGTTGGTATCCATTATAGAAACTAAAGACTCTGATGATGATTCAGTTGATTCTATGGCAGACATCATGGCAGCTGAGATAGTAAAGGGTAAAGGCTACTCTTTCCCTGCCCTGAAGGCTGCCAAAGGAAATGAGTCAAAGTCAAGAGATAACAAGGTGGAATACTCCTTTGATATTTCCAAGGCAGACCAAATCTTTGACTACTTGCTTAAAGATAAGCAAATTCGGCTGCTGGTTGGGCACAAGATCCCACCTGCTGAGGAGTTAAAAGATAAGAAATACTACAAGTGTCACAACTCCTATAATCATATAATTGTAAATTGCATGGTTTTCAGGAAGGCCATTCGGAAGGGAATAAAAGAAGGAAGGTTCAAACTTCCAAACAAAGGAATTGCTGAGATGATAGTGGATACTGACCCATTTCTTGCTTTGGGGATAAACATGGTTTCATTCTCAAAGTTTGATGATGCAGAGCCTAGCCACAGGCGGAGGATATCTGTTCAGCAAGTTTGGAGGCCCAAGAAGGTGTTAGCCGACTCAAACCATAATGATCGGCTAAAACCTGAGGCTGACAGGACTTCTGTTTTTGACAGATTGGGAAACCTTCAACCAGTTGTTGAGCACAGGCAGGTGGCAGGCCACCCAAGCCAGGGAGGCTCACCCAAGAGTTAGTCAAACAATATGTTAAATATGGCCAAACTTCAACAGAAAGACCTAACAAGGGGAAAGGAAAGGCACCTAATACTGAAACTAGGGGGCAACATCGGCTAACCATTAGAGATAGCGGTAGGCTATGTCTGCCCAAGGTGGATGAAGAGCCTATTCCCCAAAACAAAAGAAGGGTGGCTGAGTTTACCATGGAAGGAGACATGTCTTCTCTAAAGATAACAACGAGAAATGACGAGAAGCAAAATGTTGAAGCCTCCTGTTAATGTGATAGAAGGGCACTGGTTCTTGAACAAATATGCCAAAGATAAGAAGGCCATACCAGTAGTACTGTCAAGAACCTAAAAGAGGAGAATACAGAGAATGAGGTCAGTTCAGAAAATGAAACAAACCCTGCAAATGCTAGCCGATGTCAAGAATAGGGAGAAGAGGGGGATTCCTTTAGAGGCTGTAAGTGACATGCTAGATAAAGCTTTTCCAAAGTTAGATATTGGAGAAGCTAAGAAAGATGAAGCGCCCAAAAGCATAGAGCTGGTCAGTGAACAGGATCCTATACCTGAAGCTGAGGGTCTAATTGCCTCAGTCGATGTGGAGGAGGAAGCAATCACCATAGAGGGTTCAGTGATCCCAGAGATGCATTGGGAACAAGATGATGCTATGGAAGACTCCTTGCTAGATCTCTTATTCAATGAAGAAGCTGATGGCCTGTTAGCTGATATAGAGGCTATCAGCTTGTTCCCTGAGGAATTTTGGGTAGGTAACCCCCAACTTGGAAGCTTGGAGGGTGATGTATTTGCTGAAGAGACAGAATGGGCCACGTTAGCTGATACATCGACTGATGAGGTCACCAAGATGGTTTTTGAGAAGCCTACTGAGGAGATGGTAAAACACCTGAAACCTCTTTACATCAAGGCTTACATTAATGGAAAGATCTTTGGAAGAGTCTTTGTAGATGGTGGGGCTTTTCTGAATGTTATGCCCGTTGTAACCATGAGGAAACTTGGGAATAGTCTTGAAGACTTAGTCCTTACCAATATGAAAATGTCCAATTTCATGGGGGAACCATCTACAGCTCTTGGAGTCTTGATAGCCAAAGTCACTTTTGGCCCCAGAACCATCAAGTCAGTTTTCTTTGTGGTTGATGGTAAGCCTTCCTACAGTGTGATCCTGGGAAGAGATTGGATCCACACCAGTCAATGTGTACCTTCTACACTTCACCAAAAGCTTATGTTTTGGGTTGGAGACAATATTGAGACAGTCGAAGCTGATAAAAACTCCTTCTCAGCCGAGGTAAAGATGTTGGAGGCCTTGTTCTGTTCTCCCCACCTAGGACCTATTGCTGTTCTAGAAGATTATGAGGAAGGTGTGTGGAAGGTATGCAATCTTACTAATGAAGGATTCAAGTTAAGTTCTCAGGCCGAATCACGGCCTAACACATAGTGATTAATGAATAAAGAATCACAAGTGCTTAAAGACCTATTGGGTCACTAGAGATCTTTAAGGCCGAGTCCAAGGTGATAGATGCCATGATAGAAGAAGACAACATTGAGAGTGAAGATGGAGAAAAAGACTTGCTCTTCAAAAGAGAAGGTACGACAGCTAAGCCTGATAAGGCATGCGCAGCCGAACCCATGGAATTGGATTCTCCTCTTCACAAAACTGCACCTGCTTTTGAGGCAGAGGACCCTTTGATTGAAATTAACTTGGGTACACCAGAGGAACCCAGAACTGTAAAGGTGAGTGGGTTACTTGAGGAGGACAGACGAGGCAAAATAGTCGAACTAATCCAGTAGTACAAAGATTGCTTTGCCTGTAACTACTATGAGATGCCTAGTTTGGAAACAAAATAGGTGGAACACAGGTTGCCCATTAAGGAAGGATACAAGCCTTTCAAGCAGGCTCTTTGCAGGTTCAACCCCCAATTGATGCCTCTAATCAAAGCTGAGATTGAGAGGCTATTGAAGGCAGACTTCAAAAGGACGGCTAGGTATGTTGAATGGTTGTCTAATATAGTCCCTGTGATTAAGAAGAATGGCGAGATAAGAGTGTGCATCGACTACAGAAACTTTAATTTAGCAACACCTAAAGATGAGTACGCTATGCCTGTGGCTGACATTTTAGTCAATGCGGCAGCCACTCATGGTATTCTCATCTTTATGTATGGATACTCAGGGTATAACCAGATATTTCTGGCAAACGAAGATACTCACAAAACAGCATTCAAGTGTCCAGGAGCCTTGGGGATATATGAATGGGTAGTCATGCCTTTTGGGCTCAAGAATACAGGAGCTACTTATCAAAGGGTCATGAACTCCATTTTTCATGACTTGATTGGTAAGGCCATGGAAGTATACATTGATGATGTGGTTGTCAAATCTGAAGGCTTTGAAAGCCATTTGGTAGATTTGGAGCGGGCTCTAAAAAGGATGCGAGCCCATGGGTTAAAAATGAATCCTGCCAAATATGCTTTTGGAGTTGCGGCTGGCAACTTCTTAGGATTCCTGGTCCACCGTCAAGGAATCGAAGTAGACAAGAATAAGGTGAAAGCTATCCTGGAAGCCAGGCCTCCCAAGAACAAGAAAGAACTTCAAAGTTTGATTAGCAAGATCAATTTCCTAAGGAGATTCATAGCTAATTCGGCTGGAAAAATGAAGATTTTTTTCCCTTTTGTTAAAACTAAAGGATACTGATGTCATGACATAGGGGAAAGAACAACAACAAGCCTTTGAGCAGATCAAACAAGCGTTGGCCAAACCTCCTGTGCTAAAGCCTCCAGTATCAGAAAAGCCGCTCAAATTATACATAGCTGTAGAAGAAGAGTCAATCGACTGCTTGCTAGCATAGGATGCTGATGATAGAACTGAAAGAGCTGTGTACTATCTTAGCCGCACCTTAAATGATGCAGAAACTAGATATATCCCTATTGAGAAATTATGTTTATCATTGTTCTATGCTTGTACAAAACTAGAATATTATTTGTTGCCTAAAGAAATATTGGTTTTGTGCAAAATTGATATTGTTAGGTATTTACTTAATATGCCTGTCTTACAAGGTTGAATGATGAAGTGGGCCATTAAGTTATAATGCTTTTGCGTAAAAATACGTTTTGTTAAGAGCAATGAAAGGGCAGGTGGTAGCTGACTTCTTAGCTCAACGCCCTTGCGTAGAAGTCAATGACCTTTTAGTCGATCAGGCTGCATGCATCAACTTGAAGCCTTGGGTGTTGATGTTTGATGGGTCAAGAACTCAAAAAGGGGTGGGTGCTGGCATCACCATTACTAGTCCAACAGGCAAGAATTGGAGATTCATGTGTTAGTTAGATCTTAGTTGTTCTAATAATCAGGCAGAGTATGGAGCCCTGATTTTGGGACTTAAGATCCTAGCAACCATGAGAGCAAACTATGTTCAAGTCATTGGAGATTCGCAGTTAGTCATAAAGCAGTTAACTAGAGAATATATGTGCAATAATCCTAACTTGAAAGAATGCTATGAGACGGCTAGCAGGCTGTTGCGTCTGTTTGCTGATGCTATGGTATTCCACATTCCCAAAGAGAAAATGAAGAGGCTAATGATTTAGCTCAGCAAGCCTCAGGGTATAAAGATATGATAGTTGAAGTAAAGCATGAAGAGAACCCAGTATGGGAATGTGCCTCTATAGGAACGATCGACTCTTGGAAACAAGAGTTAATCGACTACCTTAAAAATCCTCCAAGTAGTACTGACTTCAAGCTCAAGCAGAGAGCACTTAAGTACGTATTAGTAGATGATGAACTCTACAGGAGGGCCATTAATGGAGTATTACTTAAGTGCATAGACAAAGATGAATCCATGACGGTTATGGGGGAGGTACATGAAGGAATCTGTGGTTCTCATAGGGCTGGACCAACAATGAAATGGCTAATATACATGCATGGGTATTATTGTCCTACCATCACAGCTGATTGTTATCAATATGCTGACGGGTGTGAGGCGTGTCAGCTACATGGTCCAATACAAAGGGTTCCAGCTGAAAACCTACACCCAGTGATAAAACCTTGGCCATTTAGGGGATGGGCAATGGATTTGATAGGCAAAATCTATCCATCTTCATCTAAGAGGCATGCGTTTATCATAGTTGCGACTGGCTACTTCACCAAGTGGGTAGAGGCTTAGCCGATGGTGAACGTGACTCAAGAGGAGGTGATTAGGTTTATACAATGCCAAATCATTTATAGATTTGGTATCCCTGAGACCATCACCACAGATCAAGGTACTATGTTCACTGGGGAGAAAGTGGTGGTCTTTGCACAACAATTTGGGATTAAGTTGATTCATTCATCCCTCTATTATGCTCAAGGCAATGGGCAAGCATAGGCTACTAACAAAATTCTTATTGATTTAATCAAGAAGAATATTGAAGATAGGCCCAGAAAGTGGCATGAAACACTGAATGAGGTATTATGGGCCGTGAGGAATTCCAAATGCAATGCAACTGGATTTACTCCTAATCGGCTAACATATGGTCAAGATGCAGTGTTACCATTAGAGATAAATATGACTTCATTAAGAGTAGCAAAGCAAAACCTGCTAAGTCTAGATGAATATCAACAAGCCATGTTAATGGAATTAGATTCTGTTGATGAAGATCGACTCATAGCTTTAAACAGGATTAAATGCAGGAAGCAAAAAATGGCTAGAGCCTACAACAAACATGTAAAACCAAAGAGGTTTGTTGAAGGGGACTTTGTTTGGAAAACCATATTACCTATTAGGATTAAAGATCCTAAGTTTGGGAAATGGCCACCAAATTGGAAAGGGTCATTTTTTGTTAGTAAAGCCTATCATGGTGGTGCTTATCGACTAGTTAACATGCAAGGCGAAGAATTAAATAGGAGCATCAATGGAAAATACCTCAAGAGATACTACCATACCATATGGGAAGGCATACTGGAAGAATAAAGAAAATTGCATTTATCAAAAAAGAGATATTGTCTTTGGTGACCATAGGCCGGTCACCTAGCCCAAAATACTTGAATTAAAATGAAAAAGAAGTTTTGAGAAGAAAACTTGGGTAAAACATTTACCTTCACTTTCGGTTGCTTCCCTTTGCCAGCCGATTAAGCCTTTTCTTTAGGCCTGGTTTGAGTTTGAGGAGGTTCCTCTATTACAATACCAGTGCCCCTGGTCCTTTTCTTGGTAGGGGGAGCGATAGGGTCATCTTCAACAAGAATGACCTTTGGAGTTGTTGTGGCTGCCACAAAATAAAAACAGTGAGGAACAACCTTGAGAAAAGATAAGTGTAATGGAAGAGTCGAATAAAGAGGCACTTACTTGGTTGAGCTACTGGAGTCTTCATTGTTGTGGAAATCCTCTTTAAAACCTGAACTGAACCTAAGCTTGGCCTTAACCAGGGTGCTCTTTGGTTGAGTTGCTGGCCTTGCTGCCTCTCTAGCTGGTTCACTGATATCAGTAATAACCAATCTGGTGACATATTTTTCCAGCCGATCAGGAAACAACTGAGTCTTCACTGATGGCCACCAGTTGGCAAAAGCGGAGGTTTCACCAGAAGCAGCGCTGAAAGAAATCCACTTGAAGGCCTTGATTTTCTTGAAGTTGGTGGTGGCCACCTCCATCACATCATTGGCAGAAAATGTCAGTCGACCAAGGCTCCCAACCTTGGAGTCATACGACAAGGGTACATGCTGAAGAAGGCCAAACTGCCTTACCACGCAGTTAGGGTAGTAGAACTCAGCCGATGACTTGTTATTTCTTGAAGTGGGCTTGAGGCCATAGAGTAAGTCATATGCTGTGAAAACTGAGCTCCAATTAAGCTCCACTTGATCTTGCTGGTCAACTGGGAGGGGCTCATCCGATGAAAAAATCCAAGATGGCCCAATGCCCTTTTCCAAAACAGGGCGCCAGTCATCCGATATCCGGGTTAAATTGAAGAGCTTCTTTGCCACACTGAAGGCATAAGTGACCTCACAAGGCATAAGCCTGAGATGAGTCCCCAAGGTGCTTACATTCCGCAGGAGATAGCTAGGGTCGAAGCGTGAGTCGATGAACTCTGAAAAATAGAGCATTATCCAGAGTTGTAAGAACCAAAAAGGTCCCTGGACATTCTTGATGTCTTCTCCTCTCTGCAGCCGCTCTAAAACGGTGAACAGACAACGGTAGAGGTATGAGAGGAAGAGAGTTCCCCAAGAGAAATTGCCATCTGAGTTGGCAAGAGCCCATATAATTGTAGCCCTTGCACCATAGCAATGAAACTGGAGCAAAGGAAGTACTTGCTAAACCAGTAAAGGAGGAAGGCGTTGTGTTCAGCATCAGTCACAACTCCTCTGGACTTGGCATTATTAGCAAGGAAGTTGGAATAACCAGAAGTGCTCTTGGAGAAATTGAATCCCAATTCTGGGACCTGGAAAGAATAGTGGGAGGGCATCATCGCCGGTGATTGGAAGTCCCACGATAGCCGCAACATCCAAGAGAGTGGAGGTGATCATTCCCCATGGAAAAATAAAGGTGTTGGTGGAGATACACCAATAGCCGAAGAAACCATAAAGTAGCTGCAAGTTGAGTGGAATGTCTTAAGTAGACAACATGATTATGTCATAGAGGACCCACTACCTCCATTTGTCAGATTTGGCTTCCTTCAGCCGATTAACCTAGTCCACGTAGGGTTGAGGCGAGCGAGGCCACGAACGGAGGTCAGTTGGTTAGGACTTTGTTTTGAACCAATCACAAGAGATTGGTAAGGCATACAGAGATTGGTAAGGCATACAAGAAGATAGCTCATTCTTCCAGTTTTGAAGTGGAAGGTGTCAAGGATATGAAATCCTGAATCTCGAAGAGAAGAAGACAGAAACTGGAATCGAGAGCCGCATGAGGGCTTGGAGAACGCTCAACGCTCACAGAACTAGATGACTGTGAGTCATTGTGCTCGTAGGACTGGTTTTGAGAATCGGAGGCAAAAGACATTGTGAGCTTAGTTGCAGGTAAAAGAGAAATCGTGATGAAGGGGGTAAAGCTACAGGAATAAGGGCTTGCAGCAAGTGTGAAAAGGTAATTCGACTAAGGGGTATTTAAAGGAAAAGTTAATCGCTAGCGATGGGATTCGATGCGAGTAAATCGGATGGATAAGGTTAGCCGTTGCACTATTTAAAAAGTTGTTGCAAACGGATAACTTAGCATTTATGATTAAAAGGGTGATTTGACATTAATCATTACGCCACCTCAGCCTAAACCTAAAGTTTTACTGCCAAGAGTAGCGTAGGGGGCAATTGTTTATACCCAAAATATTCTCAAGTATTGACCGAATCTAGCAGTAGCCGAAGCAAGAAAATTAGTCGATTGGATATTAGCCGAATCACAAGCTAGCCGATATGTAGCTGACAGAGCCATAAGCAAGAAACTAAGAGCTAGACATGGGCTTTGGGCTTACTGGTTTGAATTGAAGATATTGGGCCCATTGGGCTAGCATGAAGTCACTTATTGGGTCAGGTTCTTGAAATTGCTCCATGAGCCGAATGAGGTGGAGGTTAATTTTGAATTAATTTAAATTCAAAATTAATTAAAGTCAAGATGATCTCCAAGTTTTTAGGAGCTGAGCGAGAGAACCAAGGATAAGATCCACACTGAGAAGACCGTTGGTTGAAAACGTGGCCATGACGTGGTAGTGCGCCTAGATTTTAGGACCGTGGTTAGTGGAGCATGATACTACTCAGCCGATTAACTGTCAATTAGAAGTTTATCATTATTAGCCAACTGAACGTGACAAATAGGGGGTAGTTCTTAGTTGTTACTATAAATACCCAAGTTGTATATAATTTTAGATATCACTCAATACAAACAACTTATTTTCACCCAAGTTTATTCAGTCGCACTTTATGTTTACCTTTGTGTTCTCGTTTTTATCTTAGTTCACTTACTTAACCCTTTCTGGAGTGAGTTAAGGGACCCATAGCTGAGGAACAAAGTTCCTTCCTTGGCGTAATGGCTTGAAGAAAAAGGAATCACAATTGTGGAGTTCAGTTGATTTGCGGCTAAGTTACATTCCAGTCAACAGATGTATGGGGCAAAAATCAAGAATTGGAATCGGGATTGAGCCAAGACAAATGGAACAAGTTGAAATCTGTGTTGTCATGTGGTTCCAAAGGTGCTTCCATTTTAGTTTCCACTCGTGATAAAGATGTTGCAGAAATCATGGGAACGTGCCAAGCGCATAATTTGTCTGGTCTCTCCGAAAATGATTGTTGGTTGTTGTTCAAACAATATGCATTTGGACATTATAGAGAAGAGCGGGCAGGGCTCGTAGCAATAGGCAAGGAGATAGTGAAGAAGTGCGGGGGATTGCCTCTAGCAGCGCAAGCATTGGGAGGTCTAATGCGATCAAGGAGTGAAGAAAAGGAATGGCTTGAAATTAAAAAGAGTAGGCTTTGGACTCTACCTGATGAGAATTCGATTTTGCCTGCATTGAGGTTAAGCTACTTATATTTAACACCAACTTGAAGCAGTGTTTCGCCTTTTGTGCTATATTTCCCAAAGATACAGAAATCATGAAGCAAGCAAGATTTGATTCATCTTTGGATGGCTAATGGATTTATCTCATCTAGGGTAAATTTGGAGGTGGAAGATGTGGGCAATATGATTTGGAATGAATTGTGCCAAAAGTCATTCTTCCAAGATATCAAGATGGATGATTACTCGGGAGACATTTCTTTCAACATGCATGATCTTGTCCATGATCTTGCTCAATCAGTTATGGGGTCAGAGTGTATGGTTTTGGAGAATACAACGACTGATTTGTCAAGAAGCACACACCATATTGCTTTTGACTCTGATAACCTGTCAATATCATTTGATGAGGTTAACTTCAAAAAAATTGAATCCTTGTGAACACTGTATCAATTAAGTCTTAACGGCCCAAATACTTCAGTTTCCTTCTCAACAAAATGTTCTCTTCGGGTTTTACGCATAAGGACTTTCAATTTATCATCACTCGAGAGTTTAATTCATCTGAGGTATTTGGAGCTTTATAATTTTCGCATAGAAACACTCCCTGACTCAATTCGTAGCTTGCAAAAACTGAAAATCTTGAAATTAAAAAATTGTGCCAGACTTAGTTGTCTACCCAAACATTTGACTTGCTTACAGAATCTCAGACATTTTATCATTGAAGGTGTTCATGCATTGTCTCATGTGTTCCCTTACATTGGAAAACTATCTTGCCGAAGGACATTAAGTTTATACATTGTCAAATCAGAGCCAGGGCATAGCTTGGCAGAGTTACATAATCTAAACCTTGGAGGAAAGTTGAGCATCGAAGGCCAAAAAAACGTTGGCAGTTTATCGGAAGCTCGAGAGGCTAATTTGATTGGTAAAAAAAACCTCCAGAAATTATGCTTGTCATGGAGAAGGAGTGGTGAAACCAAGATACCTTCTACTGGTCCTGAGCAAGTACTTGAAGTGCTGCAACCTCACTCAGATCTCAAGGGGTTGGAAATATATAACTTTGACGGATTGTGCTTCCCAAGTTGGGTCGGAATTCTTAGTAGTTTAGTTGCTCTTGAACTTTGGGGTTGCAAGAACTGCGTGCGGCTTTCACCACTCAGTAAACTACCTTCTCTAAAAAAACTCCAATTACGGGATATTTATAATGTGCAATACATTGAGGATGATGATGAATCTCATGATGGTGTGGAGGTGAGGACTTTTCCATCTCTGGAGGAACTCACATTTCTAGAGTTACCAAACTTAGAGCGGTTGTTAAAAGTGGAAAGAGAGGAGATGTTCCTCCGTGTTAAGCTTATTAAGTCACGTGGTGATTACGTGGCAGGTTAGTTAGGACTTGTAACTAACTATAGGAAATTAGCTATTAACAGCTGTTACTTAGGCGCATGTATATATAGCTTAGGCTTCCTTTGTAATCTTTGAATTCTATTTTTCAATCAATGAGAATGAGCACAATGCTCTCATTTCCCAAACAGAGTTCACACACTATGCGTTCCTATAATTCTACATAATTCTACATGGTATCAACAGTAAATTCTTGCGTTGATTCGTTGCATGCAAGCACTCTGATCATCGTTCTTGAATCTGATTCTGTTCATTGCAATTCACATTCTTCTTCGTGATTCTATTCAAAGATCCCGATCGGAATTCTAGGTTTTGCCTTTTCTTACGATTTCTTTGATTCTTCTTCAACAATTTGTTGTGATTCTTCGATT
This sequence comes from Calophaca sinica, assembly GCA_037113605.1. NCBI lineage: Eukaryota > Viridiplantae > Streptophyta > Magnoliopsida > Fabales > Fabaceae > Calophaca > Calophaca sinica. The sequence continues at coordinate 97,938,153 of CM073736.1, read as the reverse complement.
ATGTGATATCTGCATTGTTTTTCAATGGCTTCTCCAAATGATGATGTTACTCCAGTTGATGTTGTTAGCACCAATAATGATGTGTCTCAGCCTGTTACTCAAGGCAGAAATTTTCAACAAGATATGTTAGATCCTTTCTTCTTGCATCCTAGTGATAATCCAGGAAACAAGCTTGTATCTACACCTTTAACCAACGATAACTATCAATCTTGGTCTTGATCTATGTTGATTGCTTTAAGATCGAAAAACAAGCTTAGTTTCATCAATGGAACAGTTCCAAAACCTGATGTATCTGATTCTAAATTTCTTCTTTGGGATCGATGCAACACTATGTTGATTTCGTGGTTAGTGAATTCTCTTGATCCGGAATTGTCCCAAAGTGTCATGTATATGGACACTGCTGTAGAAATTTGGAACTATCTCAAAGATCGCTATTATCAAGGAGACATATGTCGCATTTCAGATTTGCAGGAAGAATTGTATATGCTCAAGCAAGGTGATGCTTCTCTTAATTCCTATTATTCCAAGATCAAGAAAATATGGCTAGAATTGGAAATTTTTTGTTCTCTACCTGTTTGTTCTTGTGAGACTAAATGCTCATGTGATGGTTATCCAAAGATGAAATAGTACAGAGAACGTGACTATGTCATTCGCTTTCTTAAAGGACTCAATGAGCAATATGCTCCAGTCCGATCTCAGATCATGTTGATTGATCCCCTTCCTACTGTTGGCAAGGTCTTTTCTATGGTACTCCAACAGGAGAGACAATTTCATGTTCCTGTTATTGAATCAAAATTTGTGGCTGCTGCTTCTGGTCCTGGTGCTGGCAGAGGTTTTTCCAGAGACAGAGGTGATCATGGTGGTCGATCAAATGGAGGTAGAGGTCGTAACACCAAAGTGTGTTCTTATTGTCACAAGCTTGGTCACTTAGTTGACACATGCTACAAGAAGCATGGATATCCACCTTGATATTTCTCTCAATATCAGCAGTCCACATCCATAAATAACTATGTGACTGAAGATAATCCTGAAATTGAAGAAACCAAATCTGTTGCTCAGAATAATGACAGTGAAGATCCTGGAAAATTGGCTTTTACTCAAGATCAACATCAAGCTTTGTTAGCATTGCTCCAAGGCTCTTCATCAGTGGTTTCTCCTCATAGTGCCAACCATTTCACTACTCATATCAATGCTGCCTCAGGTAATCCTATTCTTCCAAGTATTAAAACCAATTCGTGGATCTTGGACACTGGGGCAACTGACCATATCTGCCATAACCGATCATGTTTTCAATTTTTAAAAGCAATTAAACCAGTTTCTATTCACCTACCAAATGGTTCTATCATTCAAGCACATCATGCTGGCACAGTTTCCTTTTCTTCTGATTTGCATTTAAGTAATGTTTTGTTTCTGCCTGCATTTTCCCTCAATATCATTTCCATTCCCAAATTGGCTGCCAATTTGAATTGTGAATTTAAATTTGATGCAAATAAATGTGTTATTCAGGTACTTCCTACCCGGAAGATGATTGGTGCAGCTGAGGTTCTTAATGGACTGTATCATCTCACTTCTCCTGCATCACCACAACTTCATTTTCAGCATCTCATTTCCATTTTAAATGCATTCCATTTTGTTCATACTATTGAAAATTCTCTATGTAATACTTGGCATATGAGACTAGGTCACCCTTCTCATGATAAACTTGTACACATTCAGAAACACTTTCCATTTGTAAGATTTCAAAAGAATAATATACCTTGTGAACGTTGTTTCTATGCTAAGCAAAGAAGATTACCTTTTCCAGATAGTAATTCTGTCTCTTTGCAATGTTTTGACTTAATACATATGGATATATGGGGTCCTCCTTCTACTCCTTCTATGTTTGGTCATAGGTATTTTTTAACTGTGGTAGATGACAAAAGTAGGTTCACATGGATATTTCTTATGAAACTTAAATCAGAAGTTCCTACTTTAATCAAATCTTTTGTCTCTATGGCTAAAACCCAATTTAATGCTACTATAAAAAGCATTAGATCTGACAATGGGAATGAGTTTCTTTTAAAGGAATTCTATGCCACAAAGGGCATTCTTCATCAAACTTCATGTGTTGGCACTCCTCAACAAAATGGAATTGTTAAGAGGAAGCACCAACACATATTGAGCATAGCTCGGGCCATTCTGTTTCAGTCCCTCCTTCCTCATATTTTTTGGGGCCATGCTGTCATGCATGCTGTCCACTTAATAAATAGACTTCCCACCAAGTTCCTCTCATTCAATTCCCCATATCAGGTTATTTTTCAAACCTTACCTGATCTTAATTCTCTCAAAGTCTTTGGTTGCCTATGTTTTGCTTCCACTCTCCAATCTCATAGAAAGAAGTTGGACCCACGATCTAGGAAGTGTGTCTATCTTGGTGTTCAAACTGGTGTCAAGGGACACTTACTTTTTTATCTCCAATCCAGAAACATTTTCATGTCTCGAGATGTCATATTTTTTGAAACTATCTTTCCTTTTGCAGTAAAAAACAGACAACCTGTTAATAACACTGCCCCTTGTTTTCCTTACTTAAACACTTATGATTTTCTTTCAGATGATTCATATCCATCTTCACATGAAGCTACTACTTCACATACATCTCATTCATTACCACACACTGCATCACAAAATACTGCATCACCAAAATCATTAACTCAGCATTCTGACACATCTCTTCATACACCAGCTGAGATTCATTCTCCTTCCCATACTTATCCTATTTCAGTATCACCTATATCACCTGCATCCAGTATTTCCACACCTGCATCTCCTGCATCATCACTTGCAGCACCAAATTCTTCTCCTGCACCTCATAATTCACCTATCATTGCTACAAGGCAATCATCTAGAATCACTAGACCACCCTCTTACTTACAAGACTATCATTGTTCATTACTTAATTCTGTCCAAAGCTAAGTATCCAATTTCATAATTTATTTCCTATGATTGGTTATCTCCTTCCTACAAATCTTTTTGTTTAAACATTTCTTCTATCAATGAACCATCCAACTATGAGGAGGCTATGAAAGATGAGAATTGGACCAAAGCTGTCCAAGCTGAATTAGCTGCATTGATCAAAACCAATACCTGGGATATCACTGTTTTACCTCCTAACAAAAGGGCCATCAGCTGCAAATGGGTTTTTAAGTTGAAATTTCATGCAGATGGTACAATAGAGAGACATAAGGCACGCTTAGTAGCCAAGGGTTTCACACAAACTCATGGAATTGATTACCTTAACACTTTCAGTCTCGTGGTGAAGATGACTACAATCCGATTAATCCTTGCTCTAGCTGTTTCTAAGGACTGGTTTCTCCATCAACTAGATGTTAACACAGCTTTTCTTCATGGGGACTTAGATGAAGAAATCTATATGAAAGCACCTCCGGGTTTACAAGTTCCTAAAAAGGGCATGGTATGCAAATTAAAACGATCTCTCTATGGCCTTAAACAGGCTAGCCGACAATGGAATGCCAAGCTCATTTCCACATTACTAGGATCGGGCTACAATCAATCAAAATCAGACTACTCTCTTTTTACAAAATCGTGTGCCACTGGTTTTACAGCAGTCTTGGTTTATGTTGATGACTTAGTAATTGCAGGAAATGATTCTTCTGAAGTGACTAATCTCAAAAATCTCCTGGATGCCCGATTCAGTATCAAGGATTTGGGGCACTTAAAATTCTTCCTGGGTTTTGAAGTGGCTAGAAACAAAGATGGACTATCTTTATGTCAACGAAAATATGCATTGGACCTTCTTCAAGATTCTGGTCTCTTGGGATCAAAACCATGCTCTACTCCTATAGATCCCAACACAAAACTTCATCTCAAAGCAGGCACACCTATACCCGATCCTTCTACATATCGCAGGTTAATTGGCAGGCTCTTATACCTGACTCATACTCGTCCTGATCTTTCATTCTCTGTCAGCAAGCTTAGCCAATTCCTATCTGCCCCAACTGATGTTCATTTACAGGCTGCAATGAGGGTACTTCGATACATAAAAGGCAATCCAGGAAAGGGTTTGTTCTTCAGTGCCAAAACCTTACCCTTACTCAAAGGTTATTGTGATTCTGATTGGGGCTCTTGCCTTGATACCCGACGTTCTACTACTGGTTTCTGCTTCTTCGTGGGATCCTCATTAATCTCATGGAAAAGTAAGAAACAATCCGTTGTGTCTCGATCTTCATCAGAAGCAGAGTATCGGGCACTTGCCCATGCCACTTGTGAAGGACAATGGCTTCTCTACTTACTTCGGGACTTACAAATACCTCATCCAACTCCAGTTATTCTATACTGTGACAACAAATCCGCCTTGCATATTGCAGCAAACCTAGTGTTTCATGAGCGGACGAAACACATTGAGATTGACTGTCACGTGGTGCGCGACAAAGTTCAAGCTGGAGTTATTCATTTACTTCCAGTGCCATCCAAAGATCAGGTTGCTGACATTCTGACCAAAGCCCTTCAACCGATTTCATTTTCTGGTTTCGATTCCAAGCTTGGAATGCATGACATCCATTCCAGCTTGCGGGGGGTGTTAAGCTTATTAAGTCACGTGGTGATTACGTGGCAGGTTAGTTAGGACTTGTAACTAACTATAGGAAATTAGCTATTAACAGCTGTTACTTAGGCGCATGTATATATAGCTTAGGTTTCCTTTGTAATATTTGAATTCTGTTTTTCAATCAATGAGAATGAGCACAACGCTCTCATTTCCCAAACAGAGTTCACACGCTATGCGTTCCTATAATTCTACATAATTCTACACTCCGTCTTTCTAATTTGACCATTACAAAATGCCCTAAACTTGGGTTGCCAAGCCTTCCATTTGTTAAATACCTCTCTTTAGATGGATGTAACAATGACTTATTGAGGTCAGTCTCTTGTTACTATGGTCTTACTACCCTTCGACTTAGTAGAGGTGAAGAAATGACATCCTTGCCAGAGGGGATGCTGAGAAACCTGACTTGTCTTAAAACTCTGACAGTAGCTGATTTCCCAAAATTGAAGGAATTACAAAATGAACCCTTCAACCGAGCTTTGGAGCCTCTATATATCTCTTACTGTTGGGAGCTTGTGTCTTTACCAGAGAAAATTTGGGAAGGTCTTCGATCTCTTCGAACAATTGAAATTACTAAATGTGGATTGAGATCCCTACCGGAAGGTATCCGACACATCACTTCCCTTGAGGTTTTGACTATTTATGGTTGCCCAACATTAAAGAAGCGGTGTAAAGAGGGAACGGGGGAGGATTGGGACAAAATAGCACACATTCCAGAATTATATATTAATTAGACTGAAGAAGCAGACACTTTGGAAGAGCATTGATTCAACTTGTTTATTCATATCTGCTTCCCTTTGATTGTCGCTCCTTCCCATTTGCCACATTTCCACCCAATCCGGTAGGCTCTCTCTCCCCCTCTCCCTTCTTTTGAGTGCGTTTCTTATTGTGCAGTAACAATCTCTTGTACTGTGTTTGCAGGATATGACGCTCTTGGGTCTTGTCTTTTCACTGCATGTGTATTTGGTCTGATTGAATTGTTAAGAGCAATGATTTATTGTAGGGATTTGTGATTTCTGACGGGGACAGAATCGATCAATTATGTGAACCTTATGGGTCAGATTATCTTTATTGCATCTCCACTGCCATTAATGCTGGAATTGACATAGTATAGACCTTCAATTCTCATAATATTTTAACATAGATTGCTTAATTTCATTTTAAATTTATATATTCGCAAAAATATGCAGGTGATTGTCCCTTTTAGATATAAAGTGTTTTTGAAAGAGTTGGCATTTCTAGATCAATCAGGGGAAATACCGATAGCCAGAATTTATGATGCCATTGAGCAGATTTTAGGAGTGAAGTTTTCTGCTGATCTTTTCGAGTTCCTTTTACCTGGCAGATTTTTGCTGCATATAGTTGGTTGCAAGGTTAGCAAAGTTCAGCTCTTATTTAGTTTCTCTTTTAGTACAAAGGCTGCATTCACATAATTTTATTTGAATATTTTAACATACATTCATATCTGATCAGGCTCAAAGATTTTAACATACATATAGAACCTTTATTAGGCTTTCTTTGTGTTGCATGCTTCTTCAAAGTAATCCTCTCGCCAGCTACATATGGTTGGAGTTGGTTTTCAGGATTTTATAGTATTTATTACCTTGACAAATAATTTTTCACCAAATATCTTCGAAGATTCATCCTTATAGCATAGTGATCATGTTTTGCTTTACCTCTATTTTCTTTCTCTCTGTGTGGAAAATTTTCAATTGTTTTGATATGTCTTCTGTATTTTCTTGGTTGCCTGGACTTCATTTTTGATATATTGCTAACTTTACGCGTAGTAGTATCGATGTTCATCTTTATGTTCTCTAATAAATAAGCAATCAATTGCCATTAAGAAATTTTTTTCCTTTTATGAGGTGAGACCGTTGTACAAGGAAAAAAGTTCCTTTTATAGCTTGTTTGCCAAAACGTTGAGATTTTTATACTTCTTTATCATTTGCTTCGCGTGCTAGATACATAGAGATCTAGTACGCGAAGCAGTTCGAAAATCCTTGGTTCTGTTGAAAAATGGAAATGATCCTAGAAAACCTTTTCTTCCATTGAATAGGAATGCCATGAGAATCCTTGTTTCTGGAACTAATGCTAATGATATCTAGTATCAATGTGGAGGATGGACATGTGCTGGATATGGATCTGGTGGTCCGATCTGTTAGAAAACTCGTTTGATTGAAAGTAGATTCTCGCAAATTCAGTAATAGAGAATAGAGATACTGAATATTATCTATTGAATAGTTGAATATGAATGGAAGAAACACAAATGAGCCCTCTCTTTTCTCCACTGGCTTAACCCAGTACAAATTTAGTTCTTCCCTGCCTCTCTTCACAACTCAACTCCCCTATTTATACTAATCTATTCTCCCTAAATAAATCCCTAATAAATCAGAAATAAATCTTTAACAAATCAGAAATAAATCCCTATCCCTAATAGATAAGATAATCCTAATAACAAATCAGAAATAAATCCTTATCCTATCCTAATAACAAATCTTTGAATTCGAATTGAAATCCTAACAGAAAAATAATTAAACTCCTAATAGAAAATCTTAACAGATAAACTTCATCCCCTCCTATTCCTTCTGGTGTAAACTTGTTGAATCCTTGGTTTGGTTGGATCGGTTGCTTGCCTAACAATACCTCCCTCCTCCCAAATAACCTTGTCCTCAAGGTTAAAGTCCGGGAATTGGTCTCTAATTGTTGAGGCATCTTCCCAAGTAGCTTCCTCGGGATGATTATCTTGCCATTGCACTAAGACCTGTTGTACCAGCGTTCCATACTTAGTAATTGCACGGGTTCCCAATATTTGCTTTGGTTGATAACTGGCCGTTTCACCCTGAAGGTCCGTGGGCAACTCCGTTTCCACCTGATGATCTCCAGTCGCCTTCTTCAATTGAGATGCATGAAAAACAGGGTGAATGCGAGCGTTTACGGGTAGTTGCAGTTGAAAGGCCACTTCTCCTATCTGTTTTACCATCAAGTAAGGACCATAATATTTGGTTGAGAGCTTTGGATGGAGTTTGGTGGGCATTGAAACCTGTCTATGAGGTCTGATTTTCAAGTAGACCCAATCGCTAGGTTGAATCTTTACTGGTTTCCTTTTAGCATTTGCATAGTTAGCCATTTGGGCTTGAGCCCTCCCCAAGTGATACTTCAGCTGTCTCAGTGCCTCATCCCTGTCCTTCAAGTCTTGAGCCACCGCCTCTACTAATGTTTCTCCTGGAACGTACCTTGCCAAAGAGGGCGGAGGCCGCCCGTACACAACCTCAAATAGGGTGCAGTGGGCTGCACTTTGGTAACTGGTATTGTACCAGTATTCAGCCCAAGGAATAAACTCGGCCCAAGTTTTTGGTTGCTCAGAACTAAAACATCTGAGATACATCTCCAAAGTCCTATTGAGTACCTCTGTTTGCCGTCGATTAGAGTGATAGGTAGACTCATTCTCGACTTAGTACCTGCACCTTGAACAACTCTTGCCAAAAGTGGCTGATGAAAGTAGGATCTCTATCACTAACAATTGATACCGGCACCCCATGGAGTCTAACAACTTCCCGAACAAATACCTCAGCAATGGACCTAGCTGAGTAAGGATGCTTGAGCAGTATAAAATGCCCATATTTACTCAACCTATCAACCACAACCAGCACTGCATCATAACCTTTGGACTTCGGCAGTCCCACAATAAAATTCATACTAATTTCTTCCCAAATTGCATTCGGAATTGGCAGTGGTTGAAGCAGTCCTGCCGGCAAAGAAGCTTGATATTTACTCCTTTGACAGATATGACAAGCTGCTACATAATCTGCCACAACCCCCTTCATTCCAGCCCAGTAAAGTGATTGAGCTATCCTCCTGTAAATTCTATAAACACCCGAACGTCCTCCCGTAGGGGAAGAGTAAAACTCCTTCAAAAGCCTTGGGATCCAAGTTGAATTAGCAGCCAACACCAGTCTTCCTTTATAATGCAACCTCCCATTTTCCAAAGTGTATTGAGGGTGGGAATCTGGGTCCTCTTCTAACTCTTATAATTTTAGCCAACTCTGGGTCGGTCCTGACCTCTTCATCAATACTAGTTATGTCTTGCCAAAAAGGCCTAGAAATTGCTTGCAACTCTTTCTCCTCCTCTTTCCTCGACAAAGCGTCTGCCACCCTATTAGAGGCCCCTACCTTGTACACAATTTCGAATTCGTAACCAGTAACTTGGCCAACCATTTCTGTTGGTTTTGGGTGGTGATTCTCTGCTCCAATAGATACCTCAGGCTCTTTTGGTCAGTAAAAACTATAAATTTCCTCCCCAAAAGATATGGTCTCCAATGTTGGTTGGTCATTACCAATGCCATTAGCTCTTTCTCATAGATTGATCTACTGAGAGTAGAATCAGATAGAGCTTTACTGAAATAAGCAATAGGTCTCTTGCTTTGGGTCAGTACCGCTCCAATCCCTTTCCCAGATGCATCACATTCAATTGAGAAAGGTTGATCAAAGTCAGGCATTGCCAACAGTCTTTGTCAGTGGATCGCTACGTAATTGCTGAAATGCTTCCAAGCTTTCCTCCTTCCACTCGAAGTTCCCTTTTTTCAGCATATTAGTCAGCGGCCGTGCTACTTTCCCATAATTGCGAATGAAACGTCGGTAATAACTAGTAAGGCCCAGGAATCCCCTCAAAGTTTTAAGTGATCTAGGAAGTGGCCAGTTCAAGACAGCTTCTACCTTTTGCGGATCCATGGACACCCCTGTTGGAGAGATGATGTGGCCTAAGTAAACTATCTCCCTTTGTCCAAAACAACACTTCTTTAGATTGGCCACCAAACTATGCTGACTCAATGTTTCCAACACCCTTCTTAAGTGATTCAAGTGCTCTTCCCAAGATTTACTATAAACAAGTATGTCGTCAAAGAATACTAGCACATACTTCCTCAAAAATGGCTTCAAAACCGTGTTCATCAAGCATTGAAACGTAGCTGGTGCATTGGTTAATCCAAAAGGCATGACTAAGAACTCATAATGTCCTTGATGTGTCCGAAAGGCTGTCTTAGAAAGGTCAGGCTGGTGCATTCGAATTTGATGATAGCCGGATTTTAAATCAATCTTTGAGAAGTAGGACGCTCCATTCAATTCATTTAACAACTCTTCAATCACGGAGATGGGGAACTTATCTGGAATGGTGACTTTGTTAAGGGCGCGATAGTCCACGCAAAAACGCCAACTCCCATCCTTCTTCTTCACTAGGATTACTGGGCTCGAGTAGGGTCATTGCCAGCCTTATAACTCCATTTGCTATCATCTCTGCCACTTGCTTCTCTATCTCATTCTTTTGCAAGTGTGGGTAGCGGTATGGGCGGACATTTATGGGATCCGTACCCGTCTTAAGGGGTATTCTGTGATCGACTTCCCTTGTAGGAGGCAAGCCCTTTGGTTCCTTAAAAACTTGAGACATTTCCTCCAGTAAACCTTGTAATTGCTTCTCCTGGGCTTCGGGTAAGTTGATGCCACTGTTCGACTGCTTTTCTAGAACCCACAACATTGAGGCTTCTTCTACTTCTTCCGTAGCTATTTTTTTTAAGGCTTTCACTGAAATCACCGATTTCACCAAACCAGGGTCCTCTTGGATTCTAACAATCTGTCCTTGATGCTTAAAGGCCATGCTTAAAGTCCTCCAATTCACTTTTACGGTCCCCAAGGTAGCTAACCAGGCTACTCCCAGTATTATATCTACTCCTCCCAATTCAAACACATAGAACTTGCCGGACATCACATAGTTTCCGAGGGTCACTGCAAATAGATCGCAACAGCCCTGAGTGGGCTTTCGGTTTCCATCACCCAATTTAACAAAGCAAGGCTTCGTTGACTCCACTGTCACTCCCAATTTCTGCACTAAACCCGTGGAGATGAAGTTGTGACTTGCTCCACTATCAATCAAAATAGACACCGTCTGGCCCTGTACCTCCTCCCATAACTTCATGGTTCTAGGCTGAGTTAAACCTCCCGCTGAACATGTTGACAATTCTAACTTTTGACAATCTACATCTGAATCTTCTTCTCCATCCTCCTCCTGATGGTCCTGTTCGACATTAACCAACTCCCCTGTATCTTCTACCTGTTCATCTTCTGCCAGAATCACCACTCTTAAGCTCTTTTCAGGACAGAGGTATCCAGGCCCGAAAGCTGCTCCACACTGAAAACATAGTTTCTCTTCTATTCTCTTCAAGTATTCTTGGTAAGGAAGGTTATGAATGGCTCTGTTTCTTGCCGAAAAAGGAGCAGTCCCTCCAGGTTTAGCCCACGATGATCCCTTATGTCCTCCTGACCCCGTGCGTACTCCACCAGTAGCACCGCTGGACGCGTTTTTCTCAATTCGAGCCACCACCCCACCGTTGCCATGGTGACTGAATCCGCCGTTGCTATTCCTTCCATTGAAACTCCGGTTTTCCCTCTGCGCTTCTTCAATGTCCCGTGCCACCTCCATGGCTCGCATCAGATCTTGGGGGTCATGAGGTCGCTTTGTCCACGTATCTTGAGCCTTGATCACGCCATGAAATATCCCATCGCTTATTCTTAGGTGTTCTTTGCGTCGCCAACCTTTCAAATATTGTTCCTCATCCGTTGCCACCGTACACGTGCAACAGCAGCTATGAACTCCTCGCGAAGGGTTCTTGGATTCGGCGCGGAATTTGAACTAGTGTACCGCATTCTCTTCCATGCAAATTAGTGCCAGTCTCAATCTCTCAGCTGATTTCACCTGTTGGATTTCGAAGAATTTCTCAGCTTTGGCAATCCAACCCAGCGGGTCGCTTCCTTCAAAAGTCGGCAATTCCACCTTTTTCATCCACGGATGATGGAATTCAATTTCGTCCTCCTCTGTCTCCTCCTCCTCCGTTTTCTTCTCATTGGAAGGTTCCTTCTTGTTGACGGAATCATCATCTCCCACCTCAGAGGGGGTCTTCTTCTTCGACATGCATTCCAAAATCAACTCCTGGATCTGCTGTAGTGTGGGCATGGTTTCGCGGATGAGGATGATTTCCTTTCTCATTTAAAGTCAATTGTGCCTTTGTGTTCATTGGCCTTCTTTTCCAGGTAGCTTACTCGATTCTCCATTGGAATTTCGTATTCGGCAGGTCGGACCAAATTGTTAGGAAACTCGTTTGATTGAAAGTAGATTCTCGCAAATTCAGTAATAGAGAATAGAGATACTGAATATTATATATTGAATAGTTGAATATGAATGGAAGAAACACAAAAGAGCCATCTCCTTTCTCCACTGGCTTAACCCAGTACAAATTTAGTTCTTCTCTGCCTCTCTTCACAACTCAACTCCTCTATTTATACTAATCTATCCTCCCTAAATAACTCCCTAACAAATCAGAAATAAATCTTCAACAAATCAGAAATAAATCCCTATCCCTAATAGATAAGATAATCCTAATAACAAATCAGAAATAAATCCTTATCCTATACTAATAACAAATCTTTGAATTCAAATTGAAATCCTAACAGAAAAATAATTAAACTCCTAATAGAAAATCTTAACAGATAAATTTCATCCCTTCCTATTCCTTCTGGTGTAAACTTGTTGAATCCTTGGTTTGGTTGGATCGGTTGCTTGCCTAACACGATCACTATTGGTATCCATTGTTTGCTTCATTTATAATGTTATATATTCATTCAACTCTTGCACGAGCATACACAGCCTATAGATTCAACCAATCATAAATTAAAATAACTTTAAAAACGTTTCAGTAAGGGCTTTGTTGACTTTTCAAATGATTTTTAATGTATTTTGTTTACGATTGATTGTGCTCTTGCTAGAATTAGCCATTGTAGAATTGTACAAACAAGTTCTCTACCACATTCCCTAATCCCAAGTTTTTACCATATACGTCTTTTACTTCAGATTTTTTTGTATTTTATACCATTGTTTTTTCCCTTCTCGCCTTATTGTGCAAAAGAAAACATGGTTGCAGAAGTCCTTATATGACTGCAACTGCAGGCACGGCTATCTTGGATTCTGTTAAGGAAGCTGTGGGACATTCAACAGAAGATATATACGATCAGTATCCATCAGCAAACACTATAGAATGTAATGAATTTTCTTTTGCCATGAAAACAAGATCTTTGGATGTTGCTCAAGTTTTAAAGTTTTTATCTGAAGTCACAAAGGTTTGTCTTTGACATTTCTTTTTGGTATGACTATTTTTTGCTGCTAATCTGTTTTTTGTTTTTTCAATTAAATTTGAGCGATAAATTGTCCTAGTTCAACTCCAAACCATTTCTGTAGAACATAGAACATAAAAAAAAACATGAATTGGATATGAGTATATAAAACACTTTTTTAAATTGCAGTTCAATCTATTTTCCTAATGCAGGTAGAGGGAAGTGTTGGGCATATCAAGAAAGCACAAGCAATATTAATGAAGTTTTAGAAATGTTGCTTATAATGAGTAATATTAGCTGATTTTATGCTTCTGATGGCTTAATATTCATGGTGTTTCTGTTTATATAATTTTAGATGCCTGGTCTTCTTTTTGTATCTAATTAATAATGAGCATATAAGTTATAACAAGTTGAAATTGTGTGCTAAACCACCATTCTGGTTATGTGAAGTGCTTTACAAGTTTATATATGTGCTTCTAATTAACAAGAGCACCACTCAAAACCATGCTCAATCAGGTCAATTTAATTCAAACTTCTAGTCCTGTTATGAGCTCTTATTCTTATGTGGGAAAAGGCTCCTCGGTGCATTTATTTCATTGGTGGCATCTAAAATATAGAAAACTGGCATTTCTTTTGATTCCTTGTTTCTCCCAGAGAATCTTGCACGATGGTTACAGAGGAGAAAATGTTCCATGTCAGCTTATATTTTTCATGCCTGACATTAGGGAATATCTTCTCTGGGTTGTGAGTATAGTTAGCATGTGTTATTTGAGAGGGATGACAGCTGCTGCTTGGATGGAAGCAGGTTTCATCCATCTTACATTCACTCTTCCACTTTTCTCCACTTTTGATAGAAAAAGAGGATTTCAATATGAATCCATATGCAGATTTTTATTTCTTAAAAAAGAAATATATTATAGTGAGCATCAATTTGTTTCGAGAGGAAATTAGTCCCCGCCCCCTCTCTTTGTAATTTTGTTTGCAATTTGTCTTTTTGTTGAACAGTTATCAATTCATCGGCTACTATTGAATGTAGGACCAAGTAGAAGGCTCAAGGTCAACCATAATTGGCACAGCTGGTGACTACCATTTCAAAGGTGGAAGACAATCTGAAAATGTTGCAAAATTGGGGGTTATATTATACCTTCTATTGGAAACAGCCACACTCCCAAGGTTGCTTTACTTTCCATATTAAAATATTGTTTCCCCTTTCATGGAGGAATATGGCTGAACAACTACATGGATGATGATGAATCTTGCGATGATGTGTTACCTCATCTTTAGAGGAACTCTCCTTAGATGGGTTACCAAACTTAGAGCGGTTGTTGAAAGTGGAAAGAGGAGAGATGTTCCCTCATCTTTCTAATTTGACCATCATCCATTGCCCTAAACTTGTGTTCGCGCCTTCCCTCTGTTAACTACCTCTTTGTAGATGGATGTAACAGTGAGTTACTGAGTTCAGTCTCTAGTTTCTATGGTCTTACAACTCTTCACCTTAATAGAAATGAAGATGTGATGTTCTTTCCAGAGGGGATGTTCAGAAACCTGACTTCTCGTCAAATTCTGACAATAACTGATTTACCAAAACTGAAGGAATTACCAAATGAACCCTTCAACCTAGCTTTGGAGCGTTTGTGTATCAATCGTTGTGGCGAGCTTGAGTCTTTACTTAAGAAAATATGGGAAGGTCCACAATCCCTTCAAACAATTGATATTGTTGGATGTGAAGGATTGAGATCCTTGCCGAAAGGTATCCGACACCTCACTTCACTTGAGGTTTTGACTCTTCGTGGTTGCCCAACGTTAAAGTAGCGATGCAAGGAGGGAACAGGGGAGGACTGGGACAAGATAGCGCACATTCCAAAATTACTGATTTGGTAGAAAGAAGAAAGAATTTACACTTTTGGAAATCATTTATTCAACTTGTTTATTCTTATATGCTTACACCACCATCGTTCTTCCCTTTTTGTTTGTTGCTCCTTTCAATTCTCCACATTTCCACCCAATCTGGCAGGCTCTCTCTTCTCCTTCCACCCTTCTTTTGATTATGGTTCCTATTATGTAGTAACAAACTAACAATCTCTTTTACTGTGTTTGTAGAATATGGCACTCTTGGGTCTTGTCTCTTCATTGTGTGAGTGTTTCATCTCATTGAATTGTTAAGACCAATGATCTGCTGTAGGGGTTTGTGATTTCTGGCTGAGACGAAATCGACCAATTATGTCAACTATATGGATCAGATTATCGGTATTGCATCTCCACGTAGTGCCATTAATTGATGCTGGAGTTGACATGGTATAGATCTTCATTTCCCATACTATTTTAACACAGTTACACAGATTGCTTGATTTCATTTTAATTTTATACAGGAGATGTCCCTATTAAAAATGAAATATTTATGGAAGAGTTGACATCTGAAGTTCCTTTAACTGACAGATCTTAATTTGCTGGATATAGTTGGTTGCAAGGTAAGCAAAGTTCAGCTCTTAGTGAGTTTCTCTTTCAAGTGCTTAGGCTGCATTCACATGATTTTATTTCAATATTTTAACATACATTCATGTCTGATCAAGCTGAATTATTTTGACATACATACTGGACCTTTAGCAGGCTTTCTTTTCATGTTGCTATACTTTCATTCATTATTAATTCGTTATTCTTTATGCTGCTTTGGGAGAGTTCACGAAAACTCTTGCACGAGCACCCAAAGTATATAGACACAACAAATCGAAAACTAAAGATAACATTAAAACAATATCAGTGACGTCTTTGTTGACTTTGTTAATTGTTATTTCAATGTATCTTGAGTTTCTGATTGATTGTGCTCTTGCTAGAATCAGCCATTCTAGAATTGTAGAAATAAATTCTCTACAGTTCAAGTTTTAACCATAGTTTTTCTTTTGTCACCTTATTGAGTTGGATACATGGTTGAGGACGTCTTTATATGACTACAATTAATTTCAGGCACAATTATCTTGGATGCTGTTACTCAAGCTGTGGGACATGAAACAGAAGCTATTATTTACTAGCAGTATGCATCAAACAGACATTATAGAATGTAATGAATTTTCTATTTCCATTGTTGTTGTTGGTGAAGGCCCTTATGCTGAGTGAGGGAGGTGACAATTCAGAACTTGTAATCCCATTTAGTGGAGCTGGATTCATAAACTTGGTTGCCAATAAAATCCCAATACAGGCGACTCTGATATCTGAAAGACCTTTGGTCTTCCTTAGACCAATGCCTGTTGGGAAAGATAAAAGCTCTTGTTGTGAAAGGGAATCACAGCCGTTATTTTAACATATGTACTCGACATATAGTAGGCTCTCTTTTGTGTTGCATACTTCATCAATATAATAATCCCCTCTTCAGTTCCTAGAGGCCGGAGTTAGTTTTCAGGATTTTATAATATTGATTACCTTCACAAATCATTTTTCACCGAATATATTTAAAAAATTCATCCTTATAGCATAGTGACCAGGTTTGCTTTACCTTTATTTTCTTGTTCTCTATGTGGAAAATTTTCAGTTGTTTTGTTCTGTTTTTTGCAGTTTCATCGTAGTCTGGATTTAATTTTTCATATATTGCTATCTTTACACTTAGTAGCAATGATCTTTATTTTTATGCTCTCTAATAAATAAGCATGCGATTCCCGTTGGGATTTTTTTTTTTTTTTTCCTTTTATATGGTGCTCTTCTAATCCGTCTGTGCTGAAGTTATTGCACAAGGAAAAAAATTCCTAATTGATCAGAATTTGTATCACAGTAATCTCCTTTATGTATTAATTATAAGATTTGTGTGTTTACCAAAATATTAATGTTTCGGCTTCTTTATCTTCTGGTTATATATATGCACTCACTGTAATTGATAGATTTTTGTTTTACTATCAAATTGTTTCAGTAGATACATAGAGATGTAACACATGAAGCAATTCGAAAGACCTTGGTTCTGTTGAAAAATGGAAAGGATCCCCTAGAAGACATTTTCTTCCATTGAATAGGAACGCCTTGCTGGAACTAATGCTAATGATATCTAGTATCAACGTGGAGGATGGACATGTATTAAGTATGGATGTGGTTGCCAGATTACAATTGGTGAGCTATTGTTTCATGATATACATTCATCCATTATCCATTAATCTTGATGCTGCTTTGGGAGAGTTCATGTCAACTCTTGTGAGCACACAAAGCCTATCAAGGTTTTAAAGTGCGGTAGCGATCACGGTCGCGTGTCGTGATCCTTAATACTGCTGAGAACCGCGATCAAATACGACTAATGTGGCCCTAATTGTGGTCGCGATGACATAAGAAACTATGATTTCGTAGCCACAATCACGGTCGAAAACCATTTTTTAAAACCCTGCATACTATTTACAAGGGGTTTTTTTTTTCTGAATTCATTCTTGAACAAATTAATGCCTTCTTTATTTAATATTAATCATTTCATTTGCTTATTTGTTTGGATGGAAGGTTGATGGCTCAAATCCGCAAGTGCACGGAGTTGTCGTCAAGTAATAAAATATCGATCCCACAGAGACTGCTTTTACGCTAATTAAACTAATTCGAGAAATATAATTTGTTATTGTAATAGAAATAAAATAAATTAAGAACAATGTAAATGATGATTTTAATAATAAGGAAAAGCTTCTAGGACTGGGGGTACCACTGATGCTCTGAAATCCTAATTGACTACTCTCTTATTAACAAATGAATTCAATTGAAGGCAAGCTATCCTAGTTTAGTAAAAGTTCCCTCCCAGGATACAGAAACCATGCTTAAGCGATACAATTCCTACTCTCGTGGTAATTGAAATCGAATTAAACCCATTAAGAAATATGACAGCTTGTTTTATCCTCGAAGGACTAAACATTACTCTCGTGATTTTAATCTTAAGTTCTGTTCTTATGGTTCCGATAACAAAGGTTCACCTCTCGGTTCATCCCTAGAAATCTAACACATAAGAATAAGTGGCCACTGAATTCATAAGAAATAATAATAACAATAAGAACGAAATCGAATTGCATTCAAAGTAATAGAGAAAGTATCTTAGCTTTCTAATGGCACTGGTTTCATCTCATTTGAACACCTAAAACTCCAGATATGATTAAAACATTGAACAGGTGTCAGGCTGAGACAGCATTACATTATCAACTTGTAGCACAAATTACCCCAACTTATTCCAAGTGATTTTTCTCCTTTTTCCTAGGACAAATACATTCCTTTAAGCACAATTGAACCAAAACTAAGTGCATTATTCAAATCAAGTCAAATGCATAAATAACATGGATTAAAATGACTAAAATGACTAAGATGCGATGCAAAACTAACACTAAACTATATGCTATTTCGAACGCATCAAATTACTCCAAGCTTAGAATTTTGCTTGTCCTCAAGCAATTAATGTGGCCAAAGACGACATGAAAAATACGAGATGCAACCGATAACAAACCCGAGATAGAAGCAAGATCAAGTAATAGGCTAAAGGACTATCAAACACAATAGAGACAATCAAAATCAAGTCCAATTAGAAGTTTAGGCTCTCTGAAATCATGTTTGTTACTGATAAGGGCACTCTCCTTATCACTCTCCAAGTGTTTTAAAGGTTAAGACAATTCACTCATATCTATCAATGAAAGTGCTCTACCATAGACTTGACTATTAACCAAATCTCAGCAAATAATTAATAAAAACATACAAGAATCAAAAGGTCTTTCAAAAGGTTGTAACGTGGCCATGAGATTTTACTAGTAAGGTGGGATAAAAACAAGGAAGGGAAATTCAAGGGCTTTCAAAATGATCAATTAAAGTAACCCTTTTAAAGCAGAATAAGTAGAACAATCCATTTTTTCCTTTTTGCTTTCAAAACCTTTTTATTTTGCTCCTCTTCTATTTTTTTCTGTTCTATTTTTTTATATTTTTTATATTTTTTTTATTCTCCCCCATTTGAAATTTTGCAATAATTATTGGGGAGGAACTAAACAACAGAAGAGATCCCAAGATCAAACATCAATATTCAAACAAGATCAAGCATCCAATTGCTCCCTTAAACATACTCTAAAGGGTACCATAGACATTTGACAAAAGCATGAGTACCAAGAAAATTTATTTCAATAAAGGCTCAAAATGGGCAACTAGAGGAAGCTTTCATTCAAAAATCAGAGGCTTGAAACAAATTGCCTAAAATGTCTTAATCATTTTCAAGTGTGTAGACAAAAATTTTCAAGTTTTGAAAAGGTTTCAAGTCAAGTTTTAGAGAGCACAATCAAGATGAACACACTCATACAAGAAGAAGGGGCATAAAAACATGATGAAGAACAAGCCCCAATATAAGCTCAAGTCTCACATTTAGAAGTTAAAATCAGTGAAAAACATCAAATCAGAGTGCCACATGCTAATCATCAACTTATCAAAAGATTATCCCTATGTACATTAAGAACACTACCTTTAAGCCCATCACAAGAGAAAATAATTGGGTTCCAAATCATTGCAATCTCAAATTTCAATAAAAATGTGGCACACATAGAAAATTTATTGGGGGATAAAATGATGCAAACAAAAACAAAAATTAACACAAAAAGCAAAAACTAAAATGAGAAGCAAATCTAAATGCAAAAATGCAAACCCCTTACCCCAAGCTTAAAAACTTACATTGTCCCCAATGTAAAAATTTAAGTTGAAGCAGGTATGAGAAGGAAAGAACTCACCGAAAAACTTGGGTTGTCTCCCAAGAAGTGCTTCTTTAACGTCATTTGCTTGACACTTCAACACCCCTATTAGGGTGGATAATATGTCAAGAAGAAGATTTCTTCCTTCTGCTTCCTTCTTTTGGAGAGAATTCCCATGTACTTGGCATAGGGAAGTAAGTGTTCCCATGCCCCAGCAATTATACATTTGGGATATTGTTTCCCCCACTCCTTATCTTGAAGCACATCAAATTCAACTTGAAGACGGCCATTCTCTTTAATGACCAAGGGTTGAGCTGTCACATGAATCTCTCTATGCCTCACCCTTGGGTCCTCTTCTATGTCATTATTTTTGTTGTTCAATTCTTCTTCCAATGCCACAATGAAGTTATGTTCAATCTCTATCTCCACTTGCTTCTGCTCAAATTGGGATAATTGCTCTGATAACCTCTCAAATTGAACCTCATATCTATCAAATGAATCTTGGTTGGCTCTCATGAATTCAACCAGAACATTTTTGAGGGAAGAGTCTCTGTCATGTGATTCTTCGAATTGAGTTTGAGGATGTGAATCTTCTTCTCCTAAGATACTTTCCATGCAATAATCCTCTTCTTCTTCCGCCATGACTAAGAAATCCTCACAATAGCCATTTCTATGCTTTCCTCCACAAAAATCACATCTAAGAGGTTGCATGCTACAAAAGCGGATATCGTCCACCATGACTAATAGATCCTCATCTTCTGGTGATATGACCAAGAAATCCTCACAAGTGCCATTTCTATGGAAAAATCCACAAAAATCACATCTAAGAGGCAGCATGCTACAAAAGTTAAGAGAATGTGAGCAACACAACAACTTTATAAGAAGAGAAAATAAATTTTAATTTTTTTTTTTGGTTTTTTTATTTATAAACAGAAAATAAAAATAAAAAAAATAATTGTAAAAAGTACTTGTTTGCCTTGTTAATTAAAAATCAATTCAACAATCCCCGGCAACGGCGCCAAAAACTTGTTAAGATTTTCGGCAGTGTACTGAATCGCACAAGTAATAAAATGATAAGTAAAATCGTCTCCACAGGGATTGCGATTGATTATTTAACTCAACAAAGTTCGTAACAATTTTGAACGAGAACCAAATCTTGATGTTTGAATAACGAGAACAAAGTATTTGAAATTTAGTAAATAAAAAAAACGACTATGGGTTGAATCCTCTTATTTCTACTCTTATGCAGTCAATCTACAACCAACGCAAGTTATTCCATACAAATTGAAGTTCGAATCAACTAAATTAGTTTAAGGACAATTCCTTGGCTCATAAACCCCTTACTCTAACTAAAACCCCTTATCCCTTAGGTGATTTATAGTTAGGTTAAGCATTAAGAATAGTGATTCATAACAACACGTAATCACAAAGTTATATTCCTATACTCATCATGACTATGGCTAACAATCTCAGTTCAAGTCTTTCACCTAATTTCCCAATCATCATGAAAAATCCCAAATCGATTCAATAGCGGCCAAGTATCGAAAAACATTAAGCGCGGAGAATTGAAAGCTCAATTGAAATGAAATAAACTTGCTTTAATATAATAGAATTAACTACATAAGAGTTTCATCAAGATTCATCTAACCCTAGTCTAAAAAGCTTAGTTACTCATAGAGAAAGAAAAGCCAAACCAGAAATTCATGAGAGAATTAATGAAGAGATCGTTCCCAATCCTCCACCGTGCCTCTAAGAATCAAAGTTCGAACCCTAGACAAGTCTCTAAAGTGTCTATTTATAGTCTAGAGTGAAAAGGAGTAAAAAAAAAAAGTCCAAAACATGTAAAAACGTAAAATTTTGCGTCCAAGGTGCTGTCGTAGCATGACCGTGGCGTGAGGCACAGCTAGGCCGTGCTTCATTTTGTTTCTCGCACTATTCAGGTGCTGTCGTAACACGGCCATGCTTTCTGACACGGCTAGGCCATGATTCATGTTGTTTTGCATTTTTCACCTCTTTAACGTCTGAATTAGCTCAAGGTGTCTTCATGAAAGTTGAAGCTATGGATCTTAGCTTTCCAATGGCACTGGTTTCATCTCATTTGGACACCTAAAACTCCAGATTTGATTAAAATATTGAACAGGTGTCAGGCTGAGACAACATTACATTATCAACTTGTAGCACAAATTACCCCAACTTATTCCAAGTGATTTTTCTCCTTTTTCCTAGGACAAATACCTTTCTTTAAGCACAATTGAACCAAAACCAAGTGCATTATTCAAATCAAGCCAAATGCATAAATAATATGGATTAAAATGACTAAAATGACTAAGATGCGATGCAAAACTAACACTAAACTATATGCTATTTCGAACGCATCAAAGGTAATAATCCATGAGGATAAGACTTTTTTTCATTTTTAAAATTCATTTTTTCAACAGGAATGTAACTAGACAAAAAACAAGGCACAAGTTATCAATGATGTGAATAACTCAGCAGCCACTGAGGACTTGAGGAGTAATGAAGAAGCAGCTGATGAAGTCTCAACCAGCTCAAGTTCATCATCATCATGACCACCAAGGTTCTATTGCCAATTCCACAGAATTCAGTAGAAGACCAAGAGATACACCTAGCTAGGTGTTCAACAATCAGACATTGAGGATGTGGCACAAGAAACAGTAAATGGTGTAGGGGTGAGCAACATTTAGCCACCCGACCGTAAATCGACTCTACCGGTAATAAAATCAAGACTTTGGGTGGGTGCACTCGGGTCATCGGGTCTTCGGGTTTGTGATTTGGTTTGGTATGACTTGATTCGGGCGGGTGCAGTTGTGATAAAAATTTTCTGCTTTCGACTGAAACTGACTGTCACTAAAAAGAGATATATGTTTTTCGCGTGGGCCATTTCTCAAAAGCCCAAGAGACTGAATAGAGGGAGGGTTTAACCCTCGTTTTGTTTCTTCCAAACCTTAATGTTTCATCACTTTGAATCCCAAACGCCGTAATTCTTTTCCTCTCTCAAAACTCAAATTCTCTCTCAAGTCTCAACATTCCTCTAGTGTTGTTTCATCTCCTCCCCTGTCAAGGTTATTCTTCCGCTTCCCCTTCTCTACATCTCTCTCAACTTTCAATCTCTTATTCCCCGTCAAAGTCAAATGCGACGATGCTGTGTAGAGAAGGTTTTCGGGTGGCTCCGACATTAGATCTGTCACCACCATGTAGCTCCACGCAACTCTTTTTCAAGATCTGCCACCACCACGCCGCGAACTCTGTTCCGTCTTTTGCTGCAAACTGCCTTCCAAATCTGCCACTGCACATGCCAGATCTACCACTAGTGAAGAAGAAGACGTGGTTGATGGTTCTTAGAGATTACATCTCAGAACAAAACAAATCTCAGAGATCTGTTGTTCTTCATCTCCTCACTCTTTTTTTTTCTCTTTTTAGGGATATCTTGTTTCTATTTTTTTTATATGTGATAAAGTTTAATGCTTTGAAGCTTGATCTGAGTTTTGTTAAAGGATGAATTTTTTTGGGATTTTGTAAAATGTTTGATGACTTTTAGTATCTGTTTGTTTATTTTTGCTTAAAGTCAGATTTGTTTTGTGCTTTATTGAAAGTGTGATCTTTTTTGCCTTGATTAAGTTATGGGATTTGAATTTGAAATTTCTGGTATGTTTGATTCAAGACCGTGTCAACCCGTCCGTCTGCTCGTTCACCCGCCAAACCGCCACCCGCACAATCCGTCGTCCCAAACGGACGGTGACGGACTAGATAATAACTTCTTCAGTTTTGGTCGAATTGGGCATTTTGGGCCCGAATTCGACCGTAACCGACTGGTGTTCAGCCCTAAAATGGTGAAGGTCCACTTAACTCCATGCCTCAAAATATTCAGCCTTCCATGGATGATCCAAATGTTGAATCATATAACGGTGACTTGGGTCATTCTAAGGTGAGTTCTGGTAGAAATTTGTTATTTTTTCTCATCGATTTTAAAAAAATTGTTAATCATTGACACATCATAGCTATAGGTTAAACCATTCAAAAAAAATTTAATAGGAAAAACTCATGTCCCACATTGACTAAAGACAAGGTCTGAAAAGAGTTTATAAAGAAATCTATGCGATCCTCACTTTACAAGCCGACTTTGTGGGGTTGAAATAGGCCTAAAATCTAAGACGGTATCAAAGCATATCCTAGATCCATCGGCTACTCACCATATTATCCACGAACCAAGTCCAGTACATTATGATCTTGTTTGATCTATATAGCCAATCTCACTTAGGGGGAAAAGGCTTTTGTTGTTGTTATCGTTGTTGTATTGACTTAGCTTCAATAAAAGTGGAGGGACAAAGTAGTCCCATGGCCATGCCTAAAGGCTTTGTATATTATCATCAGACCACAAGGCTGAGGTTTTACATGATTTGTTTACTTCATATGTTATTAATGTTTATATACTTGTCAGACATGCACATACATACACACAAAAAAAGAAAAAAGATCCCTACATCTTTTGGACATGCTTGTAACTTGGTTTCCTTTCCCTTCGAACAAAAACAGAAGAGCTTCAAGCCTTAATTACAACGTTATTTGTGACATTGCATAGGAGCAGACTTATCCGTCGGAGATCTTCATTCAAGAATCAAATGTGTCCAGCAGCATGAATGATGCAGAAGTTTGTAGTAAGGAAAACCAAAAGTTAAAGAATGGTGAGAGCAGTGAAGACAAATTTACTCTCCAAGTAGACATGATGCTTCAGCAGAACCATATAGACCAGTAGAGATGATAAGTTCAGAGGATATGAATGAGACACCAAGAGAATTGTAATTGTGTGTTTTGTAGTTAATTAATTATTAATTATTAGTCTATTAAGCCCGTTGATCAGGCCCATTAGGTACTATGTAAACATATTAGTGCCTGTACTCTTGATACAATTTGAATAATATTCAGAAATATTCTTCTACAATAACAAAGTAACATTTGCATCTTTAAACTCGTTATATTTTAATAGATTAGCTAATTCACTTACAGAGTACATCTTTCCTGTGGAACTGAACAGGTGTCATTTGTGACACCCTCTACCCCACATGTTTATATAAAAAAAAATTCAATGAAATTGATATAAATAAAATTTACGACCAAATAAAAAGATTTTAAACAAAAGGGTAGCGTCGTCACACTCATACCATATCATGCGGAAAAAAAAATATAATTAGAAACATTTACAATCAAATTGTAAATAAGCCAAATATCCCGATGTCACAAGTATCTCAGAGCTGATCTCCTAGATAATTATATTGGTAATCAACAACTAATCTAATAAATTCAACCAACATTGAACAGAAGTCCTAATCTACATGGTGATCGCATCTAGACAATCACTCCTCAACTATAGCATCTTCTTCACCTGCAAGGTCATCCTCTAAACATACACAAAAATTATCACAAAAATTATTAATATATTCAAGCATATACATATATGTACTAATACAAAAATTAGGGTTTTACAATTCTCCTCCCTTTAAAAGAATTTCATCCTCGAAATTCCAGCGGGTCCTAAGATGCAAAACAAACTTAATCTCCTATCTAAAAATCCTCAAGGGATCCTAAGGGTAACTTTTCCCTATTTTATGACAAGTCTCTAACTCTACGAGTTCGACTAAGGGTCTCTAGAGGTATAACGGTAAGGTAACCGACCACTATTTGTGTCTGCCGCTAATCAACTAAAGCAATTCAGACAACTAATGTCACCTGTCTATACTGATTACCATTGCTTTGCTTATCGGCGATAAGTGATTGGGCTGCAGTCCCTCCTACTCGTCTAGCCAGATAACCAAGGCAACAATAATAACATGTGGGTCAGTCATATCATCCTTCTATAAGGGTCTTTGATAGGGTCTAGAGCGTAACAATGTTGGCGCCACATGATTGCCCTGAAGCTCTATTAAAGATCCTTCCTATAGCATTACCATCATGCTTTGCTACTCTACTCTGATAAACTATCCTGTAACTAGCAGTACTACTCTTTTTAGATCAAGTTAGCTAAATCTCCTCATTAAGCTAGTAACCCACTTGTCTATCCCAAGATCCCTATAAGGTGATAACTAAAGGTCTTGTGTCTCACAGGCAGCAACTAAATGTTGGTCAATCCTAATCAACATACTAAGCCATAAGTCAGAATGGAATACTAGTAAATATTTACCTTTGGTAATTACTAATCTAAGGCTAATGGTTAATAAGGCAAGCAAGCCTCGTTACAACACTATCGGTTCTAGTATTCTATGAGTTCTACTACTTAAGAGCCGACTAACTAAACAACAAACACAATTCAGGCAGGTAATGCATGTAACTCTACTCAGAGTCCATGCACTAAAATACAATAGACCACAAACACGATCCGGTTAGAACCAAACTGCTCTGATATCACTTAATGTGACACCCTCTACCCCACGTTTATATTAAAAAAAAATTAATGAAACTGATATAAATAAAATTTATGACCAAATAAAAATATTTTAAACAAAAGGGTAGAGTCGTCACACTCCATATCATGCGGAAAGAAAATATAATTAGAAACATTTACAATCAAATTGTAAATAAGCCAAATACCCCGGTGTCACAAGTATCTCAGAGCTGACCCCCTAAATAATTACATCGGTAATTAACAACTAATCTAATAAATTCAACCAACATTGAACATAAGTCCTAATCTACGTGTTGATCGCATCTAGATAGTCACTCCTCAACTATAGCATCTTCTTCACCTGCAAGGTCATCATCTAAACATACCCAAAAATTATTAATATATTCAAGCATATACTTGTCAGGAGAAATTGCTTGATGCCTTTCTGCATTGCTATTCCTTGTATATATAATGGTAGGAGCATTTACAAGTAATTACAACTCATTATATCAACTATCCTATTGCCTGATTTGTCTAGCCTATTATAGGAATGCTATTGAATACAATTTAAGGAGAACAAATCAATTCCCGATTTGTCTAGCCTATTCTAGGAAAGCTAATAAATACAATTAAGCAGACAGATTAATTCCTGATTCACATCCCCCCTCAAATTGATGCGGCTGGTCAAGGAGTATCAATTTGCTAACAAGAAACTGATGGCGCGGGCGAGGAACAACTTTGGTAAGAATATCCGTAACCTGAAACTGAGTATTGATGTGAGGGATTGATATAACATGGTCATCATAAGCCTCACAGATTGAATGACAATCTACTTAAATATGCTTGGTGTGCTCATGAAAAACAGGATTTGCAACAATCTGAATGACATTTGTATTGTCAGCATAGAGAGACGTTGGCTCTGTTTGAGGAAATCCAAGTTCAGCCAAAAGACCACAAAGCCAAATTATTTCAGAATAAGCAGTAGACATGGCATGATACTTTGATTTAGTAGATGATTTAGACATTCTTGCTTGCTTCTTACTTTTCCATGAGATCAACGAAGAACCAAGAAACATGCACCAACCAGTGACAGATCGCCGAGTGTCAGGACACTCGGCCCAATCAACATCACTATAAGCAATAAATTTAGGAGCTGTCCCAGTGGGAAAGAATAGACCTCGTTGAGAGGTACCTTTCAAGTAGCAAATTATACGACGAACCGCTGCCAAGTGAAGATGACGAGGAGAATGCAAGAACTAACTTACCTATTGAACAGCAAATGATATGTCAGGTCGTGTAATGGTCAAGTAACTAAGACTACCCACGAGCTGCCGATACAATAAAGGATCAGTCAAAAGGTCACCCTGATCACGGTGATATTTAACATTAACTTCAAGAGGAGTATCCACCGGATTAGCTGATTGGAGGCCAGCCATAGAAATCAGGCCCGTGGCATACTTATGAGGATGGAGAAATATACCCTTGGAAGTAGAATGAACCTCAAGGCCAAGAAAATAATGCAAGTTACCAAGGTCTTTCATATGAAATGAGGCTTATAATTGATGTTTAAGTTCCTGGATGGATGCCTGATCAGAACCAGTAATAACCATATCATCAACATAAAGAAGGAGAAGAACAATGCCCGTAGATATGCGATGAATGAACAAAGAGGAGTCATATTGACTCTGAGTAAAGGAGAACCCAAGTAGAGTGGAACGGAACCTCTCATACCATGCTCTGGGAGCCTGTTTCAAACCATATAAGGAGTGTTTGAGCTTGCACACACCCTTAGATGAAGAGAATAGACCCTGAGGAGGAGTGATATAAATATCTTCAGTCAGGTCACCATGAAGAAATGCATTCTTCACATCCATTTGATGAAGAGACCAACCATTAGAAGCCGCTATAGAGAGCAGAGTCCTGACAGTTGTCATTTTGGCAATGGGTGCAAATGTCTCATCATAATCAATTCCATATTCCTGCTTGTTCCCTAAGGCAACTAATTGAGCCTTGTAACTGTTGAGGGAACCATCAGAATTTAGTTCCACAGAATATACCCATTTGCAGCCTATGGGTTTGATATTAGGAGGGCAAGAGACAATATCCCATGTGAAATTCTCTTGAAGGGCCTGAAGTTCATCATTCATTGCTTTTATCCAGCACACATCTTTAACGGCCTGTGAGTAACAAGTAGGAATCGATATGCCAGATAGAGAAGCAGTCAAAGAAGTATGTGGGGAACCATACCTCTCTAGTGAATATCTATCAGGTGCTTGAGACATTCTACCAGATCGTCATGGTGCAACCGATACAGGATCAGGTAGCGGATCAGCGTCGGAAGGGAGAGTGGGAACATGCTGACTGCATTGTCTGACATATGTGATGCCTGGTTTGAAACGTTCTGTAGATTGAGACAAGTAGAAAATTTGGGAAGAATGGCAATATCATTCAGAGTAGGAGAAAGACAAGGAAACATAAATTGATTATCAAAGAATGTCACATTCCTGGAAATGCGGAAACGATGGTTAGAAATATCATAACACACGAAACCCTTATCAGAGTGACTATACCCCATAAATGCACATTAGACAGATTGTGCTCCAAGCTTATGTCGTTCAAGTGGAGGTAGGTAAACAAAACATACACACCCAAAAGTATGTAAAGCACTATAATCAGGTTGAGTTTTAAAAAGACGAAAGAAAGGGGAATCAATATCAATAACCGTAGAAGGAAGGCGACTGATCAAGAAGACAGCTGTGGATAGAGCCTCCGCCCAAAATCTGGATGGGACTGAAGCTTGGAGAAGTAATGTGCATGTCACATCAAGCAAGTGACGATTCTTCATTCTTAATACCATTTTGTTGAGGGGTATTGGGACAAGATCGTTGAGACAAGATGCCTTTTTGCTGTAGGTACTCCTGAAACTCATGAGACATGTACTCAACACCAGAATCAGAGCGAAAGATTTTAATATTGGTTTGGAACTGAGTTTCAACACATGTCATAAATTTCTTAAACATGGAAAACACTTCAGATTTAGAACTAAGAAAGTATATCCAAGTAAAACGATTGTAATCATCGATAAATGTGATAACATATTTATAGTTAGCATGAGAAGTCACAAGAGACATACCCCAGACATCACTATGAATCATTTCAAAATAAGTGGAAGCACGATGAGCACCAGACGAAATAGGAAGTGTTTTACTTTTAGCCAATTTGCAAAAGAACAGGAAACAGGTGCAGTAGAAACAACATGTTTATTTCCCAACAAACCAATTTTAAATAAGTGAAACAAAACAACAGAGTTTGGATGGCCCAATTTTCTATGCCAATCCTCATAGAGATTCAAAACATTATTGTAAGCAAAAGATAAATGATTGGAAATAAACTGGAGTGGAAGCAATCTTCCCACTTTAGGCCCCTTTGCGATCACCTTCCCCGGCACTTGCTTTGCACAAGACAACCAGCCCGAGAAAAATTAACATTACAATTGTTGTCCACTAATTGACCAACAGACAATAAGTTGGAAGCAAGTCCAGGTGATACAAGTTCATTCCGAAAATCAGAGTTTATGTCACCAACATTAGTGATAGAAAGAGTATTACCATCAGAAATTTGAATTTTCTGAGTACCATGGTAAGAATGTATATTGTGCAAGTATTCAGAGGAACCCGTCATATGATTGGATGCACCAGAATCAAGAAACCATGGACGAGAAATATTAGATAACTTACCCTGAATGCCCAAGGCTGAAAAGGCTGAAAGTACCATTTGTTCAATCATTTTAGGCTGTAGAGCACCACCATTAGATGCACCATGGTGGAAGGACAACCTGTCGCGCTGGTAGTGGCATGGAATGCCTGCACTGGTCGCTGTGTTTGTCGCGGGGGACGCGGGGGACCGTCAGAGATGATATGACCCTACTGCTTGCAGTAATTTCAAAACTTCTTACTGTAACTACGAGCAACATGTCCAAATTGTTTGCGAGAAAAGCATTGGACCTGTCGCATATCACGACCTTTACCTCTACTCTGGGCAGCATATGCAACCGTCACAGGTTCGGGAAAGGTAACATCATGAGACATGTTTCCTTAGGTAAGTAGACGTTGCTCCTCCCTGAGAAGTTCGCCAACACATGTATCCAAAAAAGGATCAGGATTCCTATTCAGCAAAGCACTTCTGACAGCCTCAAACTCCGGGCGAAGTTTCATTAGAAATTGATCCCGCTTACTGGTGTTGTAGACATCTTGGACAGCTGAGAGTGAAGTTTTGGGAACAGCAGCATATATATTGGCAGAGTGTTCTGTCCACAAATTCAAAAAACTAGAATAATACTCTTGAATGGACAAATTACCTTGTTTGTAATTGGCTATCTCCAGCTCCAACTGAAAACGCTTGCCCATATTATCCTGGCTGTAAATACGCTTCAAATAATCCCAAATTTGTTGAGCAGTTGTAAAGAGCGCAAATTATTGATCATCTGGGGATCAATAGTACTGAGAATCCAAGAGATAATTTGAGCATCTTTCACTTCCCATACATCTAAGGCAGTTTTCTCTGCCGGTGCCTTGGAGAGCCCATCTAGGTGACTACATAATCCTTTCCCTTTGACATACATCTTGAACTAGAATTCCCAAGCAACATAATTCTTGCTGGTGAAGCGGACACATAAATTGTTTTTCTCTAGAGTTGTCATGATGGCCGAAGGAACAACGAGGAGCACGAACCCGATGAGACAACGTAGTTGTAGTGAACAGTAGGGAGGGGAATCGCAAAATCAGAGAACCAAGGAATCGCGAAATCACAGAGCCAGGAACCAGGAATCGCGAGCAGAAATGGCGTGCAGGAGCGAACCAGGAAACGCGAGCAGAAATCACGAGCAAGAGTAAACCAGGAACCTCGAGCAGAAGCGAAAGACACCAGAGAGAAGTCGTGACCAGACCCAGGTGCGACCAAACCAAGAACGAACAACCAGGAGAAAAATTATGGATCATAACTAGACTGGTACCATGTCAGGAGAAATGGCTTGATGCCTTTCTACATTGCTATTCCTTCTATATATAATGGTAGGAGCATTACAGGTAATTACAACTCATTATGTCAAATGTCCTATTGCCTGATTTGTCTAGCCTATTCTAGGAATGCTATTATATACAATTTAAGGAGAGCAAATCAATTTCCGATTTGTCTAGTCTATTCTAGGAAAGCTAATAAATACAATTAAGGAGACATATTAATTCTTGATTCACAATACATATTCGTACTAATACGAAAATTGGGATGTTACACTATTGATTTCTCTAATGCTAGAATCATCCTCAGAAATTCACATTGAGAATGAAGAAAAATCCCAAACATCAGTGAGACAAGAGGTTGGTTAGTAAGCAACCATTTACCAATGCTAAAGCAACAGACACAAGTAATGTTTAAGACAAGAGTCAACAGAGTTGTTTCAACAATCAACAGGCAAATAGTTGTGGTGAGGGCAATGAGGACTTGCTGCAGCCAAGGATCTCTGAACAAATGATTCCCAGCAAAGAATCTAATGGGGACCTTGCTGAGGAGGATCCGTAAAGTGGTGCAACTTGGAAGTGCTAAGACCTGCTATTCTGTGGTGGGGTTGCACACCTGAAAATTGGTTTGACAGAAGTGAAGTGAAGTTGCATTAGTTAAATTCTATCATCAAATGACAGATTGAACAGGAGTCAGCAGAGCTTGCCCAATCGAGAAAAATAACACAGTGCATGGTTCCCTAGAATGTTCATATCTGTATCTTACAAGTCACACTGCACATGCTCTATCATATACACTAGTGCAAATTAGGGATTTAAAATCGGTTATTTGGAGATTTAAAATCGGTTGGACAACCGATTTAAATGCTCCGGATTTAGTAAGTCTGGGGATTTTAAATCGGTTATTTAACCGATTTAAAATCAACTTTTTAAATCGGTTGTTTACAAACAACCGATTTAAAATGTCTGTTGACAGACATTTTAAATCAGGTGTTTGTAAACAACCGATTTAAAAGGTCACCTTTTAAATCGGTTGTTTGTAAACAACCGATTTAAAAGGTCTGTTCTCAGAACAAACATTTTAAATCAGTTGTTTACAAACAACCGATTTAAAAGGTGTTTAAATACCTTTTAAATCGGTTGTTTGTAAACAACCGATTTAAAATGTTATTTTTTTTTAATTTTATATTTTTTTTATAGCAACCAGCAGCCCTGGCTTATCAATGAAGTTGGGGGCTATATGCGAAATGAAGCAATATCCTCCAATGTTACATACAACATAGGCCAACAAAACAATCTAAATTGAACATTCAAGTGTAAAATTTCCAAAGTGGATTATAGCATCGACATTTATTCTATCAAATCTACAATTAAATGCCAAAAAGCGTGAATATTGATATTGGACTTAAAATGCATATGTAAGAATATATAGCCTTATCCAAGAACTAAAACTGAAACTGCAGGTGCTGGTGCAGGGCAATGTGTTTGAATCATTTCCTTGGATACAAATCCAACTCCACCATTCCATACTTCTGGTGGCTGCAGAATAAATTTGTATTCAAAGCCAACATGAGAATACATTTAAAAGATGGATTCTATGCAAGTAGATCAATCTTAGCAACAGAAAATGAAGGATTAATTCCAACTAAAAATTAGGAAAGCTATTTTGAAACAAATAGGAAAAATGAATATTATTATCAAATTTATTGGATAGCTTAGCTATGGTGAAAAGAAGTTGAAGAGTTTGATTACCTGATTTAGAACATAATAAACTTTGAATGGATTTGGGAACTTAACAGCCAAGTCATCCAGCTCTTCCTGCAAAAGAAAACAAGCAGGATAGAGATCAATACCATCTTTCTATCTATCAAGCACAAGAGCATAGCATAGAAACAAAAATTATTTTACCATCACATCCCACTTAAGGCCAGGGCGAATAGTACCATGCATCTGCAACACCTTCCTTGCTACGAGTTTCAACTTGAATATTCACAAGGTTATGCCTAGTTCGAAAATCTGATTTATTTCATTGTGTTCCTAAAACACTGTTCAGAGAAAGGTTTTATGTATAAAATAGTAGATAACATAACAGAATATCTGTAAAACATAAACAACTATATTATCAGCAAATCACCTTCTCATTGGGAACTTGTCTTTCTGCCAGATGATCTTCATCATCCTCTTACTGCTTGGTCAACTCCAATTTTCTATACATTCACCTGCATTAAAGAAAATCTGAGACAATATACTTGTCTTAAACCAGCCAATTCAGCTTTTGGATCTTAAATATTTGTCATTTGTTATTGACTGTCAAGTTATGCTAACGCATATTATGCCGAAACACTGAATATATGCCACATCAATTTTGCATTACATCAATTTTTTTCATTTCACACATCCACCAAACACGTAAGGCAATTATTTTATTTAGTCATTTCATAATCTTGCAACCAAGATATCAAACCTACCTAATCTACACAATACCCAGAAAATGAAAATGAGGCACCATCACAGTAATGAAGCCTGGCATTGTTTCAACTGGAAAAAAAAAACATGATAACATGAGGAATAAAAACATGAGCATAGCAGTCAATACCTTACGTTTCAAAAAAGGTAAGATATTACATCTGTCCTAAAGTTCTTCTTTGCACCTATAATTAGTCACGATGTACTTCTCCCTGCGATCAAAAACCCCAAAACCAAACCCTAAACCCAAAAACAAAACCCAAAAGCAACTAAAAACATAATTCCCAAAAAAAAAAAAAAATCTACATTGCAAATAGAGAAGATGTAATATATTGACTACATGACCCTTTTTTTTTGAAAGGATAAAGAAAGATTATTGACCTCATACTTGGCATTTTAATTAAATCATTTATTGGCAAATAACATAGCTAATTTAATGAATCCATCATCATAAATTCCACAAACTCCAATTATTGTGGTACCATCATGAACTGTAATTTCTAGGTAGCTCATGACATTTGGTTAAAGAGAAGATCAAGAAGGGGGGGAAAGTAACTTTAAAGGGAAAACTTAACCTCTTAATAGGAAAGTCCTGACATGACCCATTAGGTTCAGGTGGAAGTTTTCTGAATCATTCTCCTTCATTTACCAGATAAGTTGAACAAAATCTATGCAATAAAAAAGTAGACGTACTTTGAAACAGTCTTTGATCTTTCAGAAATTTCCCAAGATGAAGATCGAGTGCTTTTATCCTTCTGTTTCCAGCTGTCAACATTTTCTGAACCTCTACCAGAGAATAGGGCCCTGTGTTTCTTGGACCACCTTGTCATGGTTACACGTTCATCTACCTGCACATCCCAGATATCCATTTTAGATAAAGAGGCACTCTGCAATTCTGTGATAGGTAAGGTAGGTGGAGTGGAAGCAGAGAAAGAACGCCTCATATTGGGAGAGGAGCATGAGCTACCCTCCGGGCTCTTCTGGGTTGCCATGTCCTTCCTTGAAACAACACGAGATACATTGGTGCCCGCGTCCTTGAAACCATCAAACTTCTCCTCTGTGAATTAGAACCAACATAATAAAAATGGTATTATCATATGCAGAGAAGTATAGTAATGACACACCATTAAGCATAAAATTCTCATGAACAGATTTGTTGCGATCATCATTTATGATGTCTAAAGAAACCATTTGTTCCATCCATAACAACCTTGCAACAATAGTCAATAAGAAATGACACAGTATGAAGAGTTCACAAAAGATAGATGATTAACTCATTTAACTGAAACATGTGATGTCCCTAGTATTGGATACGCACAAAAACATTTCTCAAGCTCAGGCATAACTTAGACCGACAAATTACATCAAAAATAACAATTCTAAGCAAGATAAAGTAAAAAACTCGATCAAAGGATATAACATAACAATCTTGAACAGGAATTGAAGACTCGATCAAAGGATATACGTATACTCTTATTCAAGCTTAATTGCATCATCGAAAATCCATCAAACAGATGTAATGTAAATTTAGGTTGACCAAAAAAATCACCGCGAGATAAAGGAGAAAGAGGTCCTTTCGCGGCGCCTCCTCCCCTCCTTCTTCTCGTCTTCTTTTTCTTCGTTCGTCTTGCCTCTTCCGCCTCGTCTCTCCCTTTGGGATTAACTGCAAAAATAGAAAAGGAGAGATTAGCAGAGAAGGGGATCGAGCATCTACGCCTGTGTTTCCTCATCGTTCGACCCGGTTTGCGCGTTCTTCTCGTAGTGAAGTATATGTGGTTTGTTGGTCCGATGTATCGCGTAGCCTCACTTGGCCGTCGCGTGCGACCACCGCCTCTGGGGTTTTCCCCTTTAGCGCTACTTTGCCATTGCCTCGCTAAGCGCGAACAGATGCGGTGGGTGGTCATGTTCATCCTTTTTCACCTTTAAACCTTCGCATCTGAGAAAATCAAAGTAACCAACACTAAAAGAAATAAAAACAGCAATAATGAATTAAACTCGGAGAAGACAAAGGAAGAATCATAGCGGCGGATGAGAGTTGCGAGATTTGCGGATGAGAGTTGCGAGAGAGAGAGGTGGCGTCGCGGATGAGAGTTGCGGATGAGGGTTCGAGAGAATTGCAAATGAAGTGAAGTGAAGCGAATAGGGTTCGCGTGAAAAAGAAAAAAAGGAAAGAAGAATATGTTTCTGAAATTTGAAATTGTAAATCGATGATTATTTTCACAGATTTAAAATATTGATTTGAAATCGGTTGTTTAGCTTACCCGATTTAAAATCTTTTTTCGTAAAACCTTTTAAATCGGTTACGATAAACAACCGATTTAAAATCTGTAGCAGAATTTTAAAACTTCAATTTAATTTCAAAAATACCACCGTATTTCTTTTTAAATCGGTTGTTTAAGATAACCGATTTAAAAACCTTGTTCCGAAAGGTAGTTTTGCACTAGTGATATATTCACAATGTAGAAACTAAGACAGGTAAAAGGTCCCTTGTAAGTTGTATCTTTCATAACAACAATATATCCCAAGACCAAATGACTATCATCGTTTTGTATGGCTCTTCCTAATATATATTTTTTCTTTGATGAAAAGATGAATAGAATGTTGATATTCTAGTGATTTAATAGCACTCCTTGAAAATCCCACAAACCACTCCTCCAAACTGAGGGCCTCCTTGCAAACACGTGGAACAACGAATCCTGCTTATTACTTGTATTTGGTAACTGTAGACGTTGCAAGGCCTTCTTGGACTACCAGCTATTAAGAGTCCATTTATCTGAAGCCTGCAGTGGCTGGCGTATAGGAGAGTAATTAGCATGTGCTAATTACTGGCAGTTATGCAGTTATCACTTACTACTCTAGGTTACCGGTTGTAGCCTGTAGAGAATCAACTTGTATAAATACCGTACTAACACTTCTCGTTGTAACTTTGAGTTCATTCAATACAAACAGAGTTTATCATTTCTCTCTGAATCAAATGTGTTTCGTTTTCTATCATGGCGTGATGGTAGATTGGCGGTGCATGGCTTATTGCAGCAGTTCACAATCACAACCTTCAATTCAGTACGACTAATATCCATATATTTTCTCCTGCTGTATCCGCTGTGCTTCCTAGATGTTTCTTTGAAGAGAGACTGCATTTCATATTTTTTTGATCTTCATATGCAATTTCCAGCGACTCATTGCAGACTAGCCGGCATTGTATTCACTCTTAATTTATTGGGTTCAGCCCGTTCGTGCAGCAAAACCAAATTCTAATTTTTTTCTTCTTCCTGTTTAATTTCATTTTTTGCATTTCTGAAAAATTACCGAGGCCTTAACTAATTACTCTACTTAATTCATTTGTTAACATAAAAATTGAAAACGTAGGAAACAAGATTTGGAACATGAAGCTTTGTAGGACCAAATATCCGTGAATGGTCCAACATCCAAACTGTGAATCATAAATTTTATTTTTTTATTAAAATAAAAAATGAATGCTAAAGACATATAACCCAAAATCCAAGTCATAGCATAGTTTGTCCATTTATCCTGCCTATCTGCATCTTAAAAAATTTTAGAGGATCAAACACTTCCCGACAACTGTACTGGCTAGTGGTGACTTTTTGGTTCATAGATTTCAATGTAAATTAGATTCCTAAGTCATGTATGAAATGCAGAGGGTTTGTCTATTGTGGACCAGTGACGAAGTTCTCCACCGGTGCAGAACGTAAATTTCATCGTTGGATGCTTAAAATTATGAATCGACGGTTTTGATTTATTAACGGCAAATGGCAATGGAAATACTTTTTAGTATTGCATATATGCCCTTTAGTGTCGTTGGCCATGTAGACAATTTTACCTGCAACAGTGACGCTTGTCTGTAATCATTGCATTCTAACCTGCAACGGCGACGCTCAGTGTTTCCTCGACAGCTTAGCTTGCTGGTTATTGTTTATTCTAAATTAATCGGTATTTTAAAAATCAGAATAAATAGAGGCAAAAGATAGGTTATTAGTCAAATATATGACTATATTATGATAGTCAAATATTTGTTCATGAAATTGGAAGGTGATGAAGCATCTTCTGAGTTCTCCATTAAATCGTATCCTCCAGGTACGACACTTCTAAATTATTAAAAAGATTTATATATAAAGGAGAACATCATGAAGGAGAAACGTAACTTTTGTATGTTGTTTTTTTTCGGTCTGAATTTTTGTATATCTGATTCTACTACACTGCCACATTTAATTATGTTTCTGCCATAGTAATTAAGCGGACCAGGATCGGTCAGGCCAAAACAGAGCCATGGTCGGCCAGGGATGACCCTCTGAACAGAAAAAGAACCGGCCATTTCGGCGGCAAAACCAGCTTGAACCGGTCAAAATCGGCCGGTCCAGGGTCGAATCGGTTTTAGTTTTTTTTTTTTTTTTAATTTTTAACTGCTTTTATAATAAAAAAAATTGATTTTGTTCTCAACAGGACTTGAATCCCTGTCCTCAAGGCCACAATAAGCTACCTTACTACTAGGCTACATGTTATTTTGTGTGTAAATTGAAATGTTATATATATATATTATATATTTGATATATATATATATATTTAAAAAATAATATTTTATTAGTTCCAGGACATGTTATTTTGTGTATAAATTGAAATATTATATATATATATTATATATTTGGTATATATATATATATATATATATATATATATATATATATATATGTATATGTATATATTTAAAAAATAATATTTTATTCGAATCCGGTTTGACCCCGGTCCGACTCCAATTCGACCCAAAAACTCTGAACTCTGACCCTCTCCAATTAAATGTCCGGTCCAATTTTAATTACCTTGGTTTCTTGGTTTCTGTAAACTCATTATCATTCATTAGGAAAAAAAGATATCCATCTAGCTAGCTATAGAAAAAGGGAAGAAAAAAAAAATTGGTCTGCCACACCGTCGTGCTTCTCCAGCTCTGCTCCCCAGTTGTCGCCCTGTCCTCAGCAACGGCGGCTCCTCCGGCCGCAAATCGCAATTTAAGATTTGTTATTCAGTAGTAGTTTCATGGTAGAACATTAGCAGTCAAATATGGTCATTTCAACTGGTTCAAGCACTCGTCCTCAATATTCTGCCTTGTGTGTCTCAGCATGAACATGAAAGTTCAAATGCAAAGTTGGTTAGTTACACTAAAATGGCATTCAAGTCTTTGCTGGGGCAAACGTAAGTAGAAAGAATATTACAATAGAAAAGGACGTTCAAACCACATTTTGTGGTTAATTTTCTGTTAATTGTTGTATGTTACCCCATTATCCAATTGGAGACTTCACACTAAAAAGAATCACGGTGAATTTGGTCGGAGAGGATCTCTTGCGGCCTTTTGCGGCAGAAAAGTTACAGTTAGCAAGAATAAGAACGACAAGATCTCTGGACAGTTTCGGTTTGGACTTTGGGTGCATACTTCAATTTGGTCGTGAATGTGGATCACGACAAACCTTCTTCTTTTTTTTTTCTTTACATAACTTGTGAATGCTATTCACTACACCCCAAATTATGTTGTTTTGTTTAATTTGGAAAATGCATAGAATGAAGGAAACGCGAAATTGTGAAAGAATGAGAAAGGGAAACATGGCAACAACAGAGTGTTAGAAAAAAACCATGACTGTTCCATGGCTCCATGTAATGCGTTTTTCATGTTTTAGATCTCAGTTTCCATGGCTAAAACTTGGGATTATAGTGTTAAAATTATTGGAAACATGTTTCTGGACATAACCCATGACAAAATCGCGAGAAAATGAAGCTGAAATGAGCCGAAATCGAGACCCGCTTTCAGACCCCTTTTTGGTCGCGGGTTGACCCGCTGGAGTTAGGGGATGATCTACAGTACGTGCTGACAATGCCCACTCGCGGGGCAGGGAGAGTGAGAGAGAGTGCGGCCTCTCCGAGAGTCCGTTTTCGATACGGTTTTTTGTGTTGCGCTCTATTTTTTTATGCTTGATTTTACTATATTTTTTAAGAATTGTTTTGCTCTTTTACATATTTTTTATAAAATATAACACACAAAATTGATTTCTTAATTATTTTTCTGGCAGAAATTAAATTGAAAAATTTGTTGGAAAAATAATATCATATATTCTGGATTTAATTGTAGTGTTCACTCTCCCTATAGAGTTGCGCATGATTGTATGCTATTATTTTTAAATACATGTTTTAATAGGTTAGCTTGTTATGCTGTAAAGTAAAAAACATGTTGAGAATGTGGATTGAATTGAAGTATGACCAGTAAGGGTGCTCATTTAATGATGTACTTGCCTGTTGACTGTGTCGTATGTATGGACGAGAGAAAAATGATTCCTATGCAATAGTTTTTGTGCGTCGGTATGAGCCGTTACTACCAAAGTGGACCGCTTGTATTGATTCATGAAAATTTCTTTGTAGTTTGAGGAATGTTTTTAATCATTTCATGCAATTACCTGCCCAAAGGGGTGGTTGAAAGTTGTTTGGAGATGGAGTTATTGGGGAATACATTGGGCTAAGAGATTGTCTGCCCAAATGGGACAATTTTCTGAACCAAGTGTATGCTCTGGATTAACTCATTCGAGGTTTTGGCCGAGGTTACAACCTTGGTTGGTGCATTCTACCTAAAGGTGAATGTCTCATTATACTGGCCTCAATGTGATAGTTTGTTTTATTTTGAGTTATATCTTGTCGTGTTACGTGTCCTAATGCATTCGTGTTTTGTCTTAACAGTGAACTATTGAATATTGTGATGCTAGTATTAATTTTAATTATTGTTAGTTTGATACATTTTGAATTATTGAAAATTTTTCTTCTAATTTATCAAACATATTTGGATTTATGCTTGAGCACATATAGCTTCATTTTGACAAATTTAACTTATTTGTTGACAAGCAATAAAAGTTGTGTTTAATTATATAAAATTATTTGTGTAATGACTTTCTTCTCATTGATGATTGTACGCCACATTGAAACTTGAAAACGTTAATGTTTGTATGTGTTCTTTTATTGGCATAATTTTTGGAAAAATATTTTCGAAGCACGTCATATTATTTTTCATTGATGGTGATCATTGTCACCATAAATTTTATAAGTATTTGAAAATATAATATTTGATATCTGTTGATTTGTGTTCTCTTTGAGTTGTACAAATTGTATAAACTTGGAGATATTTACTGCATGATTAATTCGGCAAGTGAATTTATATATATCTCGAACGTGATATTATTTAATTTTGGAAAACATTGTACAATCATGTCTTTCATATTCATTGAATGGTTAAGTTGGTAGTTATGTACATATGTGGTTCCCTTTTCGGAATTTAATTATTTATATTATGTTATAATCTTGCATGGTTATTACTATGATCAAGTTGGAAAATGTGGGGATCATGTGGGAACGTTTCAACTTTCAAGTGCTTCCTCTTGTATTGTGATCTTTTGTTTAAATGTGTTTATGGTATATTGTTTGTGTTTTCCACTGCGCAAATATCTCTATTGGAAAACGATCCAAATATATGTTATAATTTATTTATTTTACAGGTGATATTTTATAAATAATATACTGGAAAGACATTATACCATGATTTAGTTATGTGCATGATGTATATATATGTGCTTAGCTGGTGTTATGAAAGTTAATACTTTTAGCCTATATCATGTATTTTTAAAGTGCCAATTCACTTAATTGTGAACTCTTGTTTTGATTGTTGTAAGTGCAAAACTTGCGCAATACTAATGGATTTAAATTCATGATCAGTAGGGGTGTTTATTTTTTAATGCACATTCTTATGGATTGCATCATGGTTAAGGGCTAGAGATATTGATTCCTGGGAAAAAGCATTTCACTGATTATAGTGGGGATTCCCGCCAAAGTGGGATTACTCATTATTAATTAGTGGAATTTCTTTTTATCATTAGAGGAATGCTTCTGATTGTCATATACGATTTTCTACCAAAAGGGGGTTATTGTATGTCATGATTAGAAGCTAATTTGCGATAAAGTTATTGGAGGTACACTGGTCTAGGAGATTTGTCTGCCCAAAGGGGATAAATCTCTAAACCAATGTATGCTCATTGAGTAACTTATTATCGACTATGTTGGGTAAAGTTAATGAAGGTGCGTTGGTGTATGGGATTTGTCTACCCAAAGGGGACAATTTTCTGAATCCAATGTATGCTCATTGATTAACTCATCTGAGGTTCTGATCGCGGTTACTACCTTGGTTGCACATTCTGCCCAAAAGGGAATGTGTTGTTATGTTGGCCTTAAAATAACTTGATTTAAGCTGAAGTCATGTCTTGCTCTGTTGCTTACTTTAAGCATTCTAAGTTTTGCTTAACAAATTTTTTTTAAGACAACAGTGTTGCTTGGTTTGTTGTGGATCATCATTATTCCTAATTTTTGAAAGCATGATGTTAAGTTTACTTTGTTTTGGTATGACATATAAGAGACTTTTAATTTGACCAAATATTATCAACATTATTGCATTTATTTGTAGATCTATGGATCGCAATAATTTTATTATATGTCTTATCTTGGTTGATTTCCTACTTGAAATCACGATTTACTGTCAAATGTATTTCATGAAAGTTCGTGATAAGCTTTTAGATGCTTGTGTTAGTTTACTATAAATTCTTTGTAAATTTAACATGGTTGGATCTTGACATCAGTGGGAGGATTTTGACTTTAGTCATTATTTGATGTCAAGAGTGGTAGTAAAAATAATTTATTGAAATATATGATTTTTGGAAATTTCTTATGTTTATGGAATTGAAGATATTGTTGATCCAAATAGCTATCATGAAACTAGATGGATTCCACGTTTGTTGATCCCTTACCCAAGGGATTCAAGCCCAAAATTATTTATTAATCACTATTTGTTATGAACATGGGCTCTATGAGTTTGAATGATATGCTTGGTTAATGGGAGCTTGAATTATATGTTCTTTTATTACGATGTTAGATCTCTTATTTTTAACACATTTGGTGTTTTCACAACATTTTCCATTTGATTTCAGAAATTAAGTATGAATTGAATTAAGTTGTTACATTCTTTTGTATATGTATATCAAATGCAAAAATGTTGAAACTCGGTGTCGTTGGGACCACTATGCCCGCGGTCGACACCATGTAAGAGTTATGGCATGATGGTTTTGTTAAACCATGAAGCTCGGTGTCGCTGGGACCACTTCGCTGGTGGTCGAGCTGAGGCATTGTGGTTTTGTTAAACCATGAAGCTCGATGTCTCTAGGACCACTCTGCCGGTGGTTGACACCATATTCGAGCTGAGGCAATGTGGTTTTGTTGAACCATGAAGCCCGGTGTCTCTAGGACCACTCTGCCGGTGGTCGACACCATGTTCGAGCTGAGGCAATGTGGTTTCTTATGAACCATATAATTTATCTGGCTTTAATGCATTTGAGATAAATGGAGGACTGACAAAGAAAATGACAGTATGACTGTAAGATCACATTGGCATGTCGTTTTCTTGCTACACTCCACAAAGATGACTAGTCGACGGAGTTGGTAGTATTTGTAACCATGAAAGGTGTTATGTCGATATAAGATATGACTACCGCCATGATTCTGTATCATTTAGCTTTTGTTGGATGAAGTCTTAATTAGGTGTTGCATCTGGGGATCATGTGTTTACTGGCTACGTTAGGAAGTATGTTATTAGCTCGAGTGTCATTTTCAAAATGTTTTCTACAAATTAAAATTGTACAATTGATTTTGCCCAAGTGGGAGAATGTTAGAATTTTTTCTAATAATTCTTGTGGACTACAATCAATTGTGGCCTTTTGGTTTTTTCTAAAAATGGGATAATGTTATGATCCAATTGATGGTACTCAAGCCCGCAAATAAGTGATCAATTTTAATGGGCCTTTGGATACCTAATTCTGATTTATGTGGGAGATAGTGCAGGCCCAACCACTAGGCCCATGATGGGATGTGCTTAGGGTTGACAAATAGAGAGGCTAGGTCCTCTTTGCCGTCACGCGATACGTACATTCGTCTACGGTTTGCCCCATTGAGAACCGAGATCCGGAGCTTGTGGTATCAGAGCGGTTATCATATGATTTAGTACCTGATTGTTGAATGAAATCATCCTCTTTTATTTGAATATTTATGAGTTTCAAACATTTTTTTGATAATTTTCGTTTTTCACTATGTGTGAAATTTTAAACTGTGATTTACAATAAATCCGGACTTGAAACCATAGGGTTTTGTAGAGGATGATTACGCGAATCTATTGGCACAAGTTTCATATTTTTTTGCCAACCGTAGAGGGAGAAATCGAAGAAAAATCGTAAGTTTTTAGGGTTCAAAGATCCGCGATTTGGGACTTTCAATCTCACGTTTTGGTTGTTTAAAATTGGAGATTTTGTGTTAGAATTGTTAGGAACTTATTTCTTACACAGAGGCATTGGAATGAGAAACGCGAAATTGTTAGTATATCGGTCCACATCATATGTGATTTTTTTCTAATATGGGTGGGTCTGTGTTTTTTTTTTTATATATCAAAACAAGCTTCCATCCCTTTTGGCTCAGAGATGTACATAATGCAAATAAATTACTAATGGAATCTCACATAATGTGTAAAGAAGTAGAGTATCGCTTTTTTTCGTCTTCTTAGTCTTCTTCTTCGGCGCCTCAGGAGCATCAGCGACGACACTAGTATTAATTGTGTTTCTGCAAACTCATTATCATTCATTAGGAAAAAAAATTATCCATCTAGCTACA
This sequence comes from Calophaca sinica, assembly GCA_037113605.1. Lineage (NCBI taxonomy): Eukaryota > Viridiplantae > Streptophyta > Magnoliopsida > Fabales > Fabaceae > Calophaca > Calophaca sinica. The sequence goes on along the minus strand of CM073736.1, from coordinate 97,894,119 downwards.
AAAGAAAAAAAATTGGTCAGCCACACCGTCGTGCTCCTCCTGCTCTGCTCCCCAGTTGTCGCCCTGTACCATAGCTTGAGGTAGTTCCTCCTCTGCTCACATAGCTTTCACGATGCCGTGATTCATAGTGGACGCTTCTATTAGGTGTTGTCGGAGAGGTGGTTAACGAAACCAGTGGTGGTCACGGTCTGGTTCATCTCTGAGGCAGAGCTAAGGCTGGTTTCAGATGGTAATGGGGAAGCCCGTAGGTTTTCCACGGTAGTCATTCTGATGGAGGTTGGGTGAGGTGGAGCTCGCCGTACCTGATGGAGGTCGTTGTAGGTTGCATATTGGTGTGGGGTGTTGCATTAAAATCGCAAGTATACGATCTCGTCAAGTTATAGTATAAAAGATTATCGTCTCCACGGGGAATTGGAATGATTACTGCTCTACTTAGATCAATTTATTATTTAGACAAATGGTTCGAGTGAACTTAAACAAAGAGTGCATAAAAATAAGTAGAAAAGAAATTATAAAATATTTTAAGAAAGGAATTAGATAATAAAAGCACTAAGGTAATGGGTTCACTAATACTTATATCTGTGTACTTGATTAATTTATAACATGAGTAACAATTCTTACTGATTACAAATCACATATTTAAAAGCTATTAATACCCAATGATCATGCAATATTAACAGTCTTCTTTCTAATTTATTACTCAGTTTAATCATGCAAAGTAATTAAACAGAAAGAGCATGAAGTGTCAATAGATTTATCAATTCAATGACTAACTGAAAATGAACACACAATCCTTGATTCGACAGAGCATGCAAATTCAATTATTCCCAGAGTTCCGTTAATTAATTCAAGGTACGATCGCCAAACAATTAATTAACTGTGTAAAGAGTAACTAATTCTTTTTAAAGTAATATTACTAGGAATAATTCAATCAAAAGGATTTAAACAGTCATATTATAAATCATAAAAATACCACAGATAAAGTAAAAGATCCTCTGTCACCTCAATGACGGGATTAGTTACTAAACATATTTGAAGATAGCAACAACATGTTTACAAAAGACATATTTAAAACTAAAACTAGCAGAACAACTATAAAGTAAGACTAGAAGATTACAGAGAAGAAGAGAATTGAGAGAGAATCAATCCCGGGGGACCTTCAAATGTTCTGTTGAGTGTTCCTTTTATAGGCAAAAATTTGGTTTAGCACGGCCGTGCTCCAAGGCCGTGCTCCCTTTACAGCCTATTTACGCGTCACCGACCTTGCCGACATAATTTTCTGATATTTTTGGTTGAGCATGGTCGTGCTCCATGATGAAGAGGTCGTGCTTCATGTTAGAGTCCATCCAATTTGTGATAAAGTTGTAGGAAATTCTCTAAGCTTTCCAACGTCACTAAGAACGCCTTAATCCGATAACTACAACTCCAGATATGATTAAAATACCAACCAGCTATCCGGGGAGTGCGTGGACGCGCGTGAGGCGCGCTCATGATTAATTGTTGCTTCAGGTAAGCATGGGCATGCTTTATTATATTATGCGAAGTCCGTGCTTAGCATTCTGGGCCTATTTCAAGCCCAAATTTGTATTTGACCACCATATTGCCTAATTTCCATTTCTGTACAATTTAGATTAAAAGAGAGTGAATTTCAATTGATAATATTCAATAATTATTCAAATCACATTGTAATATCCTTATAAAAATGATTCAATATTGGTGTTATCATGGGGTAAAGGGGTGGCAGAGAAGAAAAAAGAGGGAGAGAGGCAATAGGGAAGAAGAGGAGGAAGGAAGAAAGAGGACCAATTAGCAAAATTAAAAAACCTGTTGCCGACTGGTTATTGAAGGTAAATGTACTTGGTGCACCGGTGCACCAAATACATAGTAGGGGGTAATGGTCATTTTGGTCCCTAGAAGTGTGACTCGCTGTCACATTAGTCCCTGAAAGCATATAAACAATAAAATAGTCCCTGTAAGTCTTCTCCGTCCGTCATATTAGTCCATGTCATTACCCAATTCTTTGACATCGTCCAAAATGCATACGTGGCTGCTGATGTGTGATTATTTTTTGTGACTGTGGTCCATGTGGAAGGCCCAATGTGTGAAAGGAAAGGGCAACATTTTAAAAAATAAAAATAAATAAACAACAGATCATATCATATTATGATAAAGACAAAACTTGTCTTTGTTTTTGACAAAGAATAGAAAAAGAAGAACTTCAGCGACAGAGTCACCAAAAAGGGAAGATCTTCTGGGACCACCACCGACCCGCTCATCCGCCATTTTTGCCACCGTCTAGGGCCTCGTCCATGAAAGGTCGCCGCTGTAAACATCCTCAACAGGGCACTTGAAGGAGTGTCCTTCTTCTTAACCTTCGCCCCAAGTAAAACCTCATTTTTTTCCTTCTTCTGAATGTTCAATACTGTGCTCTCCATGTTTGATTACTCATGTTCGTTTCTTATTGCATGTTTTATTTGGACTGTGATTTTCTTTCTGGTTAGGGGTTAGGGTTACAATCCGTGATCAGATTGGGGGTTTAGGAATACACACTCTGTTTCACTGTGACTTTGTAATGTGACTTGTTATTTTCTATTAATGGCCTTTTATCATGCCTTTGTCAATGTGTTACTTGTTTGTGAATGTATTAGAACAGTTTGTGAATGTATCTTGACCCTTATCCATGGTTAATGGGTGCATGATTTATTTGTTCAGGAATGTTGTTGGTGCCTCTGTTCAACAGCAACCTATTGAGGAAATTTCCAGCGATGAAGGTTATGTATTCATGCGTTCATACTTCAGTGGAGAGGATAGAACATTTGATGAAGTTGATCTTGAGTCTATTGGGAATGCAAGTGATTCAAACATTCAGAGGGCTAGTGCAACTCAACACAACATTGAAGATGCTAATGTCAATGCAATGGCTGGTGATGATGTTTTGTCAGACAATGATTCCTACCACTCTGAGGAGTTGAAGACCCCAATTAGTACAGATGATGAGGATGGTGGTGGTGGTAAGAGGACCTTCCCACAATTTAATGCAAATGTAAAGTTTGGTGAAGTCCATTTGGAGGTTGTGATGGAATTTGACAGCCTAGCTACATTTAAGAACGCTGTTATGGATTACACCATATACTATGGGAGAAACATAAAGTGGGTGAAAAATGACAAGGTAAGATGTAGAGCTAAATGCAAGGAAGATGGTTGCTTATAGCAAATTTACTATGCTTGGTCTGAAGAGACTCAAAGCTTCCAAATAAAAACTTTCAAGAGTGAACACAATTGTTGCAGGGGGTTCACAAATAGCCAAGCCAACCGACCATGGGTTACAAACAAGCTACAAGAGGTGATTAGATTGCAACCAAAAATCATGTATACAGAGGCTTATGATTATATGAAGAAGGAGTTTGGAGTTCATATCAATGATACTAAATTATTTAGACCATTGAAAGTGGCAAAAGAGGTTGTGGAAGGCAATTTTATGGAACAATATGGCATGATATGGGATTATGCTAATGAGTTACTAAGGAGCAATAATGGTTCAACGGTAAAAGTTAATTGCATTCCCATGTCCGAGGGTCCACCACAATTTCAGAGGTTTTATGTTTGTTTGGAAGCATGCAAACTTGGGTTCAAGGTTGGTTGTAGACCCTTCATTGGTCTAGATGGTTGCTTTTTGAAGGGTTATTATGGGGGCCAACTACTGGCTGCAGTTGGACAAGATGCAAACATGCAGAATTTTTGCATTGCTTATACCATAGTTGATGTTGAAAACAAGGACAATTGGAAGTGGTTCCTCACACTCTTACATGATGATTTGGGAGACTACAGACAACATGGATGGAACTTTATGAGTGACATGCAAAAGGTATGTATTATCAAAGTCATCTAATATATGTGTGAAGGATTATTTTGAGAAATATTATATACTGTCAGGGACTATTATGACAGTAAGTTGTCACTTCTGTGGACTAATTTGAATTTGTTTATTTGTTTACGCAGGGACTCATAGCTACTGTGTAAGAGGTGATGCCAGGTGTGTCTCATAGATTTTGTGTTATGCACTTGTGGAAGAACTTCATTAGACAATGGAAAGACAAAGAGCTTAGAGGTGTGGTGTGGGAGGCAGCAAGATCAACAACTCTTGCCCAATTTAAAACCATCATGGATCGGTTGAAAATCAAAAATGCAAATGCATGGAAATACTTGGATAGGTTGAATAAGGAATCATGGACTAAGGCATATTTCAGCACGGAGCCTAAGGTGGACAACATTACAAACAATACTTGCGAAGGGTTTAATTCAAGCATCTTGAAGTATAGAGGAAAAGCTATACTGACCATGGCTGAGGGGATAAGACGCCATATCATGAAGACCATAAGCACAAACAAGCTGAAAATGGCTAACAAGAGAGGACCATTGTGTCCTGAGCAGCAGTCTAATGTTGATTTCTTATTTACTTTAGTTTTATAATTTAATTAATGTATTTAACTAATTTCAATTTCATGTTAGGTATTCCATGTGCTCATGCTATTGCAGCTATTGCATGCAATTGTGAAATGAAGCCTGAAGAATACTGTCATGGGTGGCTGACTATAGGTGCATACAATGCCACATATGAGCATTTCGTCAAACCAACAGCTGGTCAAGAATTTTGAGAGCCAACTGAGTATGAGCGACCTGTTCCAGCACCAAAGAATAGGCCTCCAGGAAGGCCAAAGAAGCAAAGAAGGAAGGATGAGTTTGAGGCCATTATTCAAGGTGACAAGTTAAAAAGATCATATCCACCAATTACTTGTTCAAGATGTGGTCTCAAAGGACACAATACAAATGGATGTTGTAATTATGGGGTTCCAATTAGGCCATCAAATTGGGTACCACCAAGTACTTGTTCAAGATGTGGTCTCATAGGACACAATGAAATGGATGTTGCAATTATGGGGTTCCAATAAGGCCACCCCCTGAGGAGGTTCAGGCTGAAGACTAAGAGAATCAAAGTGAAATTGACTTGGGGCAATTTCAGCCTCAATCTTAGATTGCATCTTAGCCTCATCCATTTGGATTTGGCTAGGGAACACTTGACCCTATGCCAACTGGAGTGTGGCCACCACCTATAAGAGGCCCTGCAGTTGCTCCAATTCTGGTGCCATATCCAAATACACCTGGTGCCACATCTTCAAGGTTCATGTCATTCATCCCAACTCCTATGTTTCAACCAAGAGAACCTCATCAAGCTTGACTAGATTGGAACATTAAAGATTGAAGACCTATTTTTTTTTTGCTGAATGTAATGATGTATATGCACATGTTAGGTGCAAGTATTTTGATAAGTTTGTAAATTTAGACATAGTAGTTTGACTTGGTGAATGTTGTATCTGCACATGTTAGGTGCAAGTATTTTGATAAGTTTGTATATTTATAATGTACTTGGATATATTATGTTGGTATAAATTACTGGATTTGGTATAAATTGGTACTGCATAATTCTGTTTTAAGGAACAATTCTGGTTTGATGTACTGGTTTTGCTGCATAATTCGGTTTTGCATAATACTGGTTTGATGTACTGGTTTTGCAGAATTCTGATATTGGGTTTGGTTGCACTTTGCATAATTCTGGTTTTGCAGAATGTTGTATCTGCAAGTCTGTGCATTGGTTTTGTGCATTATGCAGAATTCATGTGACATAATGCAGTTTTTCCATCTGTGAATTCTGGTTTGATCATTTTGAAGCTACTGCATTTATGCATTTCGAATAACAGTTGCTTATGCATACTCTCACTGGATTGGATCTGAACAAGTTCAATCACAGGATCTGAAATGAGAAAAGTAGTTTTGGATCATATTTTATCTCTTTGTCTTGTTCTGCATTCTCCCTGCTGAGTTTTGTTAATTCTTTTTTTAATTATTTAATTTATGTCTTTGACTTAATTTGTTCCTTCTTTTTGTGTTTGTTCCTTCTTTTACTAATGTGCAGCATCTGTGCATCATAATGTGCAGCATTTGTGCATAATGTGCAACATTTGTGTTTTGCAGCATTTGTGCAGCATTGTGTTTGCTACAATTCTGTGGTTCCCATTCTTTGCTGTTACTGGTTTGCATTTTTTTGCTCGCAGCATTATGAGTGGTACATGCTGGTTTGCATACTGGTTTTATATACTGGTTTGCATTATGTTTGCAGAAGCATGATGAGTGGTATTTCCCAAGTGTCACTAGTTTTATATACTGGTTTTATATATGGTTTTCATTATGTTTTATATACCGGTTTTATTCTGAATTATTGGCAGCATTCTGGTTTATTGCTGTTAAATGTGTGCAGCATAATGCACTAAGATTGTGCAGCATAATGCACTAAACTTGTGCACTGGTTTTGGGCATTATTCATCTTCAAAATCTATTACACATACCATTCAATTTTACCAGAATATGTAAAACCAAAAACAATTCAGCAGCATTCCCTTTAACTCATCAAGTATTATATCAAAGTTACATAGATCCTATATCTATCTATATGAAGAAGAAATCATGTAACGAGGGGGATTCTTATTTGTACAAATGGTACTTCGAATCTATATATTAAATTAAATAGAATCTACATATAAAAAATATTTATAAAAAAAATGAAAAATAGAAGAATTCTATTAATATAATCAAATTCATAAAAGTAATAGAATAATATAGTTATTATAATATTATTAGAATATTAATAAGTTATTATAATTCTAATATTATTAGAATAGAATATTAATAAGAATATATATTCTATCAATATTCATATTCATGGAGATAAGATTCATGTCATAATTAAGAAACTAATGTGTAATTCTTTTCGTAATTGAAAATGATGAGGGTTATTGATAATTTTAAAAGAGTATTTTATTGAAGAATTCAGTTATTACTCAACAAATTCAAATTTTGATTTTTAAGGGATGAGATCAATTCAGAAGTACCTTTTGTATCTTTTATTAAAGTGGATTTCTCTTTCTTATTTAATTTTAATTATTAGAACAGACAGAATTGAATTGGTCAGTCAATTCTTTTGATCTTCCATTTTTTTTTCTGGAGTTAACCACAAGAAAAGAGGTTAATTACATGAGTTTCAAACTTGAATTTGGATTAATAAAGAATTTAATCCTTTTTTTAGTTTTATCTTTTTTTCCTTACCTTCAGAAGAAAAAAGCATAGGTTCTCACAGCAAAGTAAGATAGATAACTGTATCTTCATCTTTTTCCATTTTATGCCGATCGGTGTTTCAAACATTTTGACTTACTGGAGATGATGATGCATCTTGGATTGACTTATACAATTTTTTCAAGAAGAATAAAGCATCGGCATTTACACTCTTATTAGAATTTTCTGAAAGGTAACTATCTCGATTTCATATATCATATACTTTCATATATGATATATCTATTTCTATAGAATCTTTGAGAAAGACTTTGTTGCTAAAATATCGATATCAAACCCGAAACTTCTGGTGGATGGCCGGTAACTCAAGCAAAGAAAAGAATCGGTTATATTTTTCATATGATCGCATCTCCTCTTATGGATAGACTAATTTTCTTTCTACGATTCCTATTTTTTGATTTTTTTATTAATTTTTTATATGATATTTAATAGTATTCTATTTATATTTATTTTTATATAATAATAAATTATTATATAAAAATAAATAATAGAATTTCCATTTCTTACTAATAATTAATATTAATTATTAGTAAGAATATTAATATAATTTAAGAAGAAGATTCTATAATTATAATATTAGAGAATATAGAATATATTTTTTAATAAATATATTCTATATTTTGAATTGGTTAGTCAATTGAAAGATTCCCCATAAGAATGATTCTTATTAGAATTCGATACTAGTTCTTATGTCAATTGCAAGATTTCTATTTTCAACACTTTCTAAAAACTTTCTAAATAAAAAAGGGGCAAGGTTCATTGGACTAAAAAATGGAAGGAAGAAGGCGAATCAGTATGTTAATCCCTCACCCCATAAATCTGTCCTCCTCCGTGTTCTTGTCCGAATGAAGAAAAAATTGTAGGAGTGAAATCTTAATATGATTTCAAAAAAAAAAAAGCAAGAGCAACAAAGAAAGTCCAAAGAATATGTATTTTTATTTTTCTGTTTTTTAAAAAAGATTAAACAAAAGGATTCGCAAATAAAAGCGCTAATGCCACAACTAGCCCATAAATAGTTAAAGCCTCCATAAAAGCCAGGCTAAGTAATAAAGTACCCCGTATTTTGTCCTCTGCTTTCGGTTGTCTGGCAATCCCTTCTACAGCTTGCCCTGCAGCTGTGCCTTGACCAACTCCAGGTCCAATAGAAGCAAGCCCGATGGCCAACCCAACCGCAATAACAGAAGTAGGAGAAATAATTGGATTCATGATAAGTTTCTCCTATTCCAAATAAAAAAATAAAAAAATAGTTAATAATATAATCAACCAAGAAATTATGAATTTCTTATTTCATTCTTCCTATTTATCTTTATCTAGTCAAAGTGTAATTCAAAAATTCAAACTGAATTACTTCGATTTTTCTTTTCGTTTCTACCCATGTAGTTTTTTGTAAATACATACCATTTTTGTTCTTATCTTATATTTTCGAACCTTTCTTTAAATTCTTCGTTCTTTCTTTTTCTTTATTTCACATTTTTAGTCATTCCATAATTCAATTCACAATTACAACAGATGAAAGGGAAGAGATTTGTTTTTTGAATCTCATCTAAATTTAGAGTAGTCGTAGGACAAATTTAGATATATAGTCATATATAACTAGTGAAAATCTAATATGACATATACAAGTGTTTCTTCCATACCGTAAACTAATTAGTTGTGTCTTAGATTCAACTAATTGGTTTACGGTATGGAAGAAACACATGTATATGTCATATTAGATATTCACCAGCATTACTTCATAATTGAACAGAACTTCATCACTCAGAATTGGACAGAACATCATCCTCAAGTTGATACAAACATTTAACTTCATTGATGTTCAAAATGACAAACTTACAAATCATGACCCACTTACATAATTCAATTTTAGGGTCAGATAACCTAAACATAAAACTCCAAATACATAACCTCACTAAACCCTAAACTACAACAGAAACATAACTTCACTTAGTCCCTAATTTACATCCTCCCAATACATAGTTTGGGTTTCACACCACAAGTCATGGCAAAATACAAATTCAGGAGCAGAGACAATAACAAAAAAATCAGTTTAATTTTCTCAACGAATCTCTCAGCATGAAGCTTCTTTTGAATCTTCCCATTCTTCTTCTTTCCTTATTCTATTACATCAAGAGCATGTGAAACAACATCTGCAACAGCTTGATTTCCACCATCATCTGCAACCGCTTCTTCCATGTCCTCAGCCCATACAAAAAGGTCACACGTTGTGGGCATCTGGGAATTAAAAAAAATATGAAAAAGCTCAGTAGAGGAGAGAAGAATGTTCGGAAGAGGAAAGAAGAAAGAAAGAAAATGAATTTCGAATCAGCCATACCATCCAATAGGGACACCTCCAGAAGAGCTTCCCTTTATTCACACCTTACTTAACCATGTAAAGAATCGCACGGCCACCACAACCACACAACCTCCCTCGCGGTGTGGAAGACGAAGATGCAGAGTGTGCAGCTTTCCCCCTCGAGTTCCCCCTCGATTCTTCATTCCGGCAGCCGCGTCGCATCCTGCTCACTGTCTGGTTTTGATTCGCGATTTGGGGATTAGGGTTTTGATTCTCAGTTCCTTCGTTTTGACGATTGGGGATTTAGGGATTAGGGTTCTACTTCTGTTGACCATAACACGTTATTCCAACAGATTTTCTACCTCTCCTTCGTTTTTTTTTTTCTTTTCTTTTATTTTTTCTTTTAATTTTACCCTTGGCCATGTTGGGTCTTCCACATGGACCACAGTCACAAAAAATAATCACACATCAGCAACCATGTATGCATTTTGGACGGTGTCAACGAATTGAGTAACGGTAGGGACTAATATGACGGTCGGAGAAGACTTATAGGGACTATTTTGTTGTTTATTTGCCTTTAGGGACTAATGTGATAGCGAATCACACTTTCAAGGATTAAAATGACCATTATTATCCCCATAAAGTTGGGCACTGTAGTCGTCCCCTCCGGTAAAAAGAGTGAAAGAAAGTCAGTAATGGACACTTGACCCGTCGCTCAAGAAAGTGTTAAATTTTTTTTGTTTTGCCCAATGTTGCATATTATTATATACTATATATTTTTATTTTTATGTAATATATATACCTACCCATAATTATAATTCAAAAGGGCAGTCCTCCATGTTCACCAACCTAATAGTAAAATATTACTGGTCCCGGTGGAACTTTCACGCGGCACGTGACTCAACTGTGCATTGTTGCTCCCGGTGCATCGATTATTGAAGTTCGCTCTGTTGCTTCGTGGACGTTGCTTTTAATTAAAACAACATTTCATTTTTTTTTTCTACCTTCAGAATTTCCCATCGACCAGCTCAGTTCCTCCGTTTACCACAGCACCGAGATAAAACCAGTATCTGATCTTCTTCTCTCTTTTCAACTCCGGAATTTCTGAAAATGGCCGAGGCATTACTTGGAGTTGTGTTTGAGAACCTGCTATCTCTGGTTCAAAATGAATTTGCGACCATTTTTGGAATCAAATCAAAGGCTGAAAAGCTATCAACCACCTTAGATTTGATCAAGGCCGTTCTTGAGGACGCTGAGGTCAAACAACTAACAAACCGCTCTATAAAGGTATGGCTACAACAACTCAAAGATGCAGTCTACGTGCTCGATGATATCCTTGACGAATGTTCGATCGAATCCCGTCGACTAAGGGGCTCTTCCTCTTTCAAACCAAAGAACATCATGTTTCGCCGTGAGATTGGCAACAAGTTGAAAGAGATTTCACATAGATTTGATGATATTGCTGAAAGGAAGAACAAGTTTCTTTTAAGGGAGGGTGTTACTGTTGGGGAAAGGCCAATTGAAGTGGCGGAATGGCGCCGAACCAGCTCGATTATTGCTGAGCCTAAAGTGTACGGACGAGAAGATGATAGAGAGAAGGTTGTGGAGTTTCTTCTTAGCCAGGCACGGGGCTCTGAATTCCTTTCCATCTATCCCATCGTTGGCTTAGGTGGTGTTGGAAAAACAACACTTGCGCAATTGGTCTACAATGACGATCGGGTGAGTAGAAATTTTCATACAAAAATTTGGGTTTGTGTTTCAGAAACTTTCTCTGTTGAGCGCATTCTGTGTTCCGTTATAGAATCTACCACTAGACAAAAGTGTCGTGCCTTCGATTTAGACGTAATGCAACGAAAAGCGCAAGAACAGTTGCAAGGTAAAAGATATTTGCTGGTTTTGGATGATGTATGGAAAAGAAATCAAGAATTGGAATTAGGATTGAGCCAAGAAAAATGGAATAAGTTGAAATCTGTGTTGTCATGCGGATCCAGAGGCGCTTCCGTTTTAGTTTCCACCCGTGATAAGGATGTTGCCGAAATCATGGGTACATGCCAAGCTCATCATTTGTCTGGTCTCTCTGAAAAGGAGTGTTGGTTGTTGTTCAAACAATATGCATTTCAACATGACAAAGAAGAACGGGCTGAGATTGTAGCAATAGGCAAGGAAATAGTGAAGAAGTGTGGGGGTTTGCCTCTTGCAGCACAAGCATTGGGAGGTTTAATGCGCTCAAGAAGTGAAGAAAAGGAATGGCTTGAAATTAAAGACAGTGGGCTTTGGACTTTACCTGATGATAATTCGATTTTGCCTGCCTTGAGGTTAAGCTACTTATATTTAACACCAACCTTGAAGCAATGTTTCGGTTTCTGTGCTATATTTCCCAAAGATACAGAAATGATGAAGGAAGATTTGATTCATCTTTGGATGGCTAATGGATTTATTTCATCTAGGGCAAATTTGGAGGTAGAAGATGTTGGCAATATGATTTGGAATGAATTGTGCCAAAAATCATTCTTCCAAGACATCAAGATGGATGCTGATTCAGGAGACATTTCTTTCAAGATGCATGATCTTGTCCATGATCTAGCTCAACTTGTTATGGGGTCAGAGTGTATGATTTTGGAGAACACAAACACTGTTTTATCAAGAAGCACACACCATATTAGTTTTGACTATGCTACTTTGATGTCATTCAATAAGGGTGCCTTCAAAAAGTTCCAATCCTTGCGAACATTGTATTTGTTGAAATTTTTTGGCGTCCACAGTTTTTATCATAGTCGCTTCCCAACAAATAGTTCTCTTCGGGTTTTACGCATAAATTGTTCAATGTTACATTCCGTTGAGAGTTTTATTCATTTGAGGTATTTGGAGCTTTATGGTTTTTCATTCGTGGAACCTATATTTGACTCAGTTCATACCTTGCAGAAGTTGGAAGTCTTGAAATTTAAAAGTTTTTGGAAAATTAGTAGTCTTCCTGAACACTTGAGTCGCTTACAAAATCTCAGACACCTTATCATTGAAGATTGTGATTTTTTGTCTCGTTTGTTCCCTAACATTGGAAAGTTATCTTGCCTACGAACATTAAGTGTATTCATTGTCAGTCGAAAGACGGGGCATAGCTTGGCAGAGTTACATGATCTAAAGCTGGGAGGAAAACTGAGCATTGAAGGCCTAAAAAATGTTGCCAGTTTATCTGAAGCTCTAGAAGCCAATTTGATGGGTAAAAGAGACCTCCAAGAAGTATGCTTGTCATGGGGCAAGAGTGAAAAATTTACCGAGAGACTTGCTATTAGTGCAGAGCAAGTAATTGAAGTACTTCAACCTCATTCAAATCTCAAGAGGTTGAAAATACATCTCTATGATGGACTATGCTTACCAAGTTGGATCGAAACTCTAAGTGGTTTAGTTTCTCTTAAACTTGATGGTTGTGCCAACTGCGTGCATCTTTCACTACTTGGTAAACTCCCATCTCTAAAAAAACTCTATTTATGCCAGATGGATAATGTGCAGTACATGGATGATGATGAATCTCGCGATGGTGTGGAGGTGAGGGCTTTCCCATCTCTAGAGGAACTCTCCTTAGATGGGTTACCAAACTTAGAGCGGTTGTTGAAAGTGGAAAGAGGAGAGATGTTCCCTCGTCTTTCTAATTTGACCTTCATCCATTGCCCTAAACTTGTGTTGCCACACCTTCCATCTGCTAACTACCTCTTTGTAGATGGATGTAACAGTGAGTTACTGAGGCCAATCTCTAGTTTCTATGGTCTTACCACTCTTCACCTTAACAGAAATGAAGACGTGACATCCTTTCCAGAGGGGATGTTCAGAAACCTGACTTCTCTTCAAATTCTGACAATAACTGGTTTCCCAAAATTGAAGGAATTACCAAATGAACCCTTCAACCTAGCTTTGGAGCGTCTATGTATTGTTCGTTGTGGCGAGCTTGAGTCTTTACCGGAGCAAATATGGGAAGGTCCACAATCCCTTCGAACCATCGATATTGTTGGATGTGAAGGATTGAGATCCTTGCCGGAAGGTATCCGACACCTCACTTCACTTGAGGTTTTGACTATTCGTGGTTGCCCAACATTAAAGCAGCGATGCAAGGAGGGAACAGGGGAGGACTGGGACAAGATAGCGCACATTCCAAAATTACTGATTTGGTAGAAAGAAGAAAGAATTTACACTTTTGGAGAGCATTGATTCAACTTGTTTATTCTTATATGCTTCCAGCACCATCGTTCTTCCCTTTTGGTTTGTTGCTTCTTTCAATTCTCCACATTTCCACCCAATCCGGTAGGTTCTCTCTTCTCCTTCCCTCCTTCTTTTGATTGTGTTTCTTATTATGTAGTAACAATCTCTTTTACTGTGTTTGCAGGATATGACACTCTTGGGTCTTGTCTCTTCACTGTGTGTGTGTTTCATCTGGTTGAATTGTTAAGGCCAATGATCTGCTATAGGGATTTGTGATTTCTGATTGAGTCTCAATCGACCAATTATGTCAACCTTATGGATCAGATTATCGTTATTGCATCTCCACGTACTACCATTAATTAATGCTGGAATTGACATGGTATCGATCTTCATTTCCCATACTATTTTAACACAGTTACACAGACTGCTTGATTTCATTTTAAATTTGTATATTCACGAAAATATGCAAGTGATGTCCCTAGTAAATATGAAATATTTATGGAAGAGTTAACATCTCAACTTCCTATAACTGACAGATCTGTGCTAGATATGGGGTCCGTTTGTTTTAGATTCGGGTAGAATTGATTGTGAAAAATCTTGTTGAAAAAAATTGATTTTAAAAAATTCGAGTTTAAAAAAATTGATTTGTGTTTGGTAATGATAGTTTAAAAGTGAATTCAAAAGAATTGATTTGTGTTTGGTAATGATAGTAGAATTACTTTTGATGTGTAAATATAAAGATTTTTGTGAGTCTCACACCTAGAATCAATTCTACCAAATGGAAAAGCTTAGATGTTGTTGCTTCTTCTAGAATTGATTCTGGAGTGCAAACGGGATTCTAAAATTTGCTAAAATCTAAAACAAACGCCTGAATATTAATTAAAAAAATGCTGGAATCGATTTTGGGGTCCAAACTGGATTCTAAAATCTTAAACAAACAGGCACATAGTTGGTTGCAAGGTAAGGAAAGTTCAGCTCGTAGTGAGTTTCTCTTTCAAGTGCTTAGGCTGCATTCACATGATTTTATTTCAATATTTTAACATATATTCATGTCTGATCAAGCTGAGTTATTTTGACATATATAATGAACCTTTAGTAGGCTTTCTTTTACACTATGTTTGGATGGGGGGAATGGAAAGTTTTTTGGAAAATGTAAAAAGTGTGTATGGGTAAATGTGACAGGCCAATCATAGTGTGACACATCAGTAATTTTACACTTTAATCAATAAACTTTCTTTCCTCCCACTTTCTTGGCTACCAAACATAGACTTAGGGTTGCTATACTTTCATTCATTATTCATTACTATTCTTTATGCTGCTTTGGGAGAGTTCATGTCAACTCTTGCACGAGCACACAAAGTATATAGACACAACAAATAAAAAACTAAAGATAACATTAAAACAATATCAGTGAGGTCTTTGTTGACTTTGTCAATTAATGTTATTTTAACCATATGTATGTCTATTACTTCAGTTTTAACCATAGCTTTTTCTTTTGTAACCTTATTGGGTTGGATACTTGGTTGAGGAAGTCTTTATATGACTACAATTCAGGCACATTTATCATGGATGCTGCTGTTACTGATGCTGTGGATGTGGAACATGAAACAGAAGTTATTATTTACTAGCAGTATGAATCAAACAGACAACATAGAATGTAGTGAATTTTCTATTTCCATTGTTACTTCTTGTTGGTGAAGGCAGGCCCCTATGCTGAGTATGGCGGTGACAATTCAGAACTAGTAATCCCGTTTAGTGGAGCTGGAATCATAAACTTGGTTGCTGATAAAATCCCAATACAATTTGTATGATCATGACATTTGCTTTGATGAACTTTGGTCAATCGAATAAGGTCATCTACATTCAGGGCCATTTTCTGAGAATGGCCTTAATTGCATATATGAATTAGAATGGCTTATTCAGTATCCCATGTCATGTATTGGATACTTGAGAATTTCACTTTTCTATTCTTGTTAAGCCTTGCTGATCTCATATTATTGTCGACAGGACATGTTCTTTCTTTACCGTTTCTATTTGTCCATAAATGACTAAATTATTGACCTTATTGCATGTATTCTTGTTTATTCCCAAGAATTAGTTTGAATTACAATTGCATCATCTGATGGGATATGATGCACCCACTTTCCATCATTTTCCTTTTTTTTTGTCGACCGGCTAAGAAGCCTGGATACTTGATACGATACGGATACGGGGATATAGAAAAATTTTGAAAATCAAAATACGATACAACCAAAATACTGTAATAAAAATTTAATTTTAAATATATAAATATATAAATGCACAAAATATAAACATATTTAAAGATGATAATAAAGAGATATTCACATTATTAATTGCTAATTGTTCATGTAAAGATATTAATAGTCAATAGATGATGATCACACTTTACAAAAAAGATAATTGTGATCATAACAAGTGAGCATAGTTACATATCTTTTTCCCACCAAAATCAAAAAATGTTCTTTCTCCTATGAACATGTCACAAAAGATATACAATTTCCCGGTCCAACTTAGAATATAGCAAAAAAAAAATCATTAGTCCTATTCAAAAGATGCTAAGCCGTATTGAAGCCGTATCTGAATATGCTAAGCCGTATCGTAGACATATCGTAAGCCTTTCTAGACGTATCTGAATATGGTAAGTCTCATCGGAGCCGTATCTATACTGTATCTAATATATTTTTTTAAAAAAAATAAATAAAAAATATTAGATACTTGTAGGATACGTATCAGGACGTATCAGACATGTATCGGTATCAGATACCGATACTTTGGCATTTTTGAAGTATAGCTGACCGGTATTTCCTTAAGCATAGATGTGAAACTAATCCTCAGACTTGGGTATTAGTTTAGTAAAACTATTCTATTTAGCATTTAAACGTACATTGCATGCAAATTAAAGCAGCGTAGTGTGTCATACTTTTTCACATCCCTTTGACAAGACTTCTCATTAATAACTAGTTGAGAGAACATATGCTAAACTCGTGTTCAGCACGGGTGACAAATAAAAATGGTAGATAGTGTAGTTAAGCTTTTGGTGAAAAAATTGTTTTTGGCCAAAAAACGGATAAAAGAGCTTTTACTATGTGTCATTAGTGTAGTTAAGTTTTATAAATAAATAATAGATTCTAGTTGCAAGAAACTTGAACTTCGGTTCCAAAGTTTTATTTTAATTTTGATTCATCAGAAGCAATTTAAGGGACAATCTTGATTCACTTGAAGCTAATGTAGAGTCAAAGATATATAAGCACTGAGGGAGCTTGAGGAAAAAATCAAGCAAGCTGAAAAAATTGTTTCGAAAAAGAAAAATGATATTTGTGCACACAATTTTGACACAAATACGCGACACCGTATGTTCGTACGTGTATGGACATACACGGACCGTATGTCCGTACATGTACTGACAAGTTTTTTTTTTCAAATTTTTTTTTGTAAATTTTTTTTTCCCCGAAAAAATAATTTTTCAAGATTTGACATTAACCAGATAATGAATAGCATTAACCAGATATTTGAACGTGATTAACCAAATAAGAAAATGAGATCATTAACCAGATAATGAATAGTATTAACTAGATATTTGAACTTGATTAACCAGATAAGAAAATGGGATGTCCAAAGTTTCAGGATTTTGCATTAACCAGATAATGAATAGCATTAACCAGATATGTGAACGTGATTAACCAGATAAAAAAATCTGTAATATTGTGTCCCGTATTTGTGTCCCATTATTGTGTCCAAATAACTGGACCGTTCCAAAAATGATTCATTACCGAAGTAAATGTAAGTTCTATGTGTTTTGATGCCGGAAGTATTCCTTACTTTGAGGTGGGTAACACCCCTTACCCTATAATCAATAATATATACATTTAAAAATAAACTCATTGAATTCTCCTACAAATGGCATCCTAATATCGTTTTGACATTTAATTAGCAGCCACATTTACAATCCATTCAGCATTCCTGTCCACAATGATGCCATCATCAGCAATTACGTCGACATGTTTATAAGAACCAGCTGTTACCACAATTTTAATTACAAATAACTATTAAAGGAAATGTTATAAAAAGTAAAATTATGTTAATTCAATTAGGAGAATATGTCGATATCGCTGTTGAGACCAAAATCCCATCCCAAACCATTGGGACAGCAGTGATCGAGATCAAGTGTTAACACCCCAAGTCAAACGTAATTAATTATATACATTAAGTGAAACGATTTTTTTTCAATGCATTGATTAATATTGTTGAATTGTTATTCTGTTTATTCGTTACAGATGTGATCGAAATGGCCCTATTATCAACCAAATCGGCCACAATTAATTTTCTTCCATAACTGTTATTATTTTGTTTGAACACATTTATTTATATTATTGATTTTTAATTTTGAGTTTAAAACCATTCCATGATAACATCAATCATTAACACACTATAAAATGCTATTCAGGGAAGTAGCTAAATCATATTCAACAAAAGTTTTTGTTTTCGTTTTTACCACCCCTAATATTTCGTCTACTATGGCTACAGAATTCGATTTGATATCTGAAATTCGTCCTGATCGTGAAAACTGGAGTTTGATTGTACGGGTTGTCAGGATGTGGTGTGTTCCACATCACAATGACCACAATTATTCTTATTTATGAGGGATTTATACTGCTGTTTCTTCGATCCAACATTGACTATTTTGAGTTTGTATGTTGATAACAGGTTTCGATTCCAGAATACTCTATTTGGATCCTATGTGGATGAGTTGAACTCATTCATAGCCTCTGGTGAATCATCAAATGCTGTGGTAGCTGTACTCTTTGCCAAGTGTAAAGAGTTTAATGGTAGTTTATTCAGTGTTTGACTTTTATTTTATAGCGCTTAAATTCCGAAATTACTTACCATGAATTTCTAACTCAAATAAACCTGTTCTTCAGAATTCTATCAAGGCTTCCAAACTATTATTTAATCCTGACATATCTGAGGCTGATGCTCTGAGGAAAAGGTTATATACTGTTCTAATCTTACTTTTTGATTTTGCAATTTTCATAATGTGTAGGATTGTTGATTATTGATATAGTGTAAATCTTATTTTAGGATCGCTGAAAATCCCGACTCTCCTATTATGGCTGTGAGTCAACTTGGGCACTCTCCAAAAATTAGTGAAGAAGAAGATTTTCTGTCACTCACCAAAAGGATGACCATTGGTGAATTGAAAGAATACAAGGAGGTTGACATTAACAGTTTCTAAAAGTATTATTGTATTTTGTTATATTTGATTGTTATTGTCTGAACTTATTCAAGAACTTTCAACACCATATGTACAGGAGGCTATTTTTGCTGTAATTGATGGGGTCAACTGCATAGTTGATGAAGATAACTGGTGGTACACTGCATGTCGTTGTAACAAAAATGTTTATGCTGATTCAAACATGTTTTTTTGTGAAAAATGCAATCGTCATGTTGTGAATGTTGTCCAAAGGTATCAATGGTTAATATTTTACAATATTGAATGTTGGTTTTCTGAATTTAAATCATAAGTTCGTTTACAATCTTATGTCAATAGCGTATTTGAATTAACATTAATCTTATTTGTGCCACGGGAATAGGTATCGTCTTCAGCTGCGAGTTATTGATGACACAGATTCTGTCACATTCGTCCTGTTTGATAATACTGCAACTATATTGCTGAATTCTTCATGTGCTGGATTAATTGAGGCAATGAACAAGGTGACGATTCTTTTAATCATTTTTTCGATAACGATTGATTAATAAATAAATATTTCCAATGAAATCTGACTGAGTTTATAAATTCGTTCTAATTCTAATGGAAGTTTTTTATCATACAGCTGCCGGAAGCAGAAACACCCCCAGGTGTGATCTCAGCATTGGTGGGAAAAAAAACTATTTGTTTAAGATAGAGTGTCCACTTAAGAATGGTTCACGTTATGAGAGATCATATCGTGTAAAACGTGTCTGCACTGAACCTGAGATCATTGACAAGTTTCAAAAGAAATATACATATCAGGTATCCCTAACATATTTTGTTTTTCATCCAGTTTTTATTTTTCATGTGACACATGAATAATCACTTTTCTTCACAGGAAACTGAAGCATTTGAGGTTGGAGCTATCAGAACACCTGATGTTGACATGGGTAGTGCTGTCGCCCAAGTACGTAACAAATAATATACTAAGATAATAAAATTATGGACAAATGTGCCTAAACGAAACAAACTCATTTTTTATATATATGTAGGATTTACTGGTCAAATTTGCTGAGGCAGACAATGACAAAGGAAAGAACCACGCTGTTGTTAGAGTTGTGGACTTAAGTGGTGATACACAGGGAAGCCCAACCATTACTAAGTCCTGCCCATTTGCCACGCCCAACTTGGCCAATAGTATTGAAATGCTCTTAAAGAAAAAGATCAAAATAGAGAAGGACTAGATTGGTCAATGAGTTTGATACATTTTGCTAATGATTTTTGAATAAGTGTCCGAGTTGTGTCCTGTTTTAAGGTTTCTGTCTTTTTGTGTTCTGGATGTGTCTGTCGTGTCCTCTTTCGTTTTTGTATGCCATTGAAAAAATATGGCTTTCAATTATAATAATACAAGTATTTGGGTGTTCTTACTATATTTGGTATTTTCTATTTCTAATTTATGCTTAGTAGCATTTTATTTGTATTAATGAAACAAAATGAACGTGAATACAAGAAGGGGGGTTGAATTGTGTTGAAAACTTTTCGCAAACTTTAAGTTAAAAACACTTAAAACAAAAGTTTTTCAAAACTGTTTATCTATCGGATGCTGGAAATAATCGGACGCTAGAAAAGCAGTTTGTGAAAACTTATTTTTAACAAACCAAGATAAAGAGAAATAGAAAGCTATAAAGCAAAAGACACAGAGATTTATACTAGTTCACTACCAAACTGGTAGCTACGTCTAGTCCCTTCGTTCCTGAAGGATTTTCCACTATAATCAACCTGATTACAATTTCCTCAAGAGTATTCTTCTGTCACAACTTGACAATACTCTCAACTTCTCAAAACGACTCAGTACAGTCGAGCCTTTGAGGATACAGCCTTAACTAGGCCAAAACAACTTTTACAAGTGAGTTGAAATACAGTCAAAAATTAACTCTCATAGAGAGGATAAAAGATTAAGCTCAACTATAGAAAAACTTTCTAAAAGAAAGGGTCGGACGCTGAGTTCAGTTCTTGTAGTCCAGAGACTTAGCACGAAACTTGATTGCTCACAGAAGCAATGCTTTCAGAGTATTGACTCTTTGTAATGTATAGCAATCAGAGCTTGTTCTTAGCAAATAAGGCAATATACTCTTGTACAGTTTTGGCAGTTTTCCAGCAGTGTTTCGGCAGTATCTCCACTACTCTTCAATGGATACCATGAGGTATATATAGGAGTTCCAAGGATATTACCGTTACGGTAAAAATGGCTCTTTTCCATTGAGTGAGGTAAATTCAAAAAGCTGTCTCTTTCTTCCTTTCCAGAGAATATCCCAGTAGTACATATTATCGTTTTCGTACTACATTGCTTTTCACAATTGCTTGTACGATTTTTGTCTTTTAGCTAAAGGTGTCACCTTTGATACCTCGTACAACAATTTTAGCGCTCAGAATCAATTTCGAAATTCGTTCCAGAAACTTCTGAGAGGAAGAGCAGCAACGTGACTAACACGTGATTTGAAATGAAGTTCAGACGCTCGCTCAGAATCGGAAGTTCGGACGCTTGTAGCAATTGGATAAGCCTAGTGTCATAAAGAGAAAATTCCAGACGCTCACAAGGATGAGCCGGATGCTGACACATGGAATGTATCCTTCTCTTGAGAATTACTTTCTTCTTGCTTGAGTGGCTTAGAATATATGTATTATTAGTATCTGCACACTTCAAGAAATGTTAGAACATAAATTGTTCTCTTGTGAATACTTTGTTATCATCAAAATTAATGAGGGTCTAAACTTCTCAATCGTTTAGGTTCCAACAATCTCCCCCTTTTTGATGATGATAAACATCTAAGGTAGATGAACAATTTAGTTTAAAAAAGACATCAAGGGTCTCCCCCTGAATTTAACAGTTTAGATATATATATATATATATATATATATATATATATATATATATATATATATATATGAACAATTCAGGTATTAAGGCAATTTTTGGTAAACAAATTCATTTAAGTGATTGCGAAAAATCCGTAGATGTATCAGAGCATATATTTAATAAAGTGAGATCCGATGCTGATTATATACCAAATAGATTGATTTAATCAAATTTATTTCATTGTACCAAAATTTATTAAACATTATAAGAGTACTAGATCAATGAATATTAGCGCACACAAATGCTATGTATGAAATGCTATGCATGATACTTTAGTTCCAGTGTATCCATCGGACAGTGAACATCGGATGGTGAATTATCAGATTTTCACGTGTTCAATATACCTTTCTTTCGTGTTCATCATACCTTTCTTTTACTCCCCCTTTTGTCATCAGACAAAAAGAGTGTAAAAACACATCATAGTCAAAATAAGACTTAGAAAAATTTGAATAGAAATTAGATCAAAAATAATTATATATATAAGTATATCAACCAAATAGAACAGATTTTATATAACACACAAGTAAAAAAAAAAATTCAAGGGTTTGGAAGAGGTGGAGGTGGGATATTGAGACGTTCATAGAGTAACTTCAGTGCAGTCTCCAGCTGAGTGACCTTCAAGTTTGTAGCCTTCATTTCTTCAAATTCTGCTTTGGGAATGGTGACCATCTCAACTGCAGAAGTAGAAGTAGAAGGTCCAGCTTCTGGTACAGGTGCAGACTTCATCTTCTGATGCTCTGCTAGCACCCAGTTGGATATCTTCAGTCTCAAATCCTTCTTCCTTTGAGCTCTTAAAAAGAATGCATCATTTGGTATAAACCATTTGATGAAATTTCCAAGTCTTCTGAGCTCTGATTCTGTCTGAATCTCCCATTGATGCTTCACATCTTCTGGATACAGCAAATTCATGAAGATGGTTTCTCTGTGTAGAACAACATCAGCAGTGTAAGAGTCAAACCCATTCCCAGCGTCTTCTCCCCATAAACTTATGATAAAGACACTCAAAGCTTCACAAGTGAAGGAGAGTTCTTCATTTTCTGCCAGGTAAATTCTTCTCAGATTTTCCCTGTCATCTTCTTCTAGCACTAGGGGGTCGAGGCATGGTAATATGGCTTTGTCTTTCCAAGACTCAGACCATTGACTCCAAGTAAATCCAATGTCGAAGTGCTTGGTCACAGCAGTCCATTGGTCATATATCTTCATGCAGTCAAAAGGTCTGATTACTGAGCATCTGAACATATCATCGAAGTACACTGTTCTAAGATTGATGTCAGTAACTCTGCTGATTGTCCCAACAGTTGGAATAGTAGCCTTCTCAGCATTGCAGCAGTTTGAGGAGCCAGTTCTCCATTCATCTTTCTTCAGAAGTCGGGTAAAACCTTACGGCATGATCCTCGAGAGATCTTGGCAATCGGAAGGGAGAATTCCTTAAGATTGTACTTTGTAGGTGCCTTCTCATATTCCTTTAGCTCGATCTTGCGAATGGCTGCTTGCCGGGCGAGTTCCTTAGTTTCCAGGGGATAGACCAAGGTAGCCACCTTTGTCTATCTGGTACTATCTTATGAAGCAGGATGATGGGTCTCGATATTGTCCTATGACTTCAAGCCTTTTACGCTCAAGGCGATTGTGCCATGAAGGCGACTTCTTCATCTGTGATCCACCTTCCACATTCTTCCAACGTGAGTGGTTCGGTGTGGTAGGGATCTAGGAAGATCAACATAGAAGGAATTGCTGCCTTCAGGATCTTTGGTCTCAACCTTCCTTTAAATGACATTTGGAAGTGGTCTTCTCCATCCTTGAAGGTTGCACTTATTGAGCGGCAATTTCCAATCTAGCGACTCAGAGGTGAAGGTTTTTAAATGCCATGTGGATGGACGATCGTAGATGCTATGATATATCTCATACTTAACAAACTGTGGTTTGTATGAGATATTCTTCTTTCCACCAGCATCTGTAGGTCTAAGGGTAAGGGTAAGTAAGGTGGGAGTGGTTTTGGTGATTTTGTAGGCTTTTGGTGAGTAGGGTTTGAAGGGATTAATGGGAGGTATTTTGAAAAGGAGGTTAAAGGGATGAGAATGAAGCTTGGAAATGTATGTAGTGAGGGAGTTATATGTGGAGGTTTGAGGTGATGAGATGGTGAGTGTATTGAGTGCGTGTTTGGGTAAGGTGTTTGGGAGTTATGGAGGTTTTCTGTACACGGGTTTGAGTGTTTGGTGGTTGTGCAACAGATATTGGTGGAGCAGGAATGGTATCATCAGATGCAAAAACAGATACAGACTCATCAGAAGAATTCAGTACCTTTGGTTCAGGTTCAGATTGCCTGACCAATCTTTTGAGCTTTTGTCTGGGGGCAGTTGCTGGAGGTGGACGCTGAATTTTCTTCTATAAACCGGATGCTGAGACTTGCTTCTCAGCTTCTGGTTTGCTCATTTTTCTCAGAACCTGACTGATGGGAACTCGGTCCTCATCTTCTGGTTCTTCAACAGTAGGTGCAGGAGCCACCTTCTGTTTTGTTCTTCTGGTCTCTTGTGAAGGAGACTCAACAGTTCTTTTCACACCAGTCATTGAGCTTCTGGTGGTTTCTTTTCAGCTTCCTCTTCCTGTGGCTCTGTTTTCACCTTCTTGATCATGGACCCAGTGATCAGTTTCATTCTGACCAGACTGTTGACTCCAAAGGTGTCAGGAATCACAATGCTCTCAGTACCAAAATACTTCGCCTTTTCTTGATCTGGTAAAGTAGTCAGCTTGTTTATGACCAGACTCTTAATCATCATTTTAGTGAGCAGGACACCATAAGGAATGCACTTGTTGGTGTTCTTCTTGTCAGCAACACCTTTTCTCGAGTTAACTAGTGCATTAAGCAGGTTGTTGTAGATCAACCTTGGCAGGTTTACCTTGTTACCAGCCATGAAGTGTCTCATGATGAACTTCTGTTCATAGTTGACTATGTCACTAGAGCCAGCCTTCAACAAGACGCTCTTGGTGATTATTTTGTGAAGAACTCTGAAATGACTCTTCAGATTCTTTGCAGTAGGAGTTTCACCAGATTCTTTCAACTGCTTGTAGTTCTCAAACAGATCATCATTGACCTTCTCAATGCCATGAAATGCGTCAGCCCAATCTGTATAGAAGACGAGACCTTCACAGGGACAACCAGTGACTTCAGAGATATTGTTGATGGTAAAAACAAACTTGTAGCCTCTCACGGTTCCTTCAAAAATACCACCTTTGTGTAAACGAGCATTGTCCCAAAATTCTTTGATAGCCGTCACTAGAACCTCAACCTGGTTCCAGAAGAAATAGTGTTCCCAGCCCATTGCCTTGAAACCACTGTAGAAGTCGAAGCCGTAGAGTTTGAAGTTCTCTAAATCAACACGATTTTCCAACAAGACTTTTCCTTCAGCCATGGTGTCGTAGATAGCCGTATACTCAGAGGTTGTTACACCAGCCATGATTGTAGTTGAGATGAAGGTGATGGAGGTTTTAGGGTTTAAACACACACACAGAGAGATAGAGAGAAAGAGAGAACGAGTACGGTTTTGCAGAAAATGCAGAGTGGAGCGAAAAATGTGGAGTAGTGGAAAAGTTAATAGAGAATGGTACAGTTCTTTTTCAAAATATCGCTTCGTATTTTCTCATAAAAATAAATCAAAAAAATAAATAAAGATTCGCCTTTTCAATAAATGCAGACGCCAAAATAAAAGTAAAAGATTTTATTGAAAACGTAAATAATCATGACTCAGTAGATATGATGAGACGTTTGAATCCTTAACACGTGTGACACGTGTGGGTGTGGTTGGACGCACGCAACCGACTTACCGGATGATGAGTTATGATGCATATGACAAATAAGATGCTTATGCACAAATATGCTTATGTCATATCAGATGCTGAGATTTAGTTTATTATCAGACGCTGAGATTAATCATTCTTCTATAAGATGAAAGTTTAAATTTCTTCTTATAAAATTGAATCTATCTTCAGCAAGGGGTTTGTAAATATGTCAGCCCACTGATGATCAGTGTCTACAAATTTTATTTCTAAAATACCCTTCTGAACATAGTCTCTTATAAAATGATGCTTAATCTCAATGTGCTTTGCTCTAGAATGCAATATAGGATTTTTAGTAAGACATATGGCAGATGTATTATCACAGAAGATAGGAATGTTACTCTCTTTTATCAGGTAGTCTTCAAGTTGATACTTCATCCACAGAAGTTGAGAACTGCAACTTGCTGCTGAGATGTATTCAGCTTCTGCTGTTGAGAGTGCAATTGTGCTTTGCCTTTTGCTTGACCAAGACACAAGATTAGCTCCAAGGAACTGGCAGCCTCCACTTGTGCTTTTTCTTTCAATTCGATCTCCAGCAAAGTCAGCATCACAGAAACCTACTAATTTGTAATCTTTTGATTTCTTATAAAGCAAACCAAGATTAGTAGTTCCTTGCAAATATCTAAATATTCTTTTAACAGCACTTAGGTGTGATTCTCTAGGATCTGATTGAAACCTAGCACACATGAGCAGAACATAATATCAGGTCTTGAAGCCGTAAGATAAAGTATAGATCCAATCATACCTGCATGCAGCTTCTGATCTACCTTCTTACCAATTTCATCTTTACTAAGAGTGCGGTAGGATGCATAGGTGTACACATAGGCTTGCAATCCAAAGCATCTTGAATTTCTTCAATAATTCTTTGATATATTTGCTTTGATGAATATAAATACCATCACTGCATTGCTTGATTTGTATTCCAAGGAAGAACTTTAATTCTCCCATCATGCTCATCTCAAATTCAGCCTGCATAAGCTTAGAAAATTATTTGCAAAGGCTTTCATTAGTGGCTCCAAAAATGATATCATCAACATAGATTTGAACAAGTATGAAATGCTTGTTTGAGGTTTTTCTGAAAAGAGTAGTGTCAACTAAACCTCTTGTAAATCCATTTTCCATTAAAAAGGAACTTAGTCTATCATACCATGCTCTGGGAGCTTGTTTAAGACCATATAGAGCCTTTTTAAGTTTAAAAACATGTTCTGGAAATTCAATATCTTCAAAACCAGGAGGTTGTTTAACATAAATTTCCTCAGTTATAAAACCATTTAGAAAAGCACTTTTCACATCTATTTGATATAGTGTTATCTCATGATGTGCTGCAAATGAAAGTAAAATGCGAATAGCTTCTAGTCTTGCAACAGGTGCAAAAGTTTCAGTGAAATCAATACCTTCTTCTTGTGAGTAGCCTTGAGCAACTAACCTTGCTTTATTTCTCACAACTTTACCATCTTCATCAAGCTTATTTCTAAATACCCATTTAGTACCAATAGCTTGCTTATCTTCTGGTAGAGTGACTAGCTTCCATACATCATTCCTTTGGAACTGATTTAGCTCATCTTGCATTGCTAGAATCCACCCTTCATCTTCCAAAGCTTGATCAATCGTCTTAGGTTCCATCTCAGAGAGAAGTGCAAAATCGGCATGCTCCTTGAAAGAGGATCTGGTTCGTACTTTGTCACCAGGTTCTCCTATGATTTGATCTTTTGGATGATTGGTTTTGTACTTCCAGCTTTTTCTTGCTTCAGCTTCCGCTTGAGTAGAATTCTTCGTCTTGTCACCACCAGATGATGAAGATGTATGTTCACCGTCTGACTTGTCACCAAGATTTAATTCTGAAAATAACTCATCTAGCTCTGACATAGCAGTGTCAGGCTTCTTATCATCAAACTTGACATGAATGGACTCTTCAACTGTCAAAGTTTCTTTGTTGTATATTCTAAAAGCTTTAGATCTTTCAGAATATCCCAAAAAGATTCCTTTGTCAGCCTTGGAATCAAACTTACCAAGCTGATCTTTAGTATTCAAGATATAACAAACACAACCAAAAGGATGAAAGTAAGAAATGTTTGGTTTTCTACCTTTCCACAATTCATAAGGAGTCTTATTCAAAATAGGTCTTATATAAATTCTATTTTGAATATAACAAGTCGTGTTTATCGCTTACGCCCAAAAAATGTTTAGCAATATCAGCTTCATTGATCATGGTCCTGGCCATTTCCTGGAGGGACCTATTTTTCCTTTCTACAACACCATTTTGTTGAGGTGTTCTAGGAGAGGAGAAATTGTGGGAGATGCCATTTTCTTCACAAAATTTTTGAAAGTTCTCATTTTCAAATTCTCCCCCATGATCACTTCTAATAGAAGAAATACAGATGCCTTTTTCATTTTGAACTGATTTGCAGAAAACAGTAAATACCTTAAAAGACTCATCCTTGTGGGCAAGGAATTTAACCCATGTCCATCTAGTAAAATCATCAACAATGACTAATCCATATTTCTTTCCAGTTAAAGAGGCTGTCCTTGTGGGACCAAAAAGATCAAGATGTAAAAGTTCAAGTGGTCTCGAGGTTGAAACAACATTTTTTAAATGAAAGGAAGTTTTAACTTGTTTTCCTCTTTGACAAGCATCACACAGGGCATCAGATTGGAACTTAAGATTTGGTAAGCCTCTAACAAGATTGTGCTTGTTTAATTTTGAGATTAACCTCAAGTTGGCATGACCTAATCTTTTGTGCCAAATCCATTGCTCATCTTCAACAGACATAAGACACTTGACATCTTGTTTTTCAAGTTCAGAAAGATCAACTTTATAAACATTTTGTTTCCTCTTTGCTGTAAAGAATATAGATCCATCGTTTTTGCTTTTTACTAAACATCCAGTTTCTGTAAAGATGACTTCATAACCATTGTCACATAATTGACTTATGCTCAATAGATTATGTTTTAGTCCTTCAACATATAAAACATTATCAATAGAAGGAAGAGAGCCTTTACCTATGCGACCAATTCCAACTATTTTACCTTTCTGGTTTCCTCCGAAACCAACGAATCCAGCTTCTCTAGGTCTTAGTTCTTGGAACATATGCTTTTCTCCCGTCATGTGACGCGAGCATCCACTGTCTAAGTACCAAGATTGGTGTGTTGACTTTGTTGCTAAGCATGTCTGCAACATAGACTATTTTATCTTTAAGTACTCATATCTTTTTGGGTCATTTCTTGTTAGTTCTTGAAGGAGGCTTATCCTTCGCAGTTTTAAAAACATTACATGCACTTTTCAAATGACCAGATTTATTGCAGTAAGTACAATTTAAGCATTTACTATGACTATGGGATTTATCAGATGCTGAATCATTTTCCAAAAGGGGTTCATCTGATATATAACCAAGACCATGAGTTGTCGTTTTACTGACACCCCAGATCATTGAAGCTTGCTTGCTACGAGTTACGCTCTCTGCAAGAAACTTTTGAAATGCTTGTTCATAGTCATTTGATTTGCAGTTAGGATTGCCTGTAACTACAGAACTCTTAGCTTGAGAGCTCTCAGCTTCTGGTTGCTTGTTAGCTTCCAGACGCTGGTTATCCACCAGACGCTGATTTTCAGTTTTCAGCTTCTGGTTCTTTTTATTGAGTACAGAGTTTTCACTACGTAAAGAATGAAAATCTTGTGATAGTTTTAAAAATTTCTTTTTCAAATTCTTATACTCAATAGAGAGATTGGCAGAGTCCTTAAGAAGATCATCAAAAGCAAGTTGAAGTTCAGAGTAGGAATCATATACTATTACCTCTTCAACTTCTTCTTCTGAGTCAATGTCGATTATGCCGCCATGAGGGCATTGTGAGCTTCTTTTTCTTTATCTTCCTCAGAGGAGGATAAGTCAAGATCTTCCCATGTTGCCATGAGACCTTTCTTCTTTTTCTTGAAGGAGCTTCTTGTGGGCTTTTCTTTAAGATTAGGACACTCGGATTTGAAATGTCCAGGCTTCTTACATTCATAGCAAATGACTTGGGCTTTGTCCTTGTCTTTGCTCTCCTTCTTGTCCTTTGCATCTTTCTTCCAAACTTCCTTCAAGTTTCTTTTCTTCCACATTCTCTGGATCTTCTTAGATATGAATGCTAGCTCATCGTCTGATCCATCGAATCTCCTACGAAGCTTCATCATCGATTCTTCTTCTTGACTGAAAAGCTTTAGAAGTACTAGGTTTATGTTGATTAACTTTTAAAGCAATAGACTTACTCTTCTTGGTAGGTTCTTCTTCATTTAGCTCAAGTTCATGAGCTTTCAAAGAACTCATAAGATCTTCAAGCCGAAGAACATTTAGATCTTTTGCTTCTTGAATAGCAGTGACTTTGGGTCTCCACTGCTTAGTCAAGCTTCTCAAGATCTTTCTCACATGATCAGGTGTAGTATAACTTTTTCCAAGGGCCTGCAACCCATGAACAAGTGTTTGGAACCTTCCAAACATAGTTTCAATGTTCTCTCCATCTTCCATTCCGAATAGCTCATACTGGCGTACCATCATGCTAGCCTTTGTTTCTCTTACTTGGGCAGAACCCTCATAAGACAACACAAGAGAATCCCAGATTTCTTTGGCAGTATCAAACTTACCACATTTATCATATTCTCTTTCTGTCATAGCACAGATGAGAATAAATCTAGCCTTCTGATGGGTTTGATATCTCTTTTTCTGATCATCAGACCAGTTTTCCCTAGGTATTGCAATGCCAAGGGCATTAGCGGGAGAAATGTATCCGCTTTCAACTATATCCCACAAATCAAGATTTTGTGCCTCAAGGAATGCTTTCATCTTATCTTTTCAGTAATCAAATTTTTCTCCATTGAATAGAGGAGGACGGTTCATATGACCACCTTCAGTAGACATGTTCACAAAATAGGATCTTTTCTCTTGACACTGTTAAGTGCTCAACCAAGAGGCCGAGCTACGGTACCAGTGAGCGTGAACACAAGAAGGGGTTGAATTGTGTTGAAAACTTTTCGCAAACTTTAAGTTAAAAACACTTAAAACAAAAGTTTTTCAAAGCTGTTTATATATCGGATGCTGGAAATAATCGGACGCTGGAAAAGCAGTTTGTGAAAACTTATTTTTAACAAACCAAGATAAAGAGAAATAGAAAGCTATAAAGCAAAAGACACAGAGATTTATACTAGTTCACTACCAAACTGGTAGCTACGTCTAGTCCCTTCGTTCCTGAAGGATTTTCCACTATAATCAACCTGATTACAATTTTCTCAAGAGTATTCTTCTGTCACAACTTGACAATACTCTCAACTTCTCAAAACGACTCAGTACAATCGAGCCTTTGAGGATACAGCCTTAACTAGGCCAAAACAACTTTTACAAGTGAGTTGAAATACAGTCAAAAATTAACTCTCATAGAGAGGATAACAGATTAAGCTCAACTATAGAAAAACTTTCTAAAAGAAAGGGTCGGATGCTGAGTTCAGTTCTTGTAGTCCAGAGACTTAGCACGAAACTTGATTGCTCACAGAAGCAGTGCTTTCAGAGTATTGACTCTTTGTAATGTATAGCAATCAGAGCTTGTTCTTAGCAAATAAGGCAATATATTCTTGTACAGTTTTGGCAGTTTTCCAGCAGTGTTTCGGCAGTATCTCCACTACTCTTCAATGGATACCATGAGGTATATATAGGAGTTCCAAGGATATTACCGTTACGGTAAAAATAGCTCCTTTCCATTGAGTGAGGTAAATTCAAAAAACTGTCTATTTCTTCCTTTCCAGAGAATATCCCAGTAGTACATATTACCGTTTTCGTACTACCTTGCTTTTCACAATTTCTTGTACGATTTTTGTCTTTTAGCCAAAGGTGTCACCTTTGATACCTCGTACAACAATTTTAGCGCTCAGAATCAATTTCGAAATTCGTTCCAGAAACTTCTGAGAGGAAGAGCAGCAACGTGACTAACACGTGATTTGAAATGAAGTTCAGACGCTCGCTCAGAATCGGAAGTTTGGACGCTTGTAGCAATTGGATAAGCCTAGTGTCATAAAGAGAAAATTCCAGACGCTCACAAGGATGAGCCGGATGCTGACACATGGAATGTATCCTTCTCTTGAGAATTACTTTCTTCTTGCTTGAGTGGCTTAGAATATATGTATTATTAGTATCTGCACACTTCAAGAACTTCAAGAAATGTTAGAACATAAATTGTTCTCTTGTGAATACTTTGTTATCATCAAAATTAATGAGGGTCTAAACTTCTCAATCGTTTAGGTTCCAACACAAAATAGATCTATTAATGAAACAAATAAACGAATGAATCAAATGTTATATTCATTGTATTTGTATCAGACAAATATACGTGACTATAAAAAGTTTGCAATATCACATTAAGAAATTAACCAAATTAACATTTTCTAGAGTATTCTTATAAAATTAATTATCACTACCAATCATTAATATGAATGGAGTATATTTTTTATATACTCATGTTCAACAATGAATGTATTCTCAAATAACCAATCTTGGCATGCGTACATGAATAGAATCAATACTATATTACTTGCCCATGTCCTCAAGTGCCAATTTTTTCCGCCTCATGAAATTCAGTTAACAATTATATTGCCTTAATATAAGCACTAATAAGAAAACTGAAAAAGAAGACATAATATCAATTTAATAGCATTTATATACAAATAATGAGGTAATTGTTATAGGTAACGATAACCGAGGATTGCTCATCGACAACTCATCTATATCATTCAGTATCAGCAACCATAATATTGATTTGGTCAATATGTTGGCAGCTATAAATAATTTTATAATCTGTTCTTTTAATGCTCATTTAACAATTATTAATGTGGTCATAACAAAAATTTATTTGCACATATCTGAATTAGAAAAACATTTATTTGGATAATCAATATGATTCTCCTTTTCCAATTACATAATAATCTTATCAATTTGCTATTCCAATTGAATTAATGTTATGATCTGTGCTTTTAATGCTCATTTAACAATTGTTAATGTGGTCATAACAAAAATTATTTGCACATATCTGAATTAGAAAAACATTTATTTGGATAATCAATATGATCCTCCTTTTCCAATTACATAATAATCTTATCAATTTGCTATTCCAATTGAATTAATGTTATGATTTGTGCTTTTAATGCTCATTTAACAATTGTTAATGTGGTCATAACAAAAATTTATTTGCTATGTCCTGTTTTAAGGTTTACTTACAATGGTGTCATGTTGATCATCTCCAATGACAACCATGAAATGGTTTTCTCCCATGATTACTGCTTAGGATTCCTGACATAGAATTAAACTATTGACTTTAATAGTTATATACAAGGTAGCATACTTTATAATTTATTTATGGATTCTGATAATGACTGATACCACGAATTACAATAGATAAAAGAAAAATCTCCTAATGCTAAGTACTTTTTTACAAAAAAAGAAAGTACAACATGATTGAAACCATGTACAGAGCAAAATAGGAGAAGACAAACTTAAAAAACACCTCACAAATCTGACCCCTGTCTATATACTGCATAATAACAGTAAAGCCTTAATCAATTTTTATAAATGCATTATTCTTGTGATCAAATCGATGTTCAATCACATGTTCACAACCGTGATGTATTTGGAAGATTAACTCTATATTTGGTGCTAATCATAGTATATAATCCCAATTAACATGATTATTGTTGTGTAAACACAGGAAAGCAAACTCTCGGTGTTTATTGAAACACATTATTAGATTCTTTTAATAATCAGAAGATACATGGATCAATATATCGATTCGAGTTCAATTTCATCGATGTTGTGAAAGATGATAATGTCTTACCCGAGAAATTGCAGTGGCGATGAACCTCTACTCCGATCCGCCGCTTCGTACCTCCACACTCTGCCTCCTTCTGTTCGCCTTCGTTCCTCTTCTCAAACCCTAGGACCGGTACTGGCGAGGGATGTGTTGGATTAATGTGTAGGGAAATATATTAAATAATGGATATTAAATTAAATAGTGATAAATTACATCAAAAACAAATCTAGAAATAAATCTTTTTATTTCAAAAACAAATCTATAAATAAATCTTTATAAATACCTTGGGACTAAAAATAATTAAAATTAACAATGATGACGAGTAAGGATAATTATAATATATTTATTTTATGATACGATATTTTTAAACATATAAATATGTAAATTTTATATGTAATTATTATTGATTATGGATGGGTCTCCATCATCCATTTATTATTTAATATTTAATATTTAAAATTTATACAATTAAATATTTATAGTTTCAAAATATATATGTATATAACGATTTGATAACATACACCCACCCTTTTATTGATTTGGTGTAAGGGTCAGAGTTACACTTTAAGTAACCCGTAACAAATTTTTAGTTATAATGAATTTAAAATAAAGATACTAAAAAATAGATGAGTATGAGTTATCAAATGCCTATATGATTTGTTAACTTACACCCACTCATTGTTAGTCGTTCTAACTTAGCAAGTTACACCTTAAAGTATATTTAACAAATTTTTATTTATCAGTTGCTAACTTACACCAACTATAACACAGGTGGACGTAACTTAAGGAATAT
Organism: Calophaca sinica; assembly: GCA_037113605.1. NCBI lineage: Eukaryota > Viridiplantae > Streptophyta > Magnoliopsida > Fabales > Fabaceae > Calophaca > Calophaca sinica. Next base: position 97,859,885 of record CM073736.1, on the reverse strand, counting down.
CATTTATATATTAAAAAATGATATATATTTGTCATATATATATATATTATATCTTATATAACTGAATGTTATCTGTGTATCCATTGTTTATCTTTGTATAAATTTCAAAATTAATCAGTTAGATATAATAGAATAATATATTTGTGTGTGTGTATATCTGTCTCAACATCACAAATATTATATGTTTTCAAAATTTATGTAAATATTTTTCAAGATCCACACACCAGTGCATGGCACGGGTTAGCATACTAGTTTCTGTTAAAAAAAGAAATCGACTTACCTCTGCCTTTATAGTGCATAATTTCATCATCCCGGTACCTAGTTTGATCTTGTTCATAGTCTTAAAGGCTGTAAAGGCTGTAAGACCTGTTGTTCTTTGGTGTTGCACACCTGAAAATTGGTTTGACACAAGAGAGAGCGAAGTTGGCTTAGTTAATTTCCATCATCAAATGACAGATTGAACAGGAGTCACAACCTGCTAAATCCAGAAGAATATCAGAGCTGCACTAATCAATTTTCAGTACATGGTCCCTAGATATGTTCAGGGACGGATGCACGTCCTACAAATCGGGAACATCTATCCCGCTGAGTTATTTGTTTTTGTATTGATTATTTGGTAATTTTATTTTTGTTCCCACTAAAAATTAAGTATAGACCAACTAAAGAGAAAAAAATAAAAAATGCGTTATTCTCTTTTGATATGATTGAGAGATGAATTGTTGAATGCTTACTTAGTCACACACATAGAGAGATATATTTTTAATAGTGTTGGAAATGGTAAAAAAAATCATACAACAATTTCAAAATATGAAGACACGTAGAGAGCAATTATAACTCGTAGATGTTGATGTGTCTTCAATTTTTGGGTATATAATGCTATAGTTTTTATAATCTACTATTGTTTTCTTAATGATAACGATGACATCATTTTATCACTTACACATTCATATATTTGTTATATAAATATTTATAGCACTTGATATTGCTCTCAGTAATCTGGATCTTCATAACTGTATTCTATTAGTCACACAACACATACTCTATCATATTAACAATGTAGAAAGTAGACACGTAAAAGGTCCCTTGTATCTCTAATAACCATAATATATCCCAAAAAATAATAAACGAACACCGTTTTATGGGACACCTATGGAGATAACGTGTTTCTGTACGGTCCGTATGGTACAGATTTGTACGGATCTATATGGAATTTGTACGGTTTTTTTTCTTTACAGAAACAGATTTTTTTAACTGGTTAACGCAGTTCATGTATGTGGTTAACATATTTTATGTAAGTGGTTAACGCAGTCTACAAACATTAATAGACACAGATTTTTTTAAGTGGTTAACGCAGTTAATGTAAGTGGTTAACGTAGTCCACTAACTGGTTAATACACATATTTTTTTAACTGGTTAACGCAGTTCATGTAAGTGGTTAACGCAGTCCACTAACTGGTTAATACACATATTTTTTTAACTGGTTAATACAGATACAACTTTTTTTAACTGGTTAACGCAGTTTGTCTAAGTGGTTAACGCAATTCATGTAAATGGTTAACGCAGGCCAGTAATTGGTTAATACACAGATTTTTTTTAACTGGTTAATGCAGTTCATGTAAATAGTTAACGCAGTTTTTATAAGTGGTTAATATATTTTTTTTTGAAAAAAAAGTATTTTTTTGAAGAAAATTTTTTTAAAAAAAATAAAAAATGTCCGTACATGTACGGACATACGGTCCGTACACGTACGGACTACGGTATCAAAGACGGTGTCACCAAAAAGAGGTGTGCATTTATCGCGACCGATATATCCCAAACTCAATGGCTTGGCTATCATAATTGGTTGGTATTAGGGATGACAAAATAGATGGATTGAATAATTTTTTGAATGGATCCTAATAGATGGATTGGAAACAATTCATTTATCCATTTACTATCCACTAAAATTTCATTGTGAAAATCTAATCTATCCATCATCTATTTAAAAAAAACCATCCAACCCATTTATTAGCAATTTTTTTATGGATGGATATGCAATCCATCCATAAAAACTATTTTTATTCACTAAAAATACTTTTAATCACAAAAAATTATTTTTAATCATACAAAATATTTTACTCTCTCTCCCTCTCTCCTCTCCTGTCTCTCTCTCCCCTCTTTTGAGAGTAAACAGGCTCTTGAACGTGAAATCGCTTTCCGAGTAATACGCTTTGCATCCAAAATCGGAGCGTTGTCACCAAAATGCCGTTTCACGACTATATGGCCACTGCCAGATTAAAAATATTCATTAGATCTGAATGGGTGACAATTTGTCTATTTATTAGATTAACAATTATCTTTTATTTTTTCATTGCATATATACAAAGTCACTAATCCATACCAAAAAAGTAATATGACAAGACATCCATTAATGGCAGAGGGTCTTGGCCCATTAAAATGTTATAGAAATGATATAAGACCTCCTGACTTTAGAGATCAAAGCCACCGACTAAGCAACACATTTAATTTTAGGAATGACATCTTTTGTTGCAGGATATGGCGATGGAGGCGAGAGAGGAGGGGGGGAGGGAGAGAGAGGGGAGGGAGTGATAGGAGAGAGGTGAGGATATGGCGATGGAGGCGAGAGAGGAGAGAGAGGGAGGGAGGAGGGAGAGAGAGGTGAGGGAGAAAGGAGAGAGAGAGGGAGAGAGAGAGAAGAGAGGGGATAGAGAAGAGAGAGTAAAATATTTTTAATTAAAATATTTTTTTATTATTAAAAATATTTTTTGTAATTTAAATATTTTTTATGATTAAAAAAATATTTTATAATGAATTTAAAAAATTATGCAATTCATCCATTTGCAATCTCTTGTGTAATCCAATCGATTTAAAAAAATAGTGGATGAATGACTAATCATCTATTAAATTAAATGGATGGATTGAATCCAATTCATTTATTTTTTTGTTTGTTATGGATGGATTGAATGAATTTCTTTATAGATGAATTAGATGGATAAATAGATAGCTTTGCCACCCTTAATTGGTATGGCTCCTAATAATTTTTTTTTTCCCATTTCCTCAGAACAGGTAATATCTCATTAGTCAAACATGAAGACACTCACTGAATAATGACTAATGAAAAAATGGATCATTGAAAAAAAGTTGACAAGAGACTTTGTTTTATAAAAGTTAGGTTAAAATAATATTTTAGTCCCTATATATACGTGGTATTAATTCTTAATTTAGTCCCTATACGAAAAAAGTTATTAAAACAGTCCCTACACGTGCAATTATTACCCATTTAGTCCCTGTCGTCCAACCATGTTTTCTAACTGTTACCCATTTGGTCCCTATACGTGATACAAATTCTTAATTTAGTCCCTATACGAAAAAAAATTACTAAAACAGTCCCGGTAAGAAACAGTGACTAAAAGCTTATTAATATGGTCCCTATACGAAAAAAAACTATTAAAACAGTCCCTATATGAAAAAACTATTAAAACAGTTCCCGTAACAAAAAAGTGACTAAAACCTGCACATGTTACAATCCAAATATAGTCCCTAATATGACACTTGCTCATATATTAGGTACATATATGACATATTTAATCCCCAAACAAACATTTAATCCTTCTCTTCTAAATATACTTACAGAGGGTGAGACTGTTGTACAAGAAAGTAAATTCCTGATTAATCTGAATTTGTATCACTGTACTCTCCTTTTTTAAATAATAATAAATGTGTTTGCTAAAATGGTGACGTTTTTATACTTCTTAATCATATATATATAATTGATAGATTTTGTTTTTCCATCATATTGTTTCAACAGATACACAGAGATCTTACAGATGAAGCAGTTTGAAAGTCCTTGATTCAGTTGAAAAATGGAACCCATCCTAGAAAACCTTTTCTTCCATTGGATAGCAATGTCTTTTACTTCAGATTTTTACTTATTTTATACCATAACTTTTTCTCTTGTCACCTTATTGTGCGAAACAAACATGGTTGTGTTACCTTGACACCAAAATCGATACCTGGTTAATGACGTGCAAAAGTTTGGTTAATTCAGTTGAGTAGTTGGTTAATGGTTAATGACGTGCAAAAGTTTAATGCAAAAGTTTGGTTAATGACGTGCAAAAGTTTAATTCAATTGAGTAGTTGGTTAATGGTTAATAGTTAATGACGGGCAAAAGTTTGGTTAATGACGTGCAAAAGTTTGGTTAATTCAATTGAGTAGTTGGTTAATGGTTAATAGTTAATGACGGACAAAAGTTTGGTTAATGACGTGCAAAAGTTTGCTTAATTCAGTCGAGTAGTTGGTTAATGGTTAATGGTTAATGACGGGCAAAAGTTTGGTTAATTCAGTTGAGTAGTTGGTTAATGGTTAATGGTTAATGACGGGCAAAAGTTTGGTTAATGACGTGCAAAAGCTTGCTTAATTCAGTCGAGTAGTTGGTTAATGGTTAATGACTGGCAAAAGTTTGGTTAATGTATACGATTCACTATTAACCAACTACTGAACTGAATTAACCAAACTTTTGCACATCATTAACCAGTTATCGATTTATTGTCAAATTTTAGTGTCAACCAAACATTTCTCGTCCATATATGACTGCAATTGCAGCCAAAACTATCTTGGTCTCTGTTAAGGAAGCTATGGGACATGAAACAGAAGATATTTACGACCAGTATCCATCAACAGACACTATAGAATGTAATGAATTTTCTTTTGCACGAAAACAAGATCTTTGGCTGTGTGGGACCCACCCACGTTTCCAGCCAAGGAAAATAAAGTGGTGCTTCATTTTTTCTTCCATGAGCAGTGCACATTTTTTCTCCATGCGGTGATTAATTTCAAATGGTGCCAGTATTGTGTTGAAATTGTTCACACAATGCATTTAATGCTCAACGTCCACCTAGTTGCACTTGGTGCAATTCCTTATAAATAGAGCATGCAAGAAGACATTCAAGCATCCCAAGAGAGAAGAATTATGAGAGTTACATATCCTCAAAGAGAAAAATAGTGAGCCAATTTTGTGAGAGTTTTAGCCACAAACTGAGGGTACAAATTATTGTATTATTTTTGAGAGGTCCACCTAAGGGTGAAATTTGTATTCCCATTATTATTATAGTGGAGATTTTAAGTGGCCTACGGGTCCCGTGGATTTTACCTTCACATTGGAAGGGTTTTTCATGCTAAAAATTTTACGTGTGTTTCTGCTTGCCTTATTCTATTTATTTTATTATTTCCCATTTTAAGTTACAAGAGAGGGAAATTTATACCAGCATTTCCCAACAGTGGTATCAGAGCCACTGTATCGGGAGAGCTATTATCCTGTGTAATTTAAGATGGAGAGTTCTACTGTTCATGATGGAGACATGTTCAAGCTTACTGCCGACAATTACACTTATTGGAAGCCGATGATGGAAGACCATTTATACTGCAAAGATTTGTATGATCCAATCACCAAGAAGGAAATACCAACAGGGAAGACCGATAAAGAATGGGAGACCCTGAATCAGAAGGCAGTAGCTATGATCCGTAAATATATTGACCGGAGTTTGTTCGAGCATGTATCAACTTATACTAATGTGTATGAGTTGTGGACGAAACTTGAATCATTGATTCAAAAGAAGACGCCCAGGAATAAAGCCCATCTTGTCAGACGACTGGTAAAGTTGGAGTATTCAGATGGTCGATGTAACACCTGAGGACGAGATCGACCTCGTATTAGGACGTCGTACCGAGACCTCGTGACGAGATCCCGTGCCAAGATCGCGTGCCGAGGTCATATGTCGAGCTGATGAGGTCGCGTACCGAGCTGAGGAGGTCGCATGTCGAACTGAGGAGGCCGCGTGCACGAACTCGTGTTAGAGCCTTGTGTGCTTGCACGAGCATCCTGATCGACATCGTGTCGAGATGATAACACTCGTATCTTTTACGAATATTATTTAGCGTTAAGTAGTATATTTTGCTGGGATTATGAGAGAGAACAGATTAGATGGGTTAGACTTGTTGTTGGATTAATATCTTACTTTAAAATCCAGGTGTCGCTTAAATTGTGGTTTTATAAAAGATAAATTCAATAAAAAAAATGGTTTTCTTGTAATTAACTTTTGTTTAAGGAGATAAGACCAAACTTTTTCTTTTTCCACCAGCTGTAGATAAAGTATCATGATTAGTTTCCTCCACCGCCTTAAATATCACGATCAGCCGCCTCAAATCCTCACTTTCTATTTCCTTCTTTCTTCTTCTCACAGTTTCCTCCTCTTCTCCAAACCTCCATTGAAGAACCTTGAGTTCGTTGAGCTTCTGCATAAACTTTCTTCATCAACCTTGTCCCTTATCATCTCCTCGACCTATATCACCATCTCGACCATCTGTGGAGGTATGAAAAACATGATTTTATTTCCTTTCATGTTACTGTTAGCGCCACTTCTTCTCTCTGTTTTAGCTAGTTTTTATGCTTTCAACTCATGTCATATTGATAGGTTTTCTTCTTCATGACATTTCCTACCTTTCTAACCATTTATTTGAGCTTGAAAAACAAATTGTTTCCTCTGTTTTCTGCAAGTAGGTAGCGCCCAAAACCCTCCCTACTTGGCTTGTATTGATTTCTTTTTGAGTTTTAAATTTTAACATAAGTGGTTATGGTCTTATTTTAATTGCTGGACCATGACGAAAATATTTTTAAGAAATATAAACTTAGATTTTGATTAAGTTGTGTTTAAGGTATTACTTGATTTTAAGCTTGAATTAGTACTTAGGAAAAATGGCTTTGTCTGATGATGTATGAAAGAGATTTTAATAAAATTTTAGAGAAAAGGAGTTATTTTGTAATGTTTGAATTCTGGTTGTATTTGTTTAAGTTCTTAAGTTTTAATGTTTACTTGGGTTGTGGTTAAGATTGGGATAATGGTAGCTAAGTGTTATTAGAACCCATAGATAGAACTAAGTTGTGCTCGTATAGGCAAAGCGGTGTGATTTAGAGATCGTCTTTGCAAGGAAATCGTGGTGTACGAGAACATGAAACCGAGGTCGACTAAGAGCCGTACGTGTCGAGATCGAGTGAGAGAAGTCGTTGTCGAGCTCGTTTGAAGACAGCCGTGTTGAGGTCGTTGTCGAGCGGCGTTAGCTTGGAGTTGGTAAGCGGCAACTCCTAGACATTATTAAGGCTTTATTTTATATGTTGTGAATTGTGTATTGCTGTTGAATTGCGTTTTCTTCATGCAGATTGTTTTATTGCTTAAATGTCGAGTGCGTTTTCTTCATGTTAAGCATGCTCTCTTTATTTGATATGTGATCAAGTAATTTATGTGCCACTCCTGATTGCGGCGAGCTAATCATCGAGTGAGAGAGCTAGGCGAGTCGTATGACGTTTGAGCCGTGACCGGATAACTAAGGGTGCTAGGTCCCCTTTGTTTACGGAGATTGACTAGCGTCGCATTATCGATTTGGGGTTGGACCTTTGATTAATGCATGGTATCGGTTTGGGGTTGGACCGGCCGCTACCTATGCGTCGGTTTGGGGATGGACTCGGCGATATTCCGGAATAAAAGTCGAGTCTAGAGTGAGATGGTCGAGTCACGTTTGGTGAATGATATACAGTGATGTCTGCTTATTTCTTTGTGCCTTGTTTATCTTGATTTGTGGAGAAGTTGACCCTTTCCCGTGGTACCTTCAATCTATGATGGTTACCCAGGCAATGTCGAGGGTGCAGGGAACTCGACAGCAGATGATGGCGAGGAGGACGTCGACGAGGATCAGAGCGGCGATCTCTATTTGTCGTGATTGGCTTTGTTTATGTTATGTTTATTGGGGTAGCTGTAATACGACTTTTGTGTACAGTGGCTGTGACCAGTTTGGGACGGGTGATGTTTTGTTATTTTGAGCACAGGGTAGACTGGTGGTTTCACTTTTGGAGCAGCCCCCTGCGTGGGTGTCTGCCGGAAGTACCCCCAGGGTATGATTGCTCTCTTGAAGTCGTCATACCTTAGGTGTATTTTCTTTGTACATTATTACTCTGTCTTTTGTATGCACTTTTTATATCTTGTATATATGAGTATGTACTTGTTATCTGCGTGTTGTTATTTAGGACTTAAGTCTTGTGTCTTAGTTGCACCATGTTTCGAAAAGCTGTAATTACTCTGATGTGCACGAGATAGTTTGATAAAAATATATATATATATATAGACCGTACTTTTCTAAAGGGCACAAGAGTATCATTTTAAAACACATCGCATACAGGGTATCTTGAGCTCGGTGTGTTGAGCTCGGTAACTCGAGCTCGGTATGTTGAGCTCGGTAGCGGTCCGGAAACTGGTCGTTACAATGTTGGTATCAGAGCAGTTCGGTTCTGACCGAGCTGTGCATAGGAAATTTGGACTGGTCACTGTGTCGGGATATATATATATGTGTTGGGTACCTAATTGTACTATCCTGATTGCTGTTTGATTAAGTGAAGCACTTATTACTTGAAAAATTGTTTGAACTGTTTCTTGATTGAAGCAGTGTGTTTTAACACATCCTTGTTGTGAGATTCTGACAGGGTTTTGAACTTTGTGGAATCTAATGCCACCTCGTAGGGATACGGCAATTTGTGCGAGAACGTCGACATGGAACGAGCAATTCAAGCTATGACCGAGATGGCGGCGGCCATGGCTCAGCAATCAGCTGTTGCGACTCAACAGACTAACGCGATGGCTCAGCCAGGCGGCGTTGACCCAAATAGAACTTGCAAAGAACAAAGAACGAGCAGAGCGAAATGCTGAAGCTAGAGGATTGGCAGACTTTAGGAAGCATGACCCACCGAAGTTTTACGGTGAGCCAAATCCAGATAAAGCTGATCTTTGGATGCAAGAGATCGAGAAGATCTTCGAGGCACTCCATTGCCCGAATAACGTAAAGGTAGACTACGCCACCTATCTGTTACTTGAGATGCGAATATTGGTGGAAAGGAGTGAAGCAAACATTTATAAGCGAGCGTCGTGAGATGACGTGGGAGCTTTTTCGTGGAAGGTTCTTGGACAAGTACTTCCCAGACATCGCACGAGCCGAGAAAGAGCAAGAGTTTCTTCAATTGCAAAGAAGGCACTCGGCGGTGTCCGAGTATGCGACCAAGTTCGAGTCACCGGCAAGGTACTTGATCCATTTAGTGACCGAGTGACCAAAGATGGTTAAGTGAGAGGTTCCAACGAGGTCCGAGATTTGATATTCAAGTGGTGGTATCATTGAGGATTCGAAACCTCCAAGAGGCGATAGATCGTGTGTCGAGGTAGAAGGAGTAAGAAGCCACAAGAAGAAGGCGGCCCAGTGGACCAATGAGACCTCGGGGCCTGTGGATGTAGATTTGCACGAAAGGAAAGCAACTTAAGAAGCCTTACACCGACCTCGGGAACAACAATAATAGAGGGCGATGTCGTCCGATGACCCAGGGAGCGAGGAGTGGAGGTCAGACCGGTGTCGAGGTGACTTGTTTCCGTTGTGGAAAGACGGGACATTATGCGAATAACTGTACTCAGAAGGAGGATGTGTGCTACAACTGTAGGAAGCCAGGGCATTTTGCCAAGGATTGTCCCACACCTAAAGCTGAACCGGCAATGCATGCGGCGAAGGCAAAAGATAAGCGTCAGGTAGCTAAAGGCAGAGTCTTCTGCATGAGCGACGAAGAAGCAGAGCAAGCTGATGATCTTATCCAAGGCGAATGTGAGATAGAGGGTAAACCCTTATCCGTTCTCTTTGATTCGGGTGCAACCCATTCCTTTATTTCTTCTGATTGTGTGAACCATTTGAATCATTGTGGCGCTTACCGTTCAAATTGGTAGTTACGACCCCAGCTGCTAAAACCTTAGTTACCAACACTGCATGTCTTAATTGTGTATTGGTTATTCAGAGTAGAAAGTTTGTGGTCAATTTGGTTTGTTTGCCTCTTAAGGGATTAGATGTCATCCTCGGGATGGATTGGTTGTCATACCACCATGTCCTCTTGGACTGTGCCCGTAAAACTGTAATTTTTCCAGACCTTGGAGTTTCCAATTATCTTTCTACTGAACGTATTGGAGTTTCTTTGAAAGAAGGAACTAGGGAATACATGTATCTGGCTAGTTCAGAAGTTTCCCAGCAGATCGAAGTAAAGAATGTACCAGTGGTGTGTGACTTTGTGGACGTTTTTCCCGAAGACGTGCCAGGGTTACCACCAGTACGAGAGGTCGAGTTCTCCATCGACCTGATTCCAGGGACAGGACCTATTTCAATAGCGCCCTACAGGATGTCTCCTGCCGAGATGAAAGAACTAAAGTCCCAGATTGAACATTTGGAGTCAAAGCAATTCATACGACCGAGCGTGTCACCGTGGGGAGCTCCAGTGTTGTTGGTCAAGAAAAAAGGATGGACGATCCAGACTGTGCGTGGACTATCGTCAACTCAACAAGGCTACTGTGAAGAACCGGTATCCGTTACCACGTATTGACGACTTGATGGATCAACTTCGTGGAGCGGCGATGTTTTCAAAAATAGACTTGAAGTCGGGCTACCATCAGATTCGCGTGAAGGAAGAAGATGTCTCCAAAACAGCGTTCAGGACTAGGTATGGGCATTATGAATACTTAGTGATGCCGTTTGGAGTGACAAATGCGCCAGCTGTGTTTATGGACTATATGAATAGGATTTTCCATTCGTTTTTGGATCAGTTCGTTGTAGTGTTCATCGACGACATATTGATCTATTCGAAGAACCGAGAAGAGCACGAAGAACACTTACGTCGAGTACTACAGATATTGCGCGAGAAGCAAATCGTATGCGAACTTCGCCCAAGTGTGAATTTTGGCTTGAAGAGGTGAATTTTCTTGGACACGTGATTTCCAAAGAAGGGATACCGTGGATCCAACTAAGATTGAGGTCGTGTTAGCGTGGGAACACCAAGGCGAAGCACGAGATCAGAAGTTTTGTTGGCTTAGCAGGTTATTATCGAAGATTCATTGAAGTTTTTTCGAAGATTGTCGCGCCTCTTACACGACTTACGAGGAAGGATCAACCTTTTGCCTGGACCGAGGAGTGTGAATCCAGTTTTCAAAGACTGAAGGAGCTCTTGACGACAGCGCCTGTGTTGATTTTGCCTCAACCCGAAGAGCCTTACTAGGTGTATTGTGATGCGTCACACCAGGGATTGGGATGCGTGCTGATGCAACATCGGAACGTGGTAGCATATGCTTCAAGACAGCTTAAGATCCACGAGAGAAACTACCCTACTCACGATTTGGAGTTGGCAGCGGTGGTTTCTTTGAAGATATGGAGACACTATCTCTATGGGAGCACTCTTCATCGCTTTCGGCGATCACAAGAGCTTGAAGTACTGTTCGATCGAAGGAGCTCAACATGCGTCTCAAGATGGGCGGAATTTCTCAAGGACTACGACTTTACGTTGGGATACCATCCCCGTAAGGGTAAGGTAGGAGGAGATGCATTGAGCGAAAGAGCGTTTTAGCCTCAAAGAATGATGATCAAGGAGTTGGAGATGCTCGAAGTTTCGAGACTTGAAGTTGAATGTGGAAGTTTCACCAGGGAAGCCGAGATTTGGTATGCTTACCATTTCTAACAGATTGTTGGGCGAGATCCGAGACCAAAGAGTTCATGACGAGCTCCTGCAAGAAAAGGTCGATTGATAGCGCAAGTGGAAAGCGGCGAATTCCAAGTCTGAGCGGACAACATTTTAAGGTGCAATGGCCGAGTGTGTGTACCTAATGTGGCGAGCCGAGAAAGTTAATACTTGACGAAGCGCATAAGAGCAATTTTAGTATTCACCCAGGAGTTACGAAGATGTATCAAGACTTGAAGAAGCATTTTTGGTGGTCAGGAATGAAGAAGCAAGTGGTCGAGCACGTAACCGTGTTTAACGTGTCGGTCGAAGCGAAGGTGGAGCACCACGCACGTGCGGGATTGCTACATTCGCTTGACGTACCAGTATGGAAATGGGATAGTATTTCCATGGATTTCGTTGTAGGTTTGCCGAAGACGCAGAAGAAGAATGATTCGATTTGGGTGATCGTCGACCGATTGACCAAATCTGCTCATTTCTTACCAGTGAGGTCGACATACAACGTGGAAAAGCTGACCGAGATCTACGTCGCGGAGATAGTACGACTACATGGTATACCCTCTTCGATCGTGTCGGACCGAGATCCGAAGTTCACGTCTCATTTTTGGAGGGAATTGCAAGAAGCGATGGGAACCGAGCTTAGGCTTAGCTCGGCATATCATCCCCAGACCGACGGTCAAACTGAGAGAACGATCCAATCGCTTGAAGATTTGTTGTGAGCGTGTACGTTAGATCACCGAGGACATTGGGACAATGTCTTACCATTGGTGGAGTTCACCTATAATAACAGTTTCCATGCGAGTATTGGAATGGCACCTTTTGAAGCACTGTATGGACGGAAGTGTCAGACGCCTCTTTGTTGGTACCAGGATGGCGAGAGTTCTGTTGTAGGACCTGATATGATCCAGCAGACTACGGAGAAGATCCGTTTGATCAGAGACAGGATGCGAACGTCTCAAAGTCGACAGAAGAGTTATGCAGACCAAAGACGTCGACCACTCGAGTTCGAGGAAGGAGAGCATGTATTTCTTAGAGTTACCCCCACTACTGGAGTTGGTCGAGCGATCAAGTCCAAGAAACTTACCCCTAAATTTATTGGACCTTATCAGATTCTTCGTCGTATTGGTCCAGTGGCATATCAGATTGCCTTGCCACCCTTCTTGTCGAACATACATGATGTCTTTCACGTCTCCCAGTTACGAAAGTATATTTCCGACCCTTCTCATGTTATCGAACCGGATATGATTCAACTGAAGGACGACCTATCTTCCGAAGCATCACCAGCAAGAATTGTCGATCGGAAAGTCAGAATGTTGCGGAACAAAGAGATTCAACTTGTCAAAGTTGTGTGGGATCAGAAGACTGGAGATGCGACTTGGGAGCTGGAGGAGAAGATGAAGACTCAGTACCCTGAACTTTTTCGTGGTAAGTATCTTATTTGCAATTTCGAGGACGAAATTTTTTTAGAGGGAGAGATTGTAACACCTGAGGACGAGATCGACCTCGTATTAGGACGTCGTACCGAGACCTCGTGACGAGATCCCGTGCCAAGATCGCGTGCCGAGGTCATATGTCGAGCTGATGAGGTCGCGTACCGAGCTGAGGAGGTCGCATGTCGAACTGAGGAGGCCGCGTGCACGAACTCGTGTTAGAGCCTTGTGTGCTTGCACGAGCATCCTGATCGACATCGTGTCGAGATGATAACACTCGTATCTTTTACGAATATTATTTAGCGTTAAGTAGTATATTTTGCTGGGATTATGAGAGAGAATGATTAGATGGGTTAGACTTGTTGTTGGATTAATATCTTACTTTAAAATCCAGGTGTCGCTTAAATTGTGGTTTTATAAAAGATAAATTCAATAAAAAAATGGTTTTCTTGTAATTAACTTTTGTTTAAGGGAGATAAGACCAAACTTTTTCTTTTTCCACCAGCTGTAGATAAGTATCATGATTAGTTTCCTCCACCGCCTTAAATATCACGATCAGCCGCCTCAAATCCTCACTTTCTATTTCCTTCTTTCTTCTTCTCACAGTTTCCTCCTCTTCTCCAAACCTCCATTGAAGAACCTTGAGTTCGTTGAGCTTCTGCATAAACTTTCTTCATCAACCTTGTTCCTTATCATCTCCTCGACCTATATCACCATCTCGACCATCTGTGGAGGTATGAAAAACATGATTTTATTTCCTTTCATGTTACTGTTAGCGCCACTTCTTCTCTCTGTTTTAGCTAGTTTTTATGCTTTCAACTCATGTCATATTGATAGGTTTTCTTCTTCATGACATTTCCTACCTTTCTAACCATTTATTTGAGCTTGAAAAACAAATTGTTTCCTCTGTTTTCTGCAAGTAGGTAGCGCCCAAAACCCTCCCTACTTGGCTTGTATTGATTTCTTTTTGAGTTTTAAATTTTAACATAAGTGGTTATGGTCTTATTTTAATTCTTTGGATCATGCCGAAAATTTTTTTAAGAAATATAATCTTAGATTTTGATTAAGTTGTGTTTAAGGTATTACTTGATTTTAAGCTTGAATTAGTACTTAGGAAAAATGGCTTTGTCTGATGATGTATGAAAGAGATTTTAATAAAATTTTAGAGAAAAGGAGTTATTTTGTAATGTTTGAATTCTGGTTGTATTTGTTTAAGTTCTTAAGTTTTAATGTTTACTTGGGTTGTGGTTAAGATTGGGATAATGGTAGCTAAGTGTTATTAGAACCCATAGATAGAACTAAGTTGTGCTCGTATTAGGCAGTGTGATTTCCGAGATCGTGCTGCAAGGAAATCAGGGTGTACGAGATCATGAAACCGAGGTCGACTAAGAGCCGTACGTGTCGAGATCGAGTGAGAGAAGTCGTTGTCGAGCTCGTTTGAAGACAGTAGTGTTGAGGTCGTTGTCGAGCAGCGTTAGCTTGGAGTTCGGTAAGGGCAACTCCTAGACATTATTAAGGCTTTATTTTATATGTTGTGAATTGTGTATTGCCTGTTGAATTGCGTTTTCTTCATGCAGATTGTTTTATTGCTTAAATGTCGAATTGCGTTTTCTTCATGTTAAGCATGCTCTCTTTATTTGATATGTGATCAAGTAATTTATGTGCCACTCCTTGACTGCGGCGAGCTAATCATCGAGTGAGAGAGCTAGGCGAGTCGTATGACGTTTTTGAGCCGTGACCCGGATAACTAAGGGTGCTAGGTCCCCTTTTGTTTACGGGAGATTGACTAGGCGTCGCATTATCAGTTTGGGGTTGGACTCGCCGATTAATGCATGGTATCGGTTTGGGGTTGGACCTACCGCTACCTATTGCGTCGGTTTGGGGATGGACTGCCGGCGATATTAGGAATAAAAGTCGAGTCTAGAGTGAGATGGTCGAGTCACGTTTGGTGAATGATATCTGATGATGTCCGCTTATTTCTTTGTGCCTTGTTTATCTTGATTTGTGGAGAAGTTGACCCTTTCCGTGGTACCTTCAATCTATGATGGTTACCCAGGCAATGTCGAGGTGCAGGAACTCGGCGGCAGATGATGGCGAGGAGGGCGTCGACGAGGATCGAGCGGCGATCTCTATTTGTCGTGATTGGCTTTGTTTATGTTATGTTTATTGGGGTAGTCATAATACGACTTTTGTGTGTGATGGTCGTGATGATTTGGGACGGGTGATGTTTTGTTATTTTGAGCACTGAGGTAGGCTGGTGGTTTCACTTTTGGAGCGACCTGCGTGGGTGTCTGCCGGAAGTACCCCCAGGGTATGATTGCTCTCTTGAAGTCGTCATACCTTAGGTGTATTTTCTTTGTACATTATTACTCTGTCTTTTGTATGCACTTTTTATATCTTGTATATATGAGTATGTACTTGTTACCTGCGTGTTGTTATTTAGGACTTAAGTCTTGTGTCTTAGTTGCACCATGTTTCGAAAAGCTGTAATTACTCTGATGTGCACGAGATAGTTTTATAAAAAAATATATATATATAGACCGTACTTTTCTAAAGGGCACAAGAGTATCATTTTAAAACACATCGCATACAGGGTATCTTGAGCTCGGTGTGTTGAGCTCGGTAACTCGAGCTCGGTATGTTGAGCTCGGTAGCGGTCCGGAAACGGGTCGTTACAATGTTGGTATCAGGCTTGATTCGGTTACCGATTGTGCATAGGAAATTTGGACTGGTCACTGTGTCGGGATATATATATATGTGTTGGGTACCTAATTGTACTATCCTGATTGCTGTTTGATTAAGTGAAGCACTTATTGCTTGAAAAATTGTTTGAACTGTTTCTTGATTGAAGCAGTGTGTTTTAACACATCCTTGTTGTGAGATTCTGACAGGGTTTTGAACTTTGTGGAATCTAATGCCACCTCGTAGGGATACGACAGCTGTACCCGAGAACGTCGACATGGAACGAGCAATTCAAGCTATGACCGAGATGGCGGCGGCCATGGCTCAGCAATCAGCTGTTGCGACTCAACAGTCTAACGCGATGGCTCAACAGACGGCAGCGTTGACCCAGCAGAACTTGCAGCAACAGCAACGAGCAGAGCGAAATGCTGAAGCTAGAGGATTGGCAGACTTTAGGAAGCATGACCCACCGAAGTTTTACGGTGAGCCAAATCCAGATAAAGCTGATCTTTGGATGCAAGAGATCGAGAAGATCTTCGAGGCACTCCATTGCCCGAATAACGTAAAGGTAGACTACGCCACCTATCTGCTACTTGGAGATGCAGAATATTGGTGGAAAGGAGTGAAGCAAACATTTATAGCAGAACGTCGTGAGATGACGTGGGAGCTTTTTCGTGGAAGGTTCTTGGACAAGTACTTCCCAGATACTGCACGAGCTGAGAAAGAGCAAGAGTTTCTTCAATTGCAGCAAGGCAGCTCGACAGTGTCCGAGTATGCAGCCAAGTTCGAGTCACTGGCAAGGTACTTCAGTCCATTTAGTGACCGAGCTGACCAAAGATGGTTAAGTGAGAGGTTCCAACGAGGTCTGAGATTTGATATTCAGAAGTCAGTGGTATCATTGAGGATTCGAAACCTCCAAGAGCTGATAGATCGCTGTGTCGAGGTAGAAGGAGTAAGAAGCCACAAGAAGAAGACTGGCCCAGGTGGACCAATGAGACCTCAGGGCCTGTGACAGAGATTTGCACAGAAAGGAAAGCAACTTAAGAAGCCTTACAGCCGACCTCAGGGGAACAACAATAATAGAGGACAGTATCGTCCGATGACCCAGGGAGCGAGTGGAGGTCGACCGTGTCGAGGTGACTTGTTTCCGTTGTGGAAAGACGGGACATTATGCGAATAATTGTGCTCAGAAGGAGGATGTGTGCTACAACTGTAGGAAGCCAGGGCATTTTGCCAAGGATTGTCCCACACCTAAAGCTGAACCGGCAATGCATGCGGCGAAGGCAAAAGAGAAGCGTCAGGTAGCTAAAGGCGTAGTCTTACGCATGAGCGGCGAAGAAGCGAGCAAGTCGATGATCTTATGCAAGGCGAATGTGAGATAGAGGGTAAACCCTTATCCGTTCTCTTTGATTCGGGTGCAACCCATTCCTTTATTTCTTCTGATTGTGTGAACCATTTGAATCTGACTGTGACTGCTTTACCGTTCAAATTGGTAGTTACGACCCCCATTGCTAAAACCTTAGTTACCAACACCGCATGTCTTAATTGTGTATTGGTTATTGAGTAGAAAGTTTGTGGTCAATTTGGTTTGTTTGCCTCTTAAGGGATTAGATGTCATCCTCGGGATGGATTGGTTGTCATACCACCATGTCCTTCTTGGTGCGTGCCGTGAAAGCGTAATTTTTCAGGACCTTGGAGTTTCCAATTATCTTTCTCACGAACGTATTGGAGTTTCTTTGAAAGAAGGAACTAGGGAATACATGTATCTGGCTAGTTCAGAAGTTTCCCAGCAGATCGAAGTAAAGAATGTACCAGTGGTGTGTGACTTTGTGGACGTTTTTCCCGAAGACGTGCCAGGGTTACCACCAAGACGCAGAGGTCGAAGTTCTCCATCGACCTGATTCCAGGGACAGGACCTATTTCAATAGCGCCCTACAGGATGTCTCCTGCCGAGATGAAAGAACTAAAGTCCCAGATTGAACATTTGGAGTCAAAGCAATTCATACGACCGAGCGTGTCACCGTGGGGAACTCCAGTGTTGTTGGTCAAGAAAAAAGGATGGACGATCCAGACTGTGCGTGGACTATCGTCAACTCAACAAGGCTACTGTGAAGAACCGGTATCTGTTACCACGTATTGACGACTTGATGGATCAACTTCGTGGAGCGGCGATGTTTTCAAAAATAGACTTGAAGTCGGGCTACCATCAGATTCGCGTGAAGGAAGAAGATGTCTCCAAAACAGCGTTCAGGACTAGGTATGGGCATTATGAATACTTAGTGATGCCGTTTGGAGTGACAAATGCGCCAGCTGTGTTTATGGACTATATGAATAGGATTTTCCATTCGTTTTTGGATCAGTTCGTTGTAGTGTTCATCGACGACATATTGATCTATTCGAAGAACCGAGAAGAGCACGAAGAACACTTACGTCGAGTACTACAGATATTGCGCGAGAAGCAACTGTATGCGAACTCGTCCAAGTGTGAATTTTGGCTTGAAGAGGTGAATTTTCTTGGACACGTGATTTCCAAAGAAGGGATAGCTGTGGATCCAACTAAGATTGAAATTTGTGTTAGCGTGGGAGCAGTAGAAGGCGATTCTAGAGATCAGAAGTTTTGTTGGCTTAGCAGGTTATTATCGAAGATTCATTGTAGTTTTTTCGAAGATTGTCGCGCCTCTTACACGACTTACGAGGAAGGATCAACCTTTTGCCTGGACCGAGGAGTGTGAATCCAGTTTTCAAAGACTGAAGGAGCTCTTGACGACAGCGCCTGTGTTGATTTTGCCTCAACCCGAAGAGCCTTACTAGGTGTATTGTGATGCGTCACACCAGGGATTGGGATGCGTGCTGATGCAACATCGGAACGTGGTAGCATATGCTTCAAGACAGCTTAAGATCCACGAGAGAAACTACCCTACTCACGATTTGGAGTTGGCAGCGGTGGTTTTTGCGCTGAAGATATGGAGACACTATCTCTATGGGAGCACTCTTATCGCTTTCGGCGATCACAAGAGCTTGAAGTACTGTTCGATCGAAGGAGCTCAACATGCGTCGGCCAAGATGGACGGAATTTCTCAAGGACTACGACTTTACGTTGGAATACCATCCCGGTAAGGCTAACGTAGTAGCAGATGCATTGAGCAGAAAGAGCGTTTTAGCCTCAGCAATGATGATCAAGGAGTTGGAGATGCTCGAGAAGTTCCGAGACTTGAAGTTGAATGTGGAAGTTTCACCAGGGAAGTTGAGATTTGGTATGCTTACCATTTCTAACAGATTGTTGGACGAGATCCGAGACCAGTAGGTTCATGATGAGTTCCTGCAAGAAAAGGTTCAGTTGATAGCGCAAGCGGAAAGCGAAATTCCAAGTCGGAGCGGACAACATTTTAAGGTGCAATGGCCGAGTGTGTACCTAATGTGGCGGAGCTGAGAAAGTTAATACTTGACGAAGCGCATAAGAGCAATTTTAGTATTCATCCAGGAGTTACGAAGATGTATCAAGACTTGAAGAAGCATTTTTGGTGGTCCGGAATGAAGAAGCAAGTGGTCGAGCACGTAACCGTGTTTAACGTGTCGTAAAGCGAAGGTGGAGCACCAACGACTGCGGAATGCTACATTCGCTGACGCATCAAAGATGGAAATGGGATAGTATTTCCATGGATTTCGTTGTAGGTTTGCCGAAGACGCAGAAGAAGAATGATTCGATTTGGGTGATCGCCGATCGATTGACCAAATCGCCATTTCTTACCAAAGGAGGTCGACATACAACGTGGAAAAGCTGACCGAGATCTACGTCGCGGAGATAGTACGACTACATGGTATACCCTCTTCGATCGTGTCGGACCGAGATCCGAAGTTCACGTCTCATTTTTGGAGGGAATTGCAGGAAGCGATGGGAACCGAGCTTAGGCTTAGCTCGGCATATCATCCCCAGACCGACGGTCAAACTGAGAGAACGATCCAATCGCTTGAAGATTTGTTGCGAGCGTGTACGTTAGATCACCGAGGACATTGGGACAATGTCTTACCATTGGTGGAGTTCACCTATAATAACAGTTTCCATGCGAGTATTGGAATGGCACCTTTTGAAGCACTGTATGGACGGAAGTGTCAGACGCCTCTTTGTTGGTACCAGGATGGCGAGAGTTCTGTTGTAGGACCTGATATGATCCAGCAGACTATGGAGAAGATCCGTTTGATCAGAGACAGGATGCGAACGTCTCAAAGTCGACAGAAGAGTTATGCAGACCAAAGACGTCGACCACTCGAGTTCGAGGAAGGAGAGCATGTATTTCTTAGAGTTACCCCCACTACTGGAGTTGGTCGAGCGATCAAGTCCAAGAAACTTACCCTAAATTTATTGGACCTTATCGATTCTTCGTCGTATTGGTCGATGGCATATCGATTGCCTTGCCACCCTTCTTGTCGAACATCCATGCTGTCCTTCACGTCTCCCAGTTACGAAAGTATATTTCCGACCCTTCTCATGTTATCGAACCGGATATGATTCAACTGAAGGACGACCTATCTTCCGAAGCATCACCAGCAAGAATTGTCGATCGGAAAGTCAGAATGTTGCGGAACAAAGAGATTCAACTTGTCAAAGTTGTGTGGGATCAGAAGACTGGAGATGCGACTTGGGAGCTGGAGGAGAAGATGAAGACTCAGTACCCTGAACTTTTTCGTGGTAAGTATCTTATTTGCAATTTCGAGGACGAAATTTTTTTAGAGGGAGAGATTGTAACACCTGAGGACGAGATCGACCTCGTATTAGGACGTCGTACCGAGACCTCGTGACGAGATCCCGTGCCAAGATCGCGTGCCGAGGTCATATGTCGAGCTGATGAGATCGCGTACCGAGCTGAGGAGGTCGCATGTCGAACTGAGGAGGCCGCGTGCACGAACTCGTGTTAGAGCCTTGTGTGCTTGCACGAGCATCCTGATCGACATCGTGTCGAGATGATAACACTCGTATCTTTTACGAATATTATTTAGCGTTAAGTAGTATATTTTGCTGGGATTATGAGAGAGAACAGATTAGATGGGTTAGACTTGTTGTTGGATTAATATCTTACTTTAAAATCCAGGTGTCGCTTAAATTGTGGTTTTATAAAAGATAAATTCAATAAAAAAAAATGGTTTTCTTGTAATTAACTTTTGTTTAAGGGAGATAAGACCAAACTTTTTCTTTTTCCACCAGCTGTAGATAAGTATCATGATTAGTTTCCTCCACCGCCTTAAATATCACGATCGGTAGCCTCGAAATCCTCACTTTCTATTTCCTTCTTTCTTCTTCTCACAGTTTCCTCCTCTTCTCCAAACCTCCATTGAAGAACCTTGAGTTCGTTGAGCTTCTGCATAAACTTTCTTCATCAACCTTGTTCCTTATCATCTCCTCGACCTATATCACCATCTCGACCATCTGTGGAGGTATGAAAAACATGATTTTATTTCCTTTCATGTTACTGTTAGCGCCACTTCTTCTCTCTGTTTTAGCTAGTTTTTATGCTTTCAACTCATGTCATATTGATAGGTTTTCTTCTTCATGACATTTCCTACCTTTCTAACCATTTATTTGAGCTTGAAAAACAAATTGTTTCCTCTGTTTTCTGCAAGTAGGTAGCGCCCAAAACCCTCCCTACTTGGCTTGTATTGATTTCTTTTTGAGTTTTAAATTTTAACATAAGTGGTTATGGTCTTATTTTAATTCTTTGGACCATGACGAAAATATTTTTAAGAAATATAAACTTAGATTTTGATTAAGTTGTGTTTAAGGTATTACTTGATTTTAAGCTTGAATTAGTACTTAGGAAAAATGGCTTTGTCTGATGATGTATGAAAGAGATTTTAATAAAATTTTAGAGAAAAGGAGTTATTTTGTAATGTTTGAATTCTGGTTGTATTTGTTTAAGTTCTTAAGTTTTAATGTTTACTTGGGTTGTGGTTAAGATTGGGATAATGGTAGCTAAGTGTTATTAGAACCCATAGATAGAACTAAGTTGTGCTCGTATTAGGCAGTGTGATTTCCGAGATCGTGCTGCAAGGAAATCAGGGTGTACGAGATCATGAAACCGAGGTCGACTAAGAGCCGTACGTGTCGAGATCGAGTGAGAGAAGTCGTTGTCGAGCTCGTTTGAAGACAGCCGTGTTGAGGTCGTTGTCGAGCAGCGTTAGCTTGGAGTTCGGTAAGGGCAACTCCTAGACATTATTAAGGCTTTATTTTATATGTTGTGAATTGTGTATTGCCTGTTGAATTGCGTTTTCTTCATGCAGATTGTTTTATTGCTTAAATGTCGAATTGCGTTTTCTTCATGTTAAGCATGCTCTCTTTATTTGATATGTGATCAAGTAATTTATGTGCCACTCCTTGACTGCGGCGAGCTAATCATCGAGTGAGAGAGCTAGGCGAGTCGTATGACGTTTTTGAGCCGTGACCCGGATAACTAAGGGTGCTAGGTCCCCTTTTGTTTACGGGAGATTGACTAGGCGTCGCATTATCAGTTTGGGGTTAGACCTGCTGATTAATGCATGGTATCGGTTTGGGGTTGGACCGGCCGCTTACCTATTGCGTCAGTTTGGGGATGGACCTGCTGGCGATATTCCGAAATAAAAGTCGAGTCTAGAGTGAAATGGTCGAGTCACGTTTGGTGAATGATATACAGTGATGTCTGCTTATTTCTTTGTGCCTTGTTTATCTTGATTTGTGGAGAAGTTGACCCTTTCCCGTGGTACCTTCAATCTATGATGGTTACCCAGGCGATGTCGAGGGTGCAGGGAACTCGACAGCAGATGATGGCGAGGAGGACGTCGACGAGGATCAGAGCGGCGACCTCTATTTGTCGTGATTGGCTTTGTTTATGTTATGTTTGTTGGGGTAGCTGTAATACGACTTTTGTGTACAGTGGCTGTGACCAGTTTGGGACGGGTGATGTTTTGTTATTTTGAGCACAGGGTAGACTGGTGGTTTCACTTTTGGAGCAGCCCCCTGCGTGGGTGTCTGCCGGAAGTACCCCCAGGGTATGATTGCTCTCTTGAAGTCGTCATACCTTAGGTGTATTTTCTTTGTACATTATTACTCTGTCTTTTGTATGCACTTTTTATATCTTGTATATATGAGTATGTACTTGTTATCTGCGTGTTGTTATTTAGGACTTAAGTCTTGTGTCTTAGTTGCACCATGTTTCGAAAAGCTGTAATTACTCTGATGTGCACGAGATAGTTTGATAAAAATATATATATATATAGACCGTACTTTTCTAAAGGGTACAAGAGTATCATTTTAAAACACATCGCATACAGGGTATCTTGAGCTCGATGTGTTGAGCTCGGTAACTCGAGCTCGGTATGTTGAGCTCGGTAGCGGTCCGGAAACGGGTCGTTACAATCGAGCATCTAAATACCTTCAAAGGTATTGCCAACCAATTGACGAATGCAGAAATGAAGATAGATGACGAGTTGCAAACTCTTCTACTCCTCGGCTCTCTACCTGAGAGCTGGGACACTCTAGTTGTCACTCTTAGCAACTCTGCTCCAGACAAAAAACTTAACATGGATTCGATTACAGACTGTTTGTTGAATGAAGAGTCAAGACGAAGGGAAAGAGGCTTGAACAACCAGTTTGAAGCCAACATTATTGACAACAGAGGGAGGAGTAAGAATCGCGAAAAAGGAGGTCGCAGAAAATCACATGGTAGATCCAAGTCTCGCACTAGACTG
Organism: Calophaca sinica; assembly: GCA_037113605.1. Taxonomy (NCBI): domain Eukaryota; kingdom Viridiplantae; phylum Streptophyta; class Magnoliopsida; order Fabales; family Fabaceae; genus Calophaca; species Calophaca sinica. Next base: position 97,836,484 of record CM073736.1, on the reverse strand, counting down.
AGTTGCTATTATTGTGGCAAACCAGGCCACAGAAAGTCCGAGTGTAGATTCTTGAAGAGAGATCAACAGGCTGGAACAGTCTATCCTGACCAGATTGACCCAAAGAAAAAGAAAGAAGACGGAACCACTACTGCAGTGGCTTTAGAAGATGAAAATGCATTTTTTATTGGAGATGAAAATTATCTAAATGTTGCATCTGATGATTGCGTTTGGATAATTGACTCGGGAGCATCCTTCCGCGCAACCCCTCATGAAGGATTTTTCTCATCATATCAAAAAGGAGATTTTGGTACGGTGAAGATGGGCAACCATGTCACAAGCAAGATTGTTGGTATTGGTGAAGTAACTCTCATTACAGAGAATGGAAGCAAGCTCGTGTTGAAGGAGGTGAGACATGTACCAAACATGCGTCTAAACCTTATCTCAGCAGGAAAGTTAGATGAAGCTGGGATGATAAACCAGTTTGGTGCTGGTAGATGGAAACTGAGCAAAGGAAGCATGATTGTTGCTCGAGGCAAAAAGGAAGGCTCCCTGTACATCATGCAGGGAAAGATATGCAAAGAATGGATGAACATCGCTCAAGACGCAACCAAAGAATTGTGGCACAGACGACTAGGCCACATGAGCGAGAAAAGTTTGGAGATTCTTGCTAAAGATCATCTTCCAAACATAAAGGGGCAGCCACTTGAATCCTATGAAGATTGTCTAGCAGGCAAACAACACAGAGTATCTTTCAAAAGATCAGACGATGCAAGAAGAAGAAAGCATATTCTAGATATTGTTCATTCAGATATGTGCTCAACATCTGAAAGGTCCATTGGTGGTGCTCAATATTTTGTTACCTTCATTGACGATCACTCTAGAAAGGAGTGGGTGTATCCATTGAAGATGAAAGATCAAGTTCTTTAAGCATTCAAGGAATTCCATGCTTCTGTAGAATGCGCAACTGGAAGAAAGCTGAAATGCTTAAGAACAGACAATGGAGGAGAATACATAGGTCCTTTTGAAGCCTATTGTAAAACTCATGGGATACGACATAAGAAGACACCTCCCAAGACTCCTCAGATGAACGGAATAGCAGAAAGGATGAACAGAATGATTGCAGAGAAAGTTAGAAGCATGTTTTCTTCCCAAATCATTTTGGGGCGAAGTAGTGAAAACAGCGGTAGATTTGATAAATTTGTCTCCTTCAAGACCTTTAAATGGAGATATACCAGAGGAAGTATGGTTTGGAAAGAAAGCCTCATATGGTCACTTGAGAGTCTTTGGATGCAAAGCATTTGTCCACGTTCCCAAAGATCAAAGATCAAAGCTTGATGTTAAGACGAAGGAGTGCATATATCTTGGCTCACCAAGAGATGAACTTGGCTTTAGATTATGGGATCCTTCAAACAAGAAGATTGTTCGAAGTAGAGATGCGGTATTCTATGAAGACCAGACGATCCAGGACATTCAACAGTCTAAGAAGCCAAAGACGATTGTGGTACACAATTCAGGGGAAGAGAGTCCTCAAAAGAATAATGAACCTGATCAGACAACACAACCCCATCAGACGGAGCATCCTGATCAGATAGAACAAAACCAGACAATGCAAGAAGAACAGGTGGAGACTGATCAGACAGAAGACGAACCTCAACTGAGAAGGTCAACGAGAGTCAGACAACCCTCAACAAGGTATTTGTTGGAGGATTATGTCACTCTCACTGATGAAGGGGAACCTCAAAGCTTCATGGAAGCCATTGAGATGGAAGATAAAGAAAAATGGATGCAAGCCATGCAAGAAGAAATGCAGTCACTGAAGGAAAATCAGACGTATGATCTGGTAGAATTACCAGAAGGAAGAAGAGCGTTGAAAAACAAGTGGGTGTTCAAACTCAAGAGTGAAGAGAATAGTCCAAATCCCAGGTACAGAGCACAAATTGTGGTGAAGGGTTGCCATCAGAAGAAAGGCATAGATTTTGAAGAAATTGATAAGTTTTCATCACATGTAGATTTATAGTGCTTACTTGAATATTTGTGTTGTGATTGAAGCGAATTCAAAGTAATTATTTTCTTAAATTGTATGATTTAATGTATTCACTTGATCCGGTTCTAACGTTTGTGCATTAGTGTTTTCTATAATTGTTTTTTGTCTCTAAGCACAGGAATGGTAGCATAGCCAAAGGATTGGCCTGGTAGCGCGCCTAGATAAAGAAGATTCTAAAAGCTATATCTTGAGCCACACTAATCCAAATGAGATGATCTTGGTCTTGTTGGAAAGATAGAAGAATTATCTACAACTCTGATGAAGGAATCGAGACCTAAATCAATCTCTAAGTTGGGGTAATTTGTGCTACAAGTTGATAAGGTGATGCTGTCTCAGCCTGACACATGTTCAATGTTTTAATTATATTTGGAGTTGTAGGTGTCAAAATGAGATGAAACCGGTTCCATTGGAAATCTAAAATCGATAGCTTCAACTTTCATGAATACACCTTGAGCTAACTAGGACTTTACAGAGGTGAAAAATGCAAAACAACGTGGAAAAATGGGTGCAGGAGGGCACCCCATGCGCGCAGAGCACGCTTGAGCGCTCCTGGAGCGCCAAATCTGACGCCATTCTGTTTCTTAGCACGCAGGAGCGCACCCAGAGCGCTCTGGTCGCATTGTTAGCGTTAAAAACACGAAATTTTGATGTTTTAATCATTCTTTACCATTCCAAAGACCTAAAAACGCTGGAGGCTTGTCAAGAGGTGCTAGGGATTCATTCTCCACCATCTCCAAGGAGGATTCAAGCTTGGGAACAAGGATTTGAGTCTTCAATGGAGTGGTTCTCTACCATTGTTTCTATTTTCTGGTTTGGTTTCTCTTTCTCTATGAGTAACTAAAAACTAAACTCTTTTAGGCTAGGGTTAGATGAATTTTGTGGAAACCCTTATGTAATTGGATTCTATTATTTCTATGCAAGTTTATTCATATTAATTGATCCTTTATCTCTGTTCTTAATGCCTTTTGATAATTGATAATTACTAAATTGAATTTGGGTTATGCTCATGATTGGAAAATTGGGGTTTTTAACTAGCATTGAGATTGTTGGACATATCTATAGGGTTATAGGAATATAATTCTATTTGGTATGAGTTTGTATGAATCTTTATTCTTTATGCTTGATTTAATTAATTTGAACCTAAGGGATTAGGACTTATTAGTTAAATCAAAGGAATTAAGAGGAAAGAAATTTTCGTTAATCTAATTTAGAGGATTTAAACTTCAATTGTTCATGAGTATCGCTTGCATTGGTTTTGAATTCAATTGCATAAAGGTGGAAACAAAAGGATTCAACCCCTAGTTGTTTTTAATTATTCGAATTCAATTACTTTTTATTAATTTTAGTTGTTACAAATAGCATCAATTCCAATACAAAGAATTTGTTCACGTTCAAAATAGTTACGAACTTTGTTTAGTTGAATAATCAATCGCAATCCCTGTGGAGACGATTTTACTTATCACTTTATTACTTGTGCGATTCGGTACACTTGCCGAAATTCTCAACAGAAATCTTCTCACCAATTGTGAAGATGACATCCATTAGATCAATCCTCGGTCTAGCTGCAAAACTAGACTTGGAGATAGAACAACTCGATGTAAAAACAACATTCTTACATGGAAACCTAGAGGAAGAAATATATATGGAACAACCTGAAGGTTTCACAGAACCAGACAAAGAACATCTTGTGTGTCGTCTGAAGAAAAGCCTCTATGATCTAAAGCAAGCTCTAAGACAATGGTACAAGAAGTTTGATCTCTTCATGACCCAACATAATTTAAAAAAAGACATCCGCAGACGACTGTGTGTTTGTGAAGAACTATGATAATGGTGAGTCCATCATACTTCTGTTGTATGTTGATGATATGTTGATTGTTGGGAAAGACATGATGAAGATAGCTGCTCTCAAGAAGGCATTGAGTAAATCTTTTGCTATGAAAGATCTGGGTGCAGTAAAGAAGATCCTTAGAATGAGGATCACCAGAGATCATTCTCGAAGGATGTTGTGGATGTCACAAGAAGACTATATCAAGAAGGTTCTTGAAAGGTTCAACATGCATAATGCAAAAACCTGTGCATGTTCCATTACCTGGTCATTTCAAGCTTAGTAAAGTTCAATGTCCAAAGAATGAAGAAGAAAAAGAAGAAATGAACAAGGTACCTTATTCTTCTGCTGTGGGTAGTCTTATGTATGCAATGGTTTGCACAAGACCAGACATTGCTTATGCTGTAGGAGTTGTGAGTAGATTCCTATCGAATCCAGGAAAGGAGCATTGGAATGCTGCGAAATAGATACTACAGTATCTAAGGGGAACTGCCACCAAGTGTTTGTGTTTTGGCAATGGAGATTTAAAGCTTCTTGGTTATGCAGATGCAGATATGGCAGGAGATGTTGACTCAAGAAAGTCTACATCAGGATATTTGATTACTTTTGTAGGGGGCTGTTTCATGGCAATCACGACTACAAAAGTGCATTGCCTTGAGTACCACAGAAGCCGAATACATCGCAATCGCAGAAGGTTGCAAGGAAATCTTGTGGATGAAGAAGTTCCTACAAGAGTTAGGCCAAGATCAAGAAAGTTATTTTCTCTATTGCAATAGCCAGAGTGCAATACATCTAAGCAAGAACTCGACATTCCATGCAAGGTCAAAACACATCGACGTAAGGTATCATTGGATCCGTGATGTGTTGGAAAAGAAACTGCTACAGATTGAGAAAATTCATACTAATGATAATGGGGCTGATATGATGACCAAAGCTCTACCTAAAGAGAAGCTGGAAGGCTGTAAAGAAGTTGCAGGCTTAGCATCAACCCCGAATTGATCCATGGAAATTTTCCCTAAGGATGGAGGGGGAGAATTGTGGGACCTACCCACGTTTCCAGCCAAGGAAAATAAAGTGGTGCTTCATTTTTTCTTCTATGAGCGGTGCACATTTTTTCTCCATGCGGTGCTTAATTTCAAATGGTGCCAGTATTGTGTTGAAATTGTTCACACAATGCATTTAATGCTCAGCATCCACCTAATTGCACTTGGTGCAATTCCTTATAAATAGAGCATGCAGGAAGACATTCAAGCATCCGAAAATAACGAGAGAAAAATTACGAGAGTTACATATCCTCATAGAGAAAAATAAAGAGATCCTCACGTGAGAGTGAGAGAAAAATAGTGAGCCAATTTTGTGAGAGTTTTAGCCACAAATTGAGGGTACAAATTATTGTATTATTTTTGAGAGGTCCACCTAAGGGTGAAGTTTGTATTCCCATTATTATTATAGTAGAGATTTTAAGTGGCCTACGGGTCCCGTGGTTTTTACCTTCACATTGGAAGTGTTTTCCACGCTAAATTTTTTACGTGTGTTTCCGCTTGCCTTACTCTGTTTATTTTATTATTGCTCATTTTAAGTTACACAGAGAGAAAAATTTATACCGGCATTTCCCAACAGGATGGGGCTCCAGTTTTAAAGTTTTTATCTGAAGTTACAAAGGTTTGTTTTTTGCATTCCTTTCTTGGTATGACTATTTTTTGCTGCTAATCTGTTTTTTTTCCCCGATTATATTTGAATGGTAAATTGTCCTAGTTCAAACCATTTCCCTAGAACATAGAACATTAAAAACATGAGTTGGTTATGAGTATATAAAACACTTTTTTTTTTAATTTGCATTTTAATCTTTTTTTTTTTTTTTTTTTTTTGGCAGGTAGAGGGAAGTTTTTTGCATATCATGAAAGCGCAAGCAAGCCATCCAACAACAGGACAGAGTTTTCATAGAGGATGATTCAGTTCAGTTGCTTTTTCAAGTGGTTGCCGAGAGATCTTTGATGGTTTTTTCTCATTTGAAGGGAGGACATATTCCACTGTACAACATACAGCTTCATAGACATGCTGTGTAGGTAAAGTAAGGTACACTTTTTGCAGTCAAAATAGTGACGAAAATGTTATATACGTTGCTTATGATGAGTAATTTGGCCTTATTTGATGCAATATTCATGTTGTTGCTGTTTATATAATTTTAGATACTTGGTCTTCTTTTGGAAACTTGATGAGCATCTACGTTATAACTAGTTGATATTGTGTCCTAAACCATTTTGGTTATGTGAAGTGCTTTACAAGTTTATATATGTGCTTCTAATTTACAAGAGCACCACTCAAAGCCATGCTCAATCAGGTCAATTTAATTCAAATTTCTAGTACTGTTATGAGCTCTTATTCTTATGTGGGAAAAGGCTCCTCGGTGCATTTATTTCATTGGTGGCATCTAAAATATAGAAAACTGGCATTTCTTTTGATTCCTTGTTTCTCCCATAGTTCCTTGTTTCTATTGAAACAGTCATACTCCCAGAGTTGCTTTACTTTCCATGTTAAAATTTTGTTTCCTCGTTCATGGAGGAATATGGCTGAGTAACTACCCTTATGTTCCATATTTACTTTTTGGATCCTGGAACTTATTTCAATTTTTAACAGGTGAGGAAACCATATACTATTACTAAACAAAGGAGAAGTGGGTATAGGAAAAAGCATCAAAAGATCCTTGAAGCTTCGAAATTGTATGGCTGTGCAATGCAATTCATTTTCCTTGCTGCTTCAATTTTGTTGAAGAAGAATACAATACATTAATTTCAGTCTGGAGAGACTAGGCCTATATATAATACGGTTTGACAAATTTGACCAACAGCCACTTACCGTTCAAGTGCTTTTGACATCTATGTATATGTATATAGCTCACTTATTGATGTCTTAGAGAAATACAAATGTTTCACTAATCCAGCCACATCATTTTTCCCCACCTTTTCTGAAGCCATACCTTTTGAATTTAAAGAATAAATTAGTTTTGGCACTCCCTATATTTTCGTCTGCTGTGTTCACTCCGTAGGCCTTACACTACTATATGTGAAAAATAGATTTCGGGCACCAAACTCTAATTTTTTCTTCTTCCTGTTTAATTTCATTTTTTGCATTTCTGAAAATTACTGAGGCCTTAATTAATTACTCTACTTGTTGTGTTAACACAAAAATTGAAAACGTAGGAAATGAGATTTGGAAACATGAAGTTTTGTAGGACCAAATATCCGCGGAATGGATGGTCCACCATGTGGAGTCATAAATTTTATTTTTTATTAAAATTAAAAATAAATAAAACATAACCCAAAATCCGAGTCATAACATATACTAGTTTGTCCATTTATCCTGCCGATATGTTAGAAGTCTCACATAAAAGAATGAGATGACCTGATTAGTAGTTATAAATGGGGGACAATTCTCACCCTATGAGCTAGCTTTTGGGGTTGAGTTAGGCCGAAATCCAAATTCTAATATGGTATCAGAGCCAATCATAAATCCATTTATTGGGTCACCCGTTATCAGACCACTTGGGTCACGCTCCAGTTGTCTAGTCCTGGACGTGATGATGTGTTAGAAATAAATGAGGGGCAATCATCACCTAATAAGTTAGCTTTTAAAATTGAGTTAGGTCCAAACTTAAATTCTAATACGTCAAGATAAAAAAGACGTAGTCTATCATAACTAGTTCCTACCAAGAAAAAAGCGCAAGATCATTTTGACGGCCCCGAGGCGAAGTTCCATTGCCCACCAAACCGAGCCGCCGCTTGCCCGACCTTCTTCGAGCTCGGTGAGCTACATCCGATTTCGGAGGCGCCAAACCGGTCCCCCGGTACAATCGCCCCAGTGATAACGCCTAGCAGGTTAGGGGCGAGCTGGCTCGTGACCCTCGAACCTTCTAGAAAGGGATACACCAGGAGACGATGCTTGGAGCCGTTGCCACTCTGAAGATTGGGGATCACGTAGCCAGTACGTGACGGACTTGGCAGGTGCGAGATATCAGGAAGAGATTAGCTGATCCTTGAAGCGTGAGGGAGGAGTTACCGCGCGCAGATTCCGGATCGGTGGTTACCCTCCCTCGACGTGACTCCACTATATAAAGGGGGCTTGACCCCCCACGTTTGATATAGACTACTTACTCTAAACCCTAATCTACTCTGTTCTCCTTTTCCTCCCAAGTCCTATCTAACTTAGGCATCGGAGTGTCTTCGCAGGTACCACCCCCCTTTTTGGACTCTGGAAGAGGGAGTACTCAACCCCAAGGAGGAGGAGAGCTCTACCATTCTCAGCATCAGCATTGGCGCCCACCGTGGGGCCCGGTAAAACTAACCCAGGCCTCAAGAATACCCCTAGCAAGATGGTGCGCACCAGGAGCACGGCGAATCACAGATCGCCACTGCTGAGTCATCACTCGGCCAGTCAAGATGAACGCCCACCACCGCACTCGCCTCGAGCTTCTCAGGCGTAAAACGAAGAGTTAAGGTGCAGGATCGCGGAAGCCCGCGAGCGCGAGGAAAGACAGGGCCACGAGACGCCCTCGCGGGCCCGGAGAGACAACCGGACTCGCCGGATCGGACGCATCCAGCGCCACTGAGAGCCCAAGGCGAGAGGCCACACCCAAAGACACGCCGCAGCGTGAGAACCGACCCTTCGAAATCGGACTAACCTTGCTCCCCTTCGACGAGAGGGTTATGGCCGATCCGGTCCCGAAGCGGTTCCAAATCCCCAACATGGACGCTTACGAGGGTAAGACCGACCCCGAGGAACACATTACCTCCTTCAACGCACGGATGCTACTGATCGACGCATCCGAGGGCTTGGAATTTCGGACCTTTCCCTGCACCCTGAAAGGACCGGCCATGATGTGGTTCTCTAACCTCCCACAACGCTCGATCCACTCATTCAGGGAACTCGCCGAGCAATTCGTGGCCAGGTTTACCACGAGCCGAGCCTTCCGGAGAAACTCCACTTGCCTGGTCGGCCTCAAACAGAGGTCGGACGAGACACTGAAGTCCTTCATAGAGCGTTTCAACAACGAAACGGCTCAAATCAGAAATCTCAGCATCGATGTGGCGCTCCACGCCATAGTGTCAGCACTAAAGCCCGGTCCTTTCTCGGACTCCCTCGCTCGCCGGCCTGCAGGATCTCTGGACGATCTGAGGCGCCGAGCAGTGGGGTATATCAACATGGAGGAGGTTGCCGCCGCCAAAAGGGAAACCCAGAATCGGCAAGATAGGAGTAGAGATCCGCCTGAGAGAGGCAGAGAGAAACGAGCGCCGGCGGCGCAAGACTACGGAGGCGGTTCACTCCTCGACAAAGGGGAAGGGACCGGGTCTTGAAGGAAGCCTACACGGGCAACCTCATTACCTTGCCCCCTCGGAAGGACTCCCCACCAAATGCGGATCGCCAGAGATACTGCGAATACCACCGAATCTACGGGCACACCACAAATGAATGTCAGGCACTAAAGATAAAAATTGAAAAACTCATACAGGCAGGACATTTAGCAAAGTACGTGGACAAAGGGAATGGGGCGGCCCCCAGAGAAAACGAAACAAGTCGTAGAAGATCTCGTTCACCCGAGCGCAGGCGCAACCGATCGCCGGCTCGGAGAGGGCGAGAAAGGCGTTCACCCGCCCGTCAACGCAGGAAAGGTCGAGACGAAGGTACCCCCTCACTCAATTTAATTGCAGGTGGTTTTGCAGGTGGAGGCGAATCTAGCAACGGTCGGAAAAGGAACCTGAGGTCCGTCAATAGCTCAACGTCGCTAGCGGCCCCGCCCGCGGCCTTACCGACCATATCCTTCTCGGAGAGGGATTATCGAGGAATTGATCGCCACCAAGACGACCCCATGGTGATCACAGTGCACCTCGCTGGATTTAACGTCAGGAGAGTGCTCGTCGATCAAGGAAGCTCGGCGGACGTAATCTACAAAGAAGCCTTCGATCGACTCAAGTTACCGAGCTCGATTATCAGACCTTACCGAGGTACGTTAGTCGGTTTTTTCAGGTGCTAAAGCTCGGGTGACTGGATACTTCAACGTCTTGCTCACCTTCAAGGCGGACGTCGGGGTCAAGACAATCGAAGCCCACCTCCTGGTGGTGGAAGCCGAGTCGGCCGCGGACACCGCCTACAATATGATAATCGGCAGAACTGTCATCAATGGGATCGGGGCCATAGTCTCTACCCCTATTTGGCGATGAAGTTTCCCCTATCCGATGGGCAGATTGCTATGATACACGCCGACCAGAAGGAGGCGAGACAGTGTTATGTCAACAGTCTAAGGGATGACTGGAGAAGAGATCGCCCCAAGTCGAACTGCATGATTGAGCTCGACCCGAGGGGCGAGAGTGATTTCCGGCCAGTGCCGGTCGACGACATCAAGGAGGTCGAAGTAAGAGGATCGGGCAAGAGCATACGCATCGGGACACAACTGCCCCAGCAGAGCGAACAGTCCCTGACGAAGGTCTTGCTCGACAACGCAGATCTGTTCGCGTGGGGCCCGGAGGACATGCCCGGAATAGACCTCAAAGTGGCTTGTCACAAGCTGGCCATAGAGCACGGCGCCGCCTGCTTTCAGCGCAAAAAGTAGACTTGCCAGGGGAAAAGAGCGAGCTGAGAAGAGACCTCGAAGCTCTTGAAAGCCGGATTTATCAAAGAGATCAAGTACCCCACTTGGCTTTCCAACGTGGTTTTGGTCAAGAAGAGCAACGGTAAGTGGAGGATGTGCACTGACTTCACCGACCTAAACAAAGTTTGCCCTAAAGACCCATACCCCCTTCCAAGCATCGATGCTCTGGTAGACGGCACGTCGGGGTACCAGGTGCTCAGTTTCATGGATGCGTACTCCGGGTACAATCAGATCAAGATGCACCCACTCGACACGCCAAAGACGGCTTTCATGACGGAAACCTCCAACTTCTACAACATCACTATGCCCTTTGGTTTGAAGAACGCAGACCAGAGGATGATGGATGAGATCTTCGTCAAGCAGATCGGGAAGACGATCGAGGTATATATGGATGACATGGTGGTCAAGACCTCCAGCTTCGAGGCACACTACCGAGACCTCCAGGAGGTATTTGACATTATGAGAAAATATAACATCAGGCTTAACCCCGAGAAGTGTTCGTTCGAGGTGCTCGGAGGAAAGTTCTTGGGGTTCATGATCACCCACAGAGGCATCGAGGCCAACCCCGACAAGTGCCGAGCAGTAATGGAGATGCGAAGCCCGAGCTCTATCAAGGAAGTGCAAAGACTCGCTGGTCGCATCGCAGCCCTTTCCAGGTTCGTAATTCGTTCCGCTGCCCTTCTACCAGGTACTCCGGAAACCGGCTCGGTTCGAATGGACCGACGAGTGTGAAACGGCTTTCCAGAGGCTCAAGGAGTTTCTGGCGTTACCACCAGTCCTTACACGGCCCACTAAGGGAGCCCCTCTCCTCCTCTACCTGGCGGCCACCGATACCTTGATCAGCTCGGCCATGATAGAAGAGAAAGAGACCGAGCAGTGCCCAGTCTACTTTGTGAGCAAAGTCCTCCACGGGGCGGAGCTAAGGTACCAGAAGGTAGAGAAACTGGCGCTCCTGATAGTAACCTCCGCGAGGAGATTGAGACCTTACTTTCAAGCGCACACGGTGGTAGTCAAAACGGACTACCCGATCAAAAGGATCCTACAGAAGCCAGAACTCTCAGGGCGAATGGTGGCGTGGTCGGTAGAACTCTCCGAATTCCAGATCAGGTATGAGCCCAGAGGACCCATTAAATCACAAGTTTTGGCTGACTTTATTGCAGAGCTAACACCGACCCCTGAGGTCGAGTACTGGACGCTCTACGTGGACGGCTCCTCCAATTCCAAAGGCAGCGGAGCAGGAATCATCGTTGAAAGCCCTGCAGGAATCAGCGTCGAACAGGCACTCAGGTTCCTATTCAAAGCTAGCAACAACCAAGCCGAGTACGAGGCTTTACTACTCGGTCTCAAACTCGCACGAGCTGGCGCCAAACGCCCGAGTCGAGCGACTCCCAGCTGATGATCAACCAGGTCAAGGGCGAATACCAGTGTCGAGACGACATACTCGCCCAGTATGCTCAAAAAGTCAACGCCATGATTCAGAACTTCCAAGAGGTCCAACTCGAGCACATCCCTCGAGAACAAAATAACAAGGCAGATCTGCTGGCAAAGTTTGCTAGTATGAAGACCGAGGGACAGCTCCATACAGTGGTCGTCCAAACTTTAAAATCACCAAGCATCGCGACAGCCAGAAACTACGCAGTGATCAGCTCGGATTCTTGGATGAAGGACATCATTGAATACTTGAAGCAGGGAAGACTGCCCGAGGACCCGACAGAGTCACGCAGGGTCCAACGGCAGTCCGCACATTACACTCTAATCGGAGACAGACTCTACAAAAGAGGTTTCTCACAGCCACTACTCACCTGCATAGAGAAATTGGATTCCGAGTATGTTATGAGGGAACTGCATGAGGGTATCTGCGGGAACCACTGTGGAACTCAGACCCTGGCAGCTAAAATCCTACGAGCAGGCTACTACTGGCCGACGCTCAGGTCGGATTGCCTGGAATACGTAAGAAAGTGCGACAAGTGCCAAAGGTTCGCCAAACGAGACCACCTTCCACCAGAAATCCTGCACGAAGTCATCGCCCCTTGGCCTTTCAATACCTGGGGGCTTGACATACTTGGCCCCTTTCCCCTTGCACCGGGCCAACTCAAGTTCATTGTAGTCGCCATAGACTACTTCTCCAAGTGGATAGAGGCTGTCCGCTGGCGACCATCACTTCCGAGAGGATCAAAAAATTTGTCTGGAAAAGCCTGGTTTGCCGCCATGGCCTACCCCACACTATCATCACAGATAACGGCAATACGCTTCACCAAAGACGGTGTTCAAGGACTTCGCAGCGTTCAGGAATCCGACTCGCCTACGCCTCGTCGAGCATCCACGCACCAATGGTCGTCGAGGCCGCGAATGTAATTATCTGAATGGCCTCCTGCTACCGGAGAGAGCTGGCGGCGATCGGCGAAGAACTCTGCGGGGTGTTGTGGGCATACCACACCACCCCCCAGTCGGCAACAAATGAAACACCTTTCCGACTAACGTATGGAATGGAGGCCATGGTGCCAGTAGAGCTCGGTTCCACCTCAGCAAGAAGAGAGCACGTTCAGGCATTGGCGCCAGAGGAGGCAAGAGTTGAGCTCGATCTCCTAGAAGAAACTCGGGAACTTGCCCGAGTACAAAACTTTGCAACTAAACAGCGCGTCGCCAAGCACTACAACTCCAGAGTCCGACCAAGGACGTTCAAAGAAGGGGACCTGGTCCTCCGGAAAGTTGAACTGGCTCGAAAAGACGTAAGGCAGGGCAAGCTAGGGCCGACATGGGAAGGGCCATACCGCATCAGATCGGAGCACCGACACGGCGCATACGGACTAGAAGAACTATCCGGAAAAGCAATACCGAGGACCTGGAATGCCACGCACCTCAAGCCCTACTTTAGTTAAACACTTGTAAACAGATGGCGTACTCTTTCCTTTGCAAACCCTTTTCCCACTGGGTTTTTGGTTTGGAAAGGTTTTAACGAGGTGCATCCTTCTTTCCCTTTCTTCCCCATTTAATAAAAGTCAACCCCCATTGCATTCAGAGTGTTTTAACTAAAAATCACCGAGTCCCAAGCTCGGAAGGTCTTAACCGACCAACAGACCCCTGTGGTCCTAAACCCAAGTCAGCATAAAGGCTTGGTGTGCTCATTCGCAACTCGACCCCTGTGGTCCTAAACCCAAGTCAGCATAAAGGCTTGGTGTGCTCATTCGCAACTCGACCCCTATGGTCCTAAACCCAAGTCAGCATAAAGGCTTGGTGGGCTCATTCGCAGCTCGACCCCTGTGGTCCTAAACCCAAGTCAGCATAAAGGCTTGGTGGGCTCATTCGCAGCTCGACCCCTGTGGTCCTAAACCCAAGTCAGCATAAAGGCTTGGTGTGCTCATTCGCAACTCGACCCCTGTGGTCCCAAACCCAAGCCAGCATAAAGGCTTGAGGGGCTCACTCGCAGCTCGAGGCTCGGAACGTCTTGCTCGACCTAAACGATACATTCAATCTCAAACCCAAGTTAGCATAAAAACTTGGTAACCTCGTTGGAGGATCCGAAGCTCACTATCCGACCTAAAGGTTTCGTAAGAAAACTGATACTCCTACTTATACCTAAGATTACGGAGAAATTGTCTCACCTTCAGTTGACACAAGTTTTATTCGGGGGAAGCTACCCGGGAACTACCCTAGCCGAGTAGCAGCTACCCGAGGTCCACCCCATCCGAGCACAATAACCAACAAATTGCTAAAGCAGAAAACAGAGAAGACAATGTTTAAACTTAGTCAAATTCATAAACATGAAGCAAAATACAAAAGAGCTCATAGAAGAGCGAGTACATTGTCGAGACAAAGCAAAGCATTCTAAAAAACAAGTTACGCAAGGGCATCCCCTTGGTCTTCAACTCGGGCCCCAACGACCTCCTCGGTCGCAACACTTGGACCAGCAGCCTCCGAGTCAAGCCCAACTCCGGCGTCCTCGCCCCCAGACTCCTCCTGATCAGCACAGCCCTCTTCCTCGTCCTCCTCTTCCATAATCCTCCCCTCTTTCACCACCTTGGTGAAATCGAGCTCGGAGATGTCCAGATCGGGGGCAACCACCCGCAGCTGCGCGACCGCATTGTCAAACCCCTCCTTATACTGAAGGGCGCTATACTCGCGGTACTCCTCGACCCGAGCAGCTTCGGACGAGGACTTCTCCTTCTCCTTCTCTTCCCGCAGTTGACGCAGCAGAAGGTTGTTTTGGGCTTGGAGCTCCTCTCGCTGAGCCAGCAGAGAGGTGTTTCTTTTGTTTAGAGCATCCCTCGCCTCCGAGAGGCGAGCATAGTCCTCCTCCAACTTTCCCATTTTTTCCTCGAGCTCACCAAGTGTGGTGGCCTTGCTTTGGTACTTCCTCCTCGCCAGCTTGGCTTCAGTGGCCCGAGCCCTTATCCGATCAGAAAGGAACTGGGCCATAGCAGAAGTGCGGAGCCCATAGAGGCCCAGTGCCTTGCACAAACCCAGCTCGCTCGCCTCGGCCATGCACCTGTCGTCGGACCTACGCATGATCTGATCGATCAGGTCGGATCGGTCGAAGCCGACATTCCAAAGGGAATCCTCGGCGTTCTCGCTTCGGTCGGCAAATTCTCCAAGGTGGAGGAACCACTCGGAGCCATCAGGGATATTCAGAGGAATCCCCCCATGAGGCCCCCTCGGCTCCTTTACAGGGGGCTGGTCGGAACCGGGAGTCGGGGGAGCGCGCACTCGTTTTTTGGTAGCTTTGGCGGAGGAAGGGGAAGCGGCAGCATCAGAGGGAACCGGCCCAGGAACTTGGGCGACCTTCTCTCTTTGAGCTCTCTTGAGGAGCTCGGCCATCTCTTTCTTGGTCATCTTCGGGGCTATCGTACCTGAAAATAAAATGAAAGTTAGTACCCATGTTCGGGCTGAGAATCACGCTAAAGGATGGTAACAAGACTTACTTAAGTAATCCCTCCACTGGGGTGGGTCCTTTAGAGCTCGGGCGAGGAGAGGACCACAATGCAATGTGGGCAAACGAGCGAGAAAGTTCACTATCGTCTGGTCGGTGACCAACAATGAATTGAAATCCACCTCTTTTATGGGGCGAGGACTGGAGCTCCAGTAAAAAGGAAACAGAGGCTCGTTTTGAACAGAAAAGAAAAAGGGATTCCCTCTCCGTACTCGGATCTTGAAGAAATCAGATTTCCAGTTCTTATAAGACTGGTCGAAAAGCTCGAGAATGTAAAAGCCAGGTATTTTATTGAGCGAGCACCACTTAAGCTACTTGCCAAGCCTAAGCTGGAAAAAACTGAAGAAGAGAGCAGCAGAGGGGGTAACCCCAAAGAACTCGGACACGGGCTTGAAAGCCCGGATAAAAGCCCAGCTATTGGGGTGTAGTTGCGAAGGGGCCGCATCCAGCCATTAGAGGACCTCGTACTCAAACCTGCCTAGGGGAAAGCGGAGGCCTATTCGCGTAAAGAAAGTTTTGTAGAAGAAACAGAAGTCTGGGGAACTAGACTCGCCCTTGTTAAAGCATACTCGGTCGTCGGGAGAGCAGGGAAGGCAAGTTACCTCCTCGTCTCGATCTTGGTTCGGCGTAAATGACACACTAGACCGAAGAGCAGCCACGCCAGTGTCTGAAAAAATGTTGGAGGCCATCCTGAGTACATTGGGGTGCACCCAGGCGTAAGGAGACCTATCATCTCCCACTCGGCGCTCGCCCCCCTTATGAAGTGAGTACGAAGGAACAGACGTGATGGGGGGAAGGTGAAACCCAGGAGGTGGGAGGAACCACCTGGAGAGGCACTGGGTCACGACCACCGCCGGAGGGGAGCCCCTTGTGGCCAGAGCCTCCGACGTAGGGTGGCGTAGAAAGGTCAAAAGATGTGCTCGTCGTTTCAGACGACGAGCTGCTCCCAAAACTCAAAGGTATGGGGGAAGGGGGACGACGAGAAGAAGAGGAAGAAGCCATTAATGAAGAACAGTAGCGAGACTTACCAGGAAACGCGAAGGAATGGGGATGAAGCGGCCGCCCGGAACACAAATGCAGGGAAGGATGACAGACGAAGCGTTCAGGGAGAGCGGAACGAAGGAAAAGAGAGAAGGAAGGAGAGGGGGTGGCTTTATAACCCCCGCAGGAGGAAAATGAAGGGGCGAACCAATCCAAGCCCTCCATTTACAAAATCGGATGTAGATCTAGTGGTCCAGGCCGCATCAGATGATCGACAGTGGGAAGAGGAACGGTTGAGTAAACGTCCCGTCTGAGTCCCATCGCGTGGCAGAACACCGAGTAAAGGTGCAACACGTGGAGCGTGACGCCCCAGACAAACAAGCTTCTGGGATATGCCCTCGACCTGAATAACTCAACTCGGACACCGACCCAAGAACAATAGGTAGACCCTCTGCCCTTTCGTGCAAAGAGTCTAGGGGGCTTGTGTTACGGACCGGTCCCGAGGCGAGTTCCAGCGTCCACCAAACCGAGCCGGCCCGGCTCGGTTCCGACCTTCTTCGAGCTCAGCGAGCTACATCCAATTTCGGAGGCGCCAAACCGGTCCCCAGCTGGTACAATCGCCCCAGTGATAACGCCTAGCAGGTTAGGGGCGAGCTGAATCGTGACCCTCGAACCTTCTAGAAAGGGATACACCGGGAGACGATGCTTGGAGCCGTTGCCACTCTGAAGATTGGGGATCACGTAGCCAGTACGTGACGGACTTGCCAGGTGCGAGATATCAGGAAGAGATTAGCTGATCCTTGAAGCGTGAGGGAGGAGTTACCGCGCGCAGATTCCAGATCGGTGGTTACCCTCCCTCGACGTGACTCCACTATATAAAGGGGGTTTGACCCCCCAGGTTTGATATAGACTACTTACTCTAAACCCTAATCTACTCTGTTCTCCTTCTCCTCTCAAGCCCTATCTAACTTAGGCATCGAAGTGTCTTCACAGGTACCACTCCCGTTTTGGACTCTGGAAGAGAGAGTACTCAACCCCAAGGAGGAGGGGAGCTCTACCATTCTCAGCATCAACAAGTACCAATAAATCCATGAGA
Source organism: Calophaca sinica (assembly GCA_037113605.1). Taxonomy (NCBI): domain Eukaryota; kingdom Viridiplantae; phylum Streptophyta; class Magnoliopsida; order Fabales; family Fabaceae; genus Calophaca; species Calophaca sinica. Next base: position 97,818,986 of record CM073736.1, on the reverse strand, counting down.
TATTATTTGTAAAATGGCCCCGTTGAGCCCAGTATCGATCTTGAAAATTTTTAGAGGATCGAGCACTTCCCGACAACTGTACTGGCTACTGGCCAATGTAAATTAGATTCCTGAGTCATCATGTATGAAATCCAAGAAAGTGTTGCTTATTTTTATGTAAATGAAGTAATATACTATACGCATGATCACAGTAATTCAAAAGGCGAGTCCTCCATGTTCACCAACCTAAAATATCACTGGTCCTATGTCCCCGAAAAAAGAAAAAAAAAATATTACTGGTCCCGGTGGAACGTTCACATGGCCCGTGACTCAACTGTGCATTGTTGCTCCCGGCGCAGTAATTATTGAACTTCGCTATCGCTACTCGCTCTGTTACCTCAAACACAAAAACAAGTATATTATTATACTCGCTCTTATAAGTAAAAACACTTAAACACACACCTATTAAAAAAATTAATTAACCGTAATTATTTTTCTCAATCTTACACAAAAACAAGTATATTCTCTAAATTATCCTTAATGATGATTGATAAGTTAGAATTTATCTAGTTTTTACCTTGCTTTAATAGGTTTTATTAGTGGTTTATCTTTATTTATGTTTTATTTTTATTACCTTTTGGTTTATATTTTAATTTGTAGGAAAAGGAGTTGAAGAGTTGATGAATTTGATGCAAACAGAGAGAATTACGGCCCCCCAGTGTTGAAGAACATGGCCATAATTCGTGGGAAGCAGTTGGAAGGTCAAGTGAAGAAACAGAGAGAATTACGGCCCCCCAGTGTTTTCCAACAAGGCCGTAATTCGTGGCTACGTGAGCTGAAAAGTCACAGTTTGAAGATTATGGCCCCCCAGTGTTGCGCATTATGGCCAAGTTTATGGCAGATTTTGTAACAACTCAAACTTAAAGGCTGAAACCGTTGGGCAGTTTTAGAGGGGTTTTAAAGGGATATAATGACACTTGAATGGGGTAGAATTAGGCTATAAATAGAGGCTTTCAGACCACAAAAGGGCATCATCTTCCTCTCCATTTTTCTTAGCTAAACTTGTGTTCTTTTGTGTTTTTCTTCATGTATGTTCAAGCAACTTTTCTATGGCTTTAAGTTTTGAATGAATTTCAATTTCTATTACCTTCTAATCTTCATCTTTTACTTATTTAAGTTCTGAATGTTTAATTTACATTGTTTTATTTACATTCCAATCATGTGTGAGTAGTTTCTTTTATCTTGGGATTGATTATATTCCAATGATGAATTATTGTTAAGTCTAATTTTCTTTCCTTAGATGTTATGAGCATTGTTCCATTCTTAATTTAATCTTGAATTTTACTTTCTCTGCAATCATAACTAATATGATTGTATGAAACCTAAATATCTTATTAAGCACTGAAAGGTGAAAATTCAATATTGGAATTACAAGATTAAACAAGGGGATCAATTCATGAAAATAGAATTGGTTTTCTTGTGGCTTAGAAATAATTGTTCTTAATGAGTTTTATCATTTCTTCTACCATGAAAATAGGTAGATTTTATGGTCTAAAATATTTTATTGTACTTTGAAAGAAGACAATAATCACATTTGATTATTTGGCCTTTAAGAATCCATTTTTCATACTCAAAGGAAAGTGACGAAGAATTGATTTAAGAGTAATTTTCATTGGAAGAACATCAATCCCAAGAGCCTTTTATTTTCTAAATTAAACTCATTTTATTTTCCAGCAACAATAATAGCATTCTAATTTATTTTTTTAGCTAATCATCTTAGTGAGAGAAATTGGTACTCAATTATAAGTCCTTGTGGGAACGATATTTTACTACGCGATAAAACCGTGCACTTGCGGGCCTATCAAGTTTTTGGCACCGTTGCCGGGGACTTATGCTATTGATATTGATTTCCTTTCACTATTCCGGTTAGACTAATTTTTTTCCTGTTATTATTTTCTTTGTGATTTGCACCATATGATGAATAAGCATGTATTTATATTTTCTAAGGAAGAATGGGAATCATTTTTGTCATCTTTGCCACCACCACCACCGTGCTTACAAGTGATATCCCAAGAGCCTTTTATTTTCTAAATTAAACTCATTTTATTTTCCAGCAACAACAATACCATTCTAATTTATTCCTTTAGCTAATCATCTTAGTGAGAGAAATTGGTACTCAATTCTAAGTCCTTGTGGGAACGATATTTTACTACGCGATAAAACCGTGCACTTGCGGGCCTATCAAATTGGATTTTTGAGGAGGATTAAAACTCAAAATCAAGTGGTGGGTGAGGCCATTAAGCAGTTAGCATCTAAGGTAGATTCTTTGACCACCCATAATAAGATGCTAGAGACCCAAATCACCCAAATAGCCCAACATGTTAGCTCTTCCTCGAGGCCACCCGGTACATTTCCAGGACAACCAGAACCTAATCCTAAGGCAAATGTGAGTGCTGTCAATTTGAGGAGTGGAAAACAACTAGAGGAACCTAAGGATGGAGAAAAGAAAAAAAATGAGAGTGAGAGGAAAGAAGAGGACCAACCACTACCCAAGGAGGATGAAAAGAAAGGGGAAGAGGAAAAAGAAACACCCTATATTGCTCCAGCACCATATAAGCCACCTATACCCTTTCCCCAAAGATTGGTTAAGGCTAAAAATGAGAAGCAATTTACGAAGTTTCTGGATGTTTTGAATAAGTTGTATATAAATGTTCCCTTCACTGAAGCTTTGTCTCAAATGCCATCATATGCTAAGTTTTTGAAAGAAATTTTGTCAAATAAAAGAAAGCTTGATGACAATGAGACAGTAGCTTTGACTGAAGAATGTAGTGCTATAATTCAAAACAAATTGCCCCAAAAGCTCAAGGATCCAGGTAGTTTTTCTATTCCATGTGTTATTGGTGATATGAGTTTTGACCATGCTTTATGTGATCTTGGGGCTAGTGTTAGCCTCATGCCCTTGTCAATTTGCAAAAGGCTTGAGATGGGTGACTTGAAACCCACAAAACTTTCTTTACAATTAGTAGACCGGTCGGTCAAATACCCAATTGGAATATTGGAGGATGTACCTATCAAGGTAGGTGAGTTTTTCATCCCAGCTGATTTTGTTATTTTGGAAATGGAAGAGGATGCAAAAATTCCCCTCATTCTTGGGAGACCTTTCCTTGCTACAGCAGGAGCTGTTATTGATGTTAAAAATGGGAAACTCTCTTTGAATGTGGGTGATGAGAAGGTAGAATTTAATTTACCTAATGCTATGAAATGTCCTTCTCTTGAGAATTCTTGTTGCAGGATAGATTTGATTGACCATTGTGTTAAGGAAAGTTCTCTTGGAAATTTTTCCAATGATGCATTAGAGGACTGTTTGGTAGGGAGTAGTGGGGATGAAAATCAAGAGGTTGTTGCATATGCAAATTTTCTGGATGCCAACCCTTTTTCTTCAAAATTCAAAGTTGAAGAACTCAAGGTTGAACCCAAGGGTGCTCGGTTAGGAGAAGCTCCACAGGTAGAGCTGAAGCCTCTTCCTTCAAATCTAAGGTATGAATTTCTTGGGCCCGATTCTACATTTCCAGTCATTGTGAATGCTAATTTGAATGATAAGGAAACTGAAAAATTGCTTGACATTCTTAGAAAGCATCAAAAAGCAATTGGGTACACTATAGATGACATAAAGGGGATTAATCCATCTATTTGTATGCATCGAATTCTATTGGAAGATGATTATAAGCCCTCCATTGAACATCAAAGAAGGTTAAATCCTAATATGAAAGAAGTTGTGAAAAAGGAGGTGCTTAAGTTGTTAGATGCAGGGGTAATTTACCCTATTTTAGATAGCAAGTGGGTTAGTCCGGTTCAAGTTGTTCCTAAAAAGGGGGGTTTGACTGTTGTTAGAAATGAGAAGGATGAGCAAGTAGCTACTAGGACAGTCACGGGTTGGAGGATGTGTATTGATTATAGGAAGTTAAATAAAGCAACCCGAAAGGACCATTTTCCCCTTCCCTTTATAGACCAAATGTTAGAAAGGTTAGCAAAGCATTCGCATTTTTGTTACTTGGATGGTTATTCTGGATTTTTTCAAATTCCTATTCATCCTAGTGACCAGGAGAAAACTACTTTTACTTGTCCTTTTGGCACATTTGCCTATAGGAGAATGCCTTTTGGCTTGTGCAATGCTCCCGCTACCTTTCAACGTTGTATGATGTCTATATTCTCTCGATTTCACCGAAAATATTATGGAAGTGTTCATGGATGATTTCTCTGTATGGTTCAACTTTTGATGATTGTTTGACTAATCTTGTCAAAGTGCTTAAGAGATGTGAACAGGTCAATCTTGTCCTTAATTGGGAGAAATGTCACTTCATGGTAAGAGAAGGAATAGTCCTTGGACATTTGGTTTCTGAACGTGGTATTGAGGTAGATAAGGCTAAAATTGAGATTATAGAAAAAATGCCTCCTCCTACTTCTGTTAAAGGAGTGCGGAGTTTCTTGGGACATGCCGGTTTTTACCGTCGTTTTATAAAGGATTTTTCTAAAATCTCAAAGCCTTTGACTAAATTGCTCCTTAAGGATGTACCTTTTGAGTTTGATGATCTTTGTCATGAGGCATTTTGCAGGTTAAAAGAAGCTTTAATTTCAGCTCCAATTATGCAGCCACCTGATTGGAGTCTTCCATTCGAAGTCATGTGTGATGCAAGCGATTTTGCTGTTGGTGCAGTGTTGGGGAAGAGAAAAGACAAGAAGATTCATGCAATTTACTATGCAAGTAGAGCCTTGGATGAAGCTCAAATCAATTATGCCACAACAGAGAAAGAGTTATTGGCAGTTGTGTTTGCCATTGACAAATTCAGGCCATACTTGGTGGGATCAAAAATAATTGTTTATTCAGATCATGCAGCCATCAAATACCTATTGAGCAAGAAAGATGCTAAGCCAAGGTTGATTCGATGGATACTCTTGCTTCAAGAGTTTGACATCGAAATACGGGACAAAAAGGGGACTGAGAATGTTGTGGCTGATCACCTGTCAAGGTTGAGGCAAGAAGCTAATGAGAAGAGTAAAGATGAGCTGCCCTTTGATGATTCTTTTCCAGATGACCAGCTGTTTGCAATTTCAAAGGTGGAGGGACCATGGTATGCGGACTATGTGAATTACCTTGCATGTGGCATCCTACCCCCAGAATTGAACTACCAACAAAAGAAAAAGTTCTTTTCTGATCTCAAGTTTTATTATTGGGAAGAGCCTTTACTCTTTAGGAGAGGTGCAGATGGCATTTTCAGGCGGTGTATTCCAGAAAATGAAGTTGAAAGCATCATATTTCATTGCCACTCTTCTGCATACGGAGGGCATGCTGGCTCTTCTAAAACTGCTGCAAAGATACTTCAAGCAGGCTTTTATTAGCCTACTCTCTTTAAGGATGTACAACAGTTTGTGCTTCAATGTGACCGGTGCCAACGCACTGGCAACATTTCAAGAAGGAATGAGATGCCTCTGAACAACATACTTGAAGTGGAAATTTTTGATGTATGGGGAGTAGATTTCATGGGACCTTTCCCATCATCTCTTGGTGACAAATATATCCTTGTGGCATTGGACTCTGTATACAAGTGGGTAGAGGCTGTAGCTGCACAAACAAAAGATGCCAGGATAGTGATCAAGCTTTTCAAAAGACCCATCTTTCCTCGGTTTGGAGTGCCAAGAGTTGTGATTAGTGACGGTGGATCTCATTTCATTGCCAAGCAGTTTGAAGCTCTGTTGAAGAAGTTTGGGGTGTCACACAAAATTGCCTTACCATATCACCCTCAAACAAGTGGTCAGTGGAGGTATCCAACCGAGAAATCAAAGTCATTCTAGAAAAGAGCGGTTTCAAGGTCAAGGAAAAATTGGGCATTAAAGCTAGATGATGCACTTTGGGCTTATCACGACCTCTACAAGACTCCCATCTAATGACTCCTTTTAAATTAATCTATGGGAAGTCTTGCCATCTACCAAGAGAACTTGAGCATAAAGCCTATTGGGCCATCAAGATGCTTAATTTTGATTTGAAGGTCGCGGTGAAAGAAGAAAGCTCCAACTTAGTGAGCTTGAAGAGTTAAGATTGGATGCTTATGAGAATGCAAGAATCTACAAGGAGAGAACCAAGAGATGGCATGATAAGCATATCATTAGAAGAGAGTTTAAGGAAGGTGACCTTGTGTTGCTTTTCAATTCTAGACTCAAACTCTTTCCGGGCAAACTTCGGTCTAGGTGGTCCGGGCCATTCCAAGTTTGTAAAGTCTTTCCATTTGGAGCTGTGGAAGTTTGGAGTGAAGCTACAGGTGCTTTTAAGGTAAATGGACAGAGATTGAAGCATTATGCAGCGAACCAATAGAGAAGGGGATGAACTTCACCCTTCAAGCACCACATTGAGCAAAAAGAAAAGGGGTCGAGCTAATGACCATAAACAAGCGCTTCTTGGGAGGCAACCCAAGTTTTTAATTTGTTTCTTTTGTTTCTTTTAACTTTCTTTGTAGGTAGGTGTTGGGTGTGGAAGAATTTGGAGGTTGGCAGTTAAAAATCTGTGGAAAATATGGCCTGGCAGTGTTCTTCATTATGGCCATAATTTGGCCAAACCGTGTGGCCAAAAGAATCTCTCAGAATGAATTACGGCCCCCGAGTAATAACAATTACGGCCGTAATACTCCCAGAGAAAATGAGTTGGAAAAAGTTGAGCAGACCCTGAATTACGGCCTGGCCGTAATGCCAATTATGGCCGTAATTCGGGCAGCGTTTTAAAAAAAAAAAGGGGAAATGGGAGAAACAGAGGAAATTACGGCCTGGCCGTAATTCGGCCTCTGCGAGCATAAAAATTCCAAATCCCTAATTTTTCTTTCATTCCCTCTTCTCCCACCCGCCTCCTCTTTCTTCTTCCCCTATTTCCTCTTCTTCCTCACTCCCCCAATCTCTCTTAATCTCCCAAATCCTTCCCTCTTTTCACCATTTTTACTAAACCCATTCCAAATCTTTCATCCTCTTTCAAGAATCTCCCTTTCTCTCTTGAAGGATCTCTTTTGAAGGTGCGAATTCGCTTTCATTCTGAAGGTGCGAATTCTCCTTCTCCTTCTCCTCCACAATGGTTACAAAAAGGGCAAGAACAAGCAAGGGTTCAACTTCCAGAGATGGGTCTACCCAAAATCCTAGAAGAACCAGAGGTAATCCTGTTCCTAATCCTTATGGTATTGAATTTAGAGATAATGAACAAAGGAATAGGTATAATATGCTTGTTAAGAGAAAGATTTTGGCAACTAGGTATGTTGATGATAATGCATTACAAACCCTAGGATTGCTTGATGATGTTAGATGGATGTTTGATAGGGTGGGATGGAATTATTTTATGTCTTTGAAATCTCCCACTTATGTGAAGTTAACTTTGGAATTTTTGAGTTCTATTGAAACCCAAGTCATTACAGGGAGAGAGAGTGAGAAGGGCAGGATAGCATTTAGGCTATTTAATAATGAGCATGTTTTGACCCTGTCTGAGTTTAATGCTGTGTACCATTTGCCTGAGGGGGGTGCTAGGAGGTTGTCAAAAAATTTCAATGATGATCATTTTTGGACTGCAATCTCTGGTAAACAGACTTATCAGGCTGCTTTAGCTAAGTCTTCTAACATTCATAACCCCTGTTTCAAATATGTCCAAAGGTTAATGGCAAATACACTGTTTGGTAGGGGGAAAGTGAGGGAGTGGCTAGGCAAACTGAGCTTTTCTTTTTATGGGCAATGATAGAAAATTTTGATGTTGATACTGGTGCTTATTTGGCAAGGCAACTTGACCGTGTTGCTAAAGCTAGCAAGGGGGACATTGTCATTGGTGGATTAATCACCCCCATAGCAATTGCACTTAATTATGCTAATCAAATTTGTGAGCTAGCTGAATTGCAGGGAAACACCAGAATTGATTTAGAAGCTTGTCTAGCAATAAAAATGATTACCAAGCTGAATGATGTTTATCATTTGATACTCCCGGATGGTTCAACAATGGCACTGCCAAATCCAATCAGAACCACTGTGAGGAATAGAGCCAATTGGAGGTTTGTGGGAGTCATTGATGAACCGGAAGAGCCATACTTGCAACTTCCTCCTCCTCCAGAGCATGACAGTCCATCTTCATCTCATCATCATGAGAATCCTGACTTGAATGTTAGGATGGCAGCCATGGAGGAAGAACAGCAAAGGCAAGGTCATGTTTTGGACAGTATGAATACCATGATGTCAGCTATGTATGGTTGGCATATTTCTCAAGGCCATTTTCCTCCACTGCCATAACTTGAGCTGTGAAAGAAAGGCAGAGAAGAGGCACTACTGATGGTGATCTCAAGATTAGGGGAGTATTGTTTTTCTTTCTCTTATTTTTTTTTCCGTTTCTTTATTTTGTTTTTGCAATTGTCTGTGTCTGTTTGCTGACTTTTATCAATCTTCCCCTGTAAGATCCTTGTTGTGAAATTTTCTTGAATTGGCCTCTCTGGAAATCCTTGTTTTTATGGCACTACTTGGTTAATTGAATTGATATTCAATGAGCACAGTTGTGAATGTTGAAAGCTTTACTGCTTGTTGGGGCCACACACACACACAACTTAGATGGGTTTTGGCATTAGGATAGTTGGGAAGAACCTTACTTTGATATCTAATTATTGGTTCCCTTGGTGACACTCACTGCATATTGGTTACTGGAGAAATGTCTGTGTTGAGCTAGAAAAAAAAAGAGTGGGGTTAGTTAAAAAGAAAAGAATAAATGCTAGAAAAAAAAAAGAATAGAAAAATTAGCTCAACACCCCTTTGAGGTCATAGGTTACTAGGGAAATACTCTTTGTACCCTTTTGAGACTGATTGGCTACTGGGAAACAAAGGCACTCCTTTGAGACCAAGTGTGGCAATTGCTTTGTTTGCATATGAGTGGAGGACCCAAGCAAAAGTGTTGGGAATCTAAGCTTAAAAATGAAAAGATCAGAATAATAATTTAGGTCTCACTCAATGTTCTGATGCCTTAAACCATCTGATAATGCTATGCACTAGGTTCCAATAAGTGGTGTGTTGAAATTGTGCAAATTGTGTCATTGGATATCATCAAAGAACTTTGATATGGTGGGGTTAATACAGGGCATGTCCAAGTCGGCCATTTGTTGGGATTTGCTTGAGGACAAGCAAAGATCTAAGCATGGGGGAGTTTGATAAGTTAGAATTTATCTAGTTTTTACCTTGCTTTAATAGGTTTTATTAGTGGTTTATCTTTATTTATGTTTTATTTTTATTACCTTTTGGTTTATATTTTAATTTGTAGGAAAAGGAGTTGAAGAGTTGATGAATTTGATGCAAACAGAGAGAATTACGGCCCCGCAGTGTTGAAGAACATGGCCATAATTCGTGGGAAGCAGTTGGAAGGTCAAGTGAAGAAACAGAGAGAATTACGGCCCCCCAGTGTTTTCCAACATGGCTGTAATTCGTGGCTACGTGAGCTGAAAAGTCACAGTTTGAAGATTATGGCCCCCCCAGTGTTGCGCATTATGGCCATGTTTATGGCAGATTTTGTAACAACTCAAACTTAAAGGCTGAAACCGTTGGGCAGTTTTAGAGGGGTTTTAAAGGGATATAATGACACTTGAATGGGGTAGAATTAGGCTATAAATAGAGGCTTTCAGACCACAAAAGGGCATCATCTTCCTCTCCATTTTTCTTAGCTAAACTTGTGTTCTTTTGTGTTTTTCTTCATGTATGTTCAAACAACTTTTCTATGGCTTTAAGTTTTGAATGAATTTCAATTTCTATTACCTTCTAATCTTCATCTTTTACTTATTCAAGTTCTGAATGTTTAATTTACATTGTTTTATTTACATTCCAATCATGTGTGAGTAGTTTCTTTTATCTTGGGATTGATTATATTCCAATGATGAATTATTGTTAAGTCTAATTTTCTTTCATTAGATGTTATCAGCATTGTTCCATTCTTAATTTAATCTTGAATTTTACTTTCTCTGCAATCATAACTAATATGATTGTATGAAACCTAAATATCTTATTAAGCACTGAAAGGTGAAAATTCGATATTGGAATTACAAGATTAAACAAGGGGATCAATTCATGAAAATAGAATTGGTTTTCTTGAGGCTTAGAAATAATTGTTCTTAATGAGTTTTATCATTTCTTCTACCATGAAAATAGGTAGATTTTATGGTCTAAAACATTTTATTGTACTTTGAAAGAAGACAATAATCACATTTGATTATTTGGCCTTTAAGAATCCATTTTTCATACTCAAAGAAAAGTGACGAAGAATTGATTTAAGAGTAATTTTCATTGGAAGAACATCAATCCCAAGAGCCTTTTATTTTCTAAATTAAACTCATTTTATTTTCCAGCAACAATAATAGCATTCTAATTTATTCTTTTAGCTAATCATCTTAGTGAGAGAAATTGGTACTCAATTATAAGTCCTTGTGGGAACGATATTTTACTACGCGATAAAACCGTACACTTGCGGGCCTATCAATGATTACTTATTGGATAAAGTCATTAAAAAACAAATTTTGAATTGATTAAGGGCAATTATGGAAACTAAACATTAAATAGGATGATACTAATTAATTTTTGCTTATATTAGGCAACCAAAATTTTGTTTTTTTTTTTGCTTGTATTAAGTAACGGAGGGAGTATGTTGCGTTGTTGATGGTGCTTTGAAAGAAAACTAGTATATGGCACGGTGTATATTTCGACTTTTTAAAAATCTACAAAATTATTAATAGATTTTATTTAATTTTTATTCTATACATTTATATGAGATTAGTGGCGGAGGTAAAAAAAACTTGTGTGAGGGGGACAAAAAATGTATTATACTAATAGATTTTATAAATTTCATCTTTTATTATATAAAACATTAAAGAATATATGTACAAAATTACAAAATAACATAAAATTGGGGGTGCCATGGCATAGTCGTGTCACTCCTTTTCTCTGCCTCTATATGAGATACTCTTAAATATATATATTAATGCAATGAAGGATTAGTATGTACAATTACACACATAAGATATCCATCGATTTACCCAAATGGTTGTTGTGTAGTAAATTATATACCAATTTTCTATAAATTTTTGTTAGTTTCAATCATGACCCACAAAGTTATTAATGATAATATTAATTAGTAATAGCGAAATTATTTGTATCTTGCATGGGTATTCAATATTGAATAATATATGCGTATTTTAAATAATCAAATTATCAATAACTTTCTTTATTTTACTTTATAAATCTATTTCTTCACAGATATAAAGATGTCAATTAGTACTAATAATGAATATAACTTTTAATTTTATATCATAAATTAAAATATATAAATATTAAACATTATCATTACAATTAGTAATGTGCTTTTTATAATTTTGCAAGATTATGAATGTATAGAAATTTTGTATCTAAGTTATTTGTTGAGTAAACTCTCAATTTAGTCTCTAAACTTATTCTGTTTCTTATTTAGTCCTCAAACTATATGAAAATAATAAGTAGTCCCTAAAGTTTGTGAAATATGTCAAATTAGTACCTAAAGTTTTGTGAAACTTATCTCATTAATCCCTATAATTGGTCCCTATAAGGGACTATTTATAAAATATTACAGACAAATTTGATGGATTTCACAAACTTTATGGATTACTTATTATTTTTATATACTTTATGAATTAAATAGGAGAGACGGTGTAAGTTCATAGACTAAATTGAGGGTTTACTCTTGTTTATAAATATTTGCAACATTTATATATTCGTTTAGATATCTATTTATATTCAATTAATTGTTTGTAAGTATATACTATATCTAAACTGGAACAAAAATCATGGGAATTCGTCTCCAAACACCAACTCCTCGATTGATCATTATTCACCGTGTGTTAATCCTCATTAGTTCCAGCAGCAGATATCCCAAGTAGGTAGCTCGGTTGGTGAGCTAAGGGACGCTGAAGGAGTTTAAGCTGGAGGTCCCGGGTTCAAACCCGGGAAACTAACATTTCTAACAATTACTAACAACTAACATTTGCCTATCAAAAAAAAAAAGTTCCAGCAGCAGATGCTCGACCTAGGAGGAAGAAAATAATGGACAACAAAAAATCCAAAAGAGAAACCTCTGCACCATGTAATATTCAAAATCATGGACAACAAAAAATCCAAAAGATAAACAAGTAATATAGTCTCAATTTTCTTCTCTCTGCACCATGAAAGCAGGTTATACAACGTTGAATAGGTTATATAGTCACCCAAAAATTAAATATAATAAATTTATTGTACGAAATAAAAATCCGGTATTTTATCTCGTACAATACATTGAGGATTCTTCATTTTTACAAACTACTCAGTTGTAGTAAGAATTTTCACAAGATTATATGCATTTACATATAATAACTATACTGAAAACACTCATTTAATCGCAGCGAAAGGTGCACCATGCATTATTGTATCTACTACTCCTTTATCATCGGTGTCACTTATAGTGTCGGTAAAATCCGCAACTTGCCACGTCCTGATAACCAGAACCAATAAAGTCCACACCTCTTAACTGGGCTCACATCTGAAATCATATCAAACATGGGGGCCATAGGTGATAAAGGTAGTGATACTTCCCAAAGTGCTCTCAGCGATTTCTGATGGATGGGTTGTTGCTTGATAGACCAAGTTTATATAGAGTTTCCAATGGTGTGAGGTAACACTAGTACAGAAATAGGAAACAAAACAGAGCTTTAAAATCGGTTATAACGAAAACCGATTTAAAAGATAAACACGGTGGCAATTTTGTAAATAAATGTCTAGACGATCACTTTTTAAATCGATTTTTTTATTTTTTAAATCGGTTAACAAACAACCGATTTGAAAGTGTTAGAAAACTAGGGGAAAAAATGATATAAACTTTTTAAATCGGTTTTTGGTGATAACCGATTTAAAAGACATAATATTTTGAAACGGTCAAACTAACCACCGATTTAAAAGACACATTTAAAATCATCTAATATTATTTTTTCTCTTCCCCGTCCCTCGCAAACCCTACATTACTCGTCCCTCTCAAGCTCTGGGTTGAGAACCTCACCGCCGTGCCTCCACCCTCGCCGCCGTGCCTCCATCTTCACGCTAGGGTTCGCGTAGGCCTCTGCTCGCATCGTCGTGCCTCCATCTCTACTCGCGCCGTCGTGCCTCCATCTCTGCTCGTGTTGTTGCGTAGGCCTCTGCTCGCGTCTCTGCTCGTTTGAGGTCACCGTTCTCTGCTCGTGTTGTTGCGTAGGCCTCTGCTCGCGTTGCTGCGTAGGCCTCTGCTCGCGTCTCCTTCTGCAAGGGAGCTCCGTCTCTGCTCGTTCGAGGTCACCGTTCTCCTTCAAGCCGCCACCGCCGTTCTCCTTCAAGCCATTCTCTGCTTGCGTCGCCGTTTGCTTAGGTAAGTTTGCAAATACCTCCAATCGGTCATACTGTGTTTTCAATCTAGGGTTTCTTCTTTTTTTTTCCCTTTCTTTTTTTGGATGGTAAATTTCCCTGATATAGTCATTTTTTTGAAATATTCCTTAACTGAGACATTATATTGCTAATATAATATCCCTGAGACATGCCAACTTCTGATGTTCTAGATTTTGGTTTTCAATTATCTTATAATCTGATTTTAGCAATGCAAAAGGAAAAGGAAAAAAAAAGCTAGTTCTCATGCAACTTTGTTTGGTTGGCTTTAGATTTTGGTTTTCAATTCTTAGTATGTGTACCACTTTTCTTGCTACAGGGCTAGACCACATATCATTCTTTTGATGGTTTCTTATACACCTTAAAGAGGAAGTTTATTAAAGAATGTTGGAGCAAATGTGGCTATAGGAAACAATGTGGAAATCGGGTGATCCAGCGAGGAATAACATACAATTTGCAGGTGGGTGTTTAAGTAATCTTTGCCACTAGTAAAATACATTTTCTCCAATGTGATGCATAATTTATATTCTTAAGAAGTTTATGCTAGAATAATGAACCCATTCTTCATGTATTGTATCTATAGTGTATAGGAAGTTGTATATCTCTAAACACAAGTTCTTATACATTATAGATACAATGCCCATGTGAAGAATGAATTTATTATTCTAACAGTTTCTTAACAGGACATTGTCAAAATGGTTTATCTAATAAATGTTTTAACCTTAGGTAGTTTTCACTTCCGAAGGAAAAGGATGGGGTCTTCGTACCTTAGAGGACCTTCCGAAAGGTGCATTTGTGTGTGAGTTTGCTGGAGAAATTTTAACTACCAAAGAGTTGCAGGAGAGGAAAATGAAATGCATTGAAAATGGGAAATACACATACCCAATTCTACTGGATGCGAATTGGGATTCAGGATTTGTAAAGGATGAAGCAGCTCTATGCTTGGATGAATCATCCTTTGGCAACATTGCTAGATTTATCAATCACAGGTATTAAATTTCCGTTGTATGGTTCCTAATTTGGCACTCTAAAATTCAAGACAGGGGAAGCGAACAAGCAATAATTAAGTCAATCATTTGCTGCAAAATTTTGAAATCCTGCAGCACTTACTTCGATTACCACGTTTTATTCAAATTTCTTGCCTTTTGCAATTTATCTGGACTAAATACTGGTTTTTTCTCCTAACAATTTGTTACTACTATTTTTCAATTGACATTCATTACTTGGTTGCGCTTATTGATATTGGGAAAAATTGAAGTTTTGTTTATGAAGTTTTTATTTATTTGTTAAAATAGATAACCAACATAAAAGGAAAAATCAAGGGGGATTTTTCATCACACAAACCACGAAGCATGAAACAAAAGATCATTATATGGGAAATGTCATTAAATTTAGTATGTATTTATAATTTTATATGAAGAAGAAAAATAACTTGAGTTTATAGTGGATGTTGTTCACTCTGGTTTTAACACATGCACTTCTAATCATCAGAAGATAAAAGGTAACTTTTTTCCTTGACTCTCTCTACCTCAAACTATTGGAATATCAATATCCTCTATCCGATCTACCTTCCTTATTGATGCTTCTACGGTTCCTCTTCACACGTGTTCAAACTATCTAAGATGAGATTCTTTAATCTTTCTACCTAAGATGTGACTGTTTATCTAATGTAATACTCCCATCACTGCACCACTAGGCTTACTTTCTTATTGGCTCTTTATTGTCGAACATTCAACTCAAATAGTATTATCGGTCTCATAGCTGTGCAGTAAAATTTAACCAAGTATAGAGTAAAAAAATTTAATAACTGCATTTGAATAGACCAAGCTTCTTTCTTTCCATTTACACACTTTAAATGGTTGATTGTGCATGCAGATTTTTTGTTAGTTATTTATGGTTATATCCTGTTCACTCTTGACTTCTGTGAAAGAATGGCTAGGCAAATGATTGACACATTATTTGGAAATTGGAAATTTAGAAGATTCTAAATAATTCTGTTTCATTTTTCAGGTGTTTTGATGCAAACTTGGTTGAGATCCCAGTTGAAATTGAGAGTCCAGATCGTTACCAATATCATGTGAGAAGTTATAAAATCATTGATCCGTCTGCAGTTTTACTTACCTTTTATTGTCAATTGTCATAGCGAACTATGTAGCACATTTTGCTTACCGATGCTTATAATTTGTTAAAATCTGCAGTTTGCTATTTTCACTTCCAGAAAAAATAGCAGCACAGGAAGAGCTCACTTGGGTGAGTAAGTTTGGTTATGTAATATGGTTTTTGGTGAATGGTGCTATATTGTATAAATATCTTAACTTCTTTATGGTGCCTTACAAATCACTTCAAGTAGGGAGCAAAGTAGCAGCAATTAACGAGGTTGAGATAATTTATTAGTGGTTGAAATTAGTTTCTAGTTATTCATGGTTATTTAATTGGCAAAATGTTATGTACATTGGTTGGTTAGCAGCCCGTTTAGTATGGTTATATCGTGCAGTTCCTGCTCATTTTGTGTAGTTTACTTTCTTCAAATCATTCGATTAACCCAGGAATCAATTAATTCTCTAAAGAAGCTTATGTTCATGGTGTTTCCGCAGGATTATGGCATTGACTTTGATGACCTTGATCAACCTGCCAAGCTATTTCAGTGTAGATGTGGCAGCAAGTTCTGTAGGAATATGAAACTAGTTTGTTGTTGACAATTTATAAGAATTTATTCGGAGCAAAAGCATTCCTTAGATAACAAATGACTCAAGTGTAGTTGGAAACTAGTTTGTGTGTTTTATCATGTTTTTTGTTTAAATTAATGTATGTTAGCTTGATGATTTGTTGAACTATATATGTAATATGTGAAGTGATGGTATTTTGATGTTAGTTTTGTGAGCTAGTTGAATGGTTCTTTGCTGAATGACTATCTGTTAAATGGTATTTAAGTTATCTCGAATAGTTCTGTAGGTTGGCAACCGTGAAAAACAAAAAAAATTAAAAAAAAAATCTTTTAAATTGGTTATTCTAAAAACCGATTTAAAAGACAGCCTGTTAAATCGGTTATTCCTGTCTTTTAAATCGGTTTTCCAAATAACCGATTTAAAAGACTGTATTTTAAATCGGTTTTTAGAATAACCGATTTAAAAGATCAATTTTTACAAAAAGAAAAGTGTTCAAAAAGGTCTTTTAAATCGGTTAAAATGACATTTTAAATCGGTTTTTTAACCAATTTAAAAAACTCTTTTACATCGGTTCAAAATCCGATTTTAAAAAATACCCACATACTATCACGACATTATAGAAATCGGTTTCATAACTGCACTAGTGTAAATCTCAAAATACAAAATTATCTCTATCAAATCTTCGTTAACCAAAAATAAATTTGTCAATAGGCTGTAATTAATTATTATGAAAGAAATTTGATTTGTTTTAATATTCCAATTTGGCACCAAATTATAATATTTAGCTGACATTTTTTATATTTACTGTGGGATGTCGATCAAATATATTTTATAAGGCATATAATTTCTCATGATTTCATATGGATGTTGCACTGTTCAGTTTCTTTCAAATTTTTTTAAATTAAGTTCCCTGTTTTATTATGCTGTTGGGTGTGGTGTAAATGGAATTTAAACTGATTTATCTGATTTGTAGAAGAAAATAATTATGTTATATGGGTTATAAATTTAAGATCATGAACCTGAATAAATAATATGTAGAATGTTTTTTATTTGATTATGATAAACAATCCTTTACTTGGACCAAAAATTTGAATCGGACCAAAAATATTAAACAATCCCAAAAAACTTCTTTAATTTTTAAAATTATTGGGTTAAATGGAATCTGATAATAGGTAATAGAATAATTTGGTTAACTCCCAAAAATAATATTTTATTATTAAATTTTGTGAAATATTCAGGTTAGAGTAAATCAGGATAATATTAAGTCTGATAATTTGAGAATATCATATTTTGAGAAATAACAATACCAAAAATCTTATTTTATTATTTAATTTGAGAAACAATCAGGTTAGATTAAATCATGATAATATCAAGACTGATAATTATGTGTTAATAATTTAATTTTTTAAGGAATCAGGTTATATGAAATGAGGAACAATCAAATCTTATAATTAAGTGTCATTAAATTCTACATTAAATGAATTATTGAATTTCAAATTTGAATTTGAAATGACAATCCTTAAAATATTATTTTATTATTTAACAATCAGGCTAGATTAAATCCGAAAATGTGATTTTATTATTTTATTATACCTGAAAATATGATTTTTTTTATTTAAGTTGTATAATAATCTGGTTAGGTTAAATCAAGATAAATTCATGCCTGATAATTAGGTGTTTTTAAATTAATTTTTGAAAGAATCAGGTTAGATGAAATTAAGAACAATAAAATCCTATAATTAGGTGTCACTGAAATCTACATTATATAAATGCATTATTGAATTTGAAATTTGAATTTGAAATAACAATCCATAAAATATGATTTTATTATTTAACAATCAGGTTAGATTAAATTCGAAAATATGATTATATTATTTTATTATACTAAAAAATATGGTAAAATATTTAATTTTTAAAGAATAAGGTTAGATGAAATCAGGAACAATAAGGATATATAATTAGGTGCCATTAAAAACTACATTAAATGAATTATTGAATTTGAAATTTGAATTTGAAATAAATAAACCCTAAAATATGATTTTATTATTTAACAATTAGGTTAGATTAATTCCGAAAATACGATTTTATTATTTTATTATAAGCTGAAAATTTGATTTTACTATTTAATCAATGAAAAAATCTTGTTAGATTAGATCAGGATAAAATCAAATCTGATAATTAGGTGTTCTTAATTTAGGCTCTCTTTGGGGTGATTTTTAGTTTTAAGTTTTCAAATTTCAAAAATTCAAAAATGGTTTTTAGTTTTTAGTTTTGAGTTTCAGTTTTTCGTGGTTTTCAGTTTTATAAAGTTGATATCGACATTATAATTTCTCTTTTAAAAGTTATTAACAACAACAATTCTTCCAGAAAATAATAGTAACTACAAATAATAATAATAATAATAATAATAATAATAATAATAATAATAATAGATAAACTGTGATATCGCGTTTAGTGCCTCTATCTGTCGAGAAGAAGGATGATAGAATCTTTCAATTTTTCTGGTTGATAACGAAGACTTGAGAGGGAGAGAGTGGGGTTAGGGTGAGAAGTCACGATGGAGAAAAAAAAAGATACAAGAATAAGTAGAGCTGTAAAAATGGGTCCGACCCGATTTACCTGATATATAGCATGGGCAAAACAAATCAGCTCGGCCCAACCGGATCGGCTCGCGTGAGCCCGCATAAAAACTGGTCGGCTCATCCCATCCCATCAAAGTGTTATGAATTGAGATGTTAAACCGGGGCCGGCACTCCACGGGTTGTCTCGTCAAAAAACAAAAATAACAAAAACAAAATAAAAAATAAATAAAAAGCAAAAAAATTGAATAAAACGAGCCAAAATGGGCCAACCCGCACAAAACAGGCCTAGCCCAGTTTGCCACCCCTTTGGTGGTGGTGGTTGCGGTGGCGGTATCAGTGGTGGTGGTGGTGGTAGTAGTGGTGGTGGTGGCGGCGATGGCAGTGGCAATGTTAATGGTGGTGGTGGTGGCAGCGATGTCGCTGTTGTTGGTAGTGGCGATAGTGCCGATAGTGATGGCGGTGTTGGTGGTGGTGGTGTTAAGTGATGGTGGGAACGATGGTGTCAATGGTGGTCGTCGTTGTGCCGATAACGGTGGTGGTAGTGACAACGACAACGGTGGTGGTGGTGGTGGTAGGCTGGTGGCGATGTCAATGGTGTTGATGGTGACGACGGAAAAAGTTATTGTCAAATGTAGTGAGAATGTGTTTTTTTAAAACCAAAAACCAAATTTATAAATCCTTTTTTCTTGGTTTCGAAAATGAATGTAAAAGTGTTTTGAAATTGAATAAAAAAACCATTTCAACTCTATTTTAGCCAAACATGCTTTGTTTTGAAAATTGTATTTGAAAACTAAAAATCAAAAACTCGCAATCACCCTGAACAGGGCCTTAATTTTTGAAAGAATCAGGTTAGCTAAAATCAAGAACAATCAAGATATATAATTAGATGTCATTAAAATCTACATTAAATAAATTATTGAATTTGAAATTTGAATTCGAAATAATTGATTTTATTGCTTATAATATTGACACATGGCATTTTTAGGAGGGAATAATGCTGAACAGTTGATTGGGTGGAGAAAAGGACATATGTCACTCTGTCACTTGAGTTTATTTTCATTTGTTTATAGTATAGATAGATAGCATTTCTTCATAGTTTCCCATTGACCAACTTAGTTTGTCCGTTTACCATAGCACTACTCCGAGATAAGCCAGTATCTGATCTTATTCTCTCTTTTAAACTCCAGAATTTCTGAAAATAGCCGAGGCATTACTTGGTGTTGTGTTTGAGAACCTGCTATCAAATCAAAGGCTGAAAAGCTATCAAGCACCTTAGATCTCATCAAGGCCGTTCTTGAGGACGCTGTGGTCAAACAAGTAACAGACCACTCTATAAAGGTATGGCTACAACAACTCAAAGATGCAGTGTATGTGCTTGATAATATCCTTGACGAATGTTCGATCGAATCCCGTCGACTTAAGGGCTTACCCTCATTCAAACCAATGAACATCATGTTTCGCTGTGAGATTGGCAACAGATTGAAAGAGATCACAAGGAGATTCGATGATATTGCTGAGAGGAAGAATAAATTTCTTCTAAAGAAGGGTGTTATTGTTAGGAAAAAGTCAATTGAAGTGACGGAATGGCGCCGAACGTGCTCGATTATTACTGAGCCTAAAGTGTATGGACGAGAAGATGATAGAGAGAAGGTCGTGGAGTTTCTTCTTAGCCAAGCGCGGGGCTCTGAATTCCTTTCCATCTATCCCATCGTTGGCTATGGTGGTGTTGGAAAAACAACACTTGCGCAATTGGTCTACAATGACGATGGGTGAGTAGAAATTTTGATACAAAAATATGGGTTTGTGTTTCAAAAACTTTCTCAATTGAGCGCATTCTGTGTTCCGTTATAGAATCTATCACTAGACAAATGTGTCATGCCTTTGATTTAGATGTAATACAAAGAAAAGCACATGAATAGTTGCAACGGAAAAGATATTTGCTTGTTCTGGATAATGTGTGGAAAAGAAATCAAGAATTGGAATTAGGTATGAGCCAAGAGAAATGGAATAATTTGAAATCGGTATTGTCATGCAGATCCAGAGACGCTTCCATTTTAGTTTCCACCCGTGATAAGGATATTGCCGAAATCATGGGGGCTCATCATTTGTCTGGTCTCTCTGAAAAGGAGTGCTGGTTGTTGTTCAAACTATATGCATTTCAACACGACAAAGAAGAACAAGCAGAGGTTGTAGCAATAGGCAAGGAAATAGTAAAGAAGTGTGGGGGGTTCACTACAGCATTTTTGACTTTAGCCCACGCTGAACTTGTCCACGGCTAAAAAACCGCGGCCTAAAACAGAATAGACAACGGTTTTACAGGCGTGGGTAAGAGTGTACAAATTTTGTTCGTCTTCTTTGAGTTTGAGCGTGCAACCGTTGCCTCTTTTTTATCTAGCAACGGTTAAAAAAATGTGGGCATGTATAGGCCACGGTTACGAAAACGTTGTCGCTTGAGGCCACACTTATCAACCGTGGCCTATTTAGTATTACCCACAACCGTGGGCTGAGCGGCCCAAAAAAAATTTTGCTGCACGCCTAATTTCTAATTACTTAACAGTGACTTAACAAATTCTAATTTCTAATTACCAAAACCTAAACAGTGACCATCGTCTATCGCGGGAAGCCTTGATTCGTTCCCTGTGATTCGTTCCCTGTGATTCGCCTGAAGATTGAAACCCCATCGTCTAACCCTGTGATTCGTTCCCTCTGGCACTTGCTGAACGGCACATTCTCTGAGCAGCAAGAAGAATCCCTCCGGCGCTCGGTCGCTACCTCTCACTGTTTGCTTTTCTTCGGCGCTCAAGAAGAATCCCGCGACCTTGTCGATCTTCGTCTTCGTCTTCGTCTCCGGCTCTCCCTCTCTTCGTCTTCGTTCTTCCATGTCAGTCTGATGGGAACCCCAATTTTTTATTTACTTTTGTATTTTGATTTCCATTTTTTTTTACGATAAGTATTTTGAAATGCCGCATTTGTTTTTTCTGCAGAGCCTCAATCTTACACATTCCTTCTTCTTTGCTCATCGATTCGCCCTCAAATCCTGTGTACACAACAAAGATTGCTTGGTGTCCTATTGTTAATTTTGTCGTTTATTTTTATTTGTGTGATTTATTAGGTTGATTTACTTATCTTTGATAAGTGAATCGATTTCTTCTCTGGTTATCTGCTGTTCAAAATTGCAGTTGCTGGTATATGGGTTTTGTTCAGATATAAGTTTGTGCATAATGTGCACCGTTTCTTTTCATTTCAGTTTTGTGCATTTTTTTTTTGTTGCATTTTTTTGTTTGCCAAGAGAATGTGGGATTATAGGATATGGAGAATGAGAGTGTTGACTGAATGTAAAGGTTTTTGATCTTTTGAGAGAGAAAGAGAGAGAGAGAGAGAGATTTGAGCATTATATATGAGTTAACTTTCATAAAAAGGTCACCAACCCCCTTTGTTCAATTGAGGTTCACTGAGGGAGCAGAGAGACTCACTACTACACTAGTACAAGAACCCTCTGAAGAAAAAGGAGGAGAATAATAATGTATGAGTAATAGGTGAATTTACTGAAATGTGCTTAACATGATACTGAGCAACAACCAGCTCAGTGGCACACTAAATCTCAGCAATGGCTTCAGCAGCAGTCTGCAACTCGTTGATTTGCAGAAAAATGATATAACCGACCTCCAGCCAGGAAACCAAAATTTTAAATTTGACTTCAGGTAAGTTTCATTATTTATGATATCGAAAATATTTTTGTTAATTTTTATATCTACAGCTATTTGCATGGACTCAAACTACTGGAGTCTGGTTTTTCTTCTCTGAGACAGTTATCTAATGTTTTTGCAGACTGGCTGGAAACAAAATTTGTCTTGAAAATGGAGCTCCTGAACGGAGTTACTGCAAAGCGCCTCAAATCATTCCCCCATATTCAACACCAACAAATACTTGTTCAACTCCATCTTGCAGTAACAATCAGATTTGAGCATTACCTAAACACTGCCTTACCAGTGTGCCCACCATATTGCTTGTTTTAGAGAAACACTATAAGTAATAGGTCCTTACCCCTTTTCTTCTCAAAGTTTTTATTGTTACTTTTACCATGGGGTAGACTACAAAAATTTCAAACACTGCATTAATTAATTACCTAAAAGCTAGACTGCTGTTCCCACTCCCACACTACTCAATCTTACACTTTCAAGGTCTTTGCTTGCTTGCTTGCTTATTATGACCTCTGCAGTGCTTAAGGAGAGTTGATTTGATAGGTTAGGTACCATTACCATTGTGGTTCTTTCACCAAGTTCCAACAATTAGTTATGTAGCAACTAAACTTCTAAATCGCAGTGAGTATTGGTGGTGTTAAAATTAAAATGATGTGTCTTTGGCTTATTGTTGCAAGTGTCATCATGCAACTATATGGTTGCAATTTTTCTGTGTTAACAGTTTTCAGCTTTTTGTCACCAGCTGAGATGTGACAATGTATATGTAGGTGTAATAGCTTTGTAATTTTGACAATGCATAGATAGCCATTGTATTGTATTAGAGGGTTTTTGTTTTGATTATAATGAACTTACATTTTCTTACTCATGCATATTGGTTGTTCATACTGTTTACACCTTTGTAAATAATTGAGTTCAAAACATAGTAATAGGATCACCTAGTTTATTCAATATATTGCATGCAACAAAGTTTTGAAGTAAATGATGTTAATATAAGTTTGAAGAATCAAAATAATTATGGTTATTCCTATTCTCATCTATTAGGTTGATTTCCTTATTTTTGATCAGTTAATCGATTTCTTCTCTGGTTATTATGTGCTTTGGTCAAATCCACATTGTACCACTTGGCAACATCTCTATTTTTTTATAGAATGTGGTTTTTTCCTTGGTTGTTTTGGTTTTAGTCCATAATATTAGTTCATATTTAAAATCATCTGTCAATATATATTCAGCCATTTGTATGGGTCAGACACTATCTATTAGTAATATTAATAATTCACTTTCATTTATAATTTTAGTTTATAGCTAAAATAAACTATAGTCCTGAAATGCAATGAATCTTACTTAAAGACCATATATGCCAACCTGTACATATATGTTGTTCAGTATAAAATTCAAAAGTCTTTTTCTTGGCTCCTGCTTCATATATGTTGCATTGAGAATATATCTGTAACATGGTCTTAGAGAAATCAGTTATCTCCACAATTCTTGCACTTAAGCAATCAGTTGTATTGAGCATGTTTGGAAGTATACCATTGTATATCTTAGACCTTGCTATGGCGATAGTTTTATGGCACCGGGTTTCCCTTGTCTATTATATATTGAAACTTCTGACATGTTATTATAGGCTTGCTACTGTTGCATCAGGAGCAGCCTCAAGGAAACTTTTGCAGTATGAGGTTGGGGGTCCAAACGTGTCTGTCCAAACAGCTTATGGCGTGGAAGTTGAGGTAGGAGGCTGGCTCCGTGGTTCTCATTTTTTTTTCCTACTAAGTGTTTTCTATTAGATTGATGGTACTAGTAGTATCACTATAAATATCTTACATTTCAACATTAAATGTTGAGTGCCCTTTCTCTTGTTTCCTAAAGCTCCAGATTTCTCTTGTCTGTCATAATTTGATTGAATTGTTGCACTGTATAATGGGAGCAGTCTGGTGACAGGCTACTGTTTTCATTATATTTGACTCTTTGGTCTCAGTACAGTTTTGCCAATAATACAGTTAGTAAGTCTGTTTAAATGAGAACAATATTAGAGCTTCTTTTTATTGCATGTTTTTAATAAAATACATTTTGTAGCACGAACCTGTTTAAAGCAAATAAATTATTGGTGCTTATCTACAAAGTGCAAAATGGCATTATTAGAAATAGCACAACAATGCTTTTGATGAGCAAGTCAGAGAAATTGTACTAGGTCAAGTAGCTTGTAAATATTAGTCTGTCTCCTTCCTTCCCTTTCTTTAACAGTATAACATGTTTATTCTTTTTAATTGAAAAAAATTAAATGTATAAAATGTGATAGCTAGTAATAA